>CAMPDV010000134.1:0-723729 GCA_946699065.1 Loxodes magnus | reverse complement strand
CTAACTTTATATCCAACTTTAAATATCAATCACTATTAATATTTCCTTCATATCAAAAACTAAATACTACCTTAAACAAATAACTAACTAACATTTTTCAAACTAGTTCAACAAACTACCTAGATATTAAGCTTAAGCAAACATACATTTTCATCTTTATTATTCAAAAAGTAACCATATTAATACCTAGAATTTAGCACAAGAGTAACTTATTTTTATTACAAACAATAAAAACTCTTCATTGCTTAAAAAGAAATCCTACTACTTTACATTTAGAATTACCAAAAATTAAGTCAAGTAGCTTACGTTAAAGACAGTAACAATTCTTGGCAAAGTAAAAAACAATCTCATAAAATTTGGATTCTATAGCTGCAATAAAAGGAAACTAAAAAAATAGTAAATTTAAGAAAATTTATTATAAATAAATATTATTATAAAGAGCACCTCGTTGTTCTTTCAATATTCATATTTTAAATTAAAAAAGTCCTCTCATAATTATTGCTATCATTCTACCCGTTTAATGAGTTATGTCACTTTCCCAAATGGGGAATCTGCTTATTAAAATTTATTCTCGGATCTTTAATAAAATGTTCCAGTCTTCTTTAATAAGATTCAAATAAGAATCAGTAATTAAATCATTAGTAGAACCCTCAATCTAACGTTCATACTACAAACGAGATCCCTCTGTCATTTTAGACTTGTCTCTTCCGAGCTTATCCATCCTTTCTCGTGGTAATATCTAGGGCGAGATTACTTGCAATGCAGTATACAATGAACCAGACTATCTACTAGTTCTCCTGACGAAATCGATTCTATATATATAATATAATTAAAAAGAAGGATAAAAAGGGGAAAATAAAATAAACTATGAATATGTTTAGCAAATCTTTGCATAACTTAAAGGGTAACAATATTTGAAGTATCTATAAAAATCTAGTAATAGTAAGTTTATTAAGTCTAATAGTTTTAGATTATTCCTATAAATAATAATTGTAATAATAAAAAGCTTAATAAATGGAAATATTTGTAGAAAAAGCATTAACAGTAAATAACGAGAGAACAGTATCATATTTTAAGTGAAAATAAAGATTTTTAAATAAACAAAAAAGTAAAATTAAGTATAAATAGGTAAATTTTTATATTTATCTTATAGATATTCTTAATAAGATGCTAAATACCTATATTTAATTACTTTTATTTGAAATGTTTTTTATCATTCCTTAAATTTTATTTCTAGCTAAATTTTAAATTTAATGAAATAAAATGATAAAACAAAATCAATTATTGCATAAATTATTGAAATTCTTATATTTTAAAAATTATCTTAGACGTAAAAACATGATCATATAATTATATAGTCATTATATCATATTCATTACTAGATTATATAGTAAGAAACTTATGGCAAATCTTTCAAATATAATTATATAAGAAATGTTTCTAATAATACTAACCCTCAATTCCGAGCTATTACTAAATTATAAATATGATATTTTTGAAAGTTTATTATAATTGAAACTTTTAGTTAAATTAAGGTAGCTTATTATACTAGATTTTTACCAATTATTTAGATTATTCTTATTATGTTTTGTGTGTGAGAATTAAAAGGGAGGTTTTGGACTTAATTTGATATAATAAAATAAGAGTAGATTTTTTAAGAGATGGTAATAATTATAGCATTAGTTTAAATAATTTAATAGAAATGTATAAGATAGAAATGGTTAAAGTGATTTGATAAGAATATTGATTGGTTGATCTATATAAGTTTTAATAGTTCTTAAATATAATTATTATTAGCGTATTTAATAAATCTATTAGAATACAAACTAGATAATAGCTAACATAAACTAATTATATCTTACCAATCTCTAAATAGTATCAATTAATTTTTTTTAAGTGTAACTTTAATTTATTTAAGATATTAATTTCTTATTTAGGAATATCTTATATGATAACTACATAAGAATTTTAGACCAAATTAAAATAACTTAGCTTCATATTATAATAAGATATATTTTCATTTAAACTTAATATTTAAAGTATAATTAGACTATCCTTTTAAATTATTTATTAACATAAACTTGTCATTTATTGTTTCCAAACTATTCTTTTCTTATCAATTCTCTACTAAACTTCTTTATTATATAATCTAGCTGTTTTTCTTTTTATCTTTTTCAATCTTAGTGCAATATTTTAAAGATTATCAACTAAATAATTATATAAAATAATGCTTTAATATCAAAAGCTAAATAGTTTATTTATTATTATGCTTTACAATTCATATTTCAATTTCCATTTATTTATATATAAAAATTGAACCATTACTTATTATCTCTTTATTCTACCTATTTTATGAACAAGTTATGTAAAATTTATAGTTTATTATATATAAAAAATATCTTAATAAGCCTTTTTAAGTAATTTTATTTGTTTAACATAAATTATTTATTAAAATATAAAATTTAATATTTATTTTATTTACTTTCTTTCAAGTTTGATTGCTATCTTCCTCAACATTATGATTTATTGTCATCCTTACGAACTTCTATTTAAGTTAATTAGCCCATTATTTGTTTATTGATGTTTTTTTAATATCTAAATATTTAAGATTTCTATAAAAAGGATATTCTTATCCCTCTTAATCATAAATTGGAAAGCCTTCCTATGAAAATCCATATGAAAACTTAATATTAAAGATTTTTAAATGTTTACAGTTAGTTACTATTTATACTATATCTTTATTTCTTAGTTAAATGCCATAAAAATGTAATTATTTTAATTTGTTTATTTTAACTATTTCATCTATTCAATTTTCATCCAATATTGTGCAATATTTCAAGTCTAAGCTTTCTAACTCCTTACAGTTTTAACTCATAGATTGTAAAGTCTTATTTTTCATTTTTCCCATTTCAATAAGAGATAATTTAGTTATTTTTGTACAATTCTCAAAAATATAACATAGAGTTTCATTAGTTAGTTATCTAACATAATTAAAGGATATTTCTTTATAATTCTATCCATAATCTCCTATTTTCTTCAAAGATGTATTAGTAAGTTTATATAATGAATCTAATATAATAGATTTTAAACTAGGACAGTTTTACATTAAAGATATCAAGTTATTATCATTAAAATTATTACAGTTATAAATCTCAATATGCTATAAATTATTATGTTACTTAGAAAATAATTCTTATATTGTTTCTGTTTATAAATCTCAATAAATTTTTAAACTACTAAGGTTCAAGTTTTTTAGCTTCAATATTAATTAGTTGTAAGAAATTTCTAATTCATAAGGGTCAATTTTATTTAAATTAGGGCATAAGTCAATATACTTATCCATATTCTCATTTTAGTTAATGTTTATTTCTTCTAATGAGCTTCCCTTTTATTACAAGTATTATAATAAAATTTCTTGATTAATTCCTTCACTAAATATAATTAGTTCCTTTAAATTTAATCCTAAGCAGTAGTCTATTAGAAATTTTCCTGTTATCTATTCCTAATTTATGTCTTAGACTTCCAAAGATTATAAGCAAGTCAAATTTTACAAAAAACTTAAATTTTCTTCTTAAAGGTTAAAAACATTTAAAACTAGTTTTCTTAGGTTTGAGCATTTTTTCATATATTCTTAAAAGGCTTTATCTAAATTATTTAGTCCAATTAAATGAATTTCTTATACTAGTTTATATCCTTTTTTATCTAGATTCATTTTCAGCTATAAGCATTTTGCTATTTCTTGAAAGATTTCTTCTGCTTAATTTTGTTCTTATCAATAATAAGTATTAATATATAAAATTTTAGTATCAGATTATAATATTTGTTTGATAGTTCAGTTAAGCTTGCTTTAAACATAGTCTTTATTACTTGAATATTATATAATTTCTAACTTTTCAAATTAAAACTTAAACTTATTTAGAAATTAACTAACTTACTGCAGTCTACTGATATCTCTTTTTTTAAGGAACTAACAAATATTTTGAAGAATATAAGAATTTGAAAATAAAGTTTGTTTACTACTTTTAAACTGCTTAGTACTTTATTATTCTTACGAAAGTTCTTCTTCTTAGTTTAAGTTTTCGTGAAATCTCTTCATTGGAAGCGTTATTTCTTAGTCTTACTACTTTTTTATTGATATTGCTTAATTTATTTGACTCATTTTTTATTTTTAATCTTATGCTAAATTGTTTTGGATTTAGGCTGTTACTTAAGTTTCTTGGAGGTTTTTATTAGATTCTTCTTATTATTGATTAGAAGACTATTAGTTTGATATATCTAGTGTATAGTTTTAGTTACTAGTTGATTAATCAGTCCCACTTTACATTTTATTATAATTTTTAATTTTATCAGACTATTTATACTTAGATTAACAATAACGGCTATATTTATAAATAAAACTTAAGGTTTAAATAAGCATTATCATATTTAAGTAACTTAATTAAATTTACTTTTTCAATTAAATAAAAGAACTAAATTAAATTAAAAGCGTAAATGGTTTATTTATCTTATAGCTATTCTTTATAATAAGCTTAATATAAATGCTTTCTTAATATTTATTAGAGAGCTATTTTAATTACTTAAAACTTTGATTAGAGTGCACGTAGCCTGTTAATGATGCGCAGCACTATAAGAAGTCAATTTTAAAGTCTTTAAATTCGCGATAATCCCTTTGAATCTTCTCTTCTAAATGTGGGCAAGGTTTCAGTTCCAATTCTTCAAAAGCACAGTACGCCAACAGGTGATTACAGGTAATTTCCAACCCATGATAAAGAGATTAGTCTGTTACAATACTTAGAAGGATTTCTGAGTTAGTTCATCCTTGGGGATTCTTCTCGTAACCTTTAGAGGCAAGGTTCAACCTATTTAAATTAAATTAATATTCCTTTAGAAAAATTAATTTTAAGTCAAATTTATCTTAACTTTATGAATATAAATGCTTAGAGAAATATGATATTCTTGTATATCTTTATTTATAATTCCATAGGTATTACAGTTCAGTCATATCCATATATAGTTTATAAATAATAGTCTCCTATAAAAATTATAGACCAGAAACGACTTGCAAGTATTTCTAAAAAAATAAGATAAACCTTGCTTTTATACATTATTTAATAAATTTTCCTTATGAAACTTCTGAAATTTATTATAGATTGAAACTTTTAGCTTAGTTTAACTAGATTGTTCTACTAAGTTAGTTGCTTTGTATATGCTTTATTATTCTTTACATATTTAGTTATCCTATTAGCATTTTTCTTTGTTGTCTTCTACTTTAAACAATTTATGGAATTAATCAATCACTAATCATACTAATATCTATGAAAAAATTTTATTTTAGTAACTAGTAAAATATGTTTCTTTAGTTTACTTAAGCCAGAAATTAATTTTCTTCCTAGTCTAAATAAAATTTGGTCGACTAATAATCAGATTATTTGTATATGCTTCGAAACTAAGTATTAATATGTGAAAAAGGAAATTTACTACAGATAAAGTATTTATTGCTTATATTTTTTAAAATTTTTTGTCTATTAAATTAATAAATTAATACTCCTATTTTAGTTTTACTATTTCATCTTCATACTTCTAATTAGAAAGTTTTATGATATTTTTAGAGTTTTAAAATGGAATAAACTTATGATAATACTAATTTAATAAAAGCTTATTTAGTTAAGTTAGTTCTTTAGAGAGGAAAATTTGTGAAATGCTTTATTATATTTAAGTATGCGATTTCTTTAATTTTAATTACTAATTTTTTATTCCTTTTTAGTTAACTTTTTTGTTTCTTTTTCTAATTAAAAGTCTTAAGTGCACTAAATGAGTTTCTTAGCATTATGAAGAAATAAAATCTGAATTTTAATATTTGATTCAAATGTATAAATATTAATATCTTTGAAGCTTTCTCAATCTACCTTTGTCTCAGATTAGCCAACATCCACCATTGAATTTTCCTTTTATCTTATTTCCTGTCTAAAACTAACTGCAACTCCTAAACTGACTGAATTTTTTAAAATCAGGTAACTTTTATTCTTACTGATTATTGACGTTCCCATAGTATGTCAATGACTTAGAAGAGTTTAGACAATTTATCTTTCTTTCTTATAAAAATAATTCTTCTTGATATAGCTAAAGCTTTGGAATAAATTATATAATACTCCTATATTCCATTTCTCAAGTCCTATAACTATATACTTAAACTTATTTCCCAGCTATTAATCTCATTAACTAATTTGTTTTTTCTAGCCTTTTGTAGAATAAGCACTCTAGCTATAAACGCTATGATTGTTTAAGGTATTAAATACTTTCACTTATCTATTTCTTAGTAAATCATAGTTAGTATATAAAGCTTCTTTATAGAACTATCGAAGTATAAACATTAGTTGAGAGTTTATATCCAACTTGAGTGTTTCTTCATTCTTTAGAACTTCTTTTCGTTCTAATATGAAATATATTCAATTATATTTATCAGCTATGATAGTGATAATACATAATCATACTCTAAGCTTTATAGATTTTAATTCATCTTTTATTCTTAAGAAGTGTAAGGATAGATGAAGAATAAACTTAGATAAAAACTATCTTAATTAGCTTATAGTGAATTACGAAGAATCTTGCACAGATATGGAAATTAGCTCTGAAATTCTTATTTTAGCATATAAAAGCTACTAGTAAAAATACTTAAGGTATTTAAATCTCCTTGTATGAACTTTGTTAATAACATGTTATTTCATTTTCCGTAACTAAGATATCAACTAGTTAACTAATTTAAGCTCTTTTTTTGTTTATCTATTTGATTCTGTCTAAACCTTTATATGCTTCATTCTAACGTTTTTTAAATCAAAAAATTAAACCTAAACTTATCGTTTATTGATTCCAAAGTATTCTTTTCTATCAATTCTCGTCTAAACACTTTATTTATAATCTATCTGCTTTCCTTTTAAACATTTTTAAGCTTAAGTGCAATAAATTTAAGAATATAAATAAATTTATCACTTTCTTTTAACTCAAAAATAAGAAATAATATTATATATATAAAATGGATGTCGACCGCGTCAGTCAAACTAGTAGGTAATCTGGTGTAGTGTATACTGCATTGCGAGTAATCTCGCACTAGATACCACCACGGGGAAGGGTAGATAAGCTCCGTTGAGACACACCTAACTTACCCCGAGGATTCTCTCTAGCAGTATGAAAGTTTGACTGACGGGCCTTCTAATAAACAACTTAATAACTAATTTTTATTTTGACCTTATTCAAGAAAACTGAAGCATTTGACTAAAAATTTAAGAATAAATTTTAATAAGAAGATTCTCCATTTGGAGAAGCTGATATGACTCGTCGGACCTCTAGAATTTTAACAAGAAACATGAGAACATTTTTCTTAATATTAAATATTAATATTGAAAGAGCTGCGCGCCAATGAGGTGCTCTGCGCTCTATAATCATTTTTATTTATTTATTTTATTTATTATATGAATTTTCTTTTTACTATTTTAGAAATAAGATTAAAAGTTTAAGCCAATAATTAAACAAAATTTTTAAGATTAAAGTTAGACTGATTATAATAAAACAGAAATGTCACAAATGAATTTCTATAACTTGTATAAATTAAATAAATTTATTTCCTAAAAGTCTTAAATTTAAAAATAGAGCAGACAAATTACCATAGAATTGACAACTCAACTTTTTATAAAAGATTTAGAAATAAGAAATATCATTCTTACTTTAAAAGGTTTCAGAATTTTTTGTAACTGAATAAATAAGTAATAGTATTAATTTACAGTAAGGGATAAAGGTATAAAAAAGCAGATAAAAATAAGTGTAAAATTTAATTAGCAGATTTTTAATAGTTTCAAGACATATGTCATAAAAGTGGGTTACGAATATTCCCTATTATAAAGTTAAAATAGTCAATCTATCAACTAAATTTCATAACTTAAAGGATAAAAGATAAAAATTAAGAATATAAATAAAATTTTTAAGATAAATAGATCTATATGGCTTAGGAAACTAAAAAAATAAAAATAGAAACATCAAAATTGATAAATATATAAATAAAATTAAGAAAAGCTTTTATTGGTATTCGACCATGTATTTAATAAAAAATGAAAAAAGATTCAATAGAATTACACAGATTTGCAAAAGAAATTCTAATATAATATAAATTGAAAAATTATTGAAAATAATAAACAAAAATCGAGAATTATTACAATGCAGTAACTAAAAATTGATTTATAGACTCAGAAAATAAATTTTTGTTTAGAAATATCCAAGAGACAAAATATCTCGCTAATTAATAAGAATTAAAGATATTAGAAATTGAAAATTAGATTGAAATTCCAGGTAACACTAAAGATCAGTAGGAAAGGGATTTAAATATCTAATGAATACCAAAAATTTGTATCTACTATCTATCTTAAGTAGAATCGATTCTAAATTTAGGCAAAAAAATAGATAAAGCAGGAAAAAACTGTTAATATTAGTCTGAATTAGTGAAACGGATATCTGTGCAAACTTTAAATCATTTTTATTTTATTAACATAAAAATTTTTATAGCAAAATGAGAAAATTAAGTTGAAATATCTTAAAAATAGCAATCTTTATTTATTCTATTGTTAATAAAACTATTTTAAGTAATTGAGTAATGAGCTTTAATATTTGAAATAAAATGTTTTTTTCCATTTATGATTTGTAATTAACAAAAAGTTAGGCTTTATAATAATTAAATGAAGCTTAACATAAAAATTTAAGATGATCGGTAAACCTCTTTTCTGAATAATCAGGATTTGAAATATATAGAATTTATATTACAACTAATCTAGATATTGAGATAATAATGAATATCAATCTTATCAGAATTCCGTTTATATGGGAATTAATTCATAATATATGGAGTATAGTCTTAGTACATCTTATTGACTAAACTTTAAAATTTAATCATCATATTAAATTTTAATCACCATATTTATCAATATCAGATATTAAAATAACAAACTAAAATTTCATAGCAAATGAGTTACATATTTTCTTACAATTAACAACATATATACATATCTAAATAAAGCATCATATTTTTGTCTAAAATGTTTAATTAAAGATTTCTGTAATAAATCAATCAATCTACCAATTTATTATGATAGTGAATAGCTTAAATTTTTAAAAATGAAGAAATTCTCTCCTGATTACTTTGTATGGACTCTTAATTAAAATAAATGGAAAATTCTTTTTACCAATTTTCTGTAAGCAAGAACTGCAATGAAAAAGGAGAATATTCCTTAATTGTAGACTTTTAACACTTATCAATCAAATAATTATCTAGATAAAATATTTTAAAAATATTGAATCCAATTAGCAACAATTTTAAGGTTTAAAGAGTAATCAGATAGTTAGAAATCTTGTTCCCATCATTCTTTTGGCCTAACTATCTATCTTTTTTAATTTTAATTTTTTTAAATATCAATCTATAATAAGATATAATGATATTATTAATACAATTTTATTGTAGTAGCTACATTCGTTATCAATAGGTTAATATTTCAAAGCTCATACGATAAGTTTCTTATCCATTTCATTTTTCTCAATTATACAATTATAAACTTTACTAAGTAGTTTAAAACTTCTGGATATACTTCTTTAACTTCATTTATTACCCTTCTTCTTTAAAAATTGAAGACTGAAAAGCAAAAGTTATGCATAGATAGTCTGCTGTATTTTCTCTAGGTTTTATTTTCTCTTGAAAGCTTACAAAATATTCTAATTGCTCTATTTACTTAAAATATCTGCATTTTTTAGATCTCTCTTCTTTGCTACAAATTAGAAATTTAGGTTTAATATCCATATAATCACTAAAAAATTTATGGTTCAAGCTGTTTATTAACTTAATTTGGATTTAAATTAAATACGATCGTGCAGATAATTTATAGTTAAAAGCTTGAACTTTATATAAGATTTTAATTTAAAGCTTTACTTATTGATTCTCTGAATATTTTTAAAGAAATTTACTAAAGATAGCTTAATCAGGGTATTTTAGCCTAAGAAGTAGCTTGATCTAAGCATTAAAATATTTATATAAATCCTTTAATCATTTTAATTTAATATTTTGCATTACAAATAAAACATATCCTCACCTTTGTTAATCTCTATTCAGATGACTAACGAAAAATATAATGATTAAATAAGCCATCATATTTCCATGCTTTTTTCAAATCTAATAAATGAAACACTTAAGTACAAATTACTTCAGATATATACAAATAATTTTATCTAATTTTCCATAGAACATAATGTTTTAAAATGAAAATATAGGTTAAAAATGAATAAGAAGCTTAAGCTCATTTTTAAATCAAAGATAAATGTCGTAAAGCTAACATAAGTAAGCTATATTAGAAATTTATGGATTGAGAAAGAAAGTAAAGTATAGAGATTATGAAGAAGCTAAGATAATATGTCTATGAAAGAATTATTTAAAACTAAAGGAAGACACTAATTGAAAAAAGTTTTTCTCTAATATAAAAAAATTTTATAAAAGAAATAGATTCCAAACATTTTAAATGAAAAAGGATGGATTTTATGGTTGATACAGTAGAAGAATCGGAAGAAAACGAAATAAAAATGATGTTTTTCCAAGAATTTCTGTGTAGTTATTAAAAATTTTTGATTTGAGGCAAACAAAATTAAAGGAGGTGTCACATTTATTTTATTTGGATAAAAATTATAATTGAAAAATATCAGTTGATTATAAGAACTTAATAAAAAATATAAATTTGGATTAAAAATATTTTGCATATGAATTAGTAAATAAAGGAAATAATTTAAAGATTAATTCACAATTGTAAAGAATTATATATTTGATAAAGCAAATAGATATGAGATTAACAAGTAGTATAATATAAAAACAAATACTTCGAGGTAGAATTTTACAAAGGACTTTGATATAAGTTTGAAAACAGTAAAAGGTTAATAAATATTGTAAAATTTGAAAATAAGAAAAGAATATATCCAAAAAATAACAAGGATATAAAAGCTTAAAATTTAATATCAAATTTATTTAGTATAAAAGTTAGTTTAGAATTTATCAAAATGAATAAACTAAATAAAATTAACAAATAAATGTATTTATCATATTTATATTTACTTAGCCTTCATTTCTTAGTAATATTATAAGTATTTTTTAAGTCTTTAATATATAATGTCAAACTTTATGCTTATCAAACTTTAACATAAAAAATATTAAAAGTAAATTTTCAAATCATATAAAAAAATTATTATATTAAATAAGGTAAATTACATAGCATAAAATTATAGGCTTTTGAGATTATAAATTTTTATCAGAGAGATAATTTAGATTTGGAATAAAGTTACATCCGTATATTAGAGAAAATATTGGATCAGAAATTACAAACAAAAGTACGTTTTTTTTTGTGGCGCGACTAAATCAAAAGTTTATAAGTATTTAATAATGGCATGGATCGTTTACATTACTCGAAGCTTTGTATTTACTTACTTAAATCAGATAGTCAAACTCTTTTTCTTTTTTCACTTCTCTTAGATCATTTTTGTTCATTTTTTTTTCTCGATTGTTCAAATAAATTTTTTATATGCATTTTTATCTTAGATTTTAGTTGATTTTTTTTTTGTTGAAAGATTTATTTTCTTAATTTTTTCATATAAATTTTTCGATTTGTTTTCCTTTTATTTACCCTTTTTTTAACTCTTTTTACTCATCTTTTTTTCTTAATTTAAGATTTTTTCTTTTTTTTCTCTCTTTTTTAATCTTTTTTTTATTATTTTTTCTTTTTTTCGACGACTAAATTTATCAACTTTAATTTTTTAATTTTAATTTTTATTTCTTTTATTTTATCTACTTAATTTTTTTAATTTTTTATAAGAATTATTTTATCGTTTATAGTTGTTCAAAAAAAATTTCGTTTTTTTAACTTTTTTTCGGTTTATCCTTTATAAAAAAATTTTGTTTTTTTTATTGTTTTAATAGATTATTTTTCAAATCGAATTTCATTATTTTTTTGCTTTAGTCTTTTTTCGCTTACTTTCATGTTTATTTTAAGATTTAATTTCTTTCTCATCTCCAAATCTTTTTTCTTTATTTTTTCATTTTTATAGTTCTTTTTTTACATTTTAGGGTTTATTCTTTATCTATTTAAATTAATTTTTTTAGGAATTTTTATTTTTTTTATCTGATGTAATAAAAAGTATTTGAATAAGTTTTTAGCTTTTTATATTATTTTTTACAAAAAAATTCGTTTTTTACTTTTGTTTATAAAAAATATTTCTCTGTATCTTTTTTCTTTTTAAATTTTCTGATTAAAAAACAATTTAAATTTCTTTCATATTTTTATTTTATTTTTCAATTTTTCAATTTATATAGTAGTTGATTTTTTATTTTTAGATTTAATTATTTTTATAATATTTTTTCTACGATAAAAACTCTATTTTAAACATTATAAAAAAAATTTTCAATTTTGTGTATACATTTTAAAAGTAAAGTTTGATGATTAAATTTGATTATTTTTTCTGTTTTTTCCTTTAAATTTAAAAATTTTTATACTTTGATTTTATTTAAAAAATTCATGCTATTTGTTTCGTCTTTTTTTTTAAAATTAATTTTATCTTTCTTATATTTAAGATTTAAAGTTTATGATCACATCCGCAACCTTGATAATAAAACTTAATAATTATGATAGCTTTATAAAAAAGTATTTTAATGAAATTTTATTGTGAGAAAGATTTTTTAGTTTTTTTTCACATATTCATTCTTCTTTACAAATTATAATCTTTAATTTTTATTTTTGAAATTATCTTTTTTCAACTTTTGTTATTCAAGTTTTTTTTATATTGTTTCTGCAGTGTTTCAAATGACTCTCTTATTTCTTTAAATCATAAAGATTTGATATTTATTTTTTGAATATTTTTTAATTAAGATTTATTTTTGCAAAACGTTCAATATTTTCGAATTTAAGTTTGTTTTTTCCTTTATAGAAATTAAAAAATTTTTAAATTATTCCTTTCCAAAATAAAATGGTGGAAGGCTTTAGAACTGTTTTTACACCATCTCCTAGAAATAGGAGAGAAAACCGAAAGCCAATTAACTTTCTCTCGCTTAACCTTAATATCCTGGAACCTAGTCTAACCAGGAAGAATAGCAACATTTTAAGAAAGCCTAACACGTGGAAACCTCTACCTCAGAAGAGAAACCGAGAAAGTAGATGAAGTCTGCTCTCCACCAGGAGGTGTCGGAGTTTAATCCCTCTGGCCAGATGAGCATGGAACAGCTCATCAAAGTGGTGCGGAACCTCCAGGAAGAGGTTAGGAAGCTTCGTTAAGAGAATGACAAACTATCACAAATGCTCCAGCACGGACTGTAAGACACATTAGACCTCAGAATGTCTAACTAGGAAGGAGAGAATGATACTCTATGGAAGTACTAAAAAGAACAGTTTAGTCAGACAAATTCCCAAGTTCAGTAGATCCAAGCCCAGAGCTAGCAGTTTGAAAACATTTTGCAAAGTCAAAAGAGTCTCCAAAGCTAGCAGATTCTATCGGAATAGAATTTCAGTTCCGATAAGATGGAAATAGAAAAGAATTCCAAACCGGATCAATAAAAAGGAACTAAGATAAGTAAACTATGATATTACTGCAAAAGTAAATATCACCTGTAGAAGAACTGTGGATAATTCTGAAAAGTAAAGGAAAATTCATGGAAATTGCATGTTATACAGTAGATAAAAAAAAGGAAAAACCAAATCTGATGTAGGGAGAATGGAAAAGTTTATAGATTGAAAACGGATCTTGAATTGAAAATATTGGGAAAAACAACAAACGAATGAAATGACAAAAGATGGAAGAAAAGAAATACAAGACTCACGAGTTCTAGAGCTCGTTAAAAACTAGACTCAAACTTAAATCTTCTTTTAAGTGGTGACTGTCTGGATCCGCTAAACAATTTATTTAATAATTTAATTATTCCGTTCCAAAAATATTTTTTATAAATTAATGAGCAAGAGCAAATTTTTCGTTTTTCAAAATTTTTAATTAACTTTTTTCAAAAAAATATATAATTAATGCTTCATAAAATTCTCTAAAAAATGCTTAAAAAAATCATGAAATATACAATATAATATATTTAAAGCAAAATTTATTTCTAGATCTCTTAAACTAAATTTAAAATTTTAACTTAATAAAAAATTGAAACAAAAGAATAAAATAAATTCATTAACAATTTAAACTTTAGAAAGTTATTACAAAAAATATATAATATTAGCAGTACATAAAAAAAAAACTTTTAAAGTATAAAATATTGAGTAAAAAAAAGGCAAAAATTTTTAGAAAATTTAATAATATTGATTAAAATTCGTTTTTAATTATAATAAATTGAAAATTATTTTAAAAAAAGATATTACATTGATGCTTTTATTTAAAATATAAATAGATAGATTTAAAACATTTATTTTTTATTTAAAGAATAATAAAAAATAATTTTTATAAATTGATATAAAGATACTTAGATATAATCTAAATCAATTAATCTAAAAACCTTAATATCCTTAAATATAAAACTATTTTAAAATAACTAAGTAACATAAATTTTAAATGTATTTAACTTAAAAAAACTAAAATACTTTCAAATTTTTTTTATATTAACTAATATAAAATCTATTAACTTAATTTATCTACTTTTAATAGTTAACTTTTTAAATCGTAATTAAAATAGTCTTGCTTGAATTTATTCCTCACTCTCAACTCGTAATTCTCTACTTCCTCACAGTCTTGTCATATCCTCCTGATACTAACCATCTATTGTCCCTACTTAATGCTATAGATCTAATTTCTGATATATGCCCTTAAAGAGTCAAGATAAACTCGCCAGTATTAAAGTTCCATATCTTGATTAATAATCATATGAACCAGAAAATATAACACTTGAATCAACACTAAGCTGAATACTAGTTACACCCTTTGTGTGGCCTTCGAGAGTACGAATACATTATCCAGTTGAGAAATTCCATATCTTAATTGAATTGTCACGCGAACCTGATATTATATACTTATTATCCAGTGATAATATTAATGATAAAACAAATTTTGAATGCCCAAAAAGATTTCGAATAAGCTGGTCAGTCTGGAAATCCCAGACCTTGATCATTTCATCTCCACTTCCCGATATAATTCATTTCTGGTCACTTGTAATTACTACCGAATAAACTCAATCCATATGACATTTCAAAGTTCTTAGGAGAGTACCAGTCTGGAAATCCCAGATCTTTATCGTTCAATCGGAACTTCCCGATTCAATTCATTTCTGGTCAAATGTTAAAGCTACCGAACAAACTGATTCCGAAAGATCAGTCAAAGTTCTAATACAACTTCCAGTCTGGAAATTATCTTGATCGTTGTATCTACAGATACTGAAATGATTCATTTCTGGTCACCTGTTATTCCTACCCAGCTAATCCAATCCGAATGACCAATCAAAGTTCTCGTATTGCTTCCAGTCTGGAAATCCCACATCTTGATCGTTTTGTAGCTTCCCTATACAATTAATTTTTAGTCCCTTGTGATTACTATTGATAAAGCTGTATCCGAATTTCCAGTCAAACTTAATCTAAAATATTAAACAATTACCTTTAGCTTAGTTGTATCTAATCTTATTTACGAGTTTTTAGAAACATAAATTGGGATAATTTCATATTTAAATAGAAGAAGAGGTATTCTGCCTAGTAAATGATTTCTTTGTCTTAATATTTTTCTTAAAAAAATACTTTAAATAAACTTTATCTCTCTTTACTTCATTTTTTATTTTTATAACTTACTTTAAATATTGCTTAATTAAAAATTACTCGTCTTAAGAAAATAATTTTCTTGACTTAATTTCAATACAATTAAAACCTAAATTATTTATTAGCAATAATTTTGTTAACTTAAAAATTTGTAAGAACATTATTAACTTATGCTTTTTATGCTTTATAAAATAATAATTGCTTTTTCTCTTTTATGCTACAATTGTTTATATTCACATCTTCTCATTCTTTTTGGATATTCTCTCTCAATATCTTTTAAATACATTTCTTTCTATAGATTTCATCATCCTTGCTACATGCAACTTTCCAAAATGTTTTGAAATTTTATTCTAGTTTTTATTATTTATTTGCTTATATCTTCAGCAATTCAAGTATGAATGTCCAAATCTCTTACTTGTTTAGCATTTCTTTATTTTATTTCGTATTATTGAGAGTTTTCTTAATAGTTCCCCAAGCTTTTTTATTTTATTTCCATTTGGTAATTTTATCTTAAAGATACTTAAGATTGAAATTGAATTTATTGTTGAGTTTTTATCGAATTTGTTACAAATTTTTTCCATTAGCCTAAATTTGAACATTAAAGTTTCTAATGATTTCTAGATATAATTTGGTAAATTTTGATCTTCTTTTTTCGCTTTCCAGAATCAATCCAAAATTTTAGTTTTCCTCTTTTAATATCTACATTTCTATTTTCATTTGCTCAAATAAGGAATATGTTATATTGTTCTTTTATCATAAATTTTTTCTAACTCTTTTGTTTTGCTTGGAAAATCTTGCATTTGCAAATTATACCATGAATAGGTCACCTTTTTAATTCTAGACTCCTACTTGTCAACGGCCAAGTACGATTAGTTTGCTAAGTAGAACTTGAAATGTATATTATCGGGTTTTTTCAATTTTTTTTCTAAATTATTAATTAATAAAATATACTTATAAGTGTCTTATTTCTAAAGTAATGAACTTAAAATACTATTTTTTCCTTAAATCTAGTCAATTAAAAAATGATTTTAAATATTCTATCATAAATAAGCTTTTACAACTTTACTTATTTTATATCTTTTTACTTTTAAATAAAAGTATAAATAATTAGATCAAAAATTTTATAATAAAGAACTTATATTCTTACTATAATAACTATGCTATATTAATTAAGTTTCATTTTCAAATCAAAAGACTCTTAATAAGAAAGCCTTTATTTCTTAAAAACCTTTTAAATGAAAACAAAGTAATACATTATAATTACTTTTTAAATACTGTTATTAATTATTTCTTTCTACTCACATTCAAACAAACAAAATAGTTCTTTAAGCTTCTTTTATTAAATAGGTAATATATTAAAATCATATATAAAAAAGGCATTATTTAAAAATATATAACATTTTACATTTATAGATAATATCGTTTAACTGTCTAGTTTCTTATTACTATTTCTTTCAAATATTTTTTTATTTTCCTCTTTAAATAATCTACAATAACCATTATTATTTATAATTTGTTTATTTTAAGCAAAATTGTTTACATAAATGTATTAAGACAAAAAAATAGAAGAAAGTAAATATTTAAAAATAACTAGCAATGAAAGTTATATCACTTATTTAAATTTACGATTTTTAATTTTTAACTGTTTATTTTATTTTTGAAATAAGCATTATTATGTAAGAAAAAGTATAATTTTTAGTTAAATAGAGAAGAAATAAATATCTAATATAATTATAAAAGTAAATAAGTAAGAAAGAAAGCGATTAAACGAATTTATGGTCGATAATTAATGCATAATTAGGCTTCTTTTTGATTATAACTGAGAAAAAATTACATAATCTCATTTCAGCCTAATGCTAATCAGTAGAAGCATTAGCTTTTTTCTTGAGGAATTTTTACTTAAACCTACTAAAAGTTATTTTTTACGTAAATTTGAAAAATTTCTATAAAATCATAGAAACCTGCTTACTTTAACCTATTATAAACCTATAAACCTTTCATTAAAATATTTCTAAAATTTAAGTCAGATTCTCAAACTTGGCAAGATTTTGGTTCAAAAAAATCCATAAACTTAGATTTAAGAATTAATATTAATATATTCAGCAAGAAATTTTTAGTCGCAGAACCTTCCACTGATTCAAAAACTTGGTGAAAATGCTACTTTAATATAAAATTAAATGAAATGTTTGTTTTCTTGCTTTCACATAATTATCGTATATAACATTTACAAATCAGGATTAGAAAAAGTAATACATATTTTGCTTCTTCCTGCATAGAAAGCTAATCAAAAACCTTAGAAGATCTTAACATTGTATATAATTCTTATTTTATACAAGAAGCTGAATTAATTTAGAATACATATTGAGATTTAGCTTAAAGAAACACATAAATAAATAACTGTGATTTATAGGAGTATTTAAATTACTTAAATATAAAAAATTCTTACCTACTGGAAAATAAAATAAATCTGCAACATTTACAGCAATAATAAATTTTGATGCATCGAGAGCTTAAAGATAATTCTCATCTTATCATAACTATATTCATTTTTAATAAATTGATCCGCCTACTATATTAAAACAAATATAGTTGATCATTGACATATATTAATTATAATTTTGATATCTTTTCATTTAATTATACTAAGAGTTTTATACATTTCAGTTTAATTTATTTGTATATTTTAAGCTTACTTTAGTTTTTAGTTTAATTTGCATCAAAGGGTTTTTATAGAATTTTAATAGAATATTAAATTAACTTTTATTTTATCTCAAATCTTTTAAGGCTCTTGCAATAATATGACTAATCTGATGTAAAAAAGTTATAAAGGCAGCTAATAGAAAAAAACGGAATTTAACATTGGACAACATCATAACAGAGGGGAAATCAAGAAAGGCTTGAAGAAAAAGCCTTTAGATCTAAAAATGAAAAATGTAAACTATCGATTAATCAAACTCTTCATCGCCTTCTTAAGGCATTGGCATGGCAAACCCCTAACCTACTAATCTAGAAAAAGAGAAAATTGGAAACCTAAAATAAGTCATAGTTAAACAAGAGGAAACAATCTTTAATCTTTCAAATAAGATAAGTGAAATATTAACCAATTACAACAACTAAACATTGAAATTGATTAACTTAAAGATTTATTAGTTAAAAAAGATTATATTACATAAGAATAAATTTGATCTCAGATTTAACTTCCACCATCGCAATATGTAAAAATGGAAATAGAAGCTAGCTAAAATTAATTATCACACGTATTAACTCCTTAATGTAAAGATTAATAAGAGATTAATAAAGATTAAGATAATCTTATTGAAAGAATAGAAAATCTTGAAAAAAAATTAGGTAAACACAAAGAACAATTAGTAGGAAGAAATGCTGATATTGTCAATTAAGCTGACATTTAATTAAAAATTATTAAAAATTTAAAAAACTACAAAAATAGGAGAATGCAAAAACATTAAAAGAAATAACAAGAATCTATCTTACCAAATCAGGAATGTATAAAAGAAAAGCTTTTAAAGGAATTTCATACGAAGAGAAAGTCTCCGGATAGTCTTCCTTACCAGAAAAACCGGATCCAACCATATCAAAAAACCTGTGTCGCTTCAAACATGTTGAAATTCTGGAAAAAGTAAAATCCTTTTTCAAACCTTTAAGTAAAATATTATTATTATTATTATTATAAAGGCAGCTGATTATTACAGACTGCATAAAAGGAATATGAATTAATATTTTTAAGGCTTAATACTAATATATTGGAAAACTTTATAGAAAGTAACACATAAAGAAGAATCTTTTTAACATTCGTTACCTTAACTTGCAGATTAAAAAAATATAAGATCTACTAACTAGAAAACTACTATAAAATCGATATTTTAAGATAATTAAAAGAGTTAGATTAATAAACTTGGCCTAAAACTGCCAATCAAATATTAACGTAATAAAGTTATTCTTTTTTAACTATGATTTTTCTCTAATGGATTGAGTTGTAAATTAGATTCACAAAGATACAAAGAAAATTTAAGAAGAAAGTTTTTAAGTTTGCATTACTTAAATTATCTTTTTCAAGGGATACAAAGAAAAAAAATAATAAAAAAATGTGGGAAGTACAACTATCTTATGAAGAAGATCTTTAGAGTAAATCTAAAATTATTTTATGGTAGCAGTTTTTATGATTTGAACTATTAATTAAATATACGATGAACAGATAGAAAAAAGTTGCCCAAGTTTTAAGAAAAAGTAAATATTTTAAAAGGGAGAAGACAGAATTTATTTTATTCTAAAAGTATTGTAAGAATTCTCTTAAGATTCTAAATTTAAAAAAGAGGATTAGTTAATTTGAAAAACCATTAAGTTAAAGGTACTAAATAACGCCCTATCTACTTGAACGAGTAAAAAACTCGAATTTTACAATGTATGCTAAAAAAGGATAATTTTTAGCTTAAAATTCAAGGAATTAAAAAATGATATAACAAATATAGAAAAAGATAAGAAAAAGCCAACAATTTTAGTTAAATTTTACAACTACTAATAAAATTCTTTTACAAGCTAATTAAGCAGTTTGAAAATTAAAAAAATGTACGATAACATTTTGAATGACAATTTTATAATTTTGAGTTATAGTTACGTAAAATGTTATCAATGTAAAAATTAGTTAGAAAGTAAATTCAGTTTTTGATTATATTTTTAAAAGTTATTTTTAATTTCTTCTGTGAACTATCCAATTCATAAGAGCAATTTGGTCTGTTTGATATTAAACTTTCTTATCCTTTTAAATTTGAGTCTATTTGAATAAAATATTTAACTGAAACTCTATAGGATATTAATATAAAAGCAGATACATTTAAAGTTTCCTTTCTATTGTAAACTTATTCAAGATTCGTATCTTAATTCACCTTTTCTTCTTATAATATAGAAACTGGAATTTAAGTTAATATAAAGCTTTGAGTTTGCAATATTATGTCAGCTTCAATTCTATAATATAGATAATTTAATTAAATTCTAATAAAGCTGAAACTAATTTCTGTAAAGGTAAAGCTGTTTAAGATCTAGGTTAGAATTGCTAAACATTTTAGTGCCTAGAATATTATGTAAATTTAACCCTCAACTCTGTATCCTTAATTAAAAACCGTAAATTTGATGTTTAGCATCCCTTAAATATATATAATATCTCCTTCCAATCAAGCTGAAATCTTTATTTTATAGAAAACAATTTTACTAGGAATACTATATCCTTTTATTTAATAAATCCCTCATATAAACTCTAGCTTTTAGTTTTAAATTTTTTGACTAATTGAAACTTTACGTCCTCCTTAGACGATCTTAATCTTGCTTTTGCACACCCTAAATATATAGCCAAATCAATTTATGATTAGCCAAAGTTCGATGAAAGAGAGATTAAAATCTGCTTTACAAGTATATTTGGTTTTAATTCTTTCTATTTTTTTATTTCTTCGGTAATAAGTTAGAATTAGCAAAAATAAAATTTCTGAACAAAACTGATAGCAAAAACTTTAAGTATGGGTAATTGTATAGATTCATATAAAAATGATGTTTGAATTTCAATTGACAATCAAAATATTCAGCCAGTTTATACTCAGAAAAAATTAAGAAAAAAGCATTACGATAAACCGCAACCAGATTCTAAAATAGAGCCATTTAAAACTTAGAAATAAATAAATTTTTAGATTATAATTGAAAAGATGGTGAGAGCTGAGAATGACCTTCGTGATTAAACTTTCTGGTTTTATGGCTAGGAACAAGTTCCTTTCATGCCGCTGAGAAAGTCCCTGATCAGAGTCATTTTTTGAAGGGAGCACTTTCTTTGAGATTATCCGCTCTTGGTAAGGGCTTGAAGCCTGGCTGCTCATAGCAATGGAGCTCCCTAGCAGCTGTGCCTGGAGCACAACAGGATATCCCCGTTATTCCATAAAAAGAGAGTGTGGGGTCGTGCAATCGGAAAGGAGTTTCCGGTCCAAAAACTTTTTTAGTTGAATTTAATTAAAAAAAAAAATTTAGATTTTATGTTATCAAGATCTCAAAAATATATACTCACCATTAATTTACCAGACAATAGATTGTATATTTTTCCTTTTGTTAGTCGAGCCGGTACTATTATTTTCTCTTATTATTTGAACACTTTTGCTGCATTATTATAGTTCAAAAAGTTTAAGTAAAATTTAAGTTTATTACTATTCTTTTTTTAATAGTCAAATTCTTATTTTGAAGAGCTACCCATTTATGCAAAATGTAAATATAGCTTAATAATTGTACTATAATACTCAATTTCTCTTTCATATTTATTTAATTTATTCAAAGAAAGTTTCATTCTTATTAGTAAGAAGCTTTATTCAAATTTATTTTAATACCTAAGCTGAAAAACTTAAATTCTTCCTCTTCTTTACTGTAATTAGCATCAATAAGTCTAGGATCTGAGATAGTTATTAGCTTATAGTAAAAGCTAAAAAGAAGCATAAATACCTAAAAGAACTTGTTTAAAAATAATTCTTTTTTGAAACAAAATATCCAAAAGTTAAAAAAGTATAATCAGAAGGATGATCTTAGTAGCTAGAGTAAAGGAGTCTATTTAAAATAAGTACTAATAATTATAACAATAGCTTAGATAAAATTGTATTTAGACTGTTATTTTAAAATAATGAGAAGTAATAATATTTCCTTTTTAACTTTAGTAAGCTAATAGACTCTTTTAAAAGTACCTTTTAGTTGTTTGATTAATTTATGCTTATCTTTAATAATTAATTGGAACTTTATAGTTTTATAATTTGTTTACATAACACTGAAATAAGTTAATCATTATTCCTTTTCTAATTCGTCTAAGATAAAAAGAGCATAAATGTACTTAGTCCTTTTACTAAATATCTTACACTAATAATTATATGAGCTAAAATAAAGCATCGGTAATATAATTTAGAAGCTACTTTCTTATATAATAAAAAGCTTTAACTTCAATATGATTTTATAAAGGTAGCACTGTAAGATAGCATATTTGTATAAGTACTAAATTAATATCTGAAGCTTATCTATTTTTCACAATAATCATTTTCATAACTTACCACTAAAAAATTGTATTTGCTTCCTTAAAAAAGAGAAAATTCTTAAAAATGAGTAATTTAATTATTTTAATATTAGTAAAATTTAGAAAGAAAGTATGAAATAAAGTAATTAATAAATCAAATTAAATAAATGCTAAAAAATGTTAACTTTGCTAAGGTATTTTAATTATAAAAAAAGTATTTCCACTAAAAAGGCTATTAAAAGTTAAAGGAAATATATGAATAACAAATTATCAAAATGATTTATATAAAAAAGACATTTAAGATCCTATTAAGTAAAGTTTATAAATTAACTTTAGTATTAAGATAATAGTACAAATTTTTAATTTTATGAATTTCATATATCTCTTGCACTCTTAATTTAGAAAGTAGAAAAGGTAAATAAAGATAATGAAATAAAATGAAGGAAGAAAGTAAGGGGAAAATCGAAAAATAAGAGCTAGATTAAAGAAATAAAGGTTTTTTATAAAAAGACCTTCCATTATCTATAAGTAATTTAAAAAAGAAGAGTTAAATTGTTGGTTTAAAAGATATTGATTTTTGTTAGTTTTTTTTAAAATAAGTAAAAATAAATAATCTGTCATTAATGATTTAAATTTTGAAGATGATTAGTTTTAAACACAAGAAGAGACGGTTTTAAAGTAAATAAGTTGAGATAAAAATATTAGAAAACTGGAGAAATAAAGATGAAAAGGTGATTTATCCTACTTAAAGTAATTAAAAAACAATTAATCGATAAAAGGAATTAGCGAAGAACTAAAAGAAGGTTGGGTTTAGTAAAAAGTAACTAATTAAGTCTGATAGAAAAATAAAATAATTACACTTTAAATAAATTAATTGTAGATGACTAAGCAACATGAAGCAGATAAAAAAATGTAATAATAATACTGCATAGAGGAGCATTTTTTAATAAACCTGCAGTGACTAATTTTTTAAATAATTTCTCAATTTTCTTAATCTAACTAATAATTTCGAAAATTTTTAATAATAACAACGAATTATAGTGATCCACCTTCATTAGATTCATCACTATTTAAAATTTTATTAATCAAGTTAATTATTATATTTCCAATCTTTGTCTATATAATCTTATAAATGTATATACTGCGCTAGTCCTTTTTAATTATCAGTATTTTGCTTCAGTTGAGTTCCATTTCAAACATTTGTTGGTATCTTCTTTTATGCGCAAAAACAATTTTCATCAAAATTTCACTCTCTTTATACATCTTTTTTCTATATAATAGATATTCGTGAGTGAAGTGTAGATTACTTAACAAATGTTATATCTTAAAGTTTTCTAGTTATTATTTTGCTAGAATCTTCAGTACTTGCTTAAAATATGTCAATAATTCCTACAAATACAGGATTATTTCTTATCTTTAAAGAGGAATTTTCGATTACTGAACATTAGTTTCCACATCAATAGGATTGATTGATGATATAATTTTAAGGAATAAGCTTTGAATAAACTTGACATTGATTTTTTTCATCTCTTCATTGCTGAAATTATTTAATTGTGGATTTATATTCTTTGGTACTAAGATGCTTGAAATAAGATACTAGATTTTCTTTCAAACTCTTGTAATTAATGTTAAAGTTTGCCGCATTCATTTTAATATTTTGAAGTTATAAGAGGACATTTTTTTGTCTGTGAGGCTATTAAGAATTTTTCAATTTAAATATTTAGCAAAATTTAAATCAAACTATTTCTCTAATACTATGCTTAATTTTATTTATTTTTAAAACTTGAAATTGATTTTTTTATTCTTTTTATTCTTTTTTTAATTTTTGTATTTTAGCTTTTCATTAAATTATTTAATTTAGTTTTCAAAATTTTTTTTATTTTTATTTTTTATTTTCTTTAATTTTAATTTATTTAATAAACTAGATAATTGTATTACTTTTTTTTGCTGCTTGAGAAACCTTGCAATTTGAAGCGTGGAAGATAGAGATACAAGAAAACTAGTAGGAGCTAGGGTCAAAAAGCAAATTATTATTTTGATATCTGTCTATCTATATATTTTTAATATATTAATATGATTTAAATAAATTAAAAAATAAGTTTCTATTTCTTATTAAATCCTATTTATTTATATTTTATATTTTGTATATTTAAATAAATCCAAAATATTTAGAAAAAAGAGAATTTTAGAATTAAATTCTTTTAAATGCCAAATTGATAAAACTTTCTTTTTTTTACTTTTCTATTTAGATTTTAATATTTATACTTTAATTAAATGTGTAAAGAGAATCTTAAAACTAAAAAATATATTGTTTTTAAATAATTTTAGACTTTTTATCATAGATAGTATCTATTTAGTTAATTTATAAATTATTACTTCATTAATTATTTTTAACTGATCTAACTTTCTAAATTTAAACGCTTAATGTTAATGTTTTATTAATTCTTTTATAAAATTTAAAAATCTATTAGCTTTATAATTTTTCACTAACTTAACTTTTGTTTTTCAAAACTTTTATTAATCAATTAAATTATTTATAGACTTTATTCATTTTTTAGATTATTAAGATTCATTACAAATATTACTTTAGTAAATCTATAATTCATATTTAAATAAAAAAGCTAAAATAATTAGATGCTATTAATTAGATTGAAGGTCTAAGATATATAGAAAAAATTTAATATTTTAAAAATTTAATAATTTGAAAAAGTTAATATTTTCTTCTATTTTCTCATTTTAGTCCAAGTTTTCCTAAATAAAATCCTATTTTTTTGTTTTTTATTTTAAAATTCTGTCTCATTTGTATTTGTTAGAACATTTTTTGAATTTTTTCAACTTGCTACTCTGTCAAAGCAGTTCCAGTAATATCTAATAATTTTAAATTTCTAAATACAGAGTACTTCTAATTTTTTTAATCTTAAGTCGGAAAAGCTTTCTTTGAAATTTCTTTATTGCCCTTT
The DNA here is from genome assembly GCA_946699065.1 of Loxodes magnus. Classification (NCBI taxonomy): domain Eukaryota; phylum Ciliophora; class Karyorelictea; order Loxodida; family Loxodidae; genus Loxodes; species Loxodes magnus. The sequence continues at coordinate 697,939 of CAMPDV010000134.1, read as the reverse complement.
AAGTTTAGTTTTTATAATCTTTTGCAATTAATAATTATTTATTTTACATCTTCATCTTCAAGTTTGCAATATGCAAGTTTTAATGATTTAAGCTTTTTTATCAAAAAAATTTAGTTAATCATATTTAAATTTTGTAAGTCACAATAGGATATATTCAAATTTTCCAAGTTTTCACAGTTTTCTCTCATTTTTTAAAGAGTTTTTTTAGTGATATTTTTTATTTTTTTTAAAGAAATACTTTTTAAGTTGTAACAGTTTTTAAAAATACTCTACAAGGATTTATTCGATACGTTTGAAATGTAACTAACACAAATTTCTTAGATTTTTTGTCCGAAGTTTCCAATTTAGGAAAGAGAGTAGTTGGTAATTTTATTTAATCTTTTTAGTTTTAGAACACAGAGATTAGGAGTATTTTTTAATAATAGTTACAAATTTTCGTCATCGAAATTTTCACAGTCATCAAGTTCTACAAACTCAAGCTTTGATTTGCTTGTTTGAAATAATTAGTTGTATCCCTTTTAAGAAAACGCTTCTGCTGAAATTATTGTTAGATGTTTTAACTCATTTTTTTCTATTTTTTCAAGCATATTATCTAAAAAATTCTCAGCACAAAGGAAATGGACTTTGCTTATTTTTGGACAAAAATCAATAATTTGGTCAATTTATTTGTTATCATTAATTTAAATTTCTTCAATTTCGCTTCCATTTTTCTATAGATATTTCTTTAAAAATTCATAATTTATTCTCAAGCTTGATAATTTCAATACTCTTAATTTCAAATTTTAACAATAATCAACTAAAAACTTTCCCGTAATAAAATCAACTTTTATAAGTTCCACACATTCTAACTTTGGTAGATTCAACAGAAAATTTAGTCTTTAATCTAAAATTTTTATATTACTAAATTCTATTGCTTTTAAATTTTAGCAAAATGATAAATTTTATTAAGTCTTTCTACCAATTCCACTTCACCAAGAGAATTGAATTTTTTTCAGCTAAACTAAGCTGTATTTTAGATTTTTTTTCAAGTTAAATTAAATGCAATTATTGAATATTTGCTAAATCTAGTTACGTAATGATTTATAGTATTCATTTAGATTAATGTTCATAGTTTCCATGTTAAAGTTAGTAAATTATTTTAAAGTCCATTTCATTTTGCTTTTTGTATAGTTAAAATCTTCGTTGTATTTTTTTATTTGAAGTTTTTTATACTGATATCTGAAGTTTTCGAAATATTTATTAACTTATTGCAGTCGGCATATTTCTTTATTACTAAGAAATTACGTTATTAACTATAGAATATAAGCATTCTTTCATAAAGATTGAGGATTGGATTTTATCTTTTTATCTACCGTTTTTTCCTTGCTTTAAAATTTTTGTTCTAAATGATTCCGTTTTCTTTTGAAAGGCAATTTTCTTGCTACTTCGAACTTCTCTTATATCAAATTTTCTTGGTCTTCTTACTAAAATTCTTCTTCAATTATAAATGAAATATATTTCCTAGGAATCTTGAAATACTTATTGAAAGCAGAAGATGATTTTTACAAAATTTATCTGAACTTTTATTATTCAAAATTTATAGATGCATTGGGTTATAGTTTACATAATTGCTTTGCTATATCCTTTTCCAGTTTTTCATTCATTTTTATTAAGTTTCTTTAAAATTAAGTTAATAAAAAAATTAAACTTTGAAATATAATGAAATTTAACATTTTAGTAGTTGCTAGCAATGAATTTTATTAAATGCAAAATATAATTATGCTTGGATATTTAAAATAATTAATTTCCCTTTTCTTTATAAATTTATATGCATGTACACTATTTTAGCATTTAAGATAAATCTATTTTTATTTTATTTAAATTTAAAGATTTATTAATTTACTTTAATAACCCTTTTATTTATCATTTCCTAGTTTATTACATTATCTTTAAGAAAATGCATTCAGACAAGCAAAGTTTGTAAGAGCTTCAATTCATGATTATTAGGTATGTATTTATTATTTTTACCAATTTGTATTTACAGAAATAAATTAATAAAGTGTTCTTTAAGTTCTCTATAAGTTTTTTAGAAAAACAGCACGGCAAAAGCTTAACTGTCTTTTTTAAATTTCAAGCTAGTCTTTAATTTTAAAATTATATAAAAATATTGCTTATAATTTTTAACCTATTATTATACTACTCTACTTATTTTCAATTCTTTTAAGTTTCACCTCTATTTTCAAAACTAATAAATCTTAAGATTGAAAACACTACTAATTTTGCTATTTTAATAAACATTCTGATTATATACATATAAATAATTAATTTTATAGGGATTTTAAAACTCATATTTTATAAGAGATTGAATAAACATTATAATTAAGAAAATGAATTCACCAAACAATAGTATTTTATTAGTTTAATAATTTAAAAATAAAAATAAAGATTTATCAATTAATTATAGAAAGTTTATACTTAAATGCTAAAAACACATAAATTTAATCATAAATCCACAAGAATTTTAAACTATTGTTAAAATATAAAAATCGTAAATTAACAAAAATATTTATAAAATTATTTTATAATAAAAGCTTATATTTTAAATCGATCTCGCAAACATTTTTACTCTTTTAATTGTAAAATTTGCTAACCTTAATTAAAAATAATAATAAGTGTTTTTATCTTTTTTCAATCTCATATTGATCTATCATTTTTTAATTGTTCTTGCGTTCTTGTCACTACTTTATAATTGCTTTCGTTTTATTTCCATAATTATAAATAATATAAAAGATTTTGAATTTTTTTGAATATTGAAACTAAAATGAATAATTACATTGAATGTAATATGAAAAATAAGTTTAAATAAACTTTTTATTTTCTTCAATTGCTTTCAATCATATTTTTGTTCTAAGTCTTCTTGTAAAGGTAATTGAAAAACTCTTCTTAAAATTAATCTTTTTCGTTTGAAAAATTTAATGATTTTTAATTTTTAACTTGAATATTTCTTGTCTTTCTTCGATATTTCCGAATGAAATATTTGACTAATTTATTTATTTTAGAACTTAGATTCTTAAAGTATTCTAATAGATATAATTCTATTCATAATAAATTGATATAATCTATATGTTCCAAAAAGTAACTATCTATTAAAAAGTTTATAAAATAAATCTCTATAGTATGGAATTAAAACTGCGGTAAATTTTGTCAAACTCTTAGTCTCATAAACAAACTTATTTGATTATATATAAATGTGAATTTAATTGAGTTCATTATATGAAATCATCAGATTAAATTCTCTTTATAAATAGAAATAATCTGTTGAACAAAATATTAACTCCACTTAGTATATTATATTTAAAGAAGCAACATTTTGCTTATTTTATAATGATTATTATTGTTTTTGCAGTAGACATAAATGTATAGGAATATGATAGTAGAATTGATTTTAATTTAAAAGTAAGATATTTATTAAACTATTGGAAAATATTAATTTTATAAATATCAAATTGATATATTTTTATGTTTTTACTTATTTTCTCTGGTATGGGAAATCTTATTAAGATATTTTGAAAATAAAGTATGTAATAGCTGCATAAAAAGTAAATAAGTTTAAATTAATAAAGCAAAACTCATTAATGTTGGCTATAATAATTAAAGACCATTTTTGATATTAGTATTTAAGATTTAGTTATTTATTTATCATTAATACAGTCCTTATAAAATATAATCATCAATTGCCTCTCAAAGAACTTACTTAGAAACTTAAAGAAAAAAGTGGCGAGAGAAGTGTAGAAAAATTAGAAAAACATGACAATCAAGTTTTTCATCTGAAGACGAGTAATGATCAAACTGTTGAAATAAAAGAACTTGAGCGTGTAGCTGAATAAAAACTCCAAAATAAGCTAAACTGGATAAAAAACCTAATCTAAAAGTATGAAAAGAAATTTACAATTAAGGGGAAATCAGAGAACTAATGAATAGCAAGGAAAATCAAAATAATTAATTATTATTATTTAGTAGATAACTAATCATAAACAATTTGGTAGCAGAATAGCTACTAAACTAATAATCATAGTAAATTTTAGTCGATTTTAAAACATGATTTTAGAAAAAGAAAAAGAAAATCAGTTCACAAGATCGTAAAAAAGATGATAAGATTGAATTAAATTTGGAAAAAGAACAGAATAACTAGAAAAAAAAGTCCAGAAAAAGATAGAGGAAAAGTGTTAAAAAAATTGATGATACTTCAAGACGAATAATCATATTCTAAAGCAATGCTGAGATTTTAAAAATTATAAAAAAGAGAGGAATAAAGAATGCGAAGTAGACTTAAAAAACTCTGAATAACGGAAAATGGAGTGTATAAATTTAAAATTTTATCAAGAAATGAAGATAATTATTATTTTTGACTATCATATATAAAAAAGTTTGCATAATCCATTTGTTTAAACAAAAGGGTATCGATTACTTATCTGAAGTTTAGAGAAAAGAAATAATTTAGTTTTTAAGTAAATTTTATTATTATTAGTTCCTGATAAAGTAGCCCAAGGTTTAATATCACAACTATTTTCTGCTTTAGGTAAAATAAAAATTCTAAAACGTGTTTTAAAATTACGTGAAGATATAATTTCATATTAAGAAAGTATTTTAATAGCTTTAAAGATTGATATCTAAAATCAGAGACATTTACTACACAATATAGTTTATAATTTTCTCTTTTCCCTAGCTAATACTCTATGTAGAACATTATTTCTTGATAGATAATTGCTATTCATTAATATTTGGTTCAATTTGTATCTACTTTCCATTTTTAAGTAAGGTAATTACATATTTAAAAATATTTATGATAAACTTTACTCAAGAGAAAACTTAAACTATTACTTATAATATTTTTTAGCATTTTTTATGAACTTGAAATACCTATTAAATCGTATGTAAAGTCTTGCACTAAAAGAATTATTGAGCAGATAGTAAATTCATATTCTTTAAGTTTTCATCTAGATATCTATATAACATTTTAATAACAAAAAGCGGCAAGAATAGAACCATGGCTACTTACTTCAAGATTTTTTTTCTCCTCTTTTACATTTTCTTAAGTTTTCACCTTTTCTAGCAATAAAAGTCATATTGACATAAAGTAACTTTGAAATATTAATTTCATTTATAAATTTAATATTTAATAATGATATTTATGAATTTTTATAGTAATTGTCTTTTATTTTATCATTATTAATATTAGATAAAAATTCTGAAAATACTTCAACGCTAAAATACTTATAATATATCATAATTTATTATTGTAATGTTACCTTTATTTGGTTTTCCACATATCAATTTATTTTTTATAGATAGTAGTCATCTAAAACTTGCCTGGATCTTTACTGTCATGAATCCAGATTAATTTAAGATTGATTTTCTTCATTTAATCCTATAAATAATCCCAATAATTTTCTAATTAACTCATTAATTGCTTATTTGATATAGGAAGTTTCTTTGCTAATAGGAACATTTCTTTCCTAGTACAATTTAGTAATTTATTTCAGGTCCCTTGCAAAATCAGCATAATGTTACCTTTGATATAAAATATCTTTTTAATAGATTATTGTTCTGTTTCCATATAGTTACTTAGTATTTAGTATTTTTCTTGTTTTTAGTTTCTGTTACTCTAAATTCTCTTACAATCAGTTCTATTATAAGTTCGTCATTTAAATTTGCTTGCAAAAATAGACTTAGAATTAATTCCTAGCATATTACGAAGTTTTGAGATTTTAAAATTTACAAAGATTTTATTAAATTTTAAATTAGTTAATTAATTAATAATAGCATTGTTAATATTTAGTTCTACATTTAAAGAATAAAAAGATTGTTGGCTATTCTTACTATGAATTAGAATGTTCTGTAGAGAGGTCTGCTTATTCTTAGGTGCAATCTTTTATAAATTATGTTAATTGAAAAATAAATAAGCATTCAAATTAAAAGAAATATTCATATTTTTATTGAACCAACAAAATATAATTTATTTAAACTTTCTAAATTAAGTTAAGTTAATGAGATAGTCAGAAATATTTATTGGAAAACCTTTTAAGGACTGTTTATGCCTTCGTCCGTTTTTGGTTTTTCTTCCTGTAAGTTATAAAAATCAAAGTTTTGTAGCTCCTCTAAAAATATGTCACACATGGATGAATTCATCTGGTACAATAATGAATCTGTTTAAGGGTGAAGTTTTCCTCTTAAACATTCTCCCGCTAGTATCATATTAGAGGTGATTTTTCATTCTTCTTAAATTTTGTTTATTTATCGTTATTTCTTCCTCACTTACTGCTCCTGAAAGGTTTAAATTCACCAGAAAATCCTCAATTTTCTATGAAAGCTGTACTCTGCTTATAGAGGTGCAAAGCACTTCCACATAGGTATCATTATTTCTGATGTTAGACTTACTGGGGTTTTGCGTAAAGAGAAGGTTAAGGTAAGAAACGCCCATTCTCTTCTAGTTCCATCATTTCAGAAGCTTTTATTTAATGCTAAAACTGTTCTTGGACTTTATCCGACTTCTCAAGATGCTCTGTTAGCTTTTAAATTCTTTTACATCATTTTTAAGTTCCTGCACTTCCTTCTCAAAGCGGTTAAGAGTTTCTAGTTAAGAACCAGCTCGTTGTGGTATAATTTCGTAGATTAATTAGTTTGATTTTTGAGTTTACTCCCCTTCTGGCTAAACTTGGCGATTATCATTACTACTACTTGAAGTTATTCTTGTTAATTTGACTTAGCCGTTTTAGAATTCTGTTATCTCTGTTATTTGCTATTATTTTTTTCTTCTTAGGTATTTCAGCGTAGGAGGTGTCTAATTAAGTATAAGGGTGCTTGAAGAGGTTGCTTATTACCAGAGTTAGGTCGTCGCTTGATCAACTCCTCCATTTTCTTCTCTATCTTTAACAAGTACCATCCTTTATCATTTAAAATTCTAAATATATTTAAATTAAAAAAAGTATTTCTAATAAAATGTAGAAACAGAAATAGGATTAAAGACTATTAGAAAGCATATAAACTATACAATTAATAAAAATGAAAATCTAAAAGTTTAAATTTAATAGAATTTCTGTAATTATACTTTTGAAAATATTCTTAATAATAATCTTATTAGAAATATTTTAAATAGGAAGAAGTAATCCTCCAACTGTTATTTATTTAAATTTTGCTACCAGGAAATACCTCATGGGTGCAGAACCAAGTAAGAATTTGATAGGAGTCAAGAGAAGACAAGACTGAAGAGATATCAAGTAATGTTAATAATGAAAAATACCTAATACCTAATACTAAGATCACTTAAGGAGAATTATATTCACGGTTCTATAGTAAACAAGACTTTCAAGGGAATGCAAGAACAGTGAAAGACTTCAGCAAAGAATTTTTTAAACTTAAAAATCTTTACTAAAGAGTTGCGCTCCATAGAGGTGAAACATGCTCTATAATCTTATTTATTTTTTTTTATTTAAAACAATAAACTATGGAAATTAAATAATAATAATTTATTATATCTTACTATCATTTAATATTTATGGGTAGTGTGAGTATCTTCTAGTATATTAAATAAACTTTTAGATTCTAAAATATCTTTAAGCCACAAAAATATTAAATTTGAATTTCGTTAAATTTTAAATAAGGTAAATTCTACAATATAATCAACATCAAAAATGTTTAATTAATGGAGTCTATAGAATTTATAATTTTTATTATTATATTATAAAATCCTCTAGAATAATTTTAAAATTATTATACTATATTTATAGCTTTAATAGAAGCTTGTATCAAGAATATATTAGATTCTTAAAATATTAAAAACTTAAGAAATTCAAAAAATTATAAATTCTAATTACCTTATAAATTATTACTTTGCGCAAACCAATTTTTTGTATTAATTTGAGATAAATATCATTTATATTATATTTTAATTTAGACAGGGTGGTAAACCATTCCTTTGGTAGCTGCTTAGTGACCTTGGTAAGCAATTAGAAATGAGCGCTGCTGGAGGATAAACCTTAAGAAGAAGCCAATGTTGCAAGTAATTTTCAGATGAAAGGTTCACTAGGTCAAAAGTTTTAAATGATGGCAGAAAATTTATTACATAATAGGTTGAGAAAAATATTTCCTTTATTCGTAAAGTGTGTCCTATACTTTGGTAGGTTTGAACTGTAAATCTGCATTGCTTTTGGAGAATCAAGATTTAGGGATAATGAGAATAAATGCTTTGTATAGATCTGCACACTAATGAGGCTCTACGCACTCTTTTATCTAATTTTTTTATAAATTTTCAAAATATATAAATGAAAAGGTAAAATTTAACGATAATTACAAGAGCTTGAAGGAAAATCTAGTATCTTATTTCAAGCATCTTAGTACCAAAGAATATAAATCCGCAATTAAATAATTTCAGAAATGAACAGATAGAAAAAATCAATGAGCCTATTTTATTCAAGCTTATTCCTTAAAATTATATCATCAATCAATCCTATTGATGTGGAAATTAATATTCAGCAATCGAAAATTCCTCTTTAAAGATAAGAAAATAAAGTTGATTTGCAGGAAATATGGACACATTTTAACTTAAGGTTGAAGATTCTAACAAAAATAATAACTAGAAAGCTTTAAGATATAAAGTTTGCTAAATAATCTACATTTCACTTACGAATATCTATTATATAAAAAAAGATATATAAAGAGAGTGAAATCTTGATAAAAGGTATTTTTGCGCAATTAAGAAGAAATCAACAAATGTTTGAAATGGAACTTGAATGAAGCAAGATACTGATAATTAAAAAGGACTAGCGCAGTACGACTAGATATTTACTAAAATAAGATTATCTAGACAAAGATTGGAAAAATAATAATTAACTTGATTAATAAAATTTTAAATAGTGATGAATCTAATGAAGGTTGATCACTATATTTCATCTTTATAATAATTATTTTTATTAATTTAAATATAAAAATATATTTATTATAATAATTTAAGTTTATAAAAAATTTTCAAATATAAAAAATATTTTATTATCTATCTATATTAAAAAGTGAAGGAATAATATCTATGTAAAAATTCCTATAAAGATAAAACTTTATAAAATTTTTTAATACTTATGAAAAAATATTTAAAATATTTAAATAAAATTCATAAAAAATTGGAAATATCTATAATTTAACATCTCTAATCGATGATTTTTGTAAATAAAAAATTTAATGTTTCTATTATATAAAAAAAATGTAATTAATCTTAAAAAATCAGCAAATTTTATTAAATCAAAAATATAATTTATCTTGTTATAATAGGATTATTACTATTTTAACGTTTTAATGAGAGGATAAAACTTCCCAGATATATTTTAATTTTATATGAAATGTTTTTAATCTTTTTCTTATTCTTTTTTCAAAAGGTTATATTCAATTTTCAGATTTGTATTTTTTCTCATATTTTTCTAATAAATTCTTTGTATAATACGTACATAATCTATTTTTCTCGACCATGAGCTCTTATTGTGTTCTTAAAAGAATTTTTTTCTGCATTGTCTTAATTATTAAAAATATTCTAACTAAGCTCTAATTAAAATTTTTAATGGTAATCTCATTTACATATATCTAGGCCTATGGAATGTTTGCAAAGTTGCAACCTTTGACTTCTTAATTTTAAAAAAAATGTCAAATCACTAGAGAAGCACTCTATTAATTAATTTCACTAAATTTAATTATAAAATTTCTTAGAAAATGGCTCCATCATACAATTTTTTCATTTTTTGAAATTTTCTACTTGAAATAGATGACATGACAAAGCATAAATTTTAGATTTTTATTAAATGGAGCAGCACTATAAAATTAAAAAATTAGTTAAGTTAAATTATCAAATAAATAATTAAGCTAAATAACTATTTAGTTAATAAACTTCTGAAATTAAAATTAATTAATAAGTTATGTGCTAATTTCTAAGGAAAGATGTTTAAAGATTATCAAAAGTTTTACAATTTTATTGAATATTTATAAAGCAAAAATTAATAGAAAATGATTATATAAAAATTTTTCATGCTTTTGCAAAAAAATGTAATTAGCAAAAAATGAAATAATAACAACATTTTTTTATTACTTAAATTGCCTTAAGTTCCAAACCATTAACCATTAAAGTAAAAAAAGCTTTTATTCCTCTTTAAATTTAGAATATTTATCTTTTTACAATAAATAATGAAAAAATGTATATTAAAACAATCCAATCTCATTAGAATATTTTTTCATAATTAAAAATCTAAATAATTTATTATTTAAAATTTAAAAATAAAAAGTAAATTTACTTTTTCTTTTAATACAGATACTTAGGAAAAAAAGCAAAAATTTTATCTAAATTTCTATAAACATTAGTCTGTTAGTAAAGAACAAATTTACACTTTTTTTTAATTATTTTTAATTTAAATAGATTAAAATATCTTAAAAAAGATAACTATATATTAAAAGTAAAACAAAATATAGATTAATGATAAAATCTAATGATTATAAAAAAATTAATAAAATTAAAATAAAATCCTGAAATAATTTGATTATTTTTAAGTTTATAAAATTTTAGCAAATTCTTGGATTTTATCTTTATTAATTATAATTACTTTTTTATAGATTTTCCTTTGAATATATTATTTAGACGATTCTTTTAATTTTCATTAATAAATATTATCTATCAACAAATTAAAATTGGCTATATTTAATTATTTTGATATTATAAAAGTTTTAAAAATTGAAAAAATGATAAAATTAAATTAGAAAAATCTATAAAAGCATTACTTTATTTTATAAAAAACTCTTAAAAATACATTTTTATATTTTACCAACAATATTTTTTTTAATTTTACCGTTAAAAATATTAATACACAAAATGAAATTTTTAAAATATGCATAAATAAAATAAAATGATTTTGATTTAAAAGTTTATAAAAATTTAATCATTTAATCATTTAATCATTTCTTATAAATATTTTTCAAAATATATTTGTTCACATTTATATATCAATTTTAATAATTTTTTCCTTATTAAAATAAATTTATGAATCAAAAAATTTTTAGTTTTTTATTAAAAAATATAAAAGCTGAAAAATAAGTTTTAGTAAATTAAAATAGCCCCCTATTAAAATAAAGGATTTAAATAATTTACTAAAGTATATTACAAGAATAATTTTAAAATTCAATCGTTAATTTAACAATTTATTTTACATAAATTATTTAAAATATAACTAAATTAAAAATTTGATTTAATTAAATGTATAAAGTAATTTCATTTAGTAAATTATAATTTAAATGAATTTAAGATTTTTTCTCTATAAGTTCTCATAAAATCATCGGTTTTTTCAAAAATTTATTTGTGATACTTATTTTTCTGTTTTTCATTGTCTCCCTTTAACTTTTTATTTTATATAATTTAAATAACTTTTAGCACAACAATAAAACTACCTTTTTAAGATTTTTTCTTTTATTATATATTATATAAAATGGCATCTAAGAAAGCAAAGACCTCTCCAACAAAACTTACCAATTTACCAATTTACCTGATCTTTCTAACGACTTCTATTTGCTGCAATTGGATAATCAGAAGCTAGCAAAAGAAGTGTAAGATCTTAAATAAATAACTTAATCTCTAATGCTAACAATCAACAAATTGATAAATTAATAAAATCCTAAAGAACAATTTAACTAATCGACATCTTCTTAAGAGATGTAAAGATAAATTACCTAAATCGAAGGGAATCTAAGACAAACTTCGACCTTAGAATTAGTTAATTAGAGCAAATCAAGCTTAACTAATGTTCTAATCCAGAATCAAGAGGAGTACAGAACCCGTCACTTTTCTATCAGAAAATAGAAAAAAGATGTTGATATTGTAAAAAATATGGTCATAAGGTAAATAAATGCTATAGATTCAAGAGTAAATAATATCAAAAAACAAAGAGAGGAATTTAAAATTTATTTAAGATTTATTGCACACAAAACGGAATTTTATATTAGAAAAAAGATTTCAACCTTACTAAGAAGCTCCAAAAATTACAAATGCACTAAGACGATATGAGAGATGACAAGTAGGATTTGATTTTCAAGCACTAACGAGAGGATAAAATAAATAATTTATAAGAATTTATAATCCAGAAAAGCCAGATTAATATGACGTTGAAGATTTTTTATTTGGATAAACTTTAACAATCTCTAATTTCGTGACTAACCAAATAAAGGTGAAGTCACTTTAATAAATTATGTTATGTTAATATGTTATGAATTCCAAACAATTACTTTCAATTTTAATTAAGATCCATTTGTATTTAGATAACTAAATCAAATATTAAAATTAAAAAAATAATTCAAAACATAGATTACAATTTTTTAATACAGCTTTAAATTTTTTAGTTTACAATTTATTCGGATATTTATTGTCATTTCTTGTTCTTGAAATCATCGTAATGATTTCTAGCTAATTCAAAATTTTTAATTCAAAAATTAATTTAAAAAATTTTTTATCAATTTACATTTAGTCAATAAATTTTATGAAAAAATCATATTTAATCTAATTTATAAATAATTACTTATTTTCTTTTAATTCATTATTTTTTTTTTTTTATTTTTTATCATTTTTTATTTCTTTTTTATTTTAATTCAGATTTAGTTTAAAATTTCGTTCAATCCCTAAATCTTGCCAAAATTTTTATATCAAATATTTTATTGCGAATTTTAATTTTTATGGAAAGTATTTCTCTTGATTAAGAATAAATTTTAATAAAAATGATTTTTAATTTCAAAGAATAAATTTAAATCTAGTACTTCTAAATCATATTTTTCATTACATTTGTATTATATTATATTTAAATCAATATTTTTTACTTTTTATGCAAAAATTTTAGTTAAACTTCTAAAATTTAAAGTAATAAAACTACCTAAACGAAATAAAAATTTGTTTTAAAAGTTAATATAAATATAATTTTGTCAAGTTTAAAAATGTTGTCAATTTATTTTAAAATTTAAATTAAAATTTTTTAATTTATAGTTATATTAGATTACCAAGAGAATTTTTATATATACATTTTTTTTTTATTTACAATTAAAATAATTTTTGAGCGTATAACCTTATGAAAATTTTAAATTTAAATTAAATATTTTTTATATAATTAAAAAATTTTAATTCTATTTAAGGCTTCTTTAAACATTTTTTTATTTAAGTTTATAAAAATTTATCTAATTATATTTTTAGAATTATTCAAATCTTTCACGACTTGATAATTGCTTAAAACTAATATAAAAAATTTTCTTCAGTACTTATTAAAATTAAATTATTAATAAAATTAACAAAGCAAGAATAAGGAATTTTAAAAAATTTAGATAAAATAAGGAGATATTAATTAAGATTAATTAAATCTAAAGGATTAAATTTTTAGAAAATTAATTAATTTAACCAGTTTAAATAATTTCAATTCATGAAAGATCCTTCATTTTATGCTTAAAAACTGAGAAGTTTCTGTAGTTAAATTTCATAAAGATATGGCTCCTCTTGGATATACTAATTTTCTTGTATACTTACTCCTATAAAAATTCCTTCAGAATAGTATAATCTTATCATTTTTAAACTTAGTTCTTTTGACTGTTTTTTCTTGAAATTTTAGAATTCTATACACTGCCTTAATAAATACTTACTTGATTTGCATTAGTAACACTTTTCGATCGCACATCTTGGTCTTGCTACATATTTTTTTCAACTCGCACCAAGAACACGATGTTTATTTTTGGAGAATAATATCCACCTCAGGTATTTGGTTTAATCTCAAATTATTCAAGAAAGTCGATTTCTGAGCTTTCAGTTTGGCTAGTTCTTCTTTCAATTAATAAATAGAAATTTGCATGTTTTAAAAGTCCACCAGTTCTTGAGAGATTTCGTCTACTTGTTCTCGCAGCAAGGCGTTTTCATGTTGTAGAGCTTCTATGAGTTTGCTGAGTTATTCAACTTCTAAAAGAACGTTCCAATTTTCTTAATATTCAGATTGATTAAATTAAATTAAATTAAATTAAAAATAATATAGTTTGCTTAATAGCTTTGAATAATATTCAGATTGATAATATTCTTTGTCATAAGCTCGAAATTGTCTAATGGTTGAGTTTCTAAGATTTTTTTATTTTCAATTGGAATTTCATTTATAATTGAAAAGATGGTGGGAGCTGAGAATGACCTTCGTGACAACACTTCTGGTTTTATGGCTAGGAACAAGTTCCTTTCCTGTCACTGAGAAAATTCATGGTCAGAGTCATTTTCTGAAGGGAACGCTGTCTTGAGATTATCCGCTCTTGGTAGGGACTTGAAGCCTGGCTGCTTATAGCAATGGAGCTCCCTAACAGCTGTCCTGGAGCACAACAGGATATCTCCATTATTCCATAAAAAGAGAGCGTCGGGTCGTGTAATCGGAAAGAAGTTTCTGGTCTAAAAACTTTTTAGTTGAAATTAATTAATTGGAATTTCATTTATTCAGAGCTATATGTATGTTTCACTGGTTTGTTAGGAGGAATTATTTCATGGTAGCACCAATTTTCTTTTACTTCTCCTTCGGTTTCAAAAAATATTTTTGAAGTCCTGCCAAATTTTAATGATATCCATTTAAAAAATTAATCAGATTAAAAAAATACACGTTTATTTTAATTTTAACTAAGTTTCATAATAATCAAGCAATTTACTTTTAACCAAAAATGTGATATTTTTTTATTTCTATAAATTAATGGGTAAAATCATTATTTAAAAAGCTAAAATTAATACTTTACAAAGTTGTAAAACCGAAAAAAATGAAAAATATTTGTAAAGAAATTTATTTTATAACATTTTTTGATCAAAATTATCTAAGTTTGATTAAAAAATAATAAGTATATTAAAAAGGAAGAATTAAACTTTTTAAATTGAAAAATATAGTTAAATATATAAATTTTTTATAATCATAAGAAATAAATGTTTTTATTTAAATAAATGACTTTTAGTCTGAACTTTTATGAAGACAAAAATTTTTACTTTTTCGTTTTTGTGATAATTTGCATTTTAAAATATTTTATTTAATTTATTATAGTTTGATTGAAGCCAAAATTATTTAAATTAAAGAAATTGTAATTTTGAATGTATAAAAAAATTAAGTAGAATTATAAAAAAGTATAATAATAAAAATTTAAAATAAATTTAATAATACTAGGGAATTTGATTTAGATTGCTGAAAATTATTAAAAATTTAATTTAAACAAGGAGTAGCAAGCCATTCAATAAGATTGACAAAAATTATGGCACCAGAAAGTATCCTGTGTTTGAAGAACCGAGAGGAATTATAACAGAACCAAGAGGAACAAGATTGTAGAAATCGAGTAGCATTTATGTCGAAAGATGCCAGATATTTAGGTCTTTTAGGATGGTACTTCAATCTCGGCCCTATAGAAGACAAGATTTTCAAGGGAATGCAAGCTTAGTAGGATATTTTCATTGAATAATTTTAAAAACTTAATTAAAAGAGTTGTGCGCCATTTAAATGCCTCATTCTCATAATTTAAGAATTTTTTAATATAATTTTTTCAAAATCTTAAAATAAAAATAATTTACAAATATATTTAATTGTTTTGCTTTTGGATTTAATTATATAAAAAATATATATTAGGATTTAATTTTAAAATTCTATATAAAACTAAATAAATATTTAGTAGTTTAGATTAATATTTTTTTATTTTAAGGTTCTAAAGCAAAATAAAGGCTAATTAGTTTTAAAAATTGAAAGCAAATTTCAATAAGTATAATATTTAAATTTAAAATGATTTATAAAATAATTTTTTACACGACTATTTGCAGATATTTAATTACCTAAAACGAAAAATACTTGAACAAATTAAAATATTTACTTTGAATAACTTTCTTGAAAAGTTAGTATTTATAAAATGAATATTAGAATTAATATTTTCTTATTTCTCATTTTTATAATTAAAATTATTTTTAATTTAATTATATACCCTATTTATATAAACTTTATAGAACATGGAAAATTGCTTAATTTAGAAGACTTAATATACCTTTAAAATCTTATTGATAAGGAAAATTTGGTTTAAATTTTAAATTTGTTGACTTGTAAAATATTGATAATTAAATTACTTTAAATAAAATTAAGATTAAAAGTTAAATTTATCATGTTCTGTTGTGTTATTCTATTAAATTGAAATTCATTTTATCTTAATTTGATGGATTATAAATTATTTAGATTCTCTTGAAATTTTAAATTAAGAGCTGTATTCATTCTTTGGTTACTTAAGTATCTCACAGATTAAGATATCTCAATTTTTTATAAAATTTAATTTATTTTTTAGTATTTACTGGAAAAGCTTACCAAGTTATTTGTTAGTTTGAATACAAGTTCAGATAGACAAGATTCATATTGCTTTCTATTATTTAAATTATATCTTCATCTTTTATGTCACAATCTTCTAGATATAATGATTTAAGATTTTCCATTTCTGATAATTCGTTAATAAAATGTTATTCTTTAAATCTACTGAAAGCTAAGTCTAAATTTTCTAGTTATTTACAGTTTTGCTTGATACTTTGCAAAGTGATTATTTCTAATTTTTTATTACCTTGTATTTAAATCTTGTTAAGTGCTGGGCATTTGCTAAATATATATGCAAATGCTTCATTCGAATTTTCATACTATCTGTTAAGAGAAAGTTAGTGATAATTACTTCCGTATTCACCAATTTTTTTTAAACCTTAATCAGTTAGACTAGTCAGGCAAATAATCTTTAATACTTTTAAGTTAGGAGTGCTTTTCAAAAGAGTTCATAAATTATTATCACTAAAAAACTCTACACATTTTAGCTCTACTTACTCTAGCTACTGATACTATTTTTAAAAAAAGCTGTCATAAGCTCTATAATTATATCTCACGGCTTCAAGAATTTTTAAAGATCTTAAATTATATTTCTTGATAAACTCTAAGACAGAAACATCGAAAGAATTATTAATCTCCAATTTATTAAGAAAAGAACACATATTTATAAATCCACCCATCTGTTAATTGCAGTTTATGGTTATTTCTTATAATTAACTTCCTTTTTACATTAGATAGTCAAAAATGGGCATATAGTTTAGTTGCTTACTCTATATCTTTAATACTTTCAGTGGTAAGTCAAGGCAATATTCCATTAAAAAGTTACCTTTTATTTTATTATCTTAATAGCAACTTATTTGTAGAAATTACAAGTTTACTAAACTTTTTAAAAAACTAAGCTGCTCGTCTTATAATTAAATACTCTTAAGAACAAGCTTCTTTAAGCCTTAAAAGAAGAAAATATTTTCCTGCGTAATTAATTTCATTTCTGTTAATCCAATTAACTATAACTCTTCTAATTTAGTTAAAGCTTTTAAATATTAATTTTACTTTTATCATATGCAATATGATAAAAGATCTTAAATTTAGTTTATTAAGCTCGTTGAGAAATGGAATCTTAGATCTATTATTAAAATTTTTACACTCGACCGAGTAAGTTAGTTTAGAGTCCATTGAATTTTACTTTTAACATAATCTTCATTAGATGAAAAACTTTTTATTGATAGTTTATTAAATTATAAAAATAACTTTTTGAGGAATTTGTTCAAACTTTGTAAACGACATATATCTCTATTATTTAAAAATTAACCAACAAATTTGAGAACATTAAAATTATGCCAGAAATTATGCTAATGCTTTTTTTATTTTTTAACTATTTCATCATTGCTGTTATTTGAATTATCATGATTACGCTTAATAGGAAGTTCTATCGCTGTTAGAATTTATTAATTTTAAGATTAAAGAGTCAGTAAATTATCTGAGAAAAAATCTTATGTTTTTATGTTATTTTTCTGATTAACATTCTAATAAACTTGATTTTCTGAGTCATTCAACTTTTAAATATCTGGTGACTTAATATTTTGTTGGATATTAATTTCATTAGTATCTATCAGGCTATATTCTTTATTATCTATCGTGCTAAATTTACTGTTATCTTTTGCGCTAAGATCATTATTATCTTTCACACTAAATTCATTATTATCTACTGCACTAAATTATTTTTTATCTATCACGCTAATTTCCTTATTATCTATCGCACTAAGTTTTCCATTATCTATCATGTTAAATTCATTACTATCTTTTACGCTAAAGCCATTATTTTCAAGATTGTTGGCGCTTTACATTTCCATTTTTTTTAATTATTTTATTTTCTTGATTAAATATAAAATAAAATCATGAATCTTTTAAAATTAATATAATTTAAATTAATTTAATCTTTAGAAATTGTTTATTTAAAGGAATTTTATATTTATTTTTTCAAAAATCAAGATTTATTTACTAGCTGAATGTCTTTAATTTTATATAAATTTGTTTATTATTTGCTTAAAATTAATTTCTAAATCTTAATATCCAATTATTATAAGATGTTTTATTAACCATTCTATAATTGTTCCATTTTTTTTACTAATATATGCGAAAAAAGATTGTTCATTTTAATAATATAAAATTTTTAATTCTTTATTAAGTTCTTAGATTTATAGATAGTAAATAGGTTAAGTTGCTGATATCTAATTTTTTAATGCAATTATAAAAATGGAATTTGTGTACTGTTATTAATTAATGTACTCTCATCAAAACAAATTTAATTCTTTCAATTTTACTTTACATTTTATCTATAAAAAATTCATTTTTAGAGTTCTTTATAAAGACATATTATGTTGAAAGCATAAATTAGCTTAGTAATTTTTTAAAGATTGTAAGTTCGTATTTTTTTTTAATTTTTGTACTTTTTTAAATATAAGCAATTTTAATATTTTTTAAATAAAAATAGAATCTTTCATCATTTATTTAAAATTTTTAACTATTAAAAAGAAAGATGAAAATTTAAAATTCATCTAATTATCTTTATTTAGATAGACTAAATTTTTTACTTCAACTGTATTTTCAATTTTTCTTCAAACTTTTATAAATTTCAAATTCCCTTCTTAATAGCAAGCGACTAAAAATATATAAATCTTTATTCTTTATAAATTTTCTATTAATATGTTAAAAATTCCTAGTTAAATAAAGCAAACATAATAAGTTAATTGCTAAGAAAATAAACTAGTTGGGATGTAAATAATTTAATATTTTGCTTAATATTATTAATCTATTTTAAACTTTATTAAATGAAAGCTGTAGAACATTAATATCAATTATATTTGCTATTTTAGAATAATTTAAATTATATTTACTGCTTTAAAAATATATTATCTATAAATGGTTTGCAAAATTCTAGTTAGAAATTTTAAAATTTATAAAAGAGTTCTATTATATAATATATAATGTCTGGCTTCAAGAAGGGTTTTTTTACAACCTCCTCAGACAGGAGAGAAAACCAGAAGCATATATTCTCATCATGTCTTCTTCAATTTAACGCTCTTTTTAATAAAAATAACCTGAATTATCTAATAGATTAGAAGAATTTATAAAAAATACTAACTACTACAAATTAAAATAAAGTGAATCTCTTCCATCAAAAGATAAATAAAAACTGAGATAAAAGTTCAGAACAGAAAAGTTAACACAGCTCTTAACACCTGCATTGAAAACTGAAAAAAGAGATCACTCAACTGAAATCGATAAAAATAATAACGAACAAATAAAAAATAAACGAAGAAGGTAAAGTACGATAATTCAATATAGATCCTATTACCTTTGATTTAGACAATACTGAAATAGAATAAATGGATTCATAGTAGATGAAAAAGCTGATTCATCAATTTATTAGAAACATAAAAAAATTCGTAGAGGAATTAAACTTCCAGAAGTAAGAGATGTTTGTATTAAGTTAGAATTTGGTAAATCATGAAGAAGACGATAAAGTCTATATGGTAGACCGAATAGCTAAAGTCGGAGTTTATGAGCAAATTGCATGTTTAGAGAATGATATTTGAGTAATGCAAGAGCAAGACGAGAAAAACTGAGTAAAATTAGATTCTAGACTCAAATTAATAGAAGAAAATCTGTAGAAGCCTTCATAAGGAACTTCAATGGAAATAGAGAAACAAGAAAAGACATTTCCTAGAGCAGGAAAAAATGCTACATTTGCAATAGCACTTGACATTTATGGCGGAATGTCTCCAATAGAAAAAATAAGAATGAATATCTGGAGAAATGTTAACTAATAGCAACTGAAGTAGTGAGCAACGGATCTCTTCCCATCGGGAAATGGGAAAATCTGGAAAAAAAATCTCAACTCCTATTATATAAAAGAGAGAAGTCAAGGAAAAAGTGCGATGCAAGGACAGAACATACAGGAACGGAGATTTTATACATTTAAAACTTCAATTAAGCCGTAAGGCGAACAGTTATTTTAATGGATAATAAAAGGGTTCTATTATAATAATAATAAAGTTAATTTATTAAATTATCTGAGAGAATATTAAAAATTATAGATTTAGTAGTTGATTTTATCTTTATTCAGTGAATTTTTTTAAATTTATTAAATCTAAAGAATTAAATTTTGTAAATTTACAAATATGAGTAAGAATATATAAAATATTAAAATCGAAAATTCCAAGAAAAACTTAAATATACTTTTTTAATTAAAAATAAATAAAGACAACTAAATATTTATCAAAACAATATTAAAAAATAAGTTTATTATTTTATCTTTTATAATTGTTGAAATTCTTAAAAAATTAAATTAAAAAAATACAATTGGCGTGGCGAATTTTCTTCAAGAAGCAAGCATAGATTAAAGAAATAAATCAATATAATAATTTATTTTAATTTTATATGATTTTCTACTTAAGTACAAAATAAAAATAGCTTTAAGCATCTAATATACCAATACATTTATATGCATATTTTATAAGAAATTATAATTATAATTTTTTTTATTAGAAAAATTACCTTATTAGCGTCATAAAATCTTCTACCTTTTTTTGAGTTTTTTAGATTCCAAAGAAAATTTAAATTAAATAAATTAAGATAAATTTTAGTTTGTTAATTTAAATTAGTTAAGTGTTATTTTTTCAATTTAAAATATCAAAATATCAAATAATTTAAAATTGGATAAAAAAAATTTAAAGTAAATAAACGTTAAATTTTAACTTAAAAATTAATTTTCTTTTTAAATTATTTATACTTAAACTGAATAATAATCAAAAATTTAAATGTAAAAAAGTTATTCAAAAATAAAAAATATTTAATTCAATAAAAGCTTTTATCTACACTTTTTATAATTAAAATTAAAAACCTTACATAAAAAATGTTATAAATTTGATTATTAAAACTAAAAATAATTAAGATAATATATAAACTAAATTTAATTAATTAAAATATGAATTTATTAATAGATCTTAATTACTCTATTTTAAATAGTTATTTTTATTTTTTATTTTAAATACTTATTTTTAATAAATTTTGAGTTACGTCAAATTAAATATAGTTATAATGCTTAAGTATTGAAAAAAGAGATAAATAAAAGAGCTTGATTTTTTTTTTTAATATTATGAATTTTTTTAAAATTTGATTTAGTAATGAAACTAATATTCTTTTGTTTAAGTAATCTAAAATTAAATTATTAATATAAAAATCAAAAACTTTAATTTAAAAGAAAATAAAATTATGTGTCTTCACTCTTCCTTTTGCCATTCAGCCAATGAAGTGTTATAGCAAAATAAAATTCCACTTTTGTCATACTGAAAGATGTTTTTATTCTAAGCTGTAGGTTAAATGTAAACAGGACAATTTCCTATAAATTATTATCCATGATGTTTTACAAACTCGTTTTCAAAGATTTAAGTTTAAATATTACCTCTTCCATTGAAATAGATAAGTCCCGCATTTAATTCCTAAATTCAACATGCTGAATAGAGAGATTTTTATAAATAACAAGTACTCTTTATCCAAATATTTAAAGAACTGTCATATATTTAAATCAAACCCGATTTTCATCCGCCTTAATCTCCTCCAATTATAAATAAGTTTTAGTTTTAATTTGAAAATGCACCAAAATTACTAACTGCTTCAATGCACTCACGAATCATTTTAAACTTTTGCTTTTGCAGATTAAAAAACTCGCATTATTTTATCCAAGGATTGCATCCTGATAAAATGAATATTTTTCTCTGTCCATCAAAAATAGTTTTATGAGAATACCTTCCATATATCATCTTTTATTCTAAGATATACTCATTATTGAATAGATGGAATCTTCTCCTTTAATTTCCACCGCCACCTGTAACAACAAATTAATTGTCTTATATTTATTCAATTTAAGTTTTAAAATCATCTACTTGCAGATATTTTTAGCTTTCTATTTTAAAATTTTTATTATCTAAATAGTAATATTTAATTTCTTTAGTTCCAAGAACAGGAGTCATAATTATTTATCTTTTTTACCTACATTCTAATATGCTATTTTATGTTTAAGTATTTTCCTTAGATAAGAATTCTTCAAAGTCTTTTTAAGAGCTTTCAAGTGTTATTTCATTTAAATTTTAGAAAGAAATATTCGTTGAAAATTCCTAAACTTTTTAATGTGTTTCGATGTTTTAATCATTAAAGTTTAGTTTTTCTGCTTGCTCAATTTATAGTGAACATTCGAAACTTAATAACGTATTTAATTTCTGTTTTATTTCTTAAAGAGAAGGCCTTTCTACAGAATTCTAATTCCAACAATTTTTTATTAAATCAGCAAAAATTTATGGACAATTATAAGGAATTTCATCTCTTACTCCACCTTTTATTTATTTAATGATTTTTTGCTCATCCTGACTTTCTCATGGGAGTTTTTGAGAGGCAATTTCTCAGAAAATAATTCCTAATGCATATATATCAGATTTTTCACTATATGTTGATTTCTCAGAAAATAATTCAGGAGCCATTCACTTAACAGTTCCTGCTTAACTTCCAGAGCTTTGTTATCTAGACTCTGTTATTATTTTTGAAAGACCAAAATCAGCTATTTTTGCTCTGTAAAGATTATCCAGTAGAATATTGGAACTTTTTAAATCTCTGTGTATTATGTTTTTACTGTGCAAAAATTAAAGCCCACTTACTAAATCTAAGCAGATTAAATATCTTAATTATCAAGGAAAGCTCTTTTTATTTGCAATTATTCACTATAAAGTGTATTTCAAGAATTCCATTATTAAGCAAAAAGGTTTCTCACAGTATCCATATAAATTAACAACTCTATCATGTCTTGCCATTTCCAATGCTTTTATCTCATTTCTTACTAATTTTTCAAATTTTTCATTTACATCTTCCACATTAAATTTTTTTATAGCAACTCTAATTTACTAATTTTATTTTATTCACTTTCCTTCAAAGACTGTTGAAAACCCTCCAGCTCCTTTTTTACATATAAATTCAATTTATTCTTTTGGAATAATTATGAGAGACATATTATAATTTATGATGAATAGTTAATACTTAAAGCATAAAATAAAAAAATGGAAAATTATAAGATAAATATTAATTAATTTTAAACTTTTCTTTTACATAATAAATTAAAGAAATTAAGAATACCAAAATTTAAAATTAATTAAAATTTTCTTATGATTATATAAATAAATTAAACTCAGAAATTTTATTTATTTATATTAAACCTGATTATTTTATGATTATAATAATATTAATTTTTAATTTTCCGTTTTAGGGATTTCCAACCCCGTCAGGAGGACAGTAGTTCATGCTCCCTGCTGTTAAATGTAGATGTTTGGGACGTCCAATTTTAGCGAGATTGGAAACTCGGGTTTCTCCAGGTTTTCCTTCCTTTTATTTGATATGGTTCCATCTTGATCTTGTATATTGAACCATCCGGGTTTCAATACATTCTTTTCATTCTTGGTTCTTCTTTTTTCTTCTTTTATCAAATATTTTCTTTATTTCTATTAGAATTTCTAACACTTACACGCTTCCACAGCAGAAACATTTCTTTTTTATTTTGAATTATTTTCCTTGATTTGTTTGCTCTTTCTAGGCTTCGATTTCCATTTGTATAGCTCCAGTTTCGCTTTACTCTTTCTTTAAAGTTTACAATTTCTCTTCTACTTTTCCGAGTCTGTTATCTAGTTTAGTCTGTTTCTAAAGCTAATTTTAGGATTCGTTAGTCTGACTTTGTGAGATATTCCAAAAGGCGTTAAGATCTCTTTCCTAGGACATAAGTCTTGACTCAATTCCTTCTGCTAGGTCTAGTCTTGCCATCAGCATATCATTGTCCTTCTTCAATCTCTTGACCTCTTCCTGGAGGTTCAGTACCACTTTGATGAGCTACTCCATGCTCATCTGGCCAGAAGGGTTGAACTCTGATACCTCCTGGTGGAGAACAGACTTCATCTATTTCCTCGGTTTCTTGCTTGAGGTTGGGATTTCCGTGTGTATATTCTTCAATGTTGGCTTTCGTTCCTCTTGTTAGATTCCAGGTTGTTAGCTCAGTGTTGTTTAAGATTGTGATAGAGAAAATTGTTAGGATTATTAAGACTTGGTTTCTTGCTTCCTCCCTTCCTTTTTGGTTTAGGAAGAGGTGGTATAGAAATCTGACTTGAAACCTTCAACCATTTTTTTATTATTTTAAGATTATCTAATTTAATTAATATTAAAGTTCATTAAGCAAATGTTTCTTAAAAGATATCAATCTTTTTTATTAGATCACAAAAAATTAGGAAAATAAGAGAAATATTTTAAATTAATTTTTAATTTTTTAAAAGCTGTTTGGCTTTGAGACTTTATATGAACATAATTATTTGGGAAATAAAAAACAAATTTAGTAAATAATACCTTAGTAAATAAAAAGCCCAAATTCATAAAGTATTTCATTTTATGGATAGATATTTCAAATTCTTGCAATAATTCAAATATTTATTTTAACTACTAATGGGAGATGAAAAATAATTATTTATAATCTTGAGGGGATTTTCAATTTTGTTTCCAATATCCTTCATGTCCAGAAATCAAATAAAAAAGTATTAATCTATTTGTCCGAAAGTTCTTTTTAACTGTTTAATTATCTATTGTATTTTTAATTTTTATGTTATTCTTTCTGCAAACTAGAATTAAATTAATTATCTGGCTTAATTGAAATTTCAGAAAACTTTTAAATATCTTTCTTAAGATATTAGCTTTTAAGTAATTTTTTCTATTTATTAAAGTGTTCCTTTAGTTTTATTAAATTTCTTTATAAATTTTGATTCTTCTTGGAAATTTTACTACTACTTTAATTAGTTACTCGACCTTAATATATCATTTATTAAGATCTCAGATTGCTTTTTATACAGAACTTACTTGATTTATTCACTAGTTTTCTTTAAAAGTAGGAAATGCCTGTGCTTAAATGATTTTCATGAGGATTTTTTATTCCATTTATACCTGATTTTAGGTGATATAAAAAGCCTTTTCGTATTCTTTCGAATTTGTTAGATTTTTGCCATAAATATATGAATAAATACTAATAAGATATTTTTATCTTAAGTTCGAAAATATAGATAAAGAATAAAAATTGTAGTTTTTATTCAAAAATAAAGATTTTAATATTTTTAACAAAATTTACAAAAATATTAAAATACTAATGAAATAATTTTCATTGTTGAGTTATTTCGACCTCTTTCTTGGTAACCTCTAGATTGCTTCAGAGACTAAATATAAAATTTTGTAAATCTATATAAATTTTTCTCTTTTTTATGCTTATAATCTTTAAATATTTCTTTCGATTAGATAATGTTTGGCATTTTTTTATTGTATATTTTACGAATTTTTCGCAATATAATTTTTCTCTTTCTTTTTTTTGTTTTAGTTTTTGTTGTCTCTTCTTTTTGTTCTTCAACTTCTTCTAGTTTTTTCAGTACTCTTATTTTAAGTTTTTAGAATCTTTTCCACAGATCCGTTCGAAAGTTACAGCAATAGCATCTTTTTACTTCTTGTTTAGGTTTAAATCTTAAGTTTTTTCTCCTTTGATTATCATTAGGCCATTTCTTTTTCTCTTAATTACATTTAACGCTGCAATTTTTGCTTTTTTTCTACCTTGCTGCTAAATTCATTTTGCTTCTGTTGCTAGTTTTATGATTAACTTTTCTAGTCTTGTGAAATATTAAAGGCGCTAAAAACTCTTTCTTAGGTCATGATTCTTGATTTTTATTCATCTGCAAATCCATGTTTTTCCATCAACTTTTTATTATCTTCCATTAATTTTTTAATCTCTTTCTGGAGATCCGGCTCCACTTTAATCAGCGAATCATAACTTATTTAATGTTTGGTGGTAAAATCAGAGATTCCTAATTCTTATATTTTTAGCCTATTATTTAGACTTCTCTTCAGAGGTGGGAGCTCAATTTTTTAAACACCCTTTTTGATGTCCTTTTCTTGGTCCTAGTCTGTCTAGAATTTCGTTAAATCCTAATTTTTTGATTCGCTAATAATCCAGATTTGAATCCTCCCATATTTTTTATTTAATTTATAAAATTAAATAAACTTCAAATTATGATTTTTCCAAAGTGGTGATGGGTAAAATAATATCTCTTTAATAAAAATTCATCAAATTTTGAGAAATAATTAATTGAGATTAGAAAATAATAAAATAAGATAAAAAATAAAAATTTTAACTAAATAGAAAGAAACTAACTTAGAAATAAAGAATCAAATCTTAATATTTTAAATTAAAAAACCAATTTATAAAATTTAAGCTTTTATACAAATTAAAATTTAATAAAATTAGTTTGAATAAAAAATTTGTTAAGAAAAACATTGTTCATTATAATTATGCTTAAATTTAATCTCTATTCACAACTATTGAGCAAGATTTTTTAAATTTATACGTGATCTAGTTTGTAGCAGAATTAAAGTTTAATAATTATTTAAAAATTTAAAATAAGATCTTTCGAAAATTAAAGATATTTTCAAATTAATTTTATTTTAATTTAAGCATTTTATTACTACAAAAATAAATTTAAAAATGTATTTTTTTAAAAGAATAATTAAATTTCAGTTTCACTACTTTTCATTTAAATCATTTTGTCTTGTTATTATAATAGAGATTTTACTAATAATTTTTTTATTTTAAAATGAGTTACTTTAATTATCTTTTCTCCTTTTATATACAAATTTTGCAAATATTTTTCTAATTTCGTAATGAGAATTATTTAATTTTAACTTCACTTCTGAAATACTTTATAAAATTAATAATTTTTGCTCTTTTTCCGATTTTTAGTTTAGAATTTTTAACCTGTTTTATTATTTAAAAAATATTATAAATATAATATAATGTTTAAAGTCAATTATTTTTAAATATCTTTAAATAATTTAAGCTATATAATTAAGATTAATTTACATTATAAAACTTAAGCTATAAGATTAAAGCAAATCTTTATTAATGTTATAAAATAAGCTATAATATTAGTAAAGCTTTCTATCCTTTTTTAAATGTTAAGCTTATAGATAAATAGTAGTTTTTTATTTTATTTTACTTTTATAATTTTATACTATAATTATATTATTTAAGTAGGGATTAGTAATCCTCCCACTGAAATTAAATACTAATCTGGGACTAAAAATTATTCTGTGTGTGAAGAATCAATCAAGAATCTTGGTAGGAGCCAAGAAGGACAGAATTTAGATATTAATTAACGTTGATGTTGAAAGATATTAGATATTAAGGTATCTTGGGATAACACTCCAATTATAACTCCATCTAATTTCCAAGATAATGCTAGCACTGAGGAAAGTTACAGATAAGAAATTTTTAAGCTTTAAAACTTTATTATAAGAGTTGCGTGCAATTGATGAGCTACATTCTATATACGCTAAGATTTTTTTAATGTTTTTATGGTGCAAAATAATTTAAAAATCCCAAAAAATAAAATTAATTAAATTCTCTTGTCAAAAATTTTCATGTAATTTTTAATCTTTTTACAAATATTAATTTTTAGTAGAATTGAATTAAATTAAATATGGCATGCTAATTCTTTTCGATTTTAGCAACGCAATTTTTTATTTTTTTTAGGAATTAATATTTAATTTTCATAATTCATCATTTATAAAAGATTTTACTTTTTAATTTTGAAATTTAAATTTTTTTTTATAAGTTCGATATAATTTTTTTTAATTGAGAAAAATGCAAAATTTTTAATTTCTTTATGATTAAGAAACTAAGAGTCAATTATTATTCGCATTTTAATTTTACAATTCAAACTTTTTTCAATATTAAATATTGAGTTATAGATGTTATATATATTGATTCTGCATGATATAAATTAAAAAATTTTTTTAATGATTTCCGTATATAAAAATAATTGTTTAAAATACAGAAATATTTAAAGCTATTAAAATAAGGATTTATAAATTCAGCGTCATAAACTTTTAATTTTAAATATCTTTTATTTATTTATTTAGATCTCAATAAAAATCACAAAATTTATATATTAAATATCCATGAAAAAGAGAGAAGTTAATTAGTGACAATAAGTTTAAATTAAACCAGAAACAAAAATTTGCTGCTTTGATCAAAAAAATGGTTCAAATTAGATTATAAGAGTAAGTAAAACTAAAGCAGGACTTTATTTCCGCTCTTAGAAACATTTACAAAAAAATAAACGCTTAGCTTCAATAGAGAATGGACATTAGAAGTTAAATTTTGTAGCTATAAACAAAATAGTAATTACAATATTATTCTTATTTTAACATATTCTAAGTTAAAAAATAATTTTTAAGATATTTATTATTTTGTAAAATATAAAATTAAATAATTAAAAATGAAAATTAATAACATTTTTTTAGCTATCAAGAAATTTAAGCTATAAAAAATATTTTAATTTTTTTATTTATTATTAAACGAAATAAAATAAGACATAAAATATATAAAAGGTGAAATATTGTTATATTTCTTAATTGAAATATAATAATACACTATAGCGAGTGGTTAAGGTTTCAGTCATATAGTCAATTGGTAATTTCCCTTACTTGGTAGAATCATACTGGCATCTTTATTTTGTACATTATAAATTAAATAATTTAGTATTTAAATTTATTTATTAAAATTATATATTTAACCTGTCTTTTTTTAATTAAATTAAATAATTTTTAATAAATTAATATTTATATTAATTTTAAGGAATTTTTAATAAAAAAGAAGTCAGGATATTTAGCGGTTTCAAAAGGCGAGAATTAGCAACATTCTAGAAAGACTAGGACTAGAAAAAGGGTACCAAAAAGGTCACCCATCAGTATAGACTCTTATTTCTTAAGAAAACCCTAGCAAATAAACTAAAAATATTAATCTCATTGAAGTTTCGAATCTCACCAAAGAGTAGTACATAAGTTATGATTAGTTGATAAAAGTGTTGTAGGAGTCCAGTAGAGGTTAAAAAGTTGAAGAAAGATAATAAGAAGATAATAGAAAAACTTGAACTTGCACAGGAAATAGAATCGAGACTCATAATCTAAGAAAGAGACCTTAATGTATTTTGAAATATTTAACAAGACTAAAACAGTTAATCATAACGCTAGCAATAGAAGCAGAAAGATAGAGCTAGAAGATAAACCAAATAAGAGGCAAGCACTAATTTTTAGAATATTTATCTTCATATCAAAGCAAACGACTACATGGAAACTAACTTAGCACTTTAATAATCGAAAAAGAAAATAAATCCTCATATAAGTAATGTAATAAAATTAAGAAATTTCTCAGTAATCAGGATGAACTTATTTTTCTATCCTAGAGAAAATAAGGAAGCTCATAAATCGAATTTATCTATTGATTTTAGAAGCAACTTAATTAAGAACATGAATTGTTTAAAATAAAGTCAAAGTAAAATAAAAGCTTTGGCGTTAATTATAACTCAACTAAAATGAGAAAGTTTCATTTATTACTAAAGAAATTAAGACTTATAAATAATTAATCAAGTAAATTATAAAATGGGAATTTAAAGAACTTAAAAAAATATGAGAAAAATTTAGAATTTTAGTTTTTCAACCAAAATTCAAGATAAAAAGTTTCTAAATTGCATTTCTAAAATAGGTTAATAAGACACTTTTTTGAATTCAAAAGATTAAAAATATTAGAGAAAAAGTAAATTTAAGAAAAATAGAAAATTTGAATATGAGTAGCAATATAGTCCAAAGTAACTGGAACAGAAGAGAATTTTGCCAGATGGAGGAAAAATGATAACCATCACTTAAAAAAATGATCTAGTAATATAACAGCGATAAAAAATATGCAGCTAAAAAGGATTAAAAATCTTTGGAAAATAAATATTATTTAAAACTTTTTATATTTGTTTTTTAAATTGATTAAACTTAAATTTTAATCTTTTAACTATGGATATAAAAACCAATATACTTAAAAAATTAAATTAAATTATAAAAAGAAATTAAATATTTTAGAATTTAATATAAAAAATTTTAAATTTACAAGATAAAAATAAATATTTAAGAAATAATTAAAAAATAACTCAATTATGTTTTGCTTTATAATATAAATCTCTAAAAAAGTAAGTTAAATAAAAATTAAGAAATTATTTTATTAATAAATTTTATTTAATTATTCTGCTGTTTTTCAGATTTATCATTTTAGTTGTTAGTAAAATAATTTTTTAAGTCTAAATCTATATTTATACTACTTAATCTCCTAAAAATTCAGTTTTAATACTAAAAGATGTAAATGATTTTTATAAGATTTATTGTCTTAAAAATAAATATATTTAAAAGTTTAAGTTTTTCATCACCCTCATGAATATAAATAAATTTTAGGAAATTTTCTATTTTTATAACTTTTACATTTATTTTAGAGTTAGAATTTAATATATTTATAATGGAATTTAAATGTATTTATTTATCTTATATTTTCAAATTTTTACTAACTAATTATGTTTTTTATCTATAAAATTAAATTCCATCTCCATAGATTTCAAAGCTTATGACTAAACCTTTACAATCATCTTGGATTTTTGCTTGAAATATAAAAACTCGCAGTCTAAGTATCAAAAGGCTTAATTTTCATATAAGCATATTTATTTTAAATTTGCTTAATTAAGGTTATATATATAAATATGCCTCAATCTTCTCTTTGCTTCTTTGATTAAGTACCCTATTGATTTTATAATTAAACTGATTTAGTGATAATTATAAAGAATTATTCTAAATTAACTAGCTAATTTAAAAGAATATCTTGAAAGTAGTTGATAAGAGATATAGATTTGTTCTGCTTTAATATAATGCAACACTTTAACGTATAATTACTAATAAAAGCTAACTTCATGCTATTATAGATTCTAATTAATAAAATCTAGATCTAGTAAAGGAACTTTAATGTTCTAACTTTCTGAAAGGTTAGAACAACATTTTTGGTATTTCTTAAAGTTTTTATAAAAATGAAGCTAAATAGCAGGATTATGTATATTATAAGACTTAACTAGTTTGCTTATTATATCTATAACTCTTAGAATCAAGTTATGCTAGCGCTTTTATATTGTTTTAAACTAGGAGCTCTTGATAGCTAAGTTGTAATAGCTATTAAATGATGGAAAGCATGATATAAGATAAGTAAATATAGCTATTACAACTTTATTAATAACAAGCTTCTAACTAATTATTAAGTTTAGCTTTATTACTTATACAATGTAATAAAGCTTTAGTTTATAAATGCTTACAATAGAAATTATAAAGCTTACCCTTAATGAATAAATTATGAGAAATAAAGTTTATACTGAAATAAAAGTAAAAATGAGCAGAAATAAAGTAAAATTTGATTCTTAAGAAGTTAATTATATTAAGCCTATTATAATTAAATCCTAAATGGTTAAGTTTTGAATTTGCATAAATATAGATAAATCCTGCTATACTGAGATTAAAATACCTGATAAATTCATTAATAAAAAAGGCATAGAAGCTAGACTAATTCCTGCTTTTTTAATCTAAAGAGGATAATTAGATTCTGATCTTTAAAACAAAGAAATATGAATAACTTATAAAGACTAGAGCAATAAATTAATTTAGTTAAAATTTAACAGTCATTTGAAAGAACTGATTCCTGTTCAAGTATTATAAAAAAGCAAGAATCTTAATTCTAAATAAGAACTTATTGGGGTGAATGCTAAAGCTAAATAGCTAACTTAAGAATAAAGTTTAAGATAATAATAATAATATGAGAAACCAATTGTTAAATAGTTGCCATCTGCGGAATGTAAGAATCCTTAAAGTATTGCTATTAGATAAAGATCTAGGTCAAGAAGTCCAAAAAATGAGCAGATATAATAATAGAAATAATAACTAACTTAAATAAAGGTTTAAGATTAATAGAATATACCTGGAATTTCGATTTTGAGGACATTAATTTAGATTAATGAATCCTTGTAAAATATGTTAGCACATATGGAAATAATATAATGCTTAATTCAAAACGGATATGGATTTGAATAGCTAGTGATAGCTTGAATGCTATTTTAAAATAAATTGACAAATATCTATGATTATTTACTGAAAATAAAACCTAGTTAGAATGTCTCTTTTAATAAATACTTGATACCCTTTTTCTAAAAATAGAGTATCTGCAAAAGCATAAAAGATAAGATAATACTTTAATTAAATGAAGCTGTCATATAATACTTTAAATTAAATTAAATTAAATTAAGTCACTTGCAAGACTGTAAAGGGGATTAACTATTAGAGCAAGAAAATAACAAGTTTGATATAAAAGCCAAAGGACAAAATGACCAAATTTAGTAGTAAGATTTATTCGTTTAAAATAATTTCGAATTTCAAAATAATAGTTAAAGTACTAATATTTCAAAGGTAATTTGCTTATTTAGAATATATTGTAGGATTGTAAAGACTAATCAAATAAAATCGTTATTGATTTGTGTGAAGAGGAAGATGAAGATAAATGGCTTGATTTTTTTTAATTTTAATAGATTTATTTTGCTTTTATTAAGCTTGCTCTATATTTTAGATCTCATTCATTCATTTAAAGGATATTTATTGTAAAGCATTGTACTTTTTGTATTTAAATAATTAGAAAGTTAATAATATCTTATTTTTGCAATAAAGAAACAAATTATTAGATGTGGTTACTATACAATCATTAACTAACAAAATAAAATTAAAAAAGGATTAATAACTTGCTAAATACACTGCTATAGATAATAAACCTACAGCAAACATAAATATTCAATGCTACTTCAATAAATAAACCCCTTTTAAATATTCCTATTCTGCTAAGAATGAATTAAAGAGATATAATATTAAGTATTTCCCTATAGATAAAAATACCCTTTTCTAATAAATTATGAATATATTGCTTAATAAATGAAAAAAGTTTAAAAAATAATAATTTTCAACTATATGAAATTCCTTTTTTTGCTTATAGAATTTAAAAGTAATGAAAAAACTAGATTTTTATCTCTTTCATCATAAAGATTCAAACTCTGTTATTTTAAGTTTAATAAGCTTAAACTTAGGCTATAAAAAACGCAAAAGATCTCATATAATTAGCATTTTTATAACTATAAACTAGATCATTTTCTTCTTCAGCTTAAGCTTTAACTTTTACCTTTTAATTTTTCCATTGAAGATAAGTTCTTCTGCCTTGACTCAAATATATTAAATAATATCTATCAGAACTTACTCTAAAATTAAATTAGAAACTTTATATTTTAAACTATTAATAGTTGAATACATTTAATAAGCTTATATAAGTTAGCACTTAATAGAGAGTTTAGTTTTTATAGCCTGTAAATAAATAATTGTGACTAACTTTATATTTTTCTAGTTAATTTTAATTATTTTTAATAATTATTAAAAGTAAAAGCATAATTATAAAACTATTAACTACATAGTTGTAAGTTTAGAAATACATATATGTACAAAGTTAGCCAATGCTTGTTAGCACTTCTAAATTGCTTTATTAGTTATATAGCTTTAAAGTTACTATGCTTAATAAAAAGCTAACTTTAGCATTATATATAGTAATGCTATCAAATCTAATAAATTTAATTTATATCAGCTATATAAAGCTAAATAAGTACAAGCAATTGAAAGTTAAAAGATGATAAAGTTAAAGTAGTTAGATAATAGTTAAAATGTAATTAGATAGGATAACTAATATATTAGTATGATTAAGAATAAATGTCTTTATACATAATAGCATATTTTGCTTAGATTGTGAATATCTATTTAATAACTTAGATTTAAAGCTTTATAGTAAATTGATTATTAAAGCTTGATAATTTATGCTTATTCTGGATATAAATTATTTATTATTTTTCTAATTTAGGTCTTTAGGATTATAAAGAGGTTAAAAAATTATTATAATTCCCACCTGTAAATTATACTGATTGCAATAATGAGAAGGATAAAAATTTAGATTCTTCATAATTTTTACGAAAGAGATACTTATTCTAAGATGTATATAGTTAAACATTTTCGATAGTAGATTTATCTTATATTTTAAATAATTATAAAGTAACTTATTTTTAGAAGAACTAGAATAATTTAAAAGAATTACCTTCAAACTTCATTTGAGTAGATTAAGTTTATTGGTAACTTAAATAACTAATATAAGCTTTAAAATTATCTAGCATTAATTTCTTTATATTCTACTACTTATCTACTAGCATACTGCTTATTTATATACAAAATAATGATTATAGTTGTTTAAATAATTTATGTATAGCTGCTTTTATCTTAATTTCTATTGAAACTATCAATGTAAAATAAATTGGAATGCATCATAATAATGATTAGTTTATTTTATAATTGAGACTTATAATAATATCAGGCAGTTTAGTAAGTTAAAGGTTATAGAAGATAAAGCTAAGCTATCTAATTAATATAAATGATTTTCCTAGCTTAATACCTTAGAATTATTATTTAATGCTGGTCATTTTAAATTCCAGTCGAAGATATTTTATTTAGTATCCAGAATAGTGCAAATAATAGAAGAATCTAAATATCAGTGTTTCAAAAGGAATAATAAAGCTACTTATAGAAATATGAATACCAAAACTTTAGAAAATATAAGCAGCACTCTTCTCTATTTTAAGCTACTTTTAATATAAGAAAAGCCTAATCTCATAAATAGCTGTTTTAATAAAGCAAAGCTAAATTTTATGCTTTGATGAAAGTAATAGCACCTTCCAATATGCTTATTAAATATAAGGAATATTAATAATAGAAATAAAAGATAATGTCAAAGGTATTTCTAGCTAATAAATCTAAAAGCTTTTTAATAATCGAAGCAAATGATTATAAATAACTTAAAGGAACTAATTTAAGATTTTTATTATTTTAAGCAAATTATATATCTCTAAGGAAATAATTTATATGCTCAATAAGCTTAAAAAATTTCTATTGTTATAATTATTTATGAGATTCCTGATATAAATGGATAAAAAATATTAGATAAAAGGCAAAAAAAGAAGATTAACAAATTCTTTCACGACTTGAGCTCAAGAAATGAAGGTGAAAAATTTTGAATATGAGTTATAGAAGTAGACACAAATTTTGCAATAAATCCTTTTAATAATGTAGAAATAAAAGTGACTTATTAAAAGATTTAACTTGATTAAGGAAAAGATCTACTAAATAATAGTTATTGCCATCAATCATTTATTAAGCAAATATTATTTCATAAAGTTTTATCTTTATTTTGCAATAAAGAAGTTATCTAAGCAAATAATTTAAATTTTAAAGCATAAGTTAAATTATTAAGATAAGCTTTATTAAATATTTTCAAATCAAATCAAATTTGCATAGCTTAATTTTCACAAAGCCAGCTTTTATTAATGTCTAAATAAGCTTTGTTGTGAAAATAAATTTAAAGGCTATAAATATAATCCTATTTGTTGACTTATCCAATAATAGTTATAAGGATATGACTTTAAGGTATTTAAAATAGAGTTGTAATAATAATAAAAAATACCACATTTAAATATATTAAGCTTCAATTCCATTTTAATTATTTAATAAAATAGAACAAAAATCAAAGATACCACTAAAGAAATGCTTTAAGTAATTTTAATATAAATATAAGACACTTTTATCTAATTTTAGTAAAAGCATCTTAAACTTAAACTAGATAACAATTAATATAATATAATAAATGCTTTATCTAAGTAGAAATCTACTAAGATTATTCTACACATAACTATGCTAAGTTAGTAAGCATCATAATGAATAAAAGAGAATATAAAATGAAGTGTTAATAAAAGAATAGATAAGTTATATAATAAATAGATATTTATATTAAATTATAATAAGGTTTAGCTTTATAATTTAAAGATAGCTCTATTACCATTTAATTAATTATCTCAAGAGATTTATTATAAAGAAGTATAACTTTTATTCTTAGTTCATATATTCACTATTTTATTTCTTTAAGTGTTTGTCCTTAGTTTGCTTAATTTATTTTTCAAATTACAAGAAATTTAGTCGATATAAAATCAGAAAGGGTTAGCAAAGCTGTAATTGTTAAAAGATAAATGACTCTAATGAAATTTGGTAAAATAAAGCAAGAAGATAAGATTATGAAATAAAGAACTCATAAAGGACTATCGTTGTACATTATAACCTTCCTAAATAAGATGAAGGTAGGTATGTTCTAAAATAAATAGATTGTAAACTTAGCTTTATTTATTAATTATTTTTATTTAATACTTAGTTCTTCTTATTTATACTTATAAAATGCAATCCTAGTTCGAATACTAACACGTCATTTCAAAAGAAGATTTGATAAAATAAAAAAAATTAGGTTCTGGGTCATTCGGAAAAGTATATACAGGAGAATGAAATAATTAAATGCAAATAAAAAAGGTTGCAGTTAAGGAAACTTACTATAAAGTTTTAGAAGAGACATAAGAAAAGAAATTAGTAAATGAATTAGAAAAACTAGAAAAGATTAAGCATAAAAACGTTGTTAAATTATATGGATACTGCAAATGTCCACTATAACTTGTAACTGAATATTTAGACTAATCATTATACTAGCTTATTCGTAGCTAGAAATAAATTTCTTGACAACTTTTATTTCACATTTGCTTAGATGTTGTGAATGGATTAGCGGAGATACATAACTAGTAAATTTTGCATAGAAGTTTAAATAGTAAAAATATTCTTATAGACTCAAATACAAGAGCGAAAATAAGTGACTATGGGCTTTCATAAATTAAAAAGTTGTCAATTAAGTAAAAGAATTAGATCTTAAATGTGAGATGATTGGCTCCTGAATTATTAAATGTCGAGAAACCAAAATGTACTCCATATTCAGATATTTATGCCTTTGGAGTTGTAATGTGAGAAATAGCTTCACGCAAATCTCCATGAGATTAAATTAATGATTATGTTATAGAAAAATTAATTCAAGAAGGAAAAAGAGAAGAAATTCCTCAGGATTGTCCTGAAGTTCTTAAGTCATTAATAGAGAGTTGTTTAAAATAAAATCCTTAAGAACGAATATCTTTACAAGAAATAAAACTTAAGTTGAGCTAGCTTTTGAAAATAGATAATTCTGGACTTAATAAATCTTAAAATCAAGTAAGATTTTATATTTTAGACTGAAACAAAAAAAATTGAGGAAGAATGATTTTTTTTGAACAATGATACAGTCTTAGCATCAGGCCAACCTTCAAATGAATCATTTTTAATAATACCTTCATATTCCTTAGACAATTCTGAAACAGAATTGAGCAAAAGAGTTAATAGATATGCATAGTTACTAAGCATTAAAACAATTATAAATGCTACTAATCTATCAAAATAATTTAGGTTGAGAGAAAAAATATTTGAAACAGATGTTTTTAATACTTAAAAGGTAGACTGAAATTTTACACAAATAGAGCAAATAGATGAATAGCATTTAATTATATCAGGAGGAGGAGGATCTTAAAGAAGAAGATTTACAATATCCAGTATTGACGATAGCTAAGAATTATAAATGCAGTTTGGTAGATACCTTCATAGGACAGTTTTTGATCATAGAGAATAAGTCTATATCTTATCGGGTTGTAATCCTTGAATAAAAGAATGTGAAATATTTAACATAAAAAACTAGACTTTTTAAATGATTAAAGGAGTTACATTACCTGTTTGTTCTTTTGGTGCTTTTATGAATGACGAACAAAAACTATTTATCATAGGTGGAGATGCTGGAGGATGAAACACTAATCTAGTATAAAGGTTTGATTGCACTTTAAATAAATGAATGAAAAATAGCTTATTACCATAAAGCGCACTTTGTAC
The DNA here is from genome assembly GCA_946699065.1 of Loxodes magnus. NCBI lineage: Eukaryota > Ciliophora > Karyorelictea > Loxodida > Loxodidae > Loxodes > Loxodes magnus. Next base: position 659,693 of record CAMPDV010000134.1, on the reverse strand, counting down.
AGCCTGCTATATATAAGCAAAGGATATAGGTCTTATCTATTTTAACAGCAGAGGAGAAATTGAAACATTAATCATTGATAACAAAGAAATTTTAAATCACGGAGAAAAATTTTGGGGAAGATGCTAAGTTTTTACCTAACCAATTTCATTATAAGAAACTGTTTTCTAATATGATAAAAAATCAGATTTATTTACATATAATCTAATCACTGCTAAATGGGAGAAAATTGAATGACTTAGAAATTTAAAATAGTAAATTCCTTTAAAATTAAATTATATAATTAAGTCTTAAATATATCAAATAATAAAGCTCTAAGGCTATTTATTAAATTAAAACTTAACAACTTAAAATATACATCCAAAATTGATTTTATGTCTCTAGATTCAAATTAACTTTTCATATTTAATCATAAGCTTCAATTATAATTTACTTAATCAAATTATAAGCAACTTATATAAGTGAAAATTAACAATTGTTTCATCTATTAATTCTATATAAAATAGCAGCCTACTAGTTAATTAATAAATGCTATTCTAAATATCAATTTTACCATAAAGTCAACAAATAAAAAGAAAGCATTCAATCATTTATGCTAACAAATTAAGTTATTAATCATTTCTATGTTTATTTATGCCTTTAGAGTCTTATACGTTTTTTAATTTTAGACTTATTTTAGCTATATAAATTGAGAACTATTATTACTACGTTCAAAACTAATAAAATCCTTCTATTTATTAATATTCAGTTAACTAAAAATTGGATATGCTTAAAGTTCTTTTATACTTATACAATTAGAATTAAAATTGCTGGTAGGTTTATTTTAAATAAAAAAGTAGAAGTTTAATTATTTGCTACTCATTAATAAAGATATGGCTTAGCAAGGATAGAGGAAAATTTAAAAGAAGCAAAATAGAAAAGTCGAAATGGTAAGAAATATTAATTTAAATAAATGCTAGCTATTAAATTTGCCTTAAACATCCTATTTTTTAAGTTCAAACTGGGTTGATTCTATTACATTAAAATTGTTTGATGAAAGAACTTTAGAGTTTTATTAGTATTAAATTAAGACTTATAGAAGACTTTCTAAGCTTAAAGTAAAACAATAATATGATTTAAATGAGCAATTAAAATTTAATATTCTTACAATAAATCTAAATCCTTAAAATTAATAATTCTAAGTTTAGCAAGAAACTGAAAATAATTTAATAAATCTAAATTATAATATGATTTATAATAAATATTATAATTAAGCAGTGAGTCTAACGTAAAGTTTAAAATCAATTTATTAGATAATAATTAAAAAATAATTATAATGGGTATTTCCTTTTTAAAAAATTTAACTGGAAAAATCAAATGACATACAATTAAAATTTATAGAAGATATTTATAAAAATGAAAACAATTTTTTTAAATAAATTAAAAAAATCTCAATAAATATCTAACTCTTTAAGTTTTAAATCAAATAAAAACCAAATATTAAAATTTATTGATAAAAAAATATGTCAAAGTTTAAATCAGTATTTTTATAGGCTCCAAAAAAGCAGGAGTTAACGAAATCCTAGAAAAACTAGGACCAGAAAAAGTGTGCTAAAAAGATCGCCTATCAGGATAAGTCTCCCTACTTCTTAAGAAATCCATAAAAACTAGGCTAAAAATATTATGCTCATTGGAGTCTCGAATTTCACCAAAGAGTGGTACATAGGCTATGATTAGCTGATAAAAGTGGTGCTGGATCTCCAGGAAGAGGTTAAAAAGCTGAAGAAAGATAATGATATAATAATAATAATTCATTAATGTAACATCACCCTCGTTAGCCTTATCACAAGTAAGTTTATAAATTGGTTCAAAAAATTCATTAATTCGCCAGAATCTTGCTCTTCTATTACATATCGACTTTACAGAATTAGCTCTTCTTAATTATTGGTATTTTGCTTCAATTTCAATTATTACCGAAAATTTATCTCGTTCTCTAATTTTCGCATTTATAATTTCCTGCAATAATTAGTCACCACTGTATAATTTTTTCTTGTGAAGTTATCGTTCTTTGAAACAGTATGATTTATTTAATTTTATTCAAGTATTTCGGTTTTCTTATTATTGTTTTCTTTTAAAGTAATAACAATCTCTGAAGATTCGTCCAATTTTTTAGCAATAAAAACATTTAATTGGACAGTTTCTTGAAATGTGCATTATCAAGTAGCATCTTCAGCAGTGTTATAATATTTTAATTTTCTTTTCGGGAGTTGCCTTAATTTCATTTTCTACTTCCATAGGATCATATTGAGGATTCGAAATGAGTTATTGTTATGATTGAATTTTTCAATTTGTTTGAATTTATGCTCCTTTTTTTCCATTTCTTGGTTAAGGGAGAGCATTGAAGGTTTGAGAGAGATTTCCGTTTTTAGTCAAGTGTTTTCGTTTTAAAGCTGGATGATAGTCCTAGCTAATGAACTAATTCTTTAGGTTAAGTCTTAAACTCTATCCTAAAGTTTTTTATTATCAGCTATCTAAGAGTAAATTTCAATTAGTTGATCTTATTGTTGATTGTTCATTTGATTTTAAGAGTCTTACTTCTTTGAGGCCATTTTTTTCTCATCAAATTAAGAAGTTAATAGAAAACTTTTACTTGCAGAGGAAATAGAATCGAAATTCATGACCTAAGAAAGAGACCTTAATGTATTTTGAAATTATTTAGCAAGACTAAAACAGTTAATCATAACGCTAGCCATAGAAGCAGAAAGAACTGGTTAACAATATAGAAAAAAATAGAATAAAACCAGCAAAAATAGCAGCGTTTAATGGACCTACAATATTAAGGAAATTACCTAACGATAATTGAAGTTGAGATGAGCTCAAGATTTAAACCAAAAAGAGAAGTAAAAGGATGTTATTAATGTAATGGAAGGTATCTATGGAAAAAATGCTAGAAATCTCGAAATTATAAATAAGAGTACTGAAACTAGTAAAAAAAGTTGGTGAATAAAAAAGAGAAAGAGATAGTGAAAAATTATATAGCAAAAAATTCGGAAAAATATACAAGATAAAAGATACCAACATTATCTAGGTAAAAGGATTTCTCAAGAAAATTTTACATAGCAAGGAGAAGAGCTATAGAGACATTAAAATTTTTTTTATATTGATCCTCTAGAACAATCTAGAGGCTATGGGGATAGAAATTTAAATACCTCCAAGAATGTTAAACATTTAATTTTTTATTATTTTAGTAAAATTATTGCTAGTAGTAAATATCCCATGTAAATATATAATTAATTAAGATATCTTAAATTAACTTTAAATTCTCCAAGCTTCATTAATAAAAGGTTTTATAAATCTGATAGCAATAAAGCTTCAAATAAATTCACAATTTATAAAATTAGAATTTAACTTAAATAGTTAAGAAGAGCAAGAAAGTCAAGTTTTATAATTCTTATTGGAATAAAAATTAAATATTTTCCTATTATAGAGAGTCTATATAATTATGGTTTAAAGAAAATAAAAAAGTATCAATAAAAATATTTAATTATTTACCTTAAATTATAATAAAATTAATTAGCTATTAAATGAAAATGCAGCATGTAAATAAAATAAAATACATAATTCAAACTAATTCTTAAAATTTTTAATTTATTTTATGAGTAATTAATAAACTATTAAATTTTATGTTTTATGTATTATATAGCAATTATAGATATTTTTTATGTCAAATACTAAAATTTTTTTAATAAAAGTAGCAAGTTAAAAAAAATAAAAATAGGTTATAATGAATTAAAATAAAAAATTATATCATAATTTATTACTTTAGGGAATATCTATAAATCTTATAATTATTAATTATTTATAATATATCTTTTCTTGTTTAAATTAATAGAAATTTTTTTGATTTTAATGAGCAAAGAATGAGGGATAAATATATAAAATATTTAGTTATAATATAACTAAAACTTTGAGAGATGGATCATAGATTTTTAAGAAGGTGCTTTTGAAAGACAATTTGTTCTTAGTAAGAACTTGAAGTAAATGATTATTGAGCATATCCATTAAAGACCATTCTGAGAAATCAACATGTGAGCTGAGTTTTCTCAAAGCACAAAAAGTTAATCTTTATTCATATAAATCATCAATTTCAATTTTTTAATTAAAAATATATTGGAAATAAATGCTTAAATCAATAAATAAAATTTATAAATATTAAAAATTATATTCACTTAGAACAAAATGGAAATAAAATAAGAAAGATAAATTTAAAAATCGTTAGCTATGCTTTTTTAATATAATCAAAATGTTTAATTAATTTAAAATATAATAATTATATATTTTATAATTATTAAGTGTTTTTTTATAAATTAATCAATTCTTAATTTGCTATTTAATCAATTTATTCATTAAAACATACAAACTTTTTTCTAGAAAGTTAATTTAACTTTAATTATTTTAAATGCTAACTATCAAAAAAGATATAAAGCTTATTACATAAATTTTAATATCTTAAAAATTTAAAATTTGTTAAATGAAATTATTTCTAAATTTATTATTATTTAACTTTTCTTTTTTATTTTTTTCCAAAAAAAATGATATTAATTTTTTTTAGATAATATTCAAGGAAAAGAATGATGAAATATCAAATAAATAGTATTAGTTTACGAAATTATATTATAAATTTATATTTATAATACTTTAATATTTTTCTTTTATTAAATGCAGCTTAAATCAAGGTTTAAGTAAAATATAATGATTAAGTTACTTTTTAAGTAATTTAAATTATTTTTATTTTATTTATATTAATAACTTTTTAAAGTTTTTCTTATTTAGAATAGTGTTTAAAATATAAGTTTAAATCTCATTTTTTTCAAACTTTTTCAAACAAACGATTTACATCTTTGATCTAATGAGAGATTTTTACTATATTTTATTTTTATTTATCTTATTATACTTGAGGAGAAGTTCTTTATGTGTTATCATCTTAATCAGTCTTTTTTGCACAATTCTTATTCTACCTTCACTACTTTCTTATCCATATTTAGTTTAAAAATTTCTCGTCTAGTTCTGCTAAAATATCCAAAGAAGCTAAATTAAAAATGCAGTCACTGAAATTTTCTGCCCAGTACTAAATTGCAAGCAGACTTATTTGAATCAAAACTTTTTAAAAATGTTCGAAGGTCAAAAATCTTTTAAATAGGTTAGTCTATTTAAATTTTCCGTATTTTATTTCGAATAACTATAACTTCAGTCATCATTCATTTAAATCTTAGTTATTTAAAACTGCAAACCCTTGACAAAATAATAAATAAAGGAATGTAAATAGCATGATAAATCACTGTTAGTCATAAAAACTTACTTCTGATGAACTATCTAAATTATCATCAATTTCACTCCTTTATTTACTACCTATAAGCATTAAGCAAATACATTCTAAGAGTATATAATATATTCATTTGACTCAAAGGAAAAAACGTGGATAATCTTTAGCCATTTGCCATCCATCTATTTCCTATAACTCGTCAGTTAAGTCCGAAAATTCTTATTATATAGCTACATCACTTTCTTATATATCTCTTTGATTTCTGTTGCCCATTTTATAAAACGGATAAAAAAATAAGTAGAATATAAACTACTTTATTGTTAAAAAAACCTAAGCTCATATTATAAAGTAGCAAAATACGAGAAAAAAATAAAGATAATATAAATTAATTTTAATTAATAGTTAAGTAATAAATTTTATTATATACTTCTTAATTCTTTAATTAAATATGCTATTAAATTTAATAGTGTAGCTAATTTATTATTAATAATAGTCATTACTAGCAAATATTTAAAACTACATCTTTTATTTATTTTGTAGTTATATATTATATTCAAAAATATATAACTGAGATTAATCTATTTATGTGGTTTCATCATTTATAGGATGATAAAAAATTGTCTAGAATTTAGTTTAAAGAAAAAAATAAAAGTGTTCTCTTAACGACTATTATTTCTTGTAACGCAATCTCGAGACACTGTAATTTCCAAATGGGAATATCTTGTAAATTCTAAATTCTTGAATCTTGATTAAATAATCATATTCTTTGAAATTAGATAGCAGAATAGTAAATCATAAATAATGGATATCCTCCATGTCTTTTCTTCAAATTTTTGAATTTACCACCTTGTTAGTAAAAATGGAAAGGCAGAGATAAGATCTAAAACCAGGAGCTTTTGACTAAGAGTCCACCGTCAGTCGAAACTTCTTTCTAGTGGTACCCCAAATAAATTAGGCATCCTTCATATGGGTCCGTCCACAATTATCCGTTGCATCATCCAGATTTAAAGCCCTACCGATAGTGGTCGTCGTCCATATTTAATATATATAATAAAGATCAAGAAATATTTTAAGTTCATAAAATTTTACTAGAATGAATAAGCTTTTTATATATAAAATGACACCTAAAAAATAAAAAATCTCACCAAAAAACTTTATAACTCTTAGCAGGATGTGGTCAACAATCTTAATCTCCTTTATTATTGGAAACTAAGAATTAGCAAAGACTTTTAGGTAATTTTATTAACTAACTAATTATTTAGTAAACTGTATGATAATTTTTTAAGATCAGAAAACTCGACTTTCCAATAAGGATTAACTCTAAACTTGTCTCTGTAGCAAATTTAACGAAGATTTTTATAAACAGAATAGATCGTAAAGGAGATTTTTAATTCCAGAAATTCTAAATGATTTAATGTATATAGAACAGTAACTCCAACATTAGAGATTCTTTATCGGAAAATAATCATTTGCTGGTATTGCAAGCGGCCAGAGCATAAAATTAAGAGTTGGTAATAAATTTAATAAAAATAAAAGAAGCCAATACGAAAATAATGGTAAGATATATTTAAAATAAATTGCATAAGTAAAGGTTACTTTATATAAAAAACTCAACTAAAAAAAGAAGCTCCATTTATCTAATAATTAGCTAATTAACTCAATGGAAAATTATAGAAATTTTACTTTCGTGAAAAAAACTAAGAAAAATAATTTTAAAATTATCAATACTCGTAACAGGAAGATCTAAGCAAGTTTGAGATGAACAATTTTACCTAACATTAAACTCTTTAATTCGTGGAAAACCAAATAAAGATAATGTCTCACTAATCTATCATGTTACGTTATAGTTTTTAATATATCTAATTTTAACATATATATAGATATTTTAAAATATTCAGCATAGCTAATTTAATTAATAATATCTCAAAATAAGAAAGAAAGGTTAACTCTTTTATTAAATTTTCAATTTATATTTAATAATAATATAAGAGATCTAAACTAAAAAGTTAAATTTCTTTCGTCGCAATTTTGATTTTGCTATATTAATACTTAATTTTAAATAATTAACTTTTATTTTTTATCTTAAAGTAGAAATAATTTTAAATATAATCAAAAAATAAAACTTCTATTTTTAATTTTAAAAGCATTTACTACAAGTCTATTTAAAAAATTTAATAATGGCTAAAACTAAAATTTTTTATAATTTAGTAATATTTATAAAAACAAAATGTTATTTATTTTTTAATTAGAAAATTTAATTTAGTAAATTGTTTTATAAAGAACATTTTAAAAAAACGTAAGGTAGTATAAAAGTTTAAATATAATAAAGAAAAAAGTATTATATTAACTATAAGTGAACAAAATTTTAATTTATATCATAACTTTAAGTTATCCTAAGTTACTAGCTAATCATTTATGCTAAAATCAAATATAAATATAATTATATTAAAATGCTATAATAAGCTTATTTCTATTATTTTTCCCACTATTTTTATTAAAAAAATCTAAATATAAATATATTTTAAAAGACATATAATAGTTATAACGTTAAAGCTCTTATAGGTTTATCTTAAAAAATAATACATTTAAATTTAAAATAAAAGAGCTTTTTGACGTCTTTAATTTCAAGAATTGTTTCCTTCAATTACTCCTATTTTCTACTCATCTTTAACATCTTCCTTTTTACAATATCCATTTCTGAATCTCAAGCCTCTTGTAATTATCTTTTTGTGAAACATTTTGATTTATAAATCTAAGCATTAAAAAATAATAATGGGAGAAAAGCACGCAAACTTATAATAAATGAAATTATAAAAAAATGAGAAATCTTAAAAGTATAATTTTATTGAAAAATAACTATTTAAATTTAAGAATTTTTTGTATAATAAAATTAATTTAAATGATACTATTAATAAATATAAAATAGAAATATTATTATACAGAGCGTAGAACCTCGTTGGCGCAAATTTCTTTCAATATTAATATTAAAAAATACTCTCATAATTTCATGTTTTCATTCTAACCATCCAATAAATCACGTTAGTTTTCCAAATGGGAAATCTACTTATTAAAATTATTACGAATCTTGAGTTAAATTCTTCAATCTTCTTGAATAAAATCTAAATATGAATTATAATTAAGTTATTAGTAGGCCCGTCAGTCAAACATTCATACTGCTAGCGAGAACTCTTGGGCAAGTTAGATTTGTCTTTTCCGAACTTATCTTCTCTTCCCCTTGGTATAATCTAGTGCTGGATTACTTACAATATAGTATACACTGCACCAGATTACCTAATAATTTTTCTAACAGCGGCCGATATCCATATTTTTATTCTATAAATAATAAATAAATAAATTTGATTATAGAGCGCGTATCACTCTCGTTGGTGAGCAGCTCTTTAAAAAATGTTTCATATTGACAAGAATGTTTGTTACTGATAAAATTATCAGATACTGATAAACCTTGTTCAATACTGGTATAATTATTCAGTACTGATAAAAATGTTCAATACTGATATAATTTCATAATACTAGTAATCTTTAATACTTGTTGGAGTTTCAAGGACATGGCAGGTTTGCGTCTCATTGCATCACCAAAGCAGAGGACGACATGTGTCAATTATGGGTACTTAAATTCCCCACCTCTGATGAAGCTCGCAAGAATAAGTTCCTTTTATTTCCAGAATTAAAAACTAAAATAAGGCAGTGCCAAAGGTTGAATTAGCAGATTTCTCGAGGTCAAGCCAAGGCAGAGGAAGACATAAAGTCGATTATGGGTACTAAGCTTCCCTCTGATGAAAACGTCCCTTTTTGTTCACCTTCGAACAACTATATAATAAAATAATAAAAAAATAAAATATTTAAATTATAAATTGTAAAATATATATAATAAATAAAACCTATTTTTTATTAGTTTAATAGTTAAGTTATTATTATTAAAAAAATTAAAATTTCTTGCAAAAAATCACTTCTAAAAAGGATCCATCCCAATCAAGGTACGATTAGTTAAACATACTCAAAGAACTCAAAGTTATGTAATAAGAGAATTTTAAACTTTTAAGAAATGTATAAGAGCTTGAAGGAAAAATTGCGTACCTAATGTCTAGCACATAAATACTAAAAAAAATTGAAAATTTCCAACCAGTCAATCTGAGAATTGAACAAATAGAATCAAAATTCAATCAGTTAGCGGACCTGACTGAAAGCTTATTACAAAAAAAAGCAACAAATGACCCCATGGATATGGAACCGAATCCTCAATCAGTAAAAATTCGATAGTAAAGAATAGAAAGTAATGCTGGTATTGCAGGAAATATGGTCGCATTTTAAGATATTGCTGAAAACTCTAATAAAAATAAAAACTTGGAAGCTTTAAGTTATGAAAATTCATAAGTAATCTATGCTGCACTACAGAAGGTTTATTATACAGAAAAAAGATGTACATAGGTAATGAACTCTTAAAGGACATCGCATTTACTCAAAAAAGAAGAAATTTGAATATGTTTGGAATCGAACTCGATTGAATCAAGATAGCTTTAATTAAAATAGGTGAAAAGAGTACTGCAAGATATGTATTCAAAAAAGAAGACTTGAAATGGAAGAATATTTAAGAAGATTTTAAACTTTAAACTTTTGATTAGTGGCAAACCAAATAAAGGTGAAGCCATGTTAATAAATTATGTTATATTATGTTATCATTCTTGTGCAAAGAGGGCTATTAAAAGAACGGCAGCTCACTTATCTAGCAAAAATAAATTTTAATTTATTACTTTATTTTTATTAAGATTATATAAAGATGAAAAATTAAAACTAAGCAAGAAATAGTAAAAATAGATTTTCATCTTAAAGAAAATAAAATTTCCAACTAATTTATCCTTAATTTTAATTTATTTAAGCTTTTATATGTAAAAACTAATTTAAATAAATTTTCCCTAAAATCTATAAAATTTATAATTAAAATTTAAAATTATCTGTAAATTTATACTGCAAAATTTAGATAATTAATAATTTTTAAAATGTATAAATTTTGCTAAAAACAAAACTTAAATTTAACTTTCCTTTATATCTGAATATTTAGATAACTTAAATATCAGAACAAAATTAGAATATAACATCTAGTTAAGATGTTTTCTACTATTTATAAATATTTATAAACTATTTATTAAATTTAAAAAATAAGAAATAAAACTTTATTATATTTATTTTATTTTTATAAAATGAGGTTGGAATTTATCTTAAATTTAAAAAGCAAAGCTTGATAGATTTCTGCCTTATTCCTATTTATATGAATATGATAATTCTAGACCCAAACGATATTTAAACTGGTATCTTTAAAAAGGAAAATTAAAATTAAAATGGTTATATTTAAGCAATTATAAAAAAGCACATATCTTTACTTAAAAATTAAAGGATGCTTATTTTAATTTTTAACCATTAAATACAATTTTAACATAGTTTGTTCAATTATTTCCTAAAACCTAGCTGTTTTCATTATCTGTTTATTCTTTAATGCAAGAATATACAGTAATCCTAAAAGATTCTTACTTTAATTTGCTTATGATGATTACTCCTTTATAATTCCAATCTTTCTTCTAGCATCTTTCAATTCATCTACGTATGATATAAGTGAACTAAAATCACTCAAAAGTTGTAAAGAATATAATAAAAATAGAAAATATTAGTTGCTATTATTTGATTTATAATTAAATAATGAAAAAATCAAAATATTGGAAATAATGCTATTATACTTATTACTTTAGATTGACAGCAAAAAATTAATTTTCTTTTAGTCAATCTTAGTATAAATAAATTTTAATTTAAAGTGAAGATAAATTATTATTTTAACAATTAAAACTTATTTATGCATTTTAGGCCTAACTTATACTTATATTTAGATTTTTATTTCGCTTTTTTGAAGATTTTCTGAAAAAATTTGAGAATTTTGCCTATTACTTATTACACAAAAAAAAATTTATTCACCTTCTTTGCTAATTTTACTTAAAGTTATTATGCTATAGATGCACTACTAGTTATGCTATTAGCAATTTTTTCTAATATTATTATTTATTCTTTGAGCAGCATTTTATTTAATTTACCTAAGCTATCTTGTAACTAAGAGTAAGGTTATTTAAGTAATAAATTATTAAATTAAATTTGGATAGATTAAGTGCTTACTAGTTCAATTATATAGCTTATAGCCTTTTAATTATAACGATGATAAAAATGAAGTTATATGCTTTATTCATATGACTTATCAACTCCTTTTCTCTTGAAATAGGGTTTTTATATAGCGATTAGAATTTTGGAAGTAGAGCTGTTGGTCAGATTAATGATTATATAGCTTCTTAAAAGTTCTAGTTTACTATAGTTGACTATCAAGTAAATGGCATACAATAAATTGAGGAAAGCTTTGATTCTCTAAAGAAGAAGCATTCTTTTATTGTAGTAGACGCTACCTTTAATGAATAGTTCTCATTTTTAATTTAAAAACTCTCTCTAGATTTAGGCTTTACTCATCTAGTTCTCAACTAAGAAAATCCTAATGTTCAGTCTGATGTCACAACCTATTTGATTCCATCAGATTAAATGATAGCAAGCTGCATTATAAATTTCTTTGACTATTGGAATTGAACAACTATAGGATTTTTCACAGACGTAAAGTAGTCAAATGAAGCTGAATATCTAAGATAGAAAGTGTAAGTTACAAGAATCTATTAGATTCTTTCCAATCATTATTATGAATCCTTGCCTAAAGTTATTCCTATCTATCTAAAGGCATTTGGAACTCAAATCTTCTACATTTCAGCTTAAGAGCAACTTTATTGGCTAATTAATATCACTATCGCTTCTAATAACTGAAAACCAGGAACTGCTTTTGTAATAAGCTTCAGAAACTCACGCCTTTTTTGGTAATAAAGTCAGAAGATTGAGGGATTGATTGGGTTCAATTTTGGTAAAAAAATAACTTAAACAGAGCAAGAATTCTAAATATACTGCTTAGAACTTCTTTTGGAAAGCCTTGGTAAATGAAAGTTAGACTATTTTGATTCATTCTAGCTTTAGCAGTTAATCAAAACGCTAGAAAGATCAAATTAGTTTTTAGTCCCTCTTCAATTTTAAGTCTTTAATGTTCAATCTAACTAAGTCAAGTAAGTTGGAACTCTTAATTTAACTCATTTTCTTCAGACTCAACCAATTATATGGCCTACAGGAACTACAACACATCCAACTGGAGGAGACATAGAGATTTCCATGAGTATGGTAGATGATAACTATAATCCTGATGGATCTTATATCGAGTGAGTGAACAACTATTATAATGGCAGAAAATATGCCCTTAAGTATATTGAAGATCATCCTGAAATTTTACCTTTCTACAAACTAAAGAATACCATGATATATACTGGAGCTACGGTTGCTGACTTTGCTTATATAGAAAAAGAGTTTAATCTCAAAAAAAATGATTTAGGAATATTTTTATGTTCTTCAGCAGCAAGTAGTGCTGGCTTAGGTCTTCACTAATATTTCAAAAGTATAGGGTGGATGTAATAAACAGGAGGGTCTAATAAATCCCCAGATTTTTCAAGTATGTAAGAGTATCCATGATATGTAAGAACTACTATGAGTGATGCTTTTCTAGGCTTATTAATTGCGAGATTTTGTGCAGAAAAGCAGTGGAAAAATGTTGCAATGGTAGTTGGAAACTCTGCCTGACCATTAGGAATAGGAAAAAGTTTCATAGCAAATTCAAAGTCTTTTGGTATAAATATCTCAAATAGTTAGACTTTACTTCCTGAAGTAGTAAAAACAGCCAATATTTCAGACTGACATCCTATAATAGAAGAAGTGTATAAAGCTTCCAGAATCATTATCATTCTTCATTACTTAGACGATACATGGCAAATAGTTCAATATTTGTGAGATTTAGGAGCAAGGAGTGGAGATGTAGAGATTCTTGGTTCCGAGTGGCTACTTATGAATTTTTAAAATTACTCAGATAATCCAGAACGCTTTATGTAGCTTGTTAAGGGAAGTGTCCAGTTTTTCAACTAGGCATGAGTTGGAGAGTTAGGATAGGAAATAAAATTAGGCTATGAGCAATGGTATCATACGACGGCAAAGATAGGAGGAACGGCGTTTGAATTCGATTTAGCTTATTTAATTGCAAAATCTTTAGCAAAATTAATTTAAGAAGGAGAAGACTACAATAAATTTGGAACTCTAGTCTCAAAAATGAGAAACTTTCAAATCATTGGAGCAACAGGAAGAATAATTATAGAAAGCCAAAAAAACGAAAGAGCTCAACTTCAGTATTTTATATGAAACTACAGAAAATCGGAAACGGGAGAATGAACTGTATAGTAGATTGGAAACTTCTGTCCTACTTGTGAAATTGTATGAATTTATGAATAGCCTGCAATGTGAGGAGATGAAACTACTGGCGTATATTTAGATTATTGAGAATTAGAGTGTCCATTTAAAGAGAGAGAAAGAGAAAACTTTCAGAAAGGAAGATACGTAAAATTTTCGATGCTGCTAATTTTGTTCGTTATAACAATTGTTTGCGCCTGCAAAGGATTAAAGGATTGCAAATAAGTATAAATAAAATATCTAGACTTAAATGTATTTACAACAGTATAAGATATGTTCTAGATTTCTTATTTAATTATAATAATATTTTAGATTTTAGTTTTAGGACCTAGCTTCGAAACCTATGGAAGAGGTGCATAAGTAATTTAAGAGTTATTTCTTGGTGACATCATAAGAGCTCTTAATGTAGACTAAAGAGATTCTATTTATACGTAAATAATAACTTCAATAATCGCTTACTCTTTTGTACTTCTAAGTTTTGCCGTGATATTTAAATTTGAGTTTTAGGAAATTAAAATTCTTTCGAAGATTGGGATTTCAGCCTACTACTTAACACCATTGATATCTTAGATTTTATTTATTCCAATATTAAATAATTTTATTGACACATTTATTTGCACTGAAGCCTTTGATAGTAATAGAGATGGAAAATTGTCTTTCAAAGAAAGCTTCTTTGTAAAGACTTGCTGGGAAGGATGCTGGTAAGATAAGCATATAATAGCAGTAGTTTTAGTTAGTATTGGAATAATAGTTTATTTACCTATAGCAGTATACTTAAGACCTCTACTTTAGGAAATTTAAGGAAACTTACTTCATATTAAATTCGATGGAAGCTACATAATGATCTTAACAATAGAGAGTTCTTTCCTTGTATTGGCTAAAAAATTGTAAGACGAAAGTAGAATAGCTCATGCCTTACTTTATTTAGTAAGTCTTTCTCTCTTTCTATCAGCATCTTTGAAAATTAGACCTTGCTCTTTTAGAAAATTAACAATAATATGGAATTTTTTTATAGTATGTAATATATACTTAGGTATAATAGGAACTATTAAAATAACTTACTAATTCAAATATTATAATTGAGTAATAATAGCAGGATGCATTATCATCTTAGTAATAGGATATATAATAAGTAGCAAGGAGAGTAACTATCTAAAAAAGAGTAACTAAAGAGATATAAGTGGATTGATAAGATGAGCTTATTAATTTAAGAGCAAATTATAATACTTATAATAGCATATTGAGCAACAAACCTTAGAAAATTTAAGGAATATGTATTTCACTAGAAAACTAATGAGTGATCCTGACTATTTACTAACTATGCATAGCGTAGAAGAACTAGACTTAGAATTTGAAAAATTTTAAAGGAAATGAATAAAAATTAATTTCAAAGCATTATAAAGAATAATTTATGTTCTTTTGATGAGACTTTTGATATAGCAATAAAATAAGCCAAAACAAGCTAATAAAGTTAAAGTAAGTTTTAATGTAGATCAATTTAATTTTTCTTCTATTGTAAATGAAGATCTTTGCTTATAAAATGTTTAAAGTAAAGAAACCCCGAAAATTCTTAGAAGTTACAGAATCTAAAATTTAATACTCCAAATTAAATTTTCTAACCTTTTATACAAGCTGAACAACCCTTAAATACTAGTTTAAAAAAAGTTAGGAAATAAAGCAATCAAAACTAACTTTAAAAAATGCAAGTAAAGAAAATTTATGAGAAAACTTTACTAACATTAAAAGAAAAGGTAATAAAGTTAAAAATCATATAATCTAACAGTTTTATTATTTTAAACTAAAATCATATGCATTAAAAATTATTAGCAACTATGTTTTCTGGCTACATCATTCTAAGTATTTATTACGAATTACCTTTTAAGTATAACTTTATAAATCCCTTAATTAGCTTTTATTAAGAAATTAAAATTCAAGTAATTGTACAAGCTTTTAATGATTTATTAAATAGGATTATCTTCAATTATTTTTTATCTTTTAGCTTATAAATTTTTTAATCAAAGTCTAATAATAATTGAAAGCAATTTTATTAGATTTTAAAAAGAAAAATAATAAATTCAATAAATAGGCTAAAGAGAATTCTTTCTTAAACTATTAAAGTATTTTTAAATTCTTAAGTAATGCTTAGCTTATTTTTATCTTTACAATTTAAAACATTTTTAAGATTTTTTAATTTTTCTCTAGGAAGAAATATTCAAATAATAAAATAATTTAATCTATAGAATTGCAATTGAAAAATTAATTTAAATAGAAATAAAACTTAGTGAGATTTAGTAAATTAAGCATTATCTATTAAGTTTATTTATAAAACTACCAATATTTTTGCTTTTTTTGTTAATCCTTTGCTTAATTACTTCCCTAGTTATTAGTAAAAGAGCAAAAATGAGTTTATTTGATTGCCTTTCTTCTTTTACAATTTTTTGAGTTTTGTTCTCTCTGTTTAGTATTAAACTATAAAAAAATAAAAGACCTAAAAATTACTAAAAATTGATTATTTTTGAACATTTCTTCGGATTTCGTCAAATCTTTTATCATAAAGGTAAATAAGTAGGAAGATATTTCTAGTAAAATGATTAATCCTATCTCATGCTCCTTCTGCTTATTCACTTAATAATATCATTTTCATTTTTAATGAAACTTAAAATTTAAACCTAAAAAGATTTTCTTATTTAATTTATAAATATACTAGCTTTTTTATTTTCCTGGAACTAAAAATTTAAAAGATTGATTAGAAATAAAGACAATTAATAATTAAATTATTTATGATAATGCAAATATTAGTAACTTATTATTATAGCTAGAAGTTATAATTTATATTAATTATTTCTTATTATCTTAGTATATCTCGTCAATGATAAATTCTACTAATTAAATAATAACTAATTATTAACTTTTTTATTAGCAAGATTAGATATATTACATCTATCTAATTATTGTATAATTTCATACTAAAGCTACTTTTATTAATGCTTTAATACTAAGATATCTATTCTCTATCTATTTATTGCTTACTTTAAAATTATAAATTCAATTCTCCTTTTTATTTTTTCGCTTCAACTATTAAAACCATTCTTTACAAGATACTACAGCAATCATGGCTAGCAAGTTTTATTTATGAAAGTAAGTTTATTAAGAACTCAAATTAATTTATTTTATTATACATTTCCCAAAATAAGTTTTTTAGTTCCATTTCAAATTTAAAGGATTTCTTAAATAATTTCAGAATAAGTTAATTTTAATTTTATATATAAAGCTATAAAAGAATTGGATTTCAATTGACAGTATAGCTTTATTTAAATAGAGATTTAAAAATATAATCATAGCTCCGAACTAGAAGATCAATTTTGTTTCCTTCTATTTTTTGGATTTTATTTCGTCTTTATCTGTTCTATCAGTTCAATTTTTCTCGACATTAGTATTTTATAAAATAATTGATTTATAATCTTACAAAAGTGAGTAGTTAAAAATGAATGTATTTAATTATAAAAGTAGATACCAAAAGTTTAAATTATTTTTATTTAAAATAAATATATTAAATATATAAAGCAGAAGATACTACTATGATAGATAAAAAGGAAATTTGCAAGTCTTAATTGTTTTTAGACTTGAAAAAAAAATCTAAAGAGCAAATAGATATATTTTGGATAAGCGAATAATATAACACTATGACCTAGTGACGACAGACTCGAAAGCTGTTGGGAAATTCCCATGCATGTTCAAATCCTGCTGTTGTCGTTTTTAAACATTCATCGAAAAATAGATAATAATAAAATATTTTCTTAAATCAAAATTATTGAATTGCAACATTTCTTGAGTAATAAAATTATGATTCAATGAGCTGTTGAACATGTTTAATATTAGATATTAACATTTCCTAAATTATTACTTAAAGAAAACAAATTATAAGCAAACTAAATTAAGTTTATAGAAATAATAGTTTTCGCAAAATAATTTTAAGATCAAAATTATATAAGCATGTCTCTATTATACTTGTAGTTAAATTATTGTATATAAATTTTAAGTTTTTATAGTTATTAGTTGCATTTTTATAAAACCTATAAATCTTTATTCTAAATTATAACTTCTTCATTATACTAGATTATTAAAAGAATAAACTATCATTACATCTATTTAGAAAGCATGACAAAAATTGATAATTATAGTTTGAAATAACTTAAATTGCATAGAATAAATTTAATACTTTTTATTTATTTAAAATATAGAAAATGCTAATAATAAGTTAATTTTAGCAATTTAAAGATTTAAGAGAAATTAAGATAAATAAATAAGGTATTATATAAATAATAAGTATAATTGATAATTCTATTAATTAAGTCATAATTGTATTTATTTAATATAAAAGTATTGTAAATAGATTTACATATGTATTTAAAATAATCCTTATGTGAAATATTCTATTTGCTTTTATAATTTAGAATGCTATTAATTTTTAGTCTAAAAGTTATATTAAAATTAGTAGGAATAGTTTAAATTTATCTGTTTTAGTATTTAATTAGATGCCAATGCTTATATAATAAAAAGTATAGAGCAGAGCCTTTTAATGAGATAATGACTCTAATGATTCTAAACATTCTTAACTAAAGCATAGAGATTTAATGACTCAATACAATTGTATCTGTAAAAAAATACTTTAAATATATTATAATTAATTAAAATAATCCAAAATAGACCAATAAGTTTAATACGGGCTATAAGTATTTCATAGTTAGATAAATAAAGTCAAAATTTTAAAGTTAAACTCCTTTAAAAAATACTTGATATAAAACAAACGTAAAGTTAAAGATTTAATACTATTTGAATATAGTATAATATAATATCTGGCTATTAGAAGTATTATTAATTTTTAAGTCATAATTAATTTATTAAGTAAAAATAGTTAAATTAAAATATGAGTTAATAATTTATTTAGTATCAACGATAATTTTTAAATCTAAAGTTTACCTTTTATTTAAATTAATTTTCAAGATTTATCTACAAATTTAAGTTAAGATAGTTTAATTAATATCGTATTATTTGCTGATATAATTTATAATGAAAAATTTATAATAAATTTTATATTTTAACTAATATAATAAAAATTAGTGAAAATTAAAAAAATTTAAGCTTTTAAAGTATTATAAATGAATAAGTTTAAACTATAATTTTTGATAATAAATAATTGATTAAATTTAATAAATTAGTAGAAATTTATTTTGCATCTAAGAATAATTTTCTTTAATGATTATATCTTAAATTCAATATTTAGCATTTAATACTTAATATATGTTTTAAAATAAATATAAACATTACTTTTTATAGCAAATTTCCTTTAATTTTAAAATTTAATTAATTTATAGCAAATAATATTAGTTATAATAGCAACAAAATAAATGATAGGCGTTTTAAGTTTAAACTTATAATTAATAAAATATTATTTATTTTTACTTATATTTTAGTAATAGAATATTCAATTTTCTTTCTATCTATAAATTAGTTAGTTTTCTATAATTTTTTTAACTGACTATTTAAAAATAAAAACATTAGATTATTAAAGTATTTATATTAAATAGTTTATTTAAATAAATATTTTAGTAGTTCTAATTATTCTTAATTATTTTAATTTTATACCTTTTTTAATTTATAATCAAATATATACTTAAAGTTATTATATTTTACTACTTTAATTTAATTTTACTTATTAGAATGGTATTTTAATTTAGGATATTTATTTATTTTTTCATTATAAAATTTTATAAGGAAATAAATTTTAGTTACAACAGTAAAAGGTAATAAAAATGAATAACAATTCTTAGGAAGAGTAAAAGTTCAATTAAGAATTTAACGATTTGACTAAATAGCTAGAAATTATAGAAGGATGGTAATTTGCTAGAAAAAATACCCGTTTTGTTTTTTACTTCAAGTTGGCTTACCTTTTACTTTAGGAAGTAATATGCTTATTCCTTATATTTTCTAAACAGTCTAGCTAATTATAAAATTAAGAAAACGATATAGAAATAAGCTTTTACGATTAAAATTGGTTTTGTGTTTTGTTTACCTTTTTCTTTTTGGCTAGCTAAGGGTTTTCCATATCAACTAATTAAGAACTAAATAATTGATGGTATAAGTTTTAGCCTTTTTAAAAGAAGAATAATAAAAATAAAAAAGTGATAGCAGTATAAAGACTTCTTAATTTAGAACTATTTTAAAAAATCCTAGTTTAGATAAGTCTTATTGTAATACAATACTGAGCTGAAAACTTTAGCGATTGCATTTTTAATTTAGCTTCTTTAAATATTTTAGCGGAAATGGACGAAGGATTTCTTAACCAAATATGAAAAAGAAGGTAATGAATTAAAAAAATGCTTGATAAGTATAAAATTTAATAAGAAGAAACATCTGATAACTAATAGTAAAATAGAACTGTTTTTGAAGCGGATCAATATCAAAAAAATGATGTAGAGAAAAGCAAAGATTTTGAAAAAAAAATTGGATATATTAATAATTAAAGTATATTTACATTAATAAATATAGTCAACTTTTTTGATAGAAACATTAAATATTTTAAATTTGAAATATTTTAATAATATACTAAATTAAAGTGTTCGTATCTCCGGGGATTTTAAACCCCTTTAATACATACCTCCAGAGTTCGTTCCTTGAGGTTTAAAATAAGTTCGGGACTCCTAGTTTTTTTGGTGTTCTGGCACTCCCTTGAAAAAACCTCCTTCTAAATATTCTTCCATCCTTTTCTACATAAATTCTTGACAGTTCTCTCCAAATCTCTTCACTGTTTCTTCTCTGTTTATCCAAATATATCTTGCATCTCTTGTATGTGTGAAATCTTGATTTGCAAGGTAGCACAGCTTGACGATTCTTCTGGGAGGAGTTATCTCTATGGGTTTTATGTATTCTAGTTCCATTTTATTTTCAGCTAAGGTTTAATGTTAAATTCTTTTTTCTCCCAAAAGTTTCACTTCGATTTCCTGTTTCATTAATCTTTCTTCATTGTTTTAACTTTTCTATAATAATTTTTGGTTTTCTTTCTTTAATATTTAAACTTCTTCTTATAGGATAGATTTCATAAGTTATTCTATTATTATCTATTCATCATTTTTCTATTTCTACATTATTTTTTAGTTACCACTTTTCATGTAGTTGCTTGATCGTGGCTATGGGAGTAAAAAGACTCGCTTGCTTTAGTCAGTTTCAGTTGGTTTAATTTCTTATTCAATTTAAGATTATCTATATTTTTCTAAATTTGGGGGTTAAAGAGCCTAATAAAATGATTATGTTACTAAAGAAGACATGTTAGAAGAAGAATTAGAAGTCTCTGTTTTTTTTCTATGGATCTAGAAAAAAACCCATCTTGAGACCTTCTGCCATTTTTTGTATCTATTTGAAATATTTGAAATAAAAATAATTTTTTATTAATAAAATAAGAATATTCTAAATATAAGAAAATTAAGATAAATAATATTCAATATTTTAATTAGTTTGAAACATTAAAATAACCTAATTAAATCATTTTTCAACGTTTAGTAATTTAATATATCCCCATATTATTTAAAGTCTTTACAACTTTAAAAGTTTGCTTAAATAAATTTCAGTGAATAATATAAAAAAAATGTTTAGTAAGGTAATATAATAAGGATTATAAAAATATAATAGCTTTCTTAAAATAAATATACTAACTAAAGTATTTTATTTAGTTTAAATATCTATTTTAAATTTTAAAATAGATATAATGAAATTAAATTATTAATTAAGTACTTAGATTTTAGTAAAATAAGTATTTTTATTCCTTATATTAAACTATTTCATATATTTTATTTTTAAATATAATATACTCAGATTAAAGTAATAAAAGTTTTGGAATATAGTAACTTTTAATTTTTAAATAAAATAAATAAGTCAAAACTATATAGAATATAAAATAGCTTAAAGATAAAATTTAATTTTTCAATTATTGCATAATAAATCAGCTTTTAAGAGAGTTTTAATCTTAAAAACTAAGTAGCGCTTGTGATTATAACTTAGTATTTTAATTTTTGGTTTTTTTATATTTATTACCATCTTGAAAGAAAAAAATAGTGTGAAGTGCTTAGAATAATTTAGAAATAGATTGATTGAAGGAAAAAAATAGACAAGCTTATTGCTAATACGCCTAAATATCTGAAGCTTTTATAAATTTCTAAAAGGTTTATCTATCTTTTCATTTTAAGGCTTGAAAGATCTTAATTTAAATAAATGCATCATGTTTCTTAATTTTTTAAAAATATAAATCTATACAACAAAGAGATAAATCCCAATTGAGGGAAAATAAAGTCTAATTTACAATTACATAAAACATTTTAAGCTTTTTTCGGTACTTAATCTTAAAAATATTTTAAAGGGCATAAGCTGAAATATTAGACAAGAAAGAAAATTGACTAACTAGGAATTTTATCAACAAGCAAGTTAAATTTATTAAAATATTATATCTTAAAATCCTTTTAGTATTTCTTTTAGATAAAATTAAAATAGTTTCAATTATAAATGATCTTTATAAGTTTATACCTATTAAGCAAAAGTTTACTCTTACTAATTAGATTTTAGCTATTTAATTATTATGCCTATGTATAATAAACTCTTTATTAATTAAGCATATAATAGTAGAGTTCTAATTATTGATAATTAATATCTTTAGTACAAATATTATAAGATAAAAGACCTGCTTTCTATATAATAAGATATACTACTTGCATTCTAATCTTAGAATAGCTTCTTTAATAAGTTAAAGCAGAAGTGGATTTACATAGTAATATAATCTATTTGAAAACTATTAATTTTTCAAGTACTTAGTTCTTGTAATTTTATAAATGAAGCTATTATCTATTATATGGATAAACTCTTATATAAAAGACTAGCATTTAATTAAAAAATAAATAAGCTAATTAGGCTAACTAGGCTAGTGAGAAAATTTTATTTATTAAATCTAAATTTAAAATAATAGCTTAGTTTCTAATGCTGTCAAAAGAACCAAATATCTCTTACTAGAAATTTTCAAAAATAGATATAATCTAATTTTGATTTTAGTTAAAGGAAAGCAAAAGGATTTATTTTATTAATTTACCTAATAATGAGGGTGAAAGTTAAATAAATATATTGTCTTTTTAAGAAGAGATTGCTTTATTTCTAGACTTTTAAAGAATAAGCATAGTTATATAGCCTGAATGAATTTCTTATTGTAGGTACTGTTTTGATGATTAAGAATAAGAGCTAATAAATAGTAGATTTATTCGACAATAAGAAGCAGTGAAAATAAATTCTATTGATTTGAATGCCTGCACTTCATCACTTCTATATTCTTAAATATTATTTTTAATAGAAGTTAAGTTACTTATCTATTAAGATAAAACAATATCTTAAGCATTGAAAAGTGGTATTATAAAGATAATGATAAAAATCAATTTTAAATTTGAAGATGATTCTAAGTATTTTTCATATCTAATGCTAATTAAAAAAATTTCAAGTTGCCAAGCAAATGAAATATTTGCTTAATAATTAATTTCTTTTTTATAAGCTTTACATTATGGGTTACTTATTACTTAATTGTCTTCTACTGTAAGTTCTACTTATCTGAATCATATTTATTAACAATTTATTTTAGTATGTATAAATCTAAGTTTCTTAGTCATGCTATTCCATAAAGCTTTCTAAATAAATTATTTAAAATTATACCTTTTAGTTTATAAATGAAATATCCAAAGTGTATTAATTCTATGCTTAATTCACTTTTTAAAAGAATAGCCTTTCTATAAAATAATGTAAAAGTAAGCCAAGGCTTTAATAACCTAGATATGATTATAAAATATTATACTTGCTATAAATTACTTATAGTGTACTTTAGCGGACTAAATGGTTATTATATTTGAAATATATTAAATTACTTATTATAATTTTAAAGTTATTAAAAATAAAAAATATAAGAGAACATATAATTAAAGCTTAATGATGCTAAATAAATATTAGCTACTCTTTTTATTTTTTAGGTAGTAAAAATTAATAGAATGAAGCTTTTTATTATTTAGAATGTAAATAATCATAATAAGCAAATTAATAAACTAATAGGTCTGAGAAAAAAGAAAAACAATTAATAAGGTTTATATTAAAAGCTAACTATTATAATACAAGTAGGATAAATCATAGTTAAATGACATTGAGTTATTAACAATTTTATAAATGCATTATTAACTAATTAATTTAAAATAGCTAATTATTTTAAATGATTCTTTATAATTAATTGACTTAAATTGAAAAAATATAAAAGCGAAGATTTAATAAATTTAATTTATTTTTCTAAATTTAATATTATTTTTACATCTTTTTAAAGCTTATATTAAGGTATTGTATATACCTCTAACTTTATTTATAAATTTGAAACTAACAATATTTATTTTAAGGCTAAATAAAACTAAACTAGCAGGATTAAAAACTTTGCACTTTGAGATTAAAAGTTAATATATTCTCTTGACTAAGAATAATTATCTCTTTCGCTTTTATTTAAGGATATATATTTAATGATTATATAGAAATATTTGCAAAAACTAATTAGAATGAGAAGAAAATACACTTATTTAAACATTTAGTTCTATTAAAAATTAGAACTCATCATTCTTAGCATATTCAAAATACTCTTGTAAGCTTATTAGGAATTTTTAGAGAATTAGTAGCTTTTAGTTGAATTAAAAGTATCAAATTATAATAAATAAATTGATATTTCTTTATATAAATTCTATGCTTAAGTATTTTTAATTAGCTTTATTATGACTATTATTACCTATTTTTTAAAGCACTCTTTCATTTTGCCTTTACGTAGTTGACTAAAGTTTAGAAAAATTATGAAATTTTAGAAATAAAGCAGATTTACAGTGTATAATGATATAAGTTTGTTTCTTAATTTCATTATGAAAAAGAAATCTAGCATATGCATATTATAGTAATTAATTTCCTTGCTTACGTTGCTTGACTTTTATCTCTAGCCGACATAATATCTTTTAAATTATGAATTCTCACTATATTAATAAATTACATTGAAAATTTAAGTAACCTAAAAATAGCTTTAGTTATTACTCCAATAAAACAAGTAAGAATATATAGGAAATATAACCCTATTAATGAAGAAAAAGTGTTTAAATGATTGTGATTTTGATATTTTAACTAATAAAAAGAGTATTAAAGAAGGACTGCTCATTAAACAGTAATTAATAGGAATATAGTAAGTTTATTATTTTTATTTAATAGATCTAATATTAAAACTTATCTAATTAAATCACTCTAATCTTTGAATCTTCTGTCCTTTTTCTATTTGAAAAGAAATAGTTGTAGGTTTCTATCTAGTTATTTTTAGATATATTAAAAGATCTAGGCAATTATTAAGCATTTAAGAAATAATAATAAAATTAAAAATTAATTGATATCATGAAAGTCGAAGATTAAATATACCTTCGAAATTTAAAGGTTAAAAACACTTTATTAATCTATTACATGATATCAAGAAATAATAGCAAATTTCATAAACCCATATATGGTTTTATACTAGCAGTTGATGCTTTCCCATATATAATATAATGATAAAAATTTAAATAATTAAAGAAATAATTAAATTTATTATTTAACACTTTATCATTTTTATATTTTCCTTTTATTTAATATGAAAATACTAAAGATAAATACACAATGTATTTAGAGATAACCATTTAAATATAGTGTATAATAAATACTTATTTCATTTTTTCTATTAATTCTTTATTTAAAGGAGTTATAATTAATTATTTCTTAGTAAAACTAAAAATTTAAATGCTTTAGTTGAGTATTTTCAAGAATCATCATAAATCTATTTTTTTTCAATCAAGTTCAAATCATTCTCTTAACTAGCTTCTTTATTACTTACATCTTAAAGCTGATCAACCTGGCTTAATAGTTAGAAATTTTTTGATGCAAAATATAAATTTTGATTCTTAATCTTTATGATGATCTAATCTTATTTTTTATTTGCCGTATTTTACAATACATCTTCTTCATTTTAGTTTGAATAAAAATTAATCAAATCTGTATTAAAACTTACTTAAGCTTTGGTAACTTATTCTTGCAAAATTAAAAGTTTAATCAGAAATATCAAAAGATTAAGTACTTTTATTTAATTACAATCTAAAGTTTCTTCCATTTTTAATAAAGTTTTCAAATTCTAAGTCTAGTTCTTCTACGCTATGCATAGTTAGTAAATAGTCAGGATCACTCATTAGTTTTCTAGTGAAATACATATTCCTTAAATTTTCTAAGGTTTGTTGCTCAATATGCTATTATAAGTATTATAATTTGCTCTTAAATTAATAAGCTCATCTTATCAATCCACTTATATCTCTTTAGTTACTCTTTTTTAGATAGTTACTCTCCTTGCTACTTATTATATATCCTATTACTAAGATGATAATGCATCCTGCTATTATTACTCAATTATAATATTTGAATTAGTAAGTTATTTTAATAGTTCCTATTATACCTAAGTATATATTACATACTATAAAAAAATTCCATATTATTGTTAATTTTCTAAAAGAGCAAGGTCTAATTTTCAAAGATGCTGATAGAAAGAGAGAAAGACTTACTAAATAAAGTAAGGCATGAGCTATTCTACTTTCGTCTTACAATTTTTTAGCCAATACAAGGAAAGAACTCTCTATTGTTAAGATCATTATGTAGCTTCCATCGAATTTAATATGAAGTAAGTTTCCTTAAATTTCCTAAAGTAGAGGTCTTAAGTATACTGCTATAGGTAAATAAACTATTATTCCAATACTAACTAAAACTACTGCTATTATATGCTTATCTTACCAGCATCCTTCCCAGCAAGTCTTTACAAAGAAGCTTTCTTTGAAAGACAATTTTCCATCTCTATTACTATCAAAGGCTTCAGTGCAAATAAATGTGTCAATAAAATTATTTAATATTGGAATAAATAAAATCTAAGACATCAATGGTGTTAAGTAGTAGGCTGAAATCCCAATCTTCGAAAGAATTTTAATTTCCTAAAACTCAAATTTAAATATCACGGCGAAACTTAGAAGTACAAAAGAGTAACCGATTATTGAAGTTATTATTTACGTATAAATAGAATCTCTTTAGTCTACATTAAGAGCTCTTATGATGTCACCAAGAAATAACTCTTAAATTACTTATGCACCTCTTCCATAGGTTTCGAAGCTAGGTCCTAAAACTAAAATCTAAAATATTATTATAATTAAATAAGAAATCTAGAACATATCTTATACTGTTGTAAATACATTTAACTCTAGATATTTTATTTATACTTATTTGCAATCCTTTAATCCTTTACAGGCGCAAGCAATTGTTATAACGAACAAAATTAGCAGCATCGAAAATTTTACGTATCTTCCTTTCTGAAAGTTTTCTCTTTCTCTTTCTTTAAATGGACACTCTAATTCTCAATAATCTAAATATACGCAAGTAGTTTCATCTCCTCACATTGCAGGCTATTCATAAATTCATACAATCTCACAAGTAGGACAGAAGTTTCCAATCTACTATACAGTTCATTCTCCCGTTTCCGATTTTCTGTAGTTTCATATAAAATACTGAAGTTGAGCTCTTTCATTTTTTTGGCTTTCTATAATTATTCTTCCTGTTGCTCCGATGATTTGAAAGTTTCTCATTTTTGAGACTAGAGTTCCAAATTTATTGTAGTCTTCTCCTTCTTAAATTAATTTTGCTAAAGATTTTGCAATTAAATAAGCTAAATCGAATTCAAACGCCGTTCCTCCTATCTTTGCCGTCGTATGATACCATTGCTCATAGCCTAATTTTATTTCCTATCCTAACTCTCCAACTCATGCCTAGTTGAAAAACTGGACACTTCCCTTAACAAGCTACATAAAACGTTCTGGATTATCTGAGTAATTTTAAAAATTCATAAGTAGCCACTCGGAACCAAGAATCTCTACATCTCCACTCCTTGCTCCTAAATCTCACAAATATTGAACTATTTGCCATGTATCGTCTAAGTAATGAAGAATGATAATGATTCTGGAAGCTTTATACACTTCTTCTATTATAGGATGTCAGTCTGAAATATTGGCTGTTTTTACTACTTCAGGAAGTAAAGTCTAACTATTTGAGATATTTATACCAAAAGACTTTGAATTTGCTATGAAACTTTTTCCTATTCCTAATGGTCAGGCAGAGTTTCCAACTACCATTGCAACATTTTTCCACTGCTTTTCTGCACAAAATCTCGCAATTAATAAGCCTAGAAAAGCATCACTCATAGTAGTTCTTACATATCATGGATACTCTTACATACTTGAAAAATCTGGGGATTTATTAGACCCTCCTGTTTATTACATCCACCCTATACTTTTGAAATATTAGTGAAGACCTAAGCCAGCACTACTTGCTGCTGAAGAACATAAAAATATTCCTAAATCATTTTTTTTGAGATTAAACTCTTTTTCTATATAAGCAAAGTCAGCAACCGTAGCTCCAGTATATATCATGGTATTCTTTAGTTTGTAGAAAGGTAAAATTTCAGGATGATCTTCAATATACTTAAGGGCATATTTTCTGCCATTATAATAGTTGTTCACTCACTCGATATAAGATCCATCAGGATTATAGTTATCATCTACCATACTCATGGAAATCTCTATGTCTCCTCCAGTTGGATGTGTTGTAGTTCCTGTAGGCCATATAATTGGTTGAGTCTGAAGAAAATGAGTTAAATTAAGAGTTCCAACTTACTTGACTTAGTTAGATTGAACATTAAAGACTTAAAATTGAAGAGGGACTAAAAACTAATTTGATCTTTCTAGCGTTTTGATTAACTGCTAAAGCTAGAATGAATCAAAATAGTCTAACTTTCATTTACCAAGGCTTTCCAAAAGAAGTTCTAAGCAGTATATTTAGAATTCTTGCTCTGTTTAAGTTATTTTTTTACCAAAATTGAACCCAACCAATCCCTCAATCTTCTGACTTTATTACCAAAAAAGGCGTGAGTTTCTAAAGCTTATTACAAAAGCAGTTCCTGGCTTTCAGTTATTAGAAGCGATAGTGATATTAATTAGCCAATAAAGTTGCTCTTAAGCTGAAATGTAGAAGATTTGAGTTCCAAATGCCTTTAGATAGATAGGAATAACTTTAGGCAAGGATTCATAATAATGATTGGAAAGAATCTAATAGATTCTTGTAACTTACACTTTCTATCTTAGATATTCAGCTTCATTTGACTACTTTACGTCTGTGAAAAATCCTATAGTTGTTCAATTCCAATAGTCAAAGAAATTTATAATGCAGCTTGCTATCATTTAATCTGATGGAATCAAATAGGTTGTGACATCAGACTGAACATTAGGATTTTCTTAGTTGAGAACTAGATGAGTAAAGCCTAAATCTAGAGAGAGTTTTTAAATTAAAAATGAGAACTATTCATTAAAGGTAGCGTCTACTACAATAAAAGAATGCTTCTTCTTTAGAGAATCAAAGCTTTCCTCAATTTATTGTATGCCATTTACTTGATAGTCAACTATAGTAAACTAGAACTTTTAAGAAGCTATATAATCATTAATCTGACCAACAGCTCTACTTCCAAAATTCTAATCGCTATATAAAAACCCTATTTCAAGAGAAAAGGAGTTGATAAGTCATATGAATAAA
Source organism: Loxodes magnus (assembly GCA_946699065.1). NCBI lineage: Eukaryota > Ciliophora > Karyorelictea > Loxodida > Loxodidae > Loxodes > Loxodes magnus. Next base: position 630,297 of record CAMPDV010000134.1, on the reverse strand, counting down.
GCATATAACTTCATTTTTATCATCGTTATAATTAAAAAGGCTATAAGCTATATAATTGAACTAGTAAGCACTTAATCTATCCAAATTTAATTTAATAATTTATTACTTAAATAACCTTACTCTTAGTTACAAGATAGCTTAGGTAAATTAAATAAAATGCTGCTCAAAGAATAAATAATAATATTAGAAAAAATTGCTAATAGCATAACTAGTAGTGCATCTATAGCATAATAACTTTAAGTAAAATTAGCAAAGAATCAAAAAAATAAAGTTTTAAATAATAATTGCTAAAGAAAGCTTGTTATCATTTAAAAGTGCTATAAGCATTTATAGTTTATACTAGACATAATTAAATTCTTAAAATAATAAATTAAAATTATTTTATTTGCTTATGCTTTATCTTTTCTTAGTTTATAAATATATAGAAAAAATAAAAAGCCTTAATTTTAGCAAACTTAAGGAGTATATAAATTAGAATGATTTAAAATAATTATGAAAGTGCCCTATAAAAATAAAAAATTATTCTTTATATTATGCTTTTTCAATACACTATTATACCTTTTCTAAATAAGATCTTTCATTTTCTAAATTACTTTTTCTAGATATTAATAATCTTCTTTCGAAATTAAAATTCTTTGGATATATGAAACAAGATAATAAACTAATTGAAGGCTGTATATCATAAAAAAATTAGTTATAAAGCATGATAAAGGCATTTAGAAACTAATATTTTTGTGTTCGCATGGTAAATCATCACAAAAATAATGATTAAAGTAAGATTCAATTAAGATTGAGTAAATAATTGGGACAACTTTGCTAATCTTAATTTGATGTAAATGAAATTAGTTTTGTATTACATCTCGCTAGATATATAATCTTGCTACTTAAATTAAAAATAATATTCAGGTAGAATAAAATTTTAATCTTTTATGACTTTAAAAGGAAGGCGAATCGTATCATTTTGATAAAAACATTTTATTAGCAAGAACAAAATAGAAAATAGAGTTGATATATACATTCTACAATTTAATTTAGGAATAAAAAACATCTATATAAATACTACTTATTTATTTACAGTTCTAAGTCTTTTATACCTATTTGATTATTATATTCTATTTATAATAGTATATATAGCTATTAAATTATGCTTGATAATTCTATTTAATAAGACCTGAAAAATAGAAGAATATACTTTTGTTAATTTACAATTAAGTAAATTAAACTAAGAAACTACAATTATTTTAATGCTAATATTAAAGCTATTTTGGTATTATCTAAGTCACTTGCTTAGAGATATATTTTCTTTAACTTATTATTATTAAATTTTATACTTGATAGTATTAAAAATAATGAGCATAGAGATAAGAAAGCTGAGTATAGATTTAATCAAATAGATAGAAGATTAGAAAATGTGATATGTAGAATCATTTATATATAACTAATAGCTTTTATTTATGCATATGCTATATTTAAGATATATAAGTATAGAGCTAACATTTAATAAAACTTATTATAATTGGATTAATAAAAATTAAAAAAACCTCCTTTCATAAGCAAAAAAGATAGAAGTACAAAACTCCTTACCTTAAGTCTCTACACTTTTTCTATTTTTCTGAAAATTTTCCTTCATATAAAATTAAATCAATATAAGATAATTAATTATAATAGATATTTGAGTATAATACATGTATGAAATCTTTATAAAATTAAGCATATTTAAAAAATAAAATTAAGGAAAAAAATTCTATGATTTGAACATTTTAACACTCCAATATCCCGCTATAAAAATAATTTTTTATAATCATTACATAGTATATTACCTTTATGTCGAAAAATATTTTTTCAAATAATTTAATTATAAATTAATTAATTAATAAATTAACGTGGGTCTGCCATTATTGGGTATCCACGGATTAATGTTTTAATAAAATAGTCTTGATACTCTTTTCTCCTTGTTTTAATTCACAAATGTGAAACTTTCTTCTTTCTATTCTTGTGATTCTGTCTAAGGCCGGATTTGAAATTCCTAAGGAATTCTCATTCTAGTACAAAAGTCAGTCTTGAGTATCTTCTATAGTTAAAAATCTTAGTTTATTTTTGCCTCAACTATGCCTTGCTTTCCACCAAGCTCCTATCCAAGTTGACGGCATAGTGAATAGGAGAGCTTCTGAGGCACGGACTACAGAATAAGACTCGCTTTTTCTGATATTGAGTCTCAAGCTAGAGACTAGCTTAAAACTCACCGTCCATATTTTAAATTATATAATAAATCTTAATTCTTCAAAGCTTAAATCATATAAATTTCTTTAAACTTCTCCTAATTAATAAATTTACCATTTCGCTAATTTTTTAATCGTAAATTTTAATTTAGCGTTCATCGAAATAAATTTATAGCCTTTTAATTTAAAATTTGCCGAGTCAAATTTGATAATTACTTTATTCTTATATTGTCAGTTCTTTCTTAAATTAAAAATAATTACTTACACCAAATTTTAATTTATAGCAATAAAACAGAGAAAATATAAAATAGACTTGTTAGTTCCAAAGAATAAAAAAGCACACGATATTCTTATAATAACAGTAAAAGGAAAAAATTACTAAGAAAACTACAAGCTAATAGAGACTTTATACTCTGAAGAAAAGCAATTTAATAGCTAAAAATGAGTTAAATTGAGAGATTTTAGAATTTTTAAAGCTGAAAAAATAAAATTTTAGTAACTAATTAAAATAAATTGAATTTACATGAAAGCTATCAAAAGATTTAATTATAATATAAAGAAATTTAATAAAAATTATTATTATATATCGCTTCTAATTTAATTATGTATTTACTTTATTTAAACTAAATCATGTTATAAATCTTTTCTCATCTTGCTTCTTCCCTCATTCTACTTTTCACATTAGCTTCTCAAATATTTATTTTATCTCCTATGTCTTTATATACATTTTCAAAAATCGAATTTTCTTTCTCTAAGCAAATTTTCTTGAAACTTTTTGATTATTATTAAGAAGTAAACTTTTAACTAAAATATATATGGCCATAAGTTATTAGATTTTCCAATTTTTGCCAGAAAATTTGTCGGAAAGATCACCAAATAGTTCCTTAAATCAGACACACTCCAGATATATCTAAATATATCTTTTTTTCACTTGAATAGTGCTAAAATTTTGCAGAAGTTGATACAAAATTAAAAAATATAGACAAATATAAAAATAGTTCGTAATTAAAACTTGGTATTATCTCTTTCCCATATTCTTTGCTAAGTTTACTATAATTATTTCTGTTATTTCCTAAAAAAATGTAAGAAGAGCTACGAGAATCTTATTTAAAATAAAGAATATAATTAAAAATTTACTTAGCAAGAACAAAATTTAAATTAATTTTAGAGTTTTAAAGTTTTAAAATAATTAATATGATAACTACTATCAGGGACAAAATAAACGACGAAAAGAATAATAAAAATTAAAGAAGCTATAAAAAAATTATATTGCAAGATGAAAGAGATTTAAAATGCAATTTGAAGGAATAAAGATCAAAATGATAAATCAAAAAATTAAATATTTTATAATTGAAATTCACAAAAATGCGTTTGCAAGGAAAAGTTTTTTCTGGATTACAATTAAATAATAAAAATCCAGAAGGAAAGAATAATTTATAAAATTATTGCTTAAAAACTGTAAGAAGATAGCTAGAAAAGTTATAATTAATGAATTAGGATAAACTTAAGAAAAGCATAGCATATAAATATAGAGTATATAAATCGCATCGAACTAGCATAGAAATTATTATAATAATCAAAAAAAGTATTAAAATTTCTACTTTTTCAAATAACTGAAGGTTTCTGGGAAAATATATAAAAGTCTCATAATTCAAAATTTTTTTTATCTTTCCGAATATATAATTAAACATTTGCTATATATATTAAAATGCTATATACTAAAGAGCTAAGTTTATTGAGTAGAAAAAATATAATTATTATTTCTTAATTTTAATTCTTCTACATTTTAATTTATATCCCTAATATCTTTTATTATTTAATCACTTTTATTCTGCTTAATAATTTCATATACATTCTACTATTTTTCGAATCTATTCTGCATTTATAAAATTATTAATTGCAATTAAGTCTAAACGACGAATATATTAAGTATATCTTATGTATTTCTGATAATTAATTTTTTCGATTACACATAAATTACAAAAATTCTACTTTTTTATATGGTTTATTTTAACTTTGTAATAAAATCATCTCTTTTAACGCAAAAAAATTTATTATTTAGCTATAAATCATTTTTTTGGATCTCAGATTCATCTTATAAATTTAATTTTTAATAGCCTATTCTTTAAATTATCTAAAATTTTGGCTATTCTTTATCTTAAATTTCTTATATCTTTTAACTTTTAAGTTTATTAATCTTAGTAAGAAAAAGTCTCTTTATATTTCAAATAATCATATTAAACCTATACAGACTTTTCTTTAAAAAGATCATAAATTTAATATATTTTTATATTTTCACTAGCATAATTAACTTACAAAACCTGATCATTCTTCTTTAAGCAAATATTTATAGCAAATTTAAGTCTATTTTTCATTAATTTTTTCAGAATATAAGCTTATAGCTATTAATTCATCTTTCTAGCAAAATAAATATAAGACAAGTTATGATTGATTCAAGAGTTTTTTTATATAGTAAGAGATTTAATTGTTGCTAAGATCTTATCTTTTTATAATATACTAGCCAATTTAGTTTATACCAAGGAAACTTTTAATGCTTGAACATATATAACTATTGTAAATATTCTAGTATATGCTTATGAAATTAAATAAACATTTTATATTTAACATAATAATAAATTATAAACGAGCTAATTTTGATTTTCAAAAGTTTAAGATAAAGCGTTTGATTTATAATTTCAATGGACCTAACTATTAAAATAATTATAGAGATCTTTCATATTATGTTAAATACAAATACAAAATTAAGTTTTTGGCATTCTTGGAGTTATTTTAGCTTCTTTCCCGCCAACCTCTAGATTACTCTAGAGGCTTAATATAAAAATCTGAAAATCTCTACAACTCTTCTCCTTGTCATGTATGTTGTCTTTTAATTTTTCTTTCACCTAGATGCTAGATATCTTTTTTCTTGTAAATTTTCCGAAATTTGTTACAGTGTAATCTTTCTCTTTCTCTTGATAGCTTTATTTGTTATTGCTCCTTCCTTTTGTTCTCTAACTACTTCTAATAGTTTCAATATTCTTACTTGAAATTGAGAAATTTCTAGCATCTTTTCAGCAGATTCTTTTGAGAGTTACAATGTAACATCTTTTCGCTTGTCGTTTAGATTTAAATCTTGAGTTATTTTCACCTTCAATTATCATTGGATCATTCCTTTATTCTTTCAATTCTATTTAAAGCTGCAATTTGTACTGATTTTCTTCTATTTTTTCTAATTTGCTGACCAGTTCTTTCTGCTTTTATTGCTAGTTTTGAGATTAACTGCTCTAGTCTTGTGATACATTTCAAAATACGTTAAGATCTCTTTCTTAGGTCATGAGTCTCAATTCTATTTCCTCTGCAAGTTCAAGTTTTTCCATTAACTTCTTATTATCTTTCTTCAACTTTTTTACCTCTTCCTGGAGGTCTAGCACCACTTTAATCAGCTAATCATAGCTTATTTACTATTATGTGGTGAGATTTGAGACTTCTGAGCACATAATATTCTTAACCTATTTCCTAGACCTTTCTTCGGGGGTGGGAGATTCATCCTGATGGGTGGCCTTTTTGTTACCCTTTTCCTGGTCCTAGTCTTCTAGGATTTTGTTAACTCCTACTTTTTAGTAGCTCTGCTAATTGAGCAATTTTTCAGATAAGAAAATTTAATAAGCATTTTAATATATTTAATAAATTTTCTATAGTTAGAGGAAAATTAATTAGAGTATAAAACGTATTCATAGCTTAGTTACTTAACCTAAAGTCATAACTTATTAAATTAGCTTTACTAATAATAAAATTTATAGCCAGAAGGAAAGATGCTTATATTTGAAGATAATAGCTTCCTATATCTTTTTTCAAAGCTTATTTTAAGTTAAAAATACACTAAGCAATCAAAATACCTCAAAAATAGGAATTAAGGAAACTTTATATTATAATTAAAAACTTAATTTAATATATTAGCTTACCAATAAATTATTATCTTCCTTACTATTAAAACTCTTTTTTTGGTTATTTGTTTTTCCTATCAAAATCTATGGTAAATTCTTGAAAAATATTATTGTAAAACTGTGAAGCATTATTGTTCATAATAAAAATAAGATTGTATAAATTATGAAATATACCATATCATTTGAAAACATTCCTTAATCTATCTTTTTGGTTAAAGCTGACAACAAGCACTTTAAAGTTTTATCTACCTTAATAAAATTAATATCTTAGTAGTTTATATTTGAAGCTAGTAGTAAGAATTGTAAAAATAAAAATAAAGAGTTTTCAACTCTGATTCAACAAGAAAAAATTTAGATTTACTTAAAGTATAATTACTTAAAGTAACTTTAGATACTAAATTATGAAAATCTTAATTTCTAATAGCAATTAAACAAAAGTTCTTTAATTGTTTTAGGATTGCTAATGATGACTTGCAATATTTTCTTAGATAAAAAATGCAAATCTTCTGTCTTATTTAAAAAAATTAAATATAATTTAAAAATAATGAAAGAGAAATTTAATATGATAGATATCCAATATAAATGTTCCTTTAGAAAATATTTTAAAGTACTTATTTTGAGAATTTTAAATTGAAGGATTAATAATTATGGATAAACAAATAAATAGCAAGCACGGATTGTTACAGCGAAATTATTTTATTTTTAAAAGATAAAAAATATTTAAACATAAGTAAGAAGTTGAAAACCAATAAATGTAAAATTAAGCTCCTTAATCTAAACTTAAAGGGAATAATTTAGAGTAAAGTTTCAGAGACAATAGTTATAAAATACTATTCTTTAGTTTTCTATTAATAATTTTAAATATTGACAGAGAAATAATATGACCTTAGAATCGGATTCAAGTTTAGCTACATTAAAAGAATCGATTAAGTATTATTTAGTTTAAAAAAAAGATAAAAAAGTTGAAAGCTTCCAGAAAAAAGCAGGTAAATATTCAATTTTTTATCTTTCTCAAAAAATTAAATTCCATGCATTTATTTAAAATTTTCTTTAATTTTAAAATTTAACTGAAATTTAAAACATTTGCTAGCATCTATAATTGTCAGAATTGTTTCTTGAATGATTTACTATATTTAAAAAAATCACCGTACTCCTTTCTTCTTATCTGTCTCCTCGATATATATGCTCTTTAAAATTTTTATAATAATGAAAAGAAGAAGTAGTCTTTTAAGAATTTCTAATTTAGCATTCAAATTTTCTACCTATTTTCTTATAAATTAATTAAATTAGATTATTAGCCTCATATTCAAATAAGAACGATATTAACCTTTAATTCGAAAATTTAAAGTAAGAATATTTCTTTTTGAAATTTTCTTACAAATCTAAGTCCCTATTGATTCTAATTTTTCACTCAAGAATCTTTAAAGTATATTTCATTCATAAATATTTGCTTCATGCAAACTTATAATAAAAGTTTTCTTCTAATTCTATACTAGAAAAAACAATTATTTTTATACATTAAATCAAATAACAAAATTCTGTTTTCTCTATAAATTAAAAATATTTATTTATATATTTAACTATTTGAGTGATTTCTTATATTTAAAGACAATAATTCTGAAATTTTTATCACAGTACACTCTCTTCCTACTTCATAATTTTCACCATATACTCCTTCAGCTTTTTCCAACATTAAATAAATATATAAATAAATAAATTTGATTATAGAGTGCGTAGCACTCTCATTAGTGCCCAGCTCTTAAAAAAAAGTTTCATGCTGACAAGAATGTTTGTTACTGATAAAATTATCAGATACTGGTAGACCTTGTTCAATACTGGTATAATTATTCCGTACTGATAAAAATGTTCAATACTGATATAATTTAAGAATACTCGTAATATTTTCTACTTGTTGGAGGTCCAAGGACACGGTAGGATTGTGTCTCATTGCATCACCAAAGCAGAGGACGACATGTGTCAATTATGGGTACTTAAATTCCCCACCTCTGATGAAGCTCGCAATATTATTTCTTTTTCGTTCCAGAATTAAACTAAACTAAACCAGTGCCGAAGGTCTAAGAATCTTATGTCTCAAGACCAAACCAAAGCAGAGGAAGACATAAAGTCGATTATGGGTACTTAACTTCCCCAACCTCTGATGAAGATGACCTTGTTGCTCACCTTCGAACAACTATTTTTTAATAAATATTTCTTCTACCAAGCAACTTAAGTGGTTAAAAAAGTGAAATTAAAATAGAAAATAAAAAGACCATAATTAATTTAAAACTAGCATTAATAAAAATATTAAAATAAATCTAATATATAAAATATTAATAAATTTATATATTTAACTACTCTCTAAATTTTTATTTATTACTTAAATATTAGAGAAATTATATTAAGTTATAAATTTATATAATTAACAAATTTAAAATAATATAGATTTAATAAAGAAATCATTTTTTATATTTTAATAAATTTAGAATGTTAAATTACTAAAATCTTTCTGCTATCTTAAAAGTAAGCAAGTACTTTTTAGTTAAATAAATGCAAATAAAAGGTTACTATAATTAAGTATGCTTTTTATGTTTTTTAATATGTTAATCTTTAATATTTAAGATTAAGTATTATTGTAATTTTAACAAAATTAAAAATATTAAAAATAATAAATTTAAAATAACAAAACATACCTCCCAAAAAGAAGATTTAATTGATTTCATTAATTAATAAATTTAATATTTCTAAGTGATTTAACATAGTTTAGATAAAATAATAATAAAGTTATTATATTTTACTACTTTAATTTACTTTTACTTATTAGAATGGTATTTTAATTTAGGATATTTATTTATTTTTTCATTATAAAATTTTATAAGGAAATAAATTTTAGTTACAACAGTAAAAGGTAATAAAAATGAATAACAATTCTTAGGAAGAGTAAAAGTTCAATTAAGAATTTAACGATTTGACTGAATAGCTAGAAATTATAGAAGGATGGTAATTTGCTAGAAAAAATACCCGTTTTGTTTTTTACTTCAAGTTGGTTTACCTTTTACTTTAGGAAGTAATATGCTTATTCCTTATATTTTCTAAACAGTCTAGCTAATTATAAAATTAAGAAAACGATATAGAAATAAGCTTTTACGATTAAAATTGGTTTTGTATTTTGTTTACCTTTTTCTTTTTGGCTAGCTAAGGGTTTTCCATATCAACTAATTAAGAACTAAATAATTGATGGTATAAGTTTTAGCCTTTTTAAAAGAAGAATAATAAAAATAAAAAAGTGATAGCAGTATAAAGACTTCTTAATTTAGAACTATTTTAAAAAATCCTAGTTTAGATCAGTCTTATTGTAATACAATACTGAGCTGAAAATTTTAGCGATTGCATTTTTAATTTAGCTTCTTTAAATATTTTAGCGGAAATGGACGAAGGATTTCTTAACCAAATATGAAAAAGAAGGCAATGAATTAAAAAAATAATTGCAAAATATTAAAAAAGCAAAATAAATACGACCAATCAATTACATACAAGCAGAGCTGATCATGAAGAAATTCAACCTCAAATAATTGAAGTAAAGAAAAATCTAGCTTAGGAAATGAATACTGTTGAGAATTCAACTTGAGAAATATGTGAAACATTTAAATTTACAAATTTTTTATTTTAAATATATAGAAAAAATATAAAAATAAAGCTAGAATTTAATCATAAATATATTAAAATAAATTAAAATATTAATTTACAAAATCACTATAATCTGCAAGTGTTTTGTTTAATCATTAATCATTAAAATAACTGTTTGCCTTCCGGATTAATTGAGTTTTAAATGTATAAAATCTCAGTTCCTACATGTTCTGTCCTTGCTTAGCTCTTTTTTCCTTGACTTCTCTCTTTTGAATAATCTGAGTTGAAACTTTTTTCCAGATTTTCCCATTTTCCTATGTGAAGAATTCCGTCACTCACTACTTCAGTTGCTTTTAGTTAACATTTCTCCAGATATTCTTTTATTTTGTTCTATTGGGGACATTTCCGCCGTAAATGTCAAGTGCTGTTGCAAATGTAGCATCTTTTTCTTGCTCTCAGAAATGTCTTTTCTTGTTTCTCTATTTCCATTGGAGCTCCTTATTAAGGCTTCTACAGTTTTCTTCTATTAATTTGGTCTTGAATCTAATTTCACTCAGTTTTTCTCGTCTTGCTCTTGCATTATTCAAATATCATTCTCTTAACTTGCAATTTGATCATAAACTCCGACTTTAAGCTCTTCGGTCTACCATATGGACTTCATCATCATCTTCTTGATTTATCAAATTCTGACTTAATACAAACATCTCTTCCTTCTTGGAGTTTAATTCCTCTTCGAATTTTTTTATGTTTCTAATAAGTTGATAAATCAGGTGCTTCATCTACTATGAATCCATTTATTCTATTTCTGTATTGTCTAAATCAAAGATAATAGAATCTATATTGACTTATCGTACTTTACCTTCTTTATTTATTTTTTATTTTTTCGTTATTATTTTTATCGATTCAGTTGATTGATCTCTTTTTTCAGTTTTCAATGGAGGTGTTGAGAGCTGAGTTTAATTTTTTGTCCTGAATTTTATCTCAGTCCTTACTTGTCCTTTGATGGGAAAAATCCGCTTTATTTTAATTTGTAGTAGTTAGTATTTTTATAAGTTATTCTAATCTATTAGATAATTCTGGTTATTTTTATTAAGATCAGCGTTAAATTTAAGAAGACGTGGTGAGATTATGTGCTTCTGGTTTTCTCTCCTATTCTGAGGAGGTGGTAAAAAAACTCTTCTTGAAGCCAGCCATTTATATTATATAATTATTTTATTTAAAATTAAAAATTAATAAGTGAAACTTAAATAGAATAAACGAACATTTTATGTATATTTTTTATAATATTTAAGTTTGAATATTTATAGACATTTTTTAATAAAGTTGCTATTGAAAAGTTTAAATATTAAAACAAAAGTAATAGAATCAATTTTTGATTAGATTATTCTAAATTATAATACAATATATATTTATTTTATTTTAATTAAAAACTTAATATTATAAATAAATTACACTATTTTTACATTTTATAAAAATTGTTATTTCAATTTTTAATTAATTATCTTTTTATCAAAATTAGAGAGTTAGATATTTTTAAAATTGATAAACATTTTATGAATATAAATATATCTGCAAAAATTATGTGAATAAAGAAAATTTTTTATTAAAGTGTGTGTAGCACTGTTAAAAATGTAAGATATTAATGCTTCTCTATACCAAATTATTCCGATTGAGGTTTCATAAAATTGCTGGCAAGATTGCTTATCTTTGTCATTAAAGATCAGGACGCCTTCAAGTAAACACATTTTCATTTTATAACATAAGTGAAGTTAAGTGATATATCCGGTCCAACATTTAGAATCTTTAGCCCTCAGTCAGATTCATCACTGGGAATTTCTTCTTGGTCTTCTCAAGAAATAAGATCCAGCCTATTTAATTTAAAATTATATATAAATAAATTAACGTGGATCCACCTTTTTTAAGTTCACCACGATTAATAAAGAATCCTAATTTTAGTCTTACTAAAAATTTATTAATATTCTACTTTACCTGATCATATTGTTTACTTTTCTCCGTTTTCTAAATCAAAATTGATTACCTTTTTCTCTAATTCTTGTCATTCCATCCAAAGCATAAGTTAAAGTAAAATCAAATACTTTTGTAAAATCCACAGTTGAGTTAAATTCTTCTAATTAAGAATTATTTCTTATCTCAGCCATGTTTTTAGGTTTTTCCAATTCAGGACCAGATTTGCGACATGTAAAAGGAGGATAACTCTGAGATTTTAATTTTATTAATTCTTAGTCAGATTTCTCCTACTGATAGAGAGAACCCTTAAAAAGGAAGGTTTATCACACAAGGGAACGCCCTTACTTATCCGTGGAGGTATCTATTACAATAGTACTTTTAATGCAATCTAACTGCACCGGGATACCTATTAGACAGATTCGAGTCCAACATTCATTTAAAAAATTAATATATAAAAAGGAAAAAAGATAAGAAGTAAATTAGGTTTATAGTCTTAGGAGAGAGCCTTGAAATCATTAATATTTAACAGTTATTTTCTTAAACTAAAGGATTGCTTATAACTTTTTTAGTTTGTTATCCTTGTTTATTAGTATTTATTTATTAAATATAATCCAGGTACTTAAATTAACTGTTCTTAAGCTAGTCAGATCTCAAATTTTAGAACTTCTTATATATTAATCCTGTTTTTGTGGCCACATCTTAAATAAATTATTCAAAATGACTTAATAATTTGTTATAAATGTCAATATTCTATCATTTTCTTTTAAATGATGCTACTTTGAACATTTACGACAAATAATTTCCTCCTTATATCTTATTTTAATTTTTTTCTATTCATAGACACAGATACTTATTATTCATAGGTCTTCAAATTATTTATTTCGATAGAATCTGCTTTTCCTACATTTCTTCTATTTAATAAAATATTTTGAAAACTAAAATTAAAATATTGGAGGAATCTGATTGAACTATTAATCTATCTCGTCCAATTTTTGCCTCATTTGAGATTAAATCTTAATTATAACCTTATCTATATCTGGAAAAAGGTTTATTTATCAAATATATTCCCTAGTATATATTCAAATTTTTTAATTTTAATTTTATTATTCTAACACTTACTATAGACTTATGTTCTTTGTTACACTTATTGTACAACGAAACTTATTATTAGTATTATTCTTATTATTTAATTTCCTATTTGGTCTGAATGTATTTTTATTTATACTTTGTAAGATATTCGTTAAGAGAGCTATATTGTTTCTGAAGAGCCATTTTTAATATTTCGTAATAAAATTAAAGACCATAGGTATTTTAAGAAATTTTGAATATATTTAAAATATTTAATTAGTTTATTACTTTAATTATCATATAGTAGTAAAAGGTAATTATATTAAAATATTACTTTAAATCCACAAGACCAAAGCAAAAAATCCTAAAACAGTTAAATATTTGTAATTATATAAATAACTTTAAACTATTTTCACTATACTACTATGGTACTTTCTACTAAGCATTCTATATTTATTTTACAAATATTTAAAAAAGTAAAATATTAATAAAAAGATTAATTTAATAATTTATATAGATCTTAACTATTTTATTTGTTAAAATACCTTAAATATATTTAAATTATTTATAAATAAAGGAGCTATTTTAATTTAAGTTAATTGATAATCATTTTATAGTTTAATAATTATAAGTTAAAACTATTATAAACTGACTATTTTTATAGCTTTTAATATAAATTAAGAGTGTAAACATTTTTTGAAGAAATAGCATCGTAATTATTTATTCTTATGACTCTTCTTTATTTAAAATAAAAAAGCTTGTATCTTGAATTATTAGCATAAGTATGTACTTGACTAAGTTAAATTAATAGAATCTGACTATGCTTAACTATAAAGAATCAATCAAAATTTAAGAAGAAACTGTAACTAGTAATCTATAAACAAGCACCTTCGTATTCCTTTAAAAATAGCTAAATATAGCTATAAAATGTGTTAATTTATTGTAGAAATTAAAAAGAATAAAAGAGTACTAAGAGATAAATAAATAAATGTATTCTTTAGTGTCATATTAGATTTTAATATATGTTTAAAATATTTACTATTAAATATAGAATCTTCTAAAGAAAAAATTGCTTAGAAGATATTAAAAATACTAAGGGTAATTTTTAAAATAATCATTAGGATTGGTAAATAAATACTTTAAGCATATTAATGAATAAAAAGTAATAGTGAAGTTTAATTAAAAAAGCAATCACTAGAGAACAATAATAATGATAACAATCTAACTTTTTACTAAATAATAGTAAGGTTTAAAAAGAGTGTTCTAGAATTAAGCTAAAAAAGATAAGAAAAGTAAGGAGAAATCTGATTAGAGTTTATTATTATAGTTATAATTAAAAAAAGTAATACTTTAGAGTTTTTTAGAGTATAATTAATAAATTTATTTATTGTAAAAAAATAATAACTAAGAAAAACTGCTAAAACTTAAACCAATTTTTAAGAATAAGATTAAATAGGATCAATAAATCTAGATAAGCAAATTTAAACCTAAATTAAGTGCTTAGATGTTGCAATACACACAATAAAAGTGTAATATAAGGATAAATTTTTTAAAGCTAACTTTTAAGATTGAAATTTTCTGAATCTCATGTAATGCTATAAATAATTAAATTTGAATTACATTACATTAGTAGTAGTTAAAAGTAAGAGGAAAATTAATTATTAAGAATTAATTAAGAAATTAAAGGAAATTTATTACAAATAAAAGCTAAACCTTGCCCAAAGTCTAATAGAGTTAAATTAATATGATTCAAGTTTAAGATATTATTAATATAATATATTTAAATAGAAAGGAACAATCCTTCCAATGTCATTTATTTAAACTCTGGTTCCAGGAAGTACCCTGTGTGAAGAACTGAGCAAGCATCCTGGTAGGAGCCAAAAGAGACACGACTGTGGAATCAAGTAACATTTTATTGGACGATGCCAGATACTAAGGCTTCTTAGGGCAGTATTCCAACACTGGAACTATAGAAAACAATAATTTTAAGGGATGATAACACTGAGGAAGCTTGTAATGTAAAACTTTTTTAAATTAAAAAAAATTTAATAAAGAGTCGCGTACAATTGTAGTGCTACAGTCTCTATAATATCAGTTTTTTTAATATTAATTTTACATTATTTAAAGAATTTAACTCTTTCAAAAGAAAATAAATATAAATTATAACTCATTTCACCAACAAACATAAAAATACATAAAAAATGAGAAGGAAAATGAAAGGCCAATAATTTAAAATGAATGCTAGACATTTTATGTATAATATCAAAATTTAAAAATATTAATATTTAAAAGAATTAAATCCAACTTTTAATTTAGAAATTAAAGAAAAATTAGTTAGTAAATTTAAAATTAAGATAATCAAAAATAGAAATGATAAATACTAGCACTTAATCTGTAATTAATACAATCTTTAACTAGCTAGTTTAAACTGAACAAGTTTTATAACATTAATTGCGTAACTTTAACTAAGATACTGTTTATAAGTTGGGAATTCCTAAAAGTAATAAAACCTAAGATAACACAATAAAAATGTAAGATACTTATGAATTTTAAAATACTTAATTGACCAAATATTGTGAGCGTGAAATTGAATATAAACTTGATGCTTATACAAGAGTATCTGAGCTTTTTGAAGCAAAAGTAAGAAGATATGCCTCAGTTATTTTTCAAGTGTAAAAATAAAACTAAGCTAGTTAGAAAATTAAGTGAATTATATGAATTATATGGTTAATAATAAAATTAAAATAGAAATACATAAGATTTTATTATTAAGAAAGATTATGTCTAATCTCTTTTATAAATTAGATTATACTAACACAAATAATAAGAGAAATTGAAAATAAGCATAATTTAATTATAGGCTTTAGAGTACAGCATAACTTAATTTTTATCTGAAAATTATTGATATTGAAGAGTTATTTCATACTCTCTATAATAATGCTAAACATCTTTTAGGATATGTAAAGTATAAATGATAGCTATAGCAAGCTTTCTTGAAGGATAAAAAATAGTTTATTACTGAGATATAAGTATAAAAGCTTCAAGTATTACATATATAGTAGGGAAGAGAAAATTTGCAATTAATATAACTAGTATAAGAAAAAGAAAACAATTTTGATGGGAATTAATGTAATTACTGATAATATAAGTAAAAATAGATAAAAAACAAAGAAGTAATTATAATTGAAAAGATGATGGGAGCTGAGAATGACCTTCGTGACAACACTTTCTGGTTTTATGGCTAGGGACAAGTTCCTTTCCTATCGCTGAGAAAGTCCCTGGTCAGAGTCATTTTCTGAAGGGAACACTGTCTTTGAGATTATCTGCTCTTGGTAGGGGCTTGAAGCCTGGCTGCTTATAGCAATGGAGCTCCCTAACAGCTGTTCCTGGAGCACAACAGGATATCTCCATTATTCCATAAAAAGAGAGCGTCGAGTTGTGCAATCGGAAAGGAGTTTCCGGTCCAAAAAATTTTTCGGTTGAAATTAATTAACAAAGAAGTAATTAATTAGTGCCTGCAAAACTATTTAAAAATCAATAGAATTCTAAATCATAGGAAAGAAACTATGTATTTGGATCTAGAAGGATTTACTTAATTTGTTAATGATTAGGAAAGTATTTTTTTAAAAAATATTAAAAAAAACAAAAGAACAGCAATTAAAGGATTGATAATATTTTTAGAATTAGAACTTTGTGAAAAATACTAAGTTTCTTATTTGTAAGAATTTGATATTATTAGTTATAAAGAAGTTAAGAAATTATAAAGAGACTAACCAATAATAAATTATCTGGAGCAAATGGCATAAAAGCAGAGCTTATTAAATATGCTAATACGGAATTTCATCTGCTATAAAGGTTAATTTTAATATATTGAGAAAGTAAGCCATCCCAGGTTAACTTAAATTATTAAAAATTCTCACGATTTACAAAAAAGAATCTAAGAATGATTGAAAGAATTAAAGTCCAATTTCACTCATAAATGTAATAAAAAAAATATGATAAAAAAACTAATTTAAAGGTTCTATGTTTATTTTTATTAACGCAAAATTATATACCTTCATAATAAAGATTTTTAAAGAGTAGACAAAAATGATGTATCTTTTTGAATTTTATAACCAATTTTTGATTTACATAAAGGTTGGAAAATCAAATCATCTATTTATAACTTTTCAGATGAAGAATATATGCATGAGAAGCCTACTGCTTAATCACTTACGTAGGATAAAACTACATCTTGCCCTAATAAATTGCTTTGAATCATTGCATCATAACTAGATATTAGATTTATTTTAGATGACACATTTTCATAAAACTTATAAGGAAGTTTGCATGGTCCAGTTCTTGTTATTATCGTTCATAATCTTGTTAACGAGTAAGTGAAAAATTATTTAAAACAATTTTGATTAAAATCTATTTACGTTTATTTGCTAGTAAAACTTGGGCAGATTATTTTTTATCGATTTTTGCTATTGATTTCTAATAAAAAGTATATTAATTTATGATTAAAGCAACATGAAAAGTATTTGGATGAGTAAAATTTAACAATAGGGTAAGTAAGTGTGAGTTATATGTTTAAGAACTAAGAATTAAAAACAAGTAGGCATTAATGTTAGCGTTAGTTTAAACAATTAGGATGTTAAAAGATCTAAGAAAATAGTTTATTTTGGATATAGTTTTCATAAAAACGAATACTATAAAGTCTTTGGTAAAAAATATTAAAAGTATAAGAAATGATCCATATTAAATTTGTTCAAAATATTAGATTATCATTCCTTATAACTTTAAATAAATTAAGGTCTTTTACTCCCTAAAGTAGAATAAAGCTCAGAAGTTATTCCATGAGCAATTCTACATGTTATTGGAAAAATAAAGAAACATATTTAAATTAAGTATTATAATTATGATGTATTTAAAGCTTTATTTAATTCTCTAATCTAATTTTCTATTTTTATGGATGAGGTCAAGTTCCTATCCTGTTAAATAAAAGATTCCTATTTAATGTCAATCTCAGCAGTGAAAAAAATCTTTCTAGTTATTCACTCTTGCTAGCGGCTAGAGTCTGTCGGCTCATAGCTTATGTTACTCCCTGGTCGAAGTTTATTGAATTAAGAGGCAAGAAATCCGCGTTATATACATAAAGAAAGATCCTGTATTGTTCAGTTGGATAGGAGTTTCCAGTTCCTTGAAAGAGAATCCTTTTAAGTTTATTAATAAATCAATTAATGGAATAAATTATATTTAAGTTATTATAAATCTGCAATAATCCAGTTTAAATAATCAATGTTTTATAAAATTAATATTAGAAAAAGATTGTGAAGAAAGTTATGCATAAAGTACAAATTTTTTAAATAAGATAAAGAAAAAAGTTTTTATAATTTTAATAACCATAAAATGAAAAATTAGCAAGATTTTAATTTCCATGTGAAAATTTCAATAAAAATTGTAAATTGCCTGAAACGCTAGGCCCTCGTGCTAGCACTTAAATAATCAAAAAGAACATTAATAAAAATGAATTTTTTCCTATTTACTAAGATTAAAATTAAAGTTGTAAAAATTAAATATTTAAGACCAATATAATAATTTTATTTTTTAAATCTCATCTAATCGACTGAAATTGATTATCTTAATAAAATATTTTTTTATTTATTTTATAATTTTTAAGAAAACTTATCCTTGATTTTCTCCTGTAAACGTGAAACTGTTTCTAATTAAAATTTTTATTTAAAAATATATATAAATATTTGATTAGTTATAAATTAAAATAAATAAATTTTAAATGAAATAAAGTTATAATTAGAGTTAAAGGTTTCTATATTTAGCATGATTTACATTCTTCTTTTAAATTAAATATTTACCAACTGAAGTAAATAAAAATTTTCTACAATCTTTATAATTTTATATTTTACCGACTTATATTATAATTTTTACCTAATAAATTATAAAAAAACCTCCTAAAATTATTTTGCTTACATTCTTTTAAAATTTTAATTATTACATCCTGCATCTTAAAATTTACATGCTGATTATTAAAGTATTACCATCTTTTAGTTAAGAGTATTTACAAACTGATATTTTTATTTATATACCAACTATTATTTATTTCTTACCAACTAGCATTTAATACTTACCAACTTTAAAATTATATCTATTACCATCTTTAAAATTAATCCTTACTACCTGATTTAAAGTTATTTCTTACGGTCTTTATGATGTTCTTACAATCTTATGGAATATTAATTACGCTCTATAGTTATTAAATATTACTAGCTACATATTAAATTATTTACCATCTTAATTATAATTTTTACAACCTTTTTTAAATTTAATACATTCTATATCTTTATTACTTACTCACTTATTTTAGTATCTTACCAACTTAAATTATAATCATTACAAGCTGTATTAAAAGCTAACAATCTGAAATATTAGAATTCATACTCGCTTGCTTTAATATATTACCAACTATATAATTAAAGATTACTCCCTTTGTAAATTATAATCTTACGGACTGAATTATTTAAAATTTACAGTCTTAAACAATTTTTATTTTATCTATGATCATTGTAGATAGATTCACTACTCCTATCTAACTCATATCTTATTTCATTAAATCTTCATTTCCTTATTATTTAAAATTTTTACTCTCTGTAATTTATTTCTACTTACCTCCTTAGATAAATTAATACTATCTAAAGTTATCAAAGTTACTTTCTATTAACATAAAACTTAAATTTATTATAAATTTTTACTTTTTACCTTCTATAAAATGTTTTATTACCTTCTGAAAGCATCTTAAATTTTATTCTATATTTTGTAATCAAAATTGCATTACACTCTAGTGGAATCTTAAATTTTACTTTCTAAAGGTATTTAATTAATACTTTCTGTGTAAAATTAATACTTTTCCTCTCTAATTTAGATTAAGAATCCTCTTAAGTTGATTTAACTATAATCAAGTAACAAAATTTACTCTCTATTGTTTTTACTCTTACTGTCTAACAAATAGAATATTACTCTCTTATTATGAATAATAACCTTCAACTATTGTTCAATATCTTACCTTCTGAATATCTTTCAATTAATACAAATTGAATGGTCCGAATAGTGAAAGTTTTCCTTTTGTTATATTTTACGATTTTGGCCACTTTAGTCTTTGTGACTTCTATCTTAGTCCATTTAAAATAGATTATTAATAAATATGAAAATAAGATATTTAATATTTTATTATATGATAATTATTCTATATTATATGCTAACTTTTAATATTTTATTTATTATACATTTTTATTACCATCATTTATATCTTCCATTTCAATATTTTATTAATATAATATAAAATGGATCTCGGCCACGTCAGATAAATTAGTAGGTAATCTGGTGCAGTGTATACTGCATTGCGAGTAATCTTGCACTAGATTCCACCATGGGGAGGGGGGATAAGCTCCGTTGAGAATACCTAACTTACCCCGAGGGTTCTGAAAGTTTGATTGACGGGACTTCAAATTACCGACTTAATAACTATTTCTTATTTGGACCTTATTCAAGAAGACTGAAGCATTTGACTCAAGATTTAAGAATAATTTTTAATAAGAAGATTCTCCATTTGGAGAAGTTGAAATGACTCATTGGACCTCTAGAGATTTAGCAAGAAACATGAGAACATTTTTTTAATATTAAATATTAATATTAAAAGAGCTGCGCGCCAATGAGGTGCTACGCGCTCTATAATCATTTTTATTTATTTATTTATTAATGCTTAATCTTAATCCAAATTTTATTCTTTTTTAAATTATAAAAATTCTAGTTATTTTCTGAGCTTTATCCATATTTCAAAATATTTACTATCCCATTTTTTTAATTATAATAAAGTTTTTTGTGAAAGAAGAAAATCAATTAATGGTAAATAAAGTTACAGTTTCTTATACTTTATAGTTGTAATATTTTAAAGATTGGTTTTTAAGGCAATTGTTATTAATTTTATAGCTAAGCAAATACTAATACTTTAAAAATTATAATTTAAACATATTATTATCATTTATTTTATATTAAATTGCTAAAATTTAATTTTATCTATTATAAAAAATAAACTTTGCTGAATATATTTAAAATATACCTAAATTTTATTGAAATTTTTAATCATAATTTAATTTTAAGATATTTTCCTTCAGAATATCGAAAAAAACTTCAATAATTGTTAAAAAAAATTAAGTAAACTCCTATTTTTTTCTTGATTAGCTCTAATTGATTTAATTATTTTACTTATAATGAAATTTTGATTTTAAAATTATTAGCTTATCATGTTTAACTTTTTGAGAGTATTTTTAGCCGAGAAATATATTAAGAAAGAGAAAAAAGAGATATCATTATTTAAATTCTTTTTTACCTTAAAAAATTAGCTTATCTTTCTTTTATTTCATTTTCATTAAAGCTAAAACCCAAAAAATATTTGTAATTATATATATTCTAAATTAAATTTTTCTTCATAATTCTAAAAATTCTTTTTCATTTTCTTCTTCATCAGTAAATGCTAAATTATGATTATCTATTTCATTTTCTTACTCAAACTAATTCTCTATTTCAATCTATATTAATAAGATTACCTTTAGAATTTGCGAAGTTTTTGATTCTTTTGTAACGTTTTTATCATTTAACTAAGATGGATTTTGCTTTTAAGGTAGATGATTATTGTCAAATATATGTTCCGAGATTTATGTTTCTTATTTATTTAACTCATATTATGTGCTTTACAGGTCAATTTTATTTTCTTGTATATATTTTAAAATACTATCATTTAGTAAGCTAATAATTCTTTTCTTTTAACTATTATCATTTGTATTTTAATCTAGATAAATTAGAATTTGTTCTTTAGAGTTTTAGTATTAAAAAGGCTTCACTTGCGATAAATATTTGAAAATTTTCCCAAAGTTACCTTTTAATTTAATTCAAGCCACTACTAGTTGTTCAATGCCATAACCTAGTTTAATCAAATATTCTACTGATTTAATGTTTTATAATAATTTTAGTAGTGATTCATGGACTTATAGTAAGCTGGAAATGTTTAGTGCAAATTTAGTAGGCATCTTATGCATGGAAGAGGTAAATAGATTTTAAGCTTGAATTGATTAATTTTCTATATAAGATTCTCTCCCTTATTTCATGTTCTTATATACAGATTCTTCCGTTTTTATCGGTTTTTTTTCATTTTCTTAACTTTTATTTGTAGTTCGACTATTTTTAGTGGTTCTTGATCGAGATCTTTTACTTTTAAAATTTTAATATTCTTACTCTTTAATCATACTAACTGTAATATCGTTTTATTTTAGCTTTATTTTGACTATAAACTTAGTATTTATTGTTAGATTATAAAAAATTATAATAGAATCCTAAATTATTGGCTATTCCATTTATAATTTCTACTGGCCTAACTCATTAATTTTATATATTTATCAAAAATTTTAATTTTGTTAAAATTTGTTTTTAAATAGTGATTTGAATAGAAAAAATTAAGTAAAAAGATAAATTTTATATGTGGAAACAAAAAATAATATGAAGTAAAAAATATGAAAGGATATTTATTTAAGAACCTAATTATGATAGCTTGCTGAAAAGAATTAATTATTCAAATGTTTATAAATTAATTTTTTTTGTTTTTATACTAGTTTAATGTACTTTCAATCCATCAAAAGCAATTTAAAAATAACTTTAATTAATATAATTTCTTCATTTTTTAACTTGAATATGATACCTTTTGTGTGATTTATCCTTATTGAAACTATTTATAAACTTAACTAAAAATGTAATTTTATAATATTCTGATACAATTAAAGCATCAAATAGTTATTTATTAATAGAGCATATTTAAGAATAAATTACTTTAAAGGCTAATTTTATTTAATATTTTCCTTCTTAAAGGAGACCATAATTTCTTTATATTTAACTAGCATTAGTTAGATATGAATTTTAAGATGATTTATGATATAAAGGATATAAAATAATTTTAAGGGCTATAATTGAAATAAATAGATAGCAAATAAAGATATTTCACAAGAAACTAATGTAAAGAAGATTTAAATTGCTAGAAGTGGGAAAATGAAAAAGAAGATCTAAAAACGAGAAGAGAACAAAAGTAATTGAAAAATGATGAGATAAAGAAGATATTTAAAACAATTTAAAAAGTATTTATTTAAATCTTTAAGTAAAATAACTAAATATTGCAATTAAAGACATTAAAGAGCTCTTTTAGTTTAAAATTTAATATAGTTTAACTAAATAACGCATAAACATAATTTTCTCAATAATTTGTATCTAATTTTATACTTTTTTTTGTTTTTTGTTTAATTGTTAAAATCAACTTAAATAGAAGATAAGCTATTTTTAAATTTATTTTGATATAAGATTGTTGTTTAACTTTATAAAAATTGGATTAGGTATTCTATTAACCGGGAAATAGAAAAAGTTTTATCTATATAAAGAATTAGAAAAATAAAATTAAACTTAAAATTCTAAAAAAGTTATAAAATTTATGAATTTAACATTATAAGATTATATAAATAATTAAAATTAGTCTCACATTAATTATAAATTATTCATTCATATCAGAAACTGCATATAGGCTAATTTTAGATTATCTACTTTCAGAGAGAAAAATAAATATTTATAAATAACTTTAAACTTTCGTTGATATTTTACAAAAGATTTATCAGTCCATAATTTAAATTTTTGATACAACTTAGAATAAATAATAATATTTACTTTACTTATATTTTGAGAAATTGCTAAAATATAAAATTTAATAATATAAATAAATAATTATTTAAAATCATTATAATGCCAATAGTCTAAATTTAAATTTTTACATATATATTTAATTTATTTTAGGCAATAAATATACTTAACAGGATAAATTTTTCATAAATTTATTATTTAAATGTTTGCTTTTTTTACTAAAATTGTACTAAAAAGAAAATAAAAGTTATGAAAATAAAAAATAGGTTATCTTAAATAATAGATTACTTAATTTTATAATATAAATAATATTTACTTTAACTTCCTTTTGCTTGGTAAAAAATGAAATACATACTAGCTTTTACTAAGGCTACAAAAAGTAGATAATAGTTAAATGTTTTTAATAAAAAATTGATTAATATTTTTTAAATTTTATAATAATAAAATAAAATGCTAATATTATTTTAAAGTGTCTGTGGTGTATAGCCGATCACCACTTAATAAAGGTTTTTGAGTTTAAATCTAGTTTTTTACGAATCCTAGTACTCGTGAATCTTGGATTCAAAATTCTCTTTCTTCTTTTGGTATTAATTCAAATTATTTATTTTGGTTCTTTTTATTCAGAAGGCTTCTTAATTTATAAACTAACACTTTTTCGTTGCACCAGATCTAATTTTTGTTTTTTCGTATTTATTATTATAGTTATCTCTTCCAAGATTTCTCCTTGAGTTTTCTAAAGTCGTCACAATTCTTCCAAAGGAGTTATTTACTTTTAAAGTAGTAGCATAATTTCATAAACTAAAGCACTAAAGTTTTTTCCCTGGACTTTCAACCAGGTGCCTATAACATTTTTCTTATGTAATAAATTAACAATACCTTTCTTTATGTGGAAGGTAATTATTAATTATTATCTACAGTTCCAGCATTTATTTCTAATTTTATATTCCAGTTTCAGTTACTCAAAGATTATTTATCATCCTTTATATTGTTTGCCCTTCTCTTTTCTAGATTTTTTTCGAACTCAACATTTTTTATTATACGGTCATTTTCCTTGCAATTTTAGCAGTTTTTTATTTATTTTTTCTTGAACTATTTTTAAATTTTTTTATCATATATATAAAATGGCTTCTATGAAATAACAGAACTTTGAACAAAATATTTAAACAGGAAAATTCTCTAAAAAATAAAAAAACGAAATAATTACAATGAGTGAAAGTGAGAAATATGATTGATATGACGAACATTAACCACTTGGAAATCCAGAATTAAAAAACTTCCGACACAAACTCAAATAAAAATATTATCTAAGTCATTAAAAGAGTTTATGTTTAAAAATAGATACCTCACTACTAAAGTAGAAAAATTAGAAAAACTAATAACGTCTTTACTTGAGAAACAATATTAATAATCATAAGAAATAGAAAACAAACTGGAACAAAGAATTCTTTAAATTTAATAATAAATTCAGGTTACGCCATTTTCGATTTAACAGAATTAATCAGATCCTATGGAAATAGAAAATGAAACCTCAAATTAAAATAAACAGTAAACGTTTATTTAAAATAAGTAGTAAATTTAAATTAAATAAGTGTTACAGGAATAATAGTTTAAAAGAAGAATAAAATGCTACGTGTGCAATAAATAACACCAATGAAAATACTGCTACTAACTAAGCGAAATTTAAAGAAAGAATAAATAAGATATTTTTAGAAAACTATTTAGGATATATCCAACATAAAGCGGAAAAATGTATAGAAAAAAATTCTTTAATTCAAATCTTAATCCTTGGATAAATAATTAGGAACGCTACATGCAAGACTAAAACTATTCAGAATATTAAAGGATGGTGCGCTAATGAAGTGTTACACCGCCTAACTAAGCCTAGTAGAAATTCAAGACAAACTAATGGAGACAAGCTGATAGAATAGGTCAGATGGCTGACTACTAAGGCTTTAACAAAGCTTTTTAACTTTTTTTTATTCTATTTTCTTTTGCGAATTTATAAAGTTCTTTCATCTTACTTCCTTTCTTGCACACAGATACTTTAACTTAGTAATTTCTATAATTTTGCTTTATTCTTGTCTAAATATTGATTATAATTGCTAATAAAATTGCTATTCTGTCACTAAGTTATTTAGATTTCCTGGGAACATAGAATTTATTGCTCATCATTAAGTTTTCAATATTTCTCATTAGTTCTCTGATCTTTTCCCTTATCTAAAAGTTCTTTTTCATTTTTTTAGTTCTACCTTTTATTTAATCTAATTGATTTTAAAGATTCTGATAGATTTCATTCTTGAGTTTTCATTACTGGTCTGATCATAACTTTACCTTTACCTTCTTCTGAAGAATTTGGATCTTTTTATATTTTTGTTGTTTTCTATTTCTTTCACTGTTTTTCTTCTTCAATTTTAAGTTAGTTCTTTGAAAGGCTAATAAATTTATCTATTTTTTTATTATTTATTGGACAAATAAAATGGTGCCTAAGAAATAACAGACCTCTCTCAATAAATACCTAAAAAAACCTAATTATCTAATTTAATTGAATAATCGCCTTAATAAGTAAAAAATAGTAATCTCAAGGTTCTTTTGCAAAATCACATCATTAAAGAATATCAAATCTACAATATGAATTAAAACAACAAAGATTAAAGGTTGAAATGCTAAAAAGATATTAGAAAAAATAGGTGGAGGACTAAATTATTAATTTCCATCTAAAGAAGATGCAATTATTAGCATATAATCTTAAATGATATATTAACTGAATAAGATTTACAAATAATTTAATTAAATCCCTCAAATATTTTTATTTAAGTATTCTTAGTTCCAATATCAAATAAAAAAACTTAAGAAAAATAAGTATAATAATAAGAAATTATCTAAATAATTAATCAGGAAATCATGCCTATGGACATTGAAAAAAATAAAAAAATATAAGAGAATATGCAATTATGAAAAAATAAAAGAAAAATAATGAAAAATTATTTTAAATATGACCTAATTATTCAGACATAATATATTAAATTAAATTAAATTAAATTAAAGTGTTAAAGAAGGATTGTCTACTTAAAAGCTTCCTACTTCCCTATCCAACCAATAGGAACTTGATCTCTAGGTGGTCTTCTCCTCCCTTCACTGTCAAGTTTTCGGAATGGTTGTCTCTTCATATAGCTTGCTTTCTTCTTATAAATTTCTCCATTCCTGGTTGGGTAAAATTAGGCTAGGTCATTCCATATTTTCTATTAAATCTCCTTTCTCTTCCAGCATCGTCTCCATAGGTGGTCTGTTTTCCTGCAGATGTAACATTTTTTCCTAAAATATTTCTCTTTAGTTTGTTCAATTGGCTTATTATTCTCTTATTCGATCTCCATTGGGATAGATTTCATAGCCTATTATTTTATACTTGTCTCTAATTTTTCCAATTTGATATGAATATTTTCATTCGATTCGTATAATTGTTCCAGCTGCCTATCGAATTCGTCAATTCTGATATTCATTGCAGCCTGGTTTAAGTTTCTAGGAGCATGGGTTTCCTCATCTTCTAAATGCTCTTGCTGTTCTTAAGCTAGTTCTTCAATCAGTTTTTCCAGATCTTTATTTTTTCCTATTAATGCTAAGATAAACTTAGCCATTTCCTCCTTCGTCATTCCTAAGATTTGTTCTTTATTGAGATCTCCGAGGTCCATGTAGGGGTTGAATGCCCTAATCTAGGCCTGAAAGTTACTAATCTTTTGCTTCTTGGGAAGGTCCTCAGTCGATATTGTTGCATGTTAGTGTTTCTAGGGTTGTCTGGGGGGTGTTGTTTAGAGTTGCTCCTATATGGTTTAAGAAGAAGGTTTGGTTTTGGAAGATGACGTATGGTGTTTAGAAATTTAGGTTTCCTGCTTCCTCTCTTCCTTTTTAGCTTAGAAAGAGGTGGTATAGAAGCACTTTTTGAAACCTTCTACCATATTTTTTTTAATTCAGACATAATATATAGGAAAACATTTTATAATATAAAATTTAGCAATTTCAAAAATAATTTTTAAATTGCAATAGGGGGACTAATGAGGTCCTAAGGCGTTCTTTAGTTCAAGAGAAAACTTTTTTAAGATTAGTGAAACTAACTTTTGGAACTATTAACTCCTTTTAACTTAATATAATATAATTTATTTATTAATTAATTTTAAACTTAAAGAGTTTTGGACTACAACTTCTTGCAGTTTAACGACACCAATACTCCCTTCATGGGATAACGGGGATATCCTGTTGCTTTCGAAAAGCAGCTGCCAGGGAGCCCCATCGCTATGGGCAGACAGGCTTCAAGCCCCTACCAGGAGTGGATAATCAAAAGGAAGGCGCTTCCTTGCAAAGGTTGAATTTGACCAGGGACTTTCTCAGCGACAGGAAAGGAATTTGTTCCTAGCCATAAATCCAGAAAGTATGATTCAGAAGGTCAATCTCAGCTCCCACCATCTTTTTAATTATTATAATAAATATAATTTATTTATATTAATATAATTAATAAATTCATAATTTAGAAACTAATAGTCATGCAAATCTTAACATATCAATTATTAAATTTTAGATAATTGTTCTTAATTATTAATAATAAATTATAGAAGTAAATAAATCAAAATTTTTTGGGTGTCATAAAAATAATTTGACATTTTAAAAAAAATATTATATCACATTAAATAAGTAATAAAAAGAATAACAATTAAGTAATAAAAAATATTAATAAAAACAGATAACAATATAAAATGGCTAACTTCAAGAAGGGTTTTTTTACTACCTCATTAATATAGGAGAGAAAACCAGAACCACATAATCTCACCGCGTCTTCTTAAACTTAACGCTGTTCTTAATAAAATAACCAGAATTATTCAATAGATTAGAATAACTTATAAAAATACTAACTACTACAAATTAAAATAAAGCGGATTTTTCCCATCAAAGGACAAGTAAGAACTGAGATAAAATTCAGGACAGAAAAATTAAACTCAGACCTCCATTGAAAACTGAAAAAAGAGACCACTCAACTGAATCGATAAAAATAATAACGAAAAAATAAAAATTAATAAAGAAGGAAAAGTACGATAATTCAATATAGATCCTATTACCTTTTATTTAGACAATACAGAAATAAAATAAATGGATTCATAGTAGATGAAGCACCTGATTTATCAACTTATTAGAAACATAAAAAAATTCGAAGAGGATTTAAACTCCCAGAAGGAAGAGATGTTTGTACTAAGTCAGAATTTGATAATTCATGAAGATGATGATGAAGTCCATATGGTAGACCGAAGAGCTTAAAGTTGGAGTTTGTGATAAAATTGCAAGTTAAGAGAATGATATTTGAATAATGCAAGAGCAAGACGAGAAAAACTGAGTGAAATTAGATTCAAGACCAAATTAATAGAAGAAAATCTGTAGAAGCCTTAATAAGCAGCTCCAATGGAAATAGAGAAACAAGAAAAGACATTTCCGAGAGCAAGAAAAAGATGCTACATTTGCCACATCACTTGAAATTTATGGCGGAAATGTCCCCAATAGAACAAAATAAAAGAATATCTGGAGAAATGTTAACTAAAAGCAACTGAAGTAGTGAGTGACGGAATTCTTCACATAGGAAAATGGGAAAATCTGGAAAAAAATTTCAACTCAGATTATTCAAAAGAGAGAAGTCAAGGAAAAAAGAGCTAAGCAAGGACAGAACATGTAGGAACTGAGATTTGATACATTTAAAACTCAATTAAGCCGGAAGGCAAGCAGTTATTTTAATGATTAATGATTAATGATTAATAAAAACAGATATAAATTAAAATAATTTAATGTTTGTAAATATATTTATATTTAACATAATCAAATATTTAATTTAATTTAATCTATCAGAAAAAAATTAATTTATTAATTTATTTTAATTATATAGATAAATGTAAAGTAATTCATATTATTAAAAAATATAAATTTTTAAAATAACCATTTTACATTCTTTTACTTTTGAAAAATTAATTAAAAAATTTTATTTTAATTAATTTAATTTAATTTAATTTCTCTAATATTTTAGGAAATAAGTATTGAAATATTTAAAGCGATACAAATTTTGAGAATTTTATTATTTATTAAGTACTTGAAAAATGTCTCTATAAAAAATTTATAAATAAATGAGATTGTAGAAGCATAGCACCTCAATGGTGCTCAGTTCTTTAATAAATATTTTTTAAGTAAAAAAAATTATTTGCTGAATTTTTCCACAGTGCTAACATTTTCTTGTGAGACTTGTCTTCTAGAGCCATGATAGAAATGCCAATCTAAGAAACCTTAGTATCTGTCATCTTTCTTCACTAATATTACTCGATTCCTCTTCAGCCTTGTCTTCCCTTCTCTTGTCTTCTACAAAGATTCTTGTTTTTTTTCACTTATTGGATATATCCTGGCACCAGAGTTTAAATGAATTTCAATTGGATGATTACTCCTCCCTATTTATTTATATATAATAATACTTATTGAAAATTAATAGATTATGATATTTGTAGCTTATATATTTAATTTTACAAAATATAAAATTTTATAAAGACTTATAATATAATAGCTTATAAGCATTTTTAATTTAGAACTATTAGTATTATATATTAAATAAGAGTTTTTTTTATTTATTTTGTTCAATAATATGCAAAATTTATAAATACTTTGAAATATACAGATTAAAAATTCCATTTTTCTTTTAAACATACTGTTGATATTTATTAAATAAAATCTTGGTATCAATAGATTATAGTGAATAAAACTACATGCAGCTTTAGATAACTTTCATCAAGTTTTAATTAATTTAAATTTCTAAATTTTTTACTGATTGTCTTATTTTTGATAAATAACTAATAATTTTAAAATAAAAATTTTTATAAACAATTATATCTTAAACTTTTAAGTGTTTATTCATAGTCTATAATCAAAAAATTAATGTTTCATTTTAATTTAGTTGAAGTTTAATAAATAACTACTAACTATTTGAAATTTAATTAATAATTTATTTTACAAACATAAGAAACAATTTTTTTTTAATTTGCTATTTTATGGTTTTTTTTTATAGAAATCCAAGAAAATTAAAATGAGAAACATTTTACTAATTGAAAGTTCTTTTTCTTTATGTAATTTTTCTTTAACTGGATATTTAAAAATAATTTTAAATATAATCAAGAATCTGAAAATTAAGTGCTACAAAATATTATTTTCAATTGTTAAATTAAAATAAACTTCTGCAATTTTATGTTCAAAAATCTTATTAAAAATATCAGATATTAGATTAAAAATAAAAAGTTTAGTTTGCTTAATTGCTCAGAATTTTTGATTTCTAGAAGTCATTAAGTACAAAACATAAAATCCTCACGAGAATTTATGTTAGAGGATTGATCTTCTCTGCCTAATCTTTAAGTAATTCCAAGTCATCAACTCTTTAAAAATTAATAAAGGTTTATTTTTATCGAATTCTCATCTTCCCTTGTTAATTAAATAGACATTTCTCCTCCCAAAACAATCCAAAGAGTATAATTAGCCAAAATAATAATTTGGATTTAATCCTCTTTTATATCTCCTCTTAGGTGCCATATTTAATTATCTTCTTATTTAAAATAATGTTTTTATTTAATTTATTAAATAGAAAAATTGCATATAGCAGAAGAAAATATTAAAACGTTTAGTTTATTTTACTAATAGTTTTAATATTTTCAGTTTAAGCTATAAAAAACTATTTTTATTTTTATTATAATTTAAAATTTTTTAAACTTAATGAGATATTTTTGTATTTTTTTTAAGACTTAAAACCAAAAAAGTCATCAATAAAAAAAAATGATTTCTTAAAATATATGGAAACTAATTTTCAATAAAATTAAAATTAATAAATTTTAACTTATAAGCTAAGTCAATTTTTAATAATTTTAGGTTGATAAATGTAAAAACCTATTATAAAAAACGTTAAATATTTAAAGAAATTAAAATAATTTATTTTTAGATATATCGAATAAATTTTATTTGAAATGAAATAGTTTTAAAAATTAAAAAAAAATTAATCTTATTCAAATTTTAAGGAATGCTTTTAAATTTTCACTTAAAACTTACATATAAAAGTTTTAAATTTTTAGAAAAGTATTAATTTTAATTTTCAATTTTGTTAAATTTTAATTCTGATTTTTTCTTCTAAAATGAATTAATAATGTTTTTGCAAAAATCTTATTTAAAATTTCGATATCTTGAAGATTTGTTAAATAAAACATATAAAAATATACAGATCTGATAAAATATAAAATCTAAAGCTTTTTATTTGAGAAATCTATGTTTTTTATAAGCTTTAATTATTATAAATAATAAAAGTAAAAGTTACTTAAATAATCATTAAGATATTTAAAATATTTTTTAATTAAATATAAACTTAAAAAAGTTAAATAGAAATAATCAACTAATTTTTTATATAACAAGATAAAAATTTTAAACTTAATTTAATATCTCTTATAAATAATAATAATAATATCAATTTTAAGTTTTCCGTTTTAGGGATTTCCAACTCCGTCAGGAATACAGCAATTCATGCTCCCTGCTGTTAAATATAAAAGTTCGGGTCGCCCAATTTTAGCGAGATTGGGAACTTGGATTTTTCCAGGTTTTCCCTCCTTTAACTTGCCTTGGTTCCATCTTAATCTTGTATATTGAACTATCCGGGTTGCAATACATTCTTTTCATTTTTGCTTCTTCTTTTTTCTTCTTTTGTTGTTCTTTTATCCAATAGTTTCTTTATTTCTATTAGAATTTCTTACACTTCCGATAAAAATGTCATACACTTCCACAGAAGAAAAATTTCTTTTTTATTTTGAATTATTTTCCTTGATTTGTTTGCTCTTTCTAGGCTTCGATTTCTATTTGTATAGCTCTAGTTTCGCTTTACTCTTTCTTAAAAGTTTACAATTTCTCTTCTACTTTTCCGAGTCTGTTATCCAGTTCAGTCTGTTTCTAAAACTAATTTTAGGATTCGTTAGTCTGACTTTGGGAGATATTCCAAAAGGCGTTAAGATCTCTTTCATAGGACATAAGTCTTGACTCAATTTCTTCTGCTTGGTCTAGCTTTGCCATCAGCATATCATTGTCCTTCTTCAATCTCTTTACCTCTTCCTGGAGGTTCAGTATCACTTTGATGAGCTACTTCATGCTCATCTGGCCAGAAGAGTTGAACTCTGATACCTCCTGGTGGAGAACAGACTTAATCTGTTTCCTCGGTTTCTCGCTTGAGGTTGGAGTTTCCCTGTGTATATTCTTCAAGGTTGGCTTTCGTTCGTTTTGTTAGATTCCAAGTTGTTAATTCAGTGTTGGTTAAGGTTGTGATAGAGAAGATTGTTAAGATTATTAAGACCTGGTTTCTTGCTTCCTCCCTTCCTTTTTGGCTTAGGAAGAGGTGATATAGAAGGCGGACTTGAAACCTTCAACCATTTTTTACATTATTTTAAATTTAATATCTCTTATTTAATAGAAAAAAGATTTATGATAACAATCGCAAAATTAGAGAAATATATTAATTTAAGAATTTCCAATTTTTCTAAATAAACTCTTATTGCTAGATTTTAAAATAATTCTAAATATTTTGAATTATTTAAGACAGAATGAATAATTAAAATGCAGTTTTATTTTTAAAAGTGAAAGATTAAATTATCCTTTAAGCTTCACATTTTAATGTTATTAATTTTTCAAGATATAAATTTAATTTACTTATATAAAATTTAGCTTTTGCTAATATAAATTAAGATTTAATGTAATAATTTAAATTTAAAATAGATGCTTTGTTTCAAAATTAATTAAAAAATGGAAATAAATTAAAATCATTTAAAAAGTGTTTAACTTTCCAAAATTCTATTTTTGCGAAAAATTCTTAGATAAAGGGTTGGAAATTAATTGGGTTATTTATATGGAAAAATTCCGCTTCTTTTAAGTAAGTATGAAATTTTTCCAAGTTTAGCTAACAAACCATGCGTTTTTACTTGGAGTGAATAAATGAAGTCGTCTGATTTGAGTATAGATAAGAATAAAATAATAAATAACTCATCAGGACCGTTTTAACCTGGTTTATTAGAACCTAAAATTTTGTCTGGAGTAATCTACAGCTTTGAATTTGAAATAGAGTAAAGCAAATAATTTGATATTAAGCTTGGATTGTGCAAAAGTTCATATTAATGTTTTTCAGTATGCTTTTCAAATGATTAAAATGGATGGACTTGATTTTCAGGTGAAGGAGAATTAAGACATAATTCAGGAAATGGTGGATTAAAATATGGTAAAAAAACAACTGGATTAAATTTAATTTCAATGATAGTGGATACAATAAATGGAAATTTGAGCTTTAAATTGAATGGAGAAGATTAAGGAATAGCTTTTTAAAATGAGCCCGAATTTAAAACAGGTGAAATTTATGCTGGTATTAATTTTTCAGGAAAAGGTAGTTATTGTAAATTATTAAGTACAAAAATAATATACAAATAAAAACCGCAATAAATTTAACTATTTCACAATTTAATTAAATTAATTAAACTAAAATTTTAATTAAATTACATAATTCCTTTATCAATCTTGGTAAACATAAGATTGCTCTTGATCATCATTTTACTAAATTTATTTAAAATTTTATAATTTTGTCTAAATAAGATAAATGAATGAATCAAAATTATTTTAAAAGCATAATTTTTTCTATTAAAACCTCAAAATATATTTGCTAAAAAAAATTTTATCGAAATGATTAAAAATTTAAAGAAAAAAATAAATTAAAGTATACTTAAAATTTATTTATAAAAGGTGAATATTTAGTTATTTTATTCTCAAATAATGCGATAAAGTAAACTTCAATTATTAATTTTGAATTTTTCATCACTTTAGCATATTAAAAAGATAGATTTTGCGTTTCATTATTATTTCAAAAATTGTAGAATTAGAAATGAAAAAATTATATAGCCGATCTTTATTTTACATTTTATCAAAGAATATTTTAATTTTTTTTAAATATTTTATTATAATTCCTCATTTTAAAAGTGAAATCATCATAATTAGATTTTATTAGTAATATCTCAAATGGAATAAATAAAATTTAATTAGATCCATAGATTTAAATTTATTATTAAATTTCTTCATCATTGATTAATATTTAAATCTAATAAATAAACTTATTAATTATTCTTTCTTTCTTTATTTTATGATATACTTTAATAATTAAGATTACGATTAAAAATTTAGTTTGCTTAAGAACTCAGGATTTTGAACTTCCAGAATTCATTTAAAGAAATTCAAAAATTCCTCGCAAGAAGCTATGTTTGAGGATTGATCTTTTTCACCTAATCCTTAGACTTTCCACTTCAAGATCATATTTTATTATATAATATTTTTAAATCTAAAAATATTAATTTGATTTTTTAAATATTATTTTATTTTTCATTTTGCTACTACTTTCATTTATAAATTTTTATTTCAAAAAATGCTATTACTTTTATTTTCTATTTCTAGTATGAACAGTTCAAACTTTTTCTTTAATATTTAAAACTTAATTTTATATATTTTTTAATTAAAAACATTTATATCTATATTCTTTATAAGTTTAGAAATTTAATTAATGTCACTTTGTAAGCTTAAATTTCTAAACTCTAATTAGTTTCTCTGAAAATATTTTCTTTAAATTTTATAGAGTCCATTTTAGTAACTAGATTAAATTGAATGCTTAATTAATTTTATATTAATGTTTTATTAAATTTTAAATCTAAACATCAAATTATTTTATAACTTTTTTAAATGTCTTTTTTTATTTTTTTAAACAGAGTATGAGTTAAAAAAAAGGATTAAATTATTTTATAGAATAACATAATTTTTTATTGTGTTGTCACCTTTATATAGTTTACCACATAATAGTTTATTTTTTAAAAATAGTAGTCACTTTAATTTATTTGAATCTTCACTATAAGTCTAGATGAGGTTTAAATTATCTTTTTTATTTATTCCTATAAATTAAATTCCAAAATTTTTAATTTATTTCATTAAATGCTTATTAGATATAAGAAGCTTCTGTATTTATTTGGAGTATTTTTTTCCTGTAAAGCCTTTTTAGATGCAATAAATTCTGAATAAATGTTCCCATTGATTTTATATTATTCTCTTTTTAGTCTAAATTGAAATAACTAATTTTTTATGTTCTATTCGTTTGCAAAATCAGAATATCTTTATTTTTCGATAAGGAATATATTTTATTATGAGTTGCAATTATATTTCTTTTGGGTTGTTTAGTATTCAGGATTTTTCTTACTTACAGTTTCTAGCATTCTAAATTTCTCTTTACAATCTATTTTTCCTATAAAGTTCTCACTCAAATTTGCCTCTATGATGGATTTAGAGCCAAATCCTTTCGTAATATTGAATTTTCAGAATTAGAAATTTCTGAAGGTTTTTTAATTCTTAAGTTCACTAATAATGATTACTAAAATTTATTAATTTTTAGTTCTCCATCTAAAATGGAAAATATTCTTGTCCATATCCTCTAAGAAATTTTAGATTTTTGGTGGAAATTCCTGGTAATTTTAGGTGTTATTTTATTTATATTACAATGTTTTCTTATTAGATCATAAAATAATATTTTGAGTTATTTCTTTATCAAACAATGAAACGTTTATCAAAACACTTATCTAAAAATTATCTTTCATTTTAATAAATTAGTTTTTACGTTTAATATCAATTAATTAATATTTTGTAAAAAAATTATAAATTTCATTAATTAATTAATTTTAAATATAAGAATTTTGGGTATTGGAAACTCCTTTCCAAAAAATGAACGACGCTCTCATTTTAAGGAATAACGGGGATATCATGTTGTGTTCCAGACACAGTTGCCAGAGAACTCCATCTCTATGAGCAACCAAACTTCAAGCCCCTATCATAAGTGGATAATCTTGAAGATAGTGTTCCCTTCAAAAAATGACTCTGGCCATTGGCTTTCTCAACGATAGAATAGAAACTTGTTCCTAGCCATAAAACCAGAAAGTTTAGCCCAAAATGTCAATCTCAGCTCCCATCATCTTTTTAATTATATAAATTTCATTAAATCAGAGACTTTCGTATAGTTTTATATACTTAACCAAAATTCCTTTTATTATTGAAAACTAGAATCATACTTTAATAAATAAAAGAAACGTAAAATAACTAGTAACAAAATAAAAATGAAAAAGAAAAAAGTAGACTAAAATTTTTTGTTCTAAATTAATTATTAAAAATTAGAAACTAATTATTTTTATTTTTAATTTGCTTATATTAAGAAATTAAATAATTTTGAAAACTCATGTTTTAATATTTAATCTTATCTATCTATATAACTATTATTAAGTTCTTTAGTTTAATTAATTAAAATTTAGTAATCTTTATGATTATTTATATTTTTGGATGCTAATTTATTTATCTTTAAAAATTTGAAAATTAATTTTTATTAATTTTTTTAATATTTGAGAGAATTTCTAAGATAGAATAGAAAATCAAAGCATTTAATTTAAAATCATTATTTTTACTATATTATTGTAAATTTAAAGGAAAAACTTTATATAATTATATAATTCCAAATTATTTTATTTAAGAAACAAAATTAAAAATTCTAAATTTAAAGTGAAACTTTTTTAAATATTATTCTATATTTAAAATCATCTAAAATATTATAATGATTTAAATTGAGATAATTATTAAATTTTGTATAATTAATAAATATATATTTGATTTTCTTTTTCCTTTTAAAATTTATTAAAGATTTTTTATGTTAATAAACCTAATTTAATCTTTATTCAAATAATTTAATATTGTATTAAGTATCTTTTATATTATTTAAACATTTTTTTTCATTTTTAGTCTAATTTTTTGTGAACTTCTTTAAGTAATTATATTTTAAATTTATTTTAAAATATAATTATTAAGAAAACTAAATTAAATTTCCATTTAGGTTTATTCTTATATTTTATATTTGATTATTTTTATTTCAATCAGTTTTAATGAAGCTTTAAAAACTAGAAATCTATATTCTAAATAAAAAAAGGAATTATAAATATTTTATTAATAATATATTAAATTTAATTTCCTTTAATTTACTATATAATATTAAATTAAGTTTTTGTATGATTTTTTGCAAGAAAATTCCCATTAAAATTCCTGTATTATATTTTCTATAGATATTTATTTTAAAATTATATTTAAACTTTAATGTTACAATTGCAACATGATGCAAAATAAATATCGTAGTTTTAATTTTTTTCATAGTGATTAAAATATTTTAAGTGCTTGATAAAATTATTTTTATATTTTTCTTAATATAATATTCTTAGTTTTTAATTTTGAATAGAAAAAGTCTTTTATAAATGGCTTTCGAAAAATACTTAAAAAATAGATAATAAACAAAATTAAAAAATATCTAAAATAAGAAGATAATCATTTAAATTTAAATATTAAAAATAATAGAAGCTAATGTATTTTTCTAACTAAATTAATGATTTTTTATCTAATTTTATCTAATTTTAACTATATTAAAAATTAAAACAGAAAATTAAATTAAGCATGCTTTTATTATCTAATTATTTTAATTAATTAATTTCAACTTAAAGAGTTTTGGACTGCAACTTCTTGTAGTTTAACGACCCCAATACTCCCTTCATGGGATAACGGGGATATCCTGTTGCTTTCGAAAAGCAGCTGCCAGGGAGCTCAATCGCTATGGGCAGCCAGACTACAAGCCCCTACCAGGAGTGGATAATCAAAAGGAAGGCGTTTCCTTGCAAAGGTTGACTTTGACCAGGGACTTTCTCAGCGACAGGAAAGGAATTTGTTCCTAGCCATAAAACCAGAAAGTATGATTCAGAAGGTCAATCTCAGCTCCCACCATCTTTTTAATTATATCTAATTATTTTAAATAAAATTATTTATAAATTTTATAAAAATAAATAAATCTAAAATGTTATAAAAAATTATTTATAACTCCATAAAAATAAATTCCAAATAAAATATTGCTAGTAAAAATAAAAGAAAAAATATAAAGAAAAATTTCATAAAATTGAATTTTTAAATTGCAATTTATTAAGTTATCTCAAAATCTTATGATAAAAATTATTTAAAAAAATCTAAAAAAAAGTTGTTTTAAGAAAAGAGAGAAAATACATTTTTTTCATTGTCTTTTTTTGTTAAAAATAATTAAAAAAATTGTTTAATAATAAACTATTATAGAAAATAAAGAATAAAATAATAATTAGTTATAATATTTTCAAATTATAAGAATAAAAAATCTAATTTAATTTTTGAAAAAATAGTTAAAACTAAAAAGTCTAATTTTTATTTATTATATGTTCAGTTAAGCTTTTACTTTTAATTTTTTTGTTCATATTTTTTTTAATTTTAATAATAGACTAAACCATAAAATTAATCGTTTTATTAAATTTTTAAAACAAATTTTAATTTATTAAAAATTGTATTACAACTCAATTATATATCGTACTTTTAAAAATGATATCGAAATAAAAATTAAATTCTAAGCTCTAGTAAAATAAGGATAGATAGTGTTCAAAAATCATTTAATACTTTTTTCGATTTTGTTTATTTATGTGTTTATAATGAGAAGAGACAAAAATTAAAAAAAAATTGTAATAAATTTTCGCATTTTTTTTAAATTAATTATATATAAAAATATAAAAAACCAATTTTAAATCTTTTTGAATTATATAAATCTAAAAATTAAAAAAATAATTAAAAGCTATTTTTTATATTTAGATGTAATTATTAAAAAAATTATTATTTTTAATAAATAAAAATAATTTAAAATTTTTTCATATTCACTTTAAATTTAAAAGTTTTCAGTTTGAAAGTAGAAATGACCAACTTTTTAGATTTAAGTCGTAAGCAAATAGTTTATATGCTCCATTGCCTACAACTGTATAACTAAAAACTCTATTCTTGAATAAAATAGGCTAGAAATTTGGATATCCATCTGTAATATCAGGAAAATCAGGACCATGATTTAGAATCTTCTTGAAATCATAAAATGCTGTACCTTTAAAGTATTAAAATTCATCGAAAATCAAAATTGATTCAAAGTTTGTAATTAACAAACTCTAAATAACGTGCGATTTTGGCTGAAGGATGTCCTCTATTTTTAGTCATTAATTTGTCAAACATATGTATTAATAAATATCTTTGCTCATAAATCCTGAGTACCCTCCTATGCTATATACATTTTCTTTTGCAAATGCCAATCCATTTCCCATTGCTCCAATCTAGCATTACATTAAAGATTTTGATTTTTTTTATTTTATATTAAAGACTTCGAAAAAAGGAGGTTTTTCTTATGAGTAAGCAAAATCTCTTAAAATAAAGATTAAACTATTTTTCTTATCTACTGTAATTTTATTCCTTTCTTCATAATCATAAATTAGTTTATATTCATTTTGAAGCATTTATTCGGAAAAGAAATAAAGATAATTTTTCGATAAAACAAAATCTTTATCGCTAAATTAATATATATAGAAATTGCTATTACTAAATCTGTTTTATTTTATTTATTTAGATTATATTTTCTTATCTTATGTATCGAAAATTTATCATTCATACTTAGTCGAGTTAATTATAGTGTATTTTTTAATTTCGCTGTTGCAAAGATTAGGTAATATTTCATATTTTAATATAAGCAGTGGAATTTTTCCCAAAATTTTTCCTTTTTATCTCAATATTTTTCGTAAGAATAAAGTTTAAGTGAAATGTTTTTCTTTTTCACTTTCCATTTTATAATAGACAAAAATAAAATTTTCATTTAAAAATCCATTTAAATTTCTCAACATTCAAAATATAATCAATTCAATATAATCAAATATATATAAATTATTATAAAAATAACTATATAAAAAACATTTTTATGCTTTCAGTTTTTTGAAACTCTCTTCAAATTTTAATAAATTTAGTTCTTTTCAAGTGAAATAATTTATAATATATATTAAAAATAAATAAGCATCCATAAATTTATTTAAATTTTAAAATTTAAAAGCATTTTTAAAATATTTAATGAATCATTTAGTTAAATTTGTTTTAATTTGTTTTAGTTCTTTAGTTCTAATATATTAATTAATGTTTAGTTTAAAAATAAAATTAATAATAAAAATCTTTAATTTTTAATTTTTCTTTTAATTTTTTTCATAAATTTACAATTAAAAACGTTAAATGCATAATTGTTATTTAAAAAATTTGAATCATTTATCAATTTTATCTGAAGCTATATTTTATTTTGAATTTTACAATAATATTTAATTTTTTTATTGAATATTAAATTAGGTATACTAATTTCAGTTTATTTTATATATTTAATTATTTTATTTAATAAATATCTAATTTTATAGAAAAATCTCATAAGGCATTTATTTCAAATTAAAGAACTACTATATTATTTTTTTTAAATATTTTAGATAAAAAAGAAAAAATAAATTTATTTTTATATTGTAATTTTTACATAATTAAATCTTCGTAAGTCATAAAGAGACTATAATTTTTTTTATTCTTTACTTACTTTTTTTATTGAAAATAAAAAATTAAAAAATCAATTAAATTACTGAAAAAGTTAAATAATATCTAATATTTTTCATCTTAATCTAATTTTATTTTATTAAAAAATAAATAAAATAAATGAATAAAAATGACTATAGAGCGTGTAGCACCTCATTGGCGCGCAGCTCTTTCAGTATTAATATTTAATATTAAGTAAAATGTTCTCATGTTTCTTGTTAAAATTCTAGACGTCCAATGAGTCATGTCAGCTTCTCCAAATGGTAATCTTCTTATTAAAATATATTCTTAAATCTTGAGTCAAATGCTTTAATCTTCTTGAATAAGGTCCAAATAAGAAATAGTTATTAAGTCGGTAATTAAAAGGCCCGTCAATCAAACTTTCATACTGCTAGAGAGAACCCTCGGGGTAAGTTAGGTATTCTCAACGGAGCTTATCCCCCCTTCCCCGTGGTGGTATCTAGTGCGAGATTACTCGCAATGCAGTATACACTGAACCAGATTACCTACTAATTTATCTGACGCGGTCGACATCCATTTTATATTAATAAAATATCATATCATACCACAACACAATTTATTAATTCAGAGTCACCTTTATTTGGCTTTCCACTATTAAATTTGTTTAAAATTTATCATTATTCTTGATATATGAAAGGAAAAACCACGATAAAAATAATTGTTTCTTTTTCTGTTTTTAAAAGTAGAATTTGATTACCTTCTTTATTTTTAAATCTTTAAATTTCCTGAAGGTTGTGTGAGAAGTAAATAGAGGAATTTCCTATTTTTATAATAAACAAAATATTTGAATATTGTTCTTCTAAAAATATTTTTAAAATATCTCAGCCTTTTCTCTTGATGTTTGTCCATCTCTCGCAGCGATTGGAACATGTAAAGGCACAAAAAATCTGAGATTTGGGCTTCATCTCCCAAGTACAATTCCGAATCATCGAACAGTTTTTGAACCGCTTGAGAGAACTCTCAAATAAGTTAAATTTATCTCCCAATAAATTCATCCAATTTTATCTGTGGTTGTATCTATTTCGAGACTAATCGTAATACAGCATATGCTGTATCAGAATATCTACTAGCATTGTCTAAAGACTTAATATTCATTTTTTATATTATAACTATTTAATAAACTCTAGATACTAAATTCTATACATTTATTTTAAATAAAAAATGTTAAAGTCTTCATTTCTTTTTATCTTTGAATATTATTAAATAATAAAAAAATTGAGATATGAAATATAGAATAATTAATTTAAACATATAGATTTATTGTATATTTATTTATAGCTTTTACTTTTTAAAATTATTTTAATTTATCAAAGGGATATATAGAAACAAAATTCAAGACATAATAAAAAAATAATAAAATACCATATTATTCATTTTTTGTAATTTCAATATTTTTCTTAAATAATTAAAAAAATCATTAATAATCAATAAAAATAAATTTTATATTTAAGTTAAAATAAAGAAGTGATTAATAGCAAATTTTTTTAATTTAAAACTAACTTAAATTAGTTATCATTTATCTCTTAATGTTTTAT
This sequence comes from Loxodes magnus, assembly GCA_946699065.1. NCBI lineage: Eukaryota > Ciliophora > Karyorelictea > Loxodida > Loxodidae > Loxodes > Loxodes magnus. The sequence continues at coordinate 587,628 of CAMPDV010000134.1, read as the reverse complement.
AAAGTTTCAAAAAGCTTAAATTTATTTTTTTAAATAAATATTAAAGTTTTTATGAACTTAATTTTTTAAAAATTAAAGACTCATAGTAATAAAATATTTATAAAGGAAATGTAATTAAATAATTTTAAGTAATAAAGATTTTAAAATATTAGTTTAATGCTAAAAATCTAAATTTTTCTAAATTTTCAAAATAAATCAAAATATATCCAAAAAAAATCAAATAAGAATAAGGTTAATTTAGCAAAAATATTGATTATAAATAAAATTTCTCATCCAATATATTTTCATAAAGGATTAAGAATTTTTTTCGTTCTTAATAATTTAAAATGGAAGAAAAGGAGAAATATTTTGCTTAATGCTTGTTTATTCGCAAAATATTAAGAAAAAGAGAAAATTCTCTGCTAGGTAGGATTCCACTCTTACTATTAAAGTACGAAATTTTGCCAAATTTATGCTACACAGAATTTAGAAGATTTATTGTAAATAACTTTGCAAAAATTGAATGATAAGTTTACTAAACCTAAAAAAATTAAATTTTGTCACAGGAAATGCTTGACAAGTAATTTGGCGAAATGAATTATTATATATTTTAACTGACTGATAGTAAATTTGTTTAATCCAATAATTCACTTTACTTTTTTTACAAATATTAACTTTAACATGAGTATAAACTAGAAAATAACTATGAGGAAAGAAATAAATTAACTTTAGATAAAGCGAATAAAAAGTTATATATTTTAAGTGCATGAAGTAGTTTAAGACCAAAAGAAGGCATTTTTGAAGTTTTTGATATGAATTAAAAAAAGTCTTAATCTATTTAAAAATGTCCTTCGGGAGCAGCGGGAAATGGTTTTACATATGCAAAAGATTAAGTATATAGTATTGGTGGATTTACAGGATAAATGAGTAAAGATATATTTTAGTATAATTGTATGAGAAATGAATGGCTTAAAATTGAACATATACTTTAACCAGAATCTCATGTAATTCAAAGTTTATTCATAAATAAGAAAGAATCCATAATAATTTTTGATGAGTACTAATATTTTTAAGGAACAGCACTATATGATTTTAAATAAATAATAGATCATGGACCAAATTTTCCAGAAACATCAGGGAAATATCCTAATTTTTAACCTTTATTATCAAAGAATACTATTTATAGTTACTCAATATCTGGTGATATATACAAACTTTGTGGTTACGATATGAAAGGAAAATTGTGGAAAACTTTGTTTACTCTTTGAAGATCCCTCAATTTTTAACTTTTTAAAAAGATTAAATAATAAATGACTAAAAATATTAAAAGCTATTCTATTTTTAATAAAATTATATTTTTTTAATAATCTCTTATTTACAAATTGTTCATTAAAAAAATATAAAATTAACAATTAAAAAGATGATGGGAAATGAGATTGACCTTTTAGGCTAAACTTTATAGTTTTATGTCTAGGAACAAGTTCATTTCCTGTCGTTGAGAAAGTTCCTGGTCAGAGTATTTTCTGAGGGGAACACTATCTTCGAGATTATCCACTCATAATAGGGGCTTGAAGTTTGGTTGCTCATAACGATGGAGCTCCCTGGCATCTGTGTCTGGAACACAACATGATATCCTCGCTATTCCTTAAAAAAGAGAGTTGTTCATCTATTTGGAAAAGAAATTCCAGTCCCCAAAACTATTTTAATTAAAATTAATTAATTAAAAATATAAAATTAATCAATTAGATAAAAAAATATTTTTACACTTAAAAAATCCAACTTTCTATGAATATTTTCTAAATAAATTGATTAAATCGTAAATAAAGTGAAATTTGAAATTATTTTACAAAAATACTTATTAGGAAAAAACAAAAGTTTTCTAAATTTTAAACTTATAATTATTTAAAATTTTACTTATTTTATATCTATGTTAAAAAACCATTATTTTTAAAATTGTAGCCATAAAAATATTTAATTATCATTTATTTAAACAATTTAAATAAATTATAAGAAAATACAATCAATTTTAATTTTTAATGAACTGTAAAATTTATTTTTTCAAATTAAATTTTAAATATCAAAAGTACTATAAAGGTTTCATTAGAAATTAGGATAAATTTAATGAAAAAAGAAAGGAAATTATAGATAAGAAAATTTTATTTTTTTATATTAGTTTTACAGTAATATAAATTCTCTTTATGCATGCCTTTATTCATTTTTATATATTTTAATTTAGATAAGCCTTTCTAGAAAAAGATTTTATAAACTTAAAGTTCATAAATTTTGCAATTTAGATAAAATAATATTTATAAAATAAAGTTTTTAATAAAAAAGGATGGAGCAAAACATCCGCCTTTCTAAAAATTAAATAAAAAAAGCTAAAAAAAGGCAGCACAGGAGTCACACAAATAGGAAAGGAAACAATCAGAGTCAAACTCATCTTCCCAAGGCAAAATTATGGCAGATACTATTAAACTTAATAAACATAAATTACAGTTCAGGAAGATCAACAAGTCAAGGTTGAGGCAATGCAAGCGTAAATACTAAAATATGAAGAAACAATTTACGATTAAGATCTATGAATAAGGGAGTTAATAAATTTTATAGAAGAATAAAACAATGAACTTACAATATTAAAAAATTAACTTATCGAAAATAACTTAGTAACGGAAGAGCAACTCTGGAAATAATTCTAATAAAACTTTAAATATTCTTAAAAGATAGAAGTCGAAAAATAGCCACTATCGTATGAAAAAGAATTTAACCTATAAAAGAATCTGAAAATAAAGAAAATAACATAATTAAAAGACTAGAAAAAATAGAAAATATTCTTAACATAAGTACAAATTAACAATAATAAAAAAAGCAACGCAAATACTGGCAATAAAATTATCATCTACTAAGAAACTGCCAACAATGGAAATAATTAAATGAAAAAGAACAATAAAAAACATGGGTCGACTTAAAAAATTATGAATAACAAAAACAGGAATATATAGATAAAAATTAATTGCAAGACTAACAAACTTAGCAGAAATACTCCACTTATTAAAAAAGGTCATTGCATACATCCATGTAAAAAAATAACAGAGTGAAACTGGTTGGAACCCCAGCAAGCTCAAAAAATCTTAAAATTGAGTTTAAAAAAAAAAAGTTAAAAAGCTTTGTTAAAGCCTTAGTAGTCAGCCATCTGATCTATTCTATCAGCTTGTCTCCATTAGTTTGTCTTGAATTTCTACTATGCTTAGTTAGGCGGTGTAGCACTTCATTAACGCACCATCCTTTAATATTCTGAATATTTTTCATCTTGTATGTAGTCCTAATTATTTATCCAAGGATTAAGATTTGAATTAAAGAATTTTTTTCTATAAATTTTTCCGCTTTATGTTGGATATATCCTAAATAGTTTTCTAAAAATATCTTATTTATTCTTTAAATTTCGCTTAGTTAGTAGCAGTATTTTCATTGGTGTTATTTATTGCACACGTAGCATTTTATTCTTCTTTTAAACTATTATTCCTGTAACACTTATTTAATTTAAATTTACTACTTATTTTAAATAAATGTTTACTGTTTATTTTAATTTGAGGCTTCATTTTCTATTTCCATAGGATCTGATTAATTCTGTTAAATCGAAAATGGCGTTACCTGAATTTATTATTAAATTTAAAGAATTCTTTGTCCCAGTTTGTTTTCTATTTCTTATGATTATTAATATTTTTTCTCAAGTAAAGACGTTATTAGTTTTTCTAATTTTTCTACTTTAGTAGTGAGGTATCTATTTTTAAACATAAACTATTTTAATGACTTAGATAATATTTCTATTTGAGTTTGTGTCGGAAGTTTTTTTAATTCTGGATTTCCAAGTGGTTAATGTTCGTCATATCAATCATATTTCTCACTTTCACTCATTGTAATTATTTCGCTTTTTTATTTTTTAGAGAATTTTCCTGTTTAAATGTTTTGTTCAAAGTTCTGTTATTTAATAGAAGCCATTTTATATATTAATAATAATAATAAAATTTTTTATAATTTTTTATAATTAAAATATAAAATTTAATTTAATTTTCCGTTTAGGGAACTTTCAACTCTGGCGGAAAGACAAAAATTCATGCTCCCTGCTGCTAAATAAAAAAATTTGGAATGCTCAATTTTAGCGAGATTGGAAACTCGGGTTTTCCAGTTTTTCCTTTCTTTTACTTGAAGTCTTAATCTTATTGCTTCCATCTTGATTTGTATATAGAACTTTTTTAACTTTGATACATTCTATTCATTATGGTTTCTTATCTTTCTTCTTCTTTTAGTTTAAGACCCAATAGTTCCATTATTTCTGTTAGAATTTCAAGCATTCCGATATAAATTCCATAAGCTTCCACAGTAACAGCATTTTTTTAATCTTTATTTATTACTAGATTCTTTTAGACTTTCTGATCATTTCTTATTCAATTATCAAAGAGTCGCTTCTTTGTTATCTTTCACATTTTTTAATCTCGTTAATTATTTTGCTATTTTCATTTATTCTGTCTTACTCCAAGCTGTATTATTTTAATGTCTATATCTCTCTATTTCATTTCTTAGCTTTAAATTTAGTTTCTCTATCTCTGCTAAAAATTCCAGAAAGTATTTTAATCCCTTTCCTTAGACCAGTGCTGAATCGATCTCTTCTTGCTTGTATAAAATCCCTTCTAATTTCTGTTGTCCTTCTTTAGTCTTTCACCTCTTACTGGAGATTTGGCATTACTTTGATTAGCTTTTCATAGCTTATCTATTAGTCAATGGTGAAATCCGAACTTCTTGATGCATTATATTCTTGGCCTATTTCCTTGGTTTCTCCTCTGATGTTAGTGTTTCAATTTGGTGTGGAAATTTTTGATGCTTTTTATTCCATTGGGAGTTAGTATTATGTTTATTAAACAGATTTTTTATTAAAGTATAACATGATAGGAAGAATTGAAATTTCAAGCTTTCTTTCCTACTCTTAGTGAGTAATATAGAAGCCTTTTTTTGAAGTCATCCACAATGTTTTTATTAATTTTTATAATTAAATTCTAAACTTAATTCACTAAATTTAACTTATTCATTTTATTTTTTATCTATAATTTATAAATAGTAAAAATATTAGATTTATTCGAATAAACATTTTAGGTACTCTATTAAATTATTTAATCCTAACTTTAAATAACTAAAATTAAATTAAATCAAACTTTAATTTAAAATTTAGCGATAAGCAATAAAAATATAAAAACAAGATCATTCCAAACTTAATTTATTCTTAAAATTTAATATATTCAAATAGTTTGAAAATTAAAATTTAGTTAATATTACTATATTTTTATAAAAATTTAGTAAGATAATTTTATAATTTAAGCAATTTTAATTTAACATCTCTTTTTACTGTTAATATTTAAAAATTATTTAAACTAATATTAATTAAAAGTTGATAAATTTTATTATTATTTATTTTATTTCTTATGACTTTAGTTCTATTTTAAATTTTATTTTATTCTATTAAATAAAAATAACCAACCTAGTAAAAGGTAAATATATAGAGCAATAAATCTAAATTTTTAATAAAAATTATCAGCGTTCAAAAGTAACTTCTGCTTTTACTTTAATTATAGATTATAATTTAGATTCATTTTCATATATCTTAATCGAAATTTAAAAATGGTAAATAGAATAGTTTTATCGTAAATACACTTGAATTTTTATATAATTTGCGATTATAATTTTAATATATAAATATTTTTAATCTATTAAATAAAAATTTAATAGAAAGATAAAAATGTTTAAACAATATAAATGTTTATTTATTAAAAAAAATTAGCATTTACTTCTATATATTTAAAATAACGAATTTAGATTATTTTAAGATTAAATAGTCAATACTGATAAATGCTATTTTATTAAATATTTTATTTAATTAAATTTCAATTTTAAATAATGATTTGATGGCGTTAAAAAAATTTTAGTAATTTAAATATTTAAGGCAAACCAAATTAAAAATTTTAGCTATCAGATCTTTTATAGTTAACAATTAATTAAAGCATTATTAAAAAAGAATATTTTTTAAATGAAATATTCTAAACATGGTAAAAAAATTGAAAATTTATTTAATCTATTTTACTATTAACTTTTTTATGTAACGTAAAATTTTGTGCAAAAATCAGATTAAAAAAAATTATTTGCGATTTAATTTAAAAATGCAGATTTAAATTTTATTTAACAAAAAGTTTTAAATCTAGAACTAAACTATTTATTTTTAATTTCAACTTATAAAATTTAATTTTTTGTATAGGATATTTTGAATTTAAATGTAGAAATTTAATTTTTAAATTAAAATAATATAGTATTTTAAATTTACTTATAAAATAATTTGCTTATATTTAAAAAATAAAGAATAATATTTATCTTGTATAAGTTTTAAATTTTTAATAATACTAAAAAATGAATAAACTTAAAAAAATGTAAATAAAATGAAAACGTATAAATTTTTATTTTATGTAATTTTTAGTTTAATTATTTTAATTATTTCAATTTTATAAAATGTATATTTATAAAAATATAATATAATAATAACGATGGAAATAATTAATTAAAGTGGTTTCGCCTAAAATAATTTATTTCTTTTATTTTTATAAGATAAGAATCCTCCGAACTACTTATTCTTTTATCTTACGTTTTTTATCTCTTTCTGTCTATATTTTCTTCAAATGGACAAAAATTAAATCATTTTTAAATTTAAAATATTCTACTTGCATGAAAATTCACTTTTTCAATAACACTTTACTTCCTCAGATTAGCCTATGAAGCTTTTTCAAAATTCTACAGTTACACGACTTATATATTTATTTTCATAGGTATTCATATCTCAAGTTTTTACTTAAATAGTGAGTTTCAACTTAAGTTTTGGATATAAAAAGCTTAAAAGATATTATATCTGAGTAATTGCTTCAGTGTTTAATGTCTTTTAATATTAATAAGAAATTTTAGATAATCAGCGTTTGTTTTAGAAAATTTTAGCTATTAAAAAGAGAATGATAGTTTAGGTTTTTTTTACATTAATGCAGATTAAAATAATTGTTTATATTTTATAAATATTCCGATAGTTCGAAACGTTTGAAATAAATTTAAATATTAAAATTTCTATTTCTTGTTCGCTTAAATAAAACTTTAATTAATTTAAAGCTAAAATGTTAAATTTTAATTTTGCTAGACTTTTTTAATTATTCTTAGTATTTAATTTAATTGCTTAGTTATTTTATTAATATGTCTATTTTAATAGAAAGGAGTAATCCTCCAACTAAGATTTACGTAAATTCTGGTGCCAGAATTACTCCATGGGCGAGAACCTAGCAAGAATCTTGGTAGAAGTCAAGAGAAGACAAGACTGATGAGGCATCAAGTAACGTATAGATGAAAGATGCCAGATATTAAGGTCTCTTAGGGAGTATTACGAGCACGACCCTATAGAAGACAAGATTCACAATGGAATGCTAGCACTGTGGAAAACTTCAGCAAAGAAATTTTAAAATTTAGAAACTTTATAAAGAATTGTGCACCATTGAAGTTCTACTCGCACTTCAATCTTATTTATTTATTATATAATAGAATAGGAAATCAATATTGCTCAGACAAAGCACAAGCATCAATTTTTAAGAAATTTTGCTGAATTCAATCTGAGAATAAAAAATACAACTGAAAATTTAGCACATTTTAGAAAATTTAATGATTTAATAATTAAATCTCTTATTTTATCACTATTATGGCTAAACGTCAAAAAAAGTGAGTAAATACCCTACATTTTTAATATTCTTAATGATCCTATGGAAATTGAACTTTAAGGTCCAACTTACACTAAAGAACGAAATAGACTTAAGATAAGCTGATACTATAGTAGAGAAAAGAAAATAGGTTAGTATTCTATGAAATTATATTATACGATTGATGATAATTATATACAAGCAAGTAATTTTAGAGTGTGTTATTACTAAATAGTGATAGATGCAAGCGAAAAAAGAACAATTCTTATTCGGATATTAGCCTAACTCTAGAACTGTAATATTTGACGAAAAATCAAGAAATTTTAATATACTTATTTCAAGAACGAACAATCCCAGAAAAAGGAAAAAGATGATAAATTTATAGACATAAAACTAAAATTATTTTTCGTATTTCTTACTTGAAAATATTATAATTAATTATTTATTTGAAAATAATTAAAAAAAATTAATAAAGCTGCTTTAAATTTTAATTTAAATGAAATTGATATTTTTAAGTTTTTTCTTATTCTCACCAGTTTTTAGTAAAGTATGTATACTAATATTTTTGCTCTCTTACTTACATTTAATCTTTTTACTCTTAAGTAAGATGATCTTTTAAATATGTAGGAAATATCCCTCTAATATTGCATTCTTCTGTTCAGGTATCTATCGGATCTGATTCTAAATATTCTAGTAGAGATAAATAAAAATATCCTTCAAGTTTCTTTTTAGCTAAAAATAATGAGGGAGTATTGAAAATCTTAATAAAATTTTAATCTTCTTCTCTATTATAGACATTTATCATACTAATTATTGAGTCTTCATAAGTTCTTCCAGTTTTATTTGAAAACGTAACCGAGTCAATTCCATAAAATTTGAGTAATTTTATAAGAGAAGTTTAATTTTCTTCAATCAAGGAATGATGGGAATCAAGCATAAGTAATTCGTTTTAATGTTAGTTATTTATTTAGTCAGAATCTTAAAATTAACTAGATTTTTCTAATAAAGGATATTCTAACACTCTTCATAATGAGCTTCTAAACATAGCTGGAATGTTAATTGGAGTTATATACTTTGGATTTACAAGTACAACATATTTATTAACAACTTTGTTAAATCCTAAAACGGTAAGAATTGTATTAATGCTTTGTTTACAATATATATTTCTAACTGGATGAACTCTTACTCTTTCTCCATATCTTTCATCCATAAATTTTTTTAATTAAGCATATCCTTATTCACTTCATGAGCATGTAATTAAGTAAAAAAAATCTAAGCCAACTTTGAGTATATTCGAAGCATTCAAAGAAGGATGATAATTATTATCATCTGTCTTTTAACTTTTATACCATTTTGCTCCCATATCTCTTTATTTGCAAAATATCCAATCTTAATCTTTACTTTCTGATTACCCGCTAACAAGAGTAGGAAAACACTCATAAATTGAATCATGATAATAAAAGAAATTATCTCTGGAATTGAAATTATAAAGTTTCTAAGTACTCGCTAAAGCGGTGTTTTCTATTTCTGAGTAATCAAGTTCTCTTGCTCTTACTATATGAATGCCATGATCAATTAATTTTTAAGCTACTTCATTTTATACTTATCTTAAATCTTCAATTTTTTATTTTGAATACGCACTATTTTTAAGCTATTTATTATTTTATATTTGAGTTTAATCATCTCCTGTATAACCTAATACTAAAGCTTTCACTTTCCCAAATTCAGAAAAAACGCTAACTGGATGGATAATTTTCTTATCTCCTATTGCTGGATAACTAGGAAAAGGTTCTTTATTGAAAGCATCTTTATAAAGTTTAAAAATCTAATTCTAAGAAGGAGAAAACAGTCTACTTATCTTATGCATTATATATATAGAAATTTCTTAAATAAAAGCTTAAATTATATAACTATAACTTATTTAATTACAATTATTTAATTTTAGGGTATCAAATGTTAAATTTTTATATTTCTATATAATATTTTAGTATAAAAACAAAAAAAATAAAAGATGAAGGCTTAAAATAATTTTAGATTAATCAATTAAAATAAAAAAGATTTAAAATGTAAAAAGTAATTATAAGGTTAATATTTAAATATCTTAAGCAGGCATTTCAACTTTTAGCTGTCATAGTGAATAGATTTAAATTGCTTGCCTTTCAAACAAATTAAGAATCTCAGACTCATCAAATTTTATTGCAAAATGAAATAAGAAATTTTTGCTTTTTCTCATTTAAAAATAGTTTATCTTTCCATCAGTAAATGAAAAAAGGAATTTTAATACTAAGATAAAGTTTAATAAATAACTAATTTTTTAATAGCGCTTTACAGAGTTAATAGAGAAACAGAATCCTAATAACCTTAACTCATATATAAAAAATAAAATAAAGCATAGTTTCTAAAAAAAGAAGCTACTTAAAATTTAGATAAACGAAATCAGTTAGTATATATACTTAATAATTTCATTAATTTTTATTAATTTCCTCAAATTTCTTATACAAAGTTGAAAAATTACTTAGATGAGAAATTATCACTATATAAACTTAGAATCAAATCCTATAATTTAAAGAAGGATATTAAAGTTCATCATTTTAAATTTGATAATCCCTATTATATATGTGGAGAATAAATTAATCTTATATAAGGGAATTATTTTCGTAAAATATTGGGACATTTAAAATGAAGAAATAAAAGAATTAGTAGAAAAAAGAGTTCTTAAAAAATGATGAGACTATGCTGAGATTTAAAAAGAAGTAAAAAAGCATTCACTAAAATCTTTATTGAAGAAAATACCTCTTGCAATCTAAGGTTCAAGAATTTTTTAAATTTAAACATCTAAAATTAAATATTTATATGTTTATTATTCAAAAGATTTATATTTATAGGCTAATAAATAGTCATTAATCTATTAATTAATTTTTATTTCAAATAAAAAAAACAAAATACAACTAAAGTTTTTACTTTTAAAATTTAGATAAACTTTTAATATATAGAATATGCTATCTGTTTCAAATATAAAAATTTTGATTTAAAAAATAATATTTTAGCCTTAATTTTCTTGGCTAAGAAACTTTCAATTAAAAAAAATTATTATATAGTTGTTCGAAGGTGAACAACAAGGTCATCTTCATCAGAAGTTGGGGAAGTTAAGTACTCATAATTGACACATGTTGTCTTCTGCTTTGGTGATGCAAAGAGACACAATCCTGTTATGTCCTTTGACCTCCAACAAGTATTAAAGATTACGAATATTCTTAAATTACATCAGTATTGAACATTTTTATCAGTACTGAATAATTATACAAGTATTGAACAAGGTTTATTAGTATCTTATAATTTTATCAGTAACAAACATTCTTGTCAGTATGAAACATTTTTTTTAAAGAGCTGCGCACCAATGAGAGTGCTACGCGCTCTATAATCAAATTTATTTATAAACTTATTTTTGAGTTAAAATTAATATTTTAAGTTACTTTTATTGATTTTAAATATATTTTTAGAAATAGATATAATTTTCAATATTAAAATATATTTCTATTTCAATTTCTATTAATAAAAATTTAAGTTAAGTTTTAAATTAAGTTTACATAGTGATTTTATTAAATTTTATAATATTTTTTAGGTAGAAAAATGACTTTTCAATTTTTGTTCGAGTAAAATTATTAACTTAAAAAAAATTATATTCTAAGTTTAAAAAGCATAAAAAATAAAAATGTTTAAATTTTATTTCTCTAAATTCCTAAAATTTTATACAAAGAAATATTTGAAAAACTTTTAAAAAAATATACCAATTAAAATTAAAAAAATTTGAATTGAAGAAGTTATAATAAGTTTTATATTGAACATTTTCTTTTTCAATTTAGCATAAAATATACTTAATAAGAATAGTTATATATGCTACTTTAAAATGAAAAATAGATAATTTAGTTTAAAAATATTAAAGATATTTATAATTTATTTTAAAACAAATATAATAAATTTTAATAATTAAGATTAAATATAAAAATGTTTTAATTTTTTATTATTATTAAAAAATATTGTAAAAGTCATGCATCCGAGAAATTTTTATATTAAAAGAAAAAAAATTATATAAATAAAAAAGATGGATTATAGAGTGCCTAGCACTTTTGATGGTACGCAGCTCTTTAATTAATTTTATTAAATAAAAATAAAAATTTCTCATTGGAAGTTTCCTTCAGTGTTTCACTTCCTCAGAAATTTTTTTTTCTATCTAGCGCTCGGAGTGAAGCTCCATGAGGTCTAATCGTATGGCATCTTTCATCAACCGTTACTCAATATCTCAAATTCTTTCCTGCTCGGCTCCTGCCAAGATAATTGTTCAGTTCTTCGCTCCTGAAGTACTTCCTGTACTTGAGCTTATGAAAGTTTCAGCTGGAGAATTACTCCTTCCTATTTAAAATTTAATATATTAATATAGTTGATTTTATAATTATAATTAAAAGGGAAGTAATTTTAATATTTTGTATCATTTTTTATGAATATTTTAAGAAATAAATGTTCTAAGCATTTTTAGATTATTTAATAGAGTTTATTTCTCTTTCACTTATTTGTTTCATTTTATTCGTATTTACTTTCATTGCATTTATTTTTTTATTATATAATTAGTTTTTAAGTATTAACAGCTTGGGCGAATATCTACCTCCTTCTATTTAATGCCAAATAAACACGGTATAAGATATTAGAGACTGAAAAAATAGCTTGATAACAAGCTTTTAATATTTAAGATCATAACTTCAGCTGAAATCCACTAATCTAGTATTAACTCGAACAATCAACACTTTTTTGCTTTTCCACTCTAGCTAATGGTATGAAGCCTGTATGGCCATAGTTGTGGAACTCTTTGGCTGACGCTTATTGTATTAATAAACAGGATATCTACACCATGTGCATTAAGAGAGTGCCTTGTTTCGTTAAGCTGGAAATAAATTTCCAGTCTCTCAAAAATGAAAAATATAAAATCAATTTTTATATAAACTTAAAAAAATGAAAATTATTTTATTATAGGCTCAAATGTTTATGATGCATGTTATTTTTTGATTAAAGAATATTTGATAATTCGTAATAAAGTTGCTCATACATAAAATTATGCTTTTATACTTTTATCTAAGATTTTTATATTTATATAATTTCACGATAATAGTAGATTATCTTAATTTATTATTTTAAGCTTTTATTATGTTGGACAAAAAAGAATAATTTACCAAATGCTTATATTTGCGTAAAATTTAAAAAAATTTAAATAAAGAATTAGGAAAGATTCCTTTGCTTATCTTTAAATATGAAATATTGCCCAACTTATGCTAACAGGAAATCTAGAATTTTATTGTGAATAACTATATTAGATCTGAGTAATAAATCTTTAATATGAAAACTAAATAATTGAAATTTCATCCATTGGAAGATAAAAATTTTAGTGATTTGACTTATTTTATTTTTTAGCTCAGCGACAGTAATTTTATTTAATCCTAAAAATCCTTATTTTTCTTTAAAGATTTAAAACTTTAGAATAAGATTAATTTACTTCATTCTTATGATGAATCGAACAAACTAACACTTGATTAAAAAAACAAAATACTATATATTATTAGTACTTGATTTCATAAAGAGCCAAGAATTTCGTATTGTGAAGCTTTTGATATGAAACAAATGAAATCTATAGTTTTAAAGAATTGCCCAAAAGGAGCTCGTGGAAATGGGGTTACTTATGCGAAAGAACAAGTTTATAGTATTGGAGGATATACTGGAATAAAAAGCAACGATATTTATTAATATATATGTATGAGGGATGAATGGTTAAAAATAGAAGATATTCTTTAGCCTGAAACTCTTGCTATTCAAAGCTTATTTATAAAATAGCTTGATAGCATTCTTATTTTTGACGAATTTTAATGCTTGCAAGGAACCTGCTTATATGACTTTAAGAAAATTATGCCTCATGGCCCACATTTTCCAGATTGAACAGGGCATTTTCCTAATTTTTAGCCAATATAAAATAAAAATAAGATATATAGCTACACAGTTGACTTAGATAGATACAAACTCTATGAATATGATTTGGACAATAGAACATGGAACTTTCTATTTACTCTTGAGTGAACTTTTACTAATTTTATCTATTTACACTATAATATCTTTATTCTTCTAATTTTATAAATACAAAAGTAATTTATTTCTCACTTAAAAAGATTCCTAAAAAATATAATCCAAATGAAAACTATCTCCATTCAAATTATATTTTTATTTATTAAAAAAATAAATCTAAACTTAGCATATTTTTATTTTAATAGCAAAGGAATGAAAAGAACATTTAAAAATTAAGTATTTATATTGATAAAATGTAAATATTTATTTTTAAGGAATTTTAAATTAAATTTGGTTACAATCTTAATTTTTTGCTTTAATTAAAAAATTAAATTTTCAGATTTGATAACAGAAAAAAGTCTTTGGAACTATAAATTACACATACTAAGTTTTATTAATTTCATTGATTTTATCTAAAAATAAAAAATGAATTTTTAATTTGCAAGCAAGGATACAGTAGTTTTATATAATTTATAATTATAAAAGCATAAATTATTTAAATTTAATCTTTAACATCATTAATAAAAATTAAATTTATGTTATCCTAATTTATAAAATAAAATGACTTGCTTCATGAAAAATTTTTATACCACCTCTTCAGAACAGGAGAAAAAATCAAAAGCAATTTCTCTAATCACGTCTTAACATCAATAAGTCAAACTTCTTCAGATCAATAATTAGCAAGTAAATATGATCAAAGAAAGAATTCAAAACAGAAAAAATTGACATAAATCTCAACAACTCCATTTAAAATTGTAAAAAAGCATGCTTTATGGAATCACTAAAAGTAGTAATAAAGAAATAAAAAATAATTGAAGAAGGCAAAGTACAATAATTCATTATGGATCCTGATACCTTTTATTTAGACATGATTGGATTAGACAAATGGATTCTTAATAGATGAAACAGCTAATTTATGCATTAAAAAAACTAAAAAACTTGAAGAGTATTTAAAGTCATAGCAGGAAGAAATATTCGAAATAAGTGCAAATTTAATAAATTATTAAGATTATGAAGAAGTCCATATGGTAGATCGAAGATAAAAAACCGGAGTCTATAATGAATGAAGGATTAGAAAATGATGCTTGAATAAAGAGAGAGTAAGATGAGAAAAATTGAGTTTAATTAAATTCGAGTCTTCAATAAAAGTTGCAAAAGATTTTAAAAAGAACTCCATGGAAATAGAAAGACAAGAAAAGAAAATTTTATAAACAAAGAAAAAAAATTAAATTTGCAACAATACGTGATACTTGTGACGGAAATTTAAAGAAAAAAAAGTTTAAGAAGTAGCATCTGACAAATTATTAACTTCTAGGAATTAAAAGAAAGACTTACTGAATCTTACCCCCTCATAAATTGGAAAAATTTAAAGAAAGAAACAAAATGTAAGAATAAATGTAAAGCAGGGAGAAGTTATGAGAAGAGTTGATAATTTAAAGCCAAAAATTAATTTTAAGTAAAAAGGCGAACTATATTAATGATTAAGTATTTATTTAATGTTTAACTAAATTAAATCAAAATTTCAATGATAAATTTTAAATAAATTACCCTATAAAATAATTTAGCAAAAGATGTCAAAAATTTAAAATATTAAATAATTTATTTGATTTTATTTATAAAATATTAACTATAAAAAAGAGAAACATTTTTTATTATTTTAAATAAAATAATAAAGCAAATAATAAATATGATTAGAGAGTATGTAGTACCTCGTTGACGCGCAGCTCTTTAATATTAATATTCTTATACTTCTTGTTGCCATTCTAACTATCCAATAAGTCTCGTCAGTTTATCCAAATGGGGAATCTGCTTATTAAAGATTATTCTCAAATCTTGAGCGAAATGCTTCAGTCTTCTTGAATAAGATCCAAATAAGAATTAGTAATTAAATCATTAGAAGACCCGTCAATCAAACGTTCATACCACTAGCGAGAACCATCTGGAAAGTTAGACTTGTCTCTTCCGAGCTTACCACCCTTTCCCGTACATCTAGTACGTGATTACTTGCAATCCAGTATACATTGCACCAGATTGCCTACTAGTTCTCCTGACTGAGGCTGACATCCATATTTTTATAACCTTCGTTCAAAATTTCATTATTGGAAATTTGAGAGATATATAATTTCTTATCTTTGTGATCTAACAAAAAGAAAATTTTTTCAATCAGGTATAATTTTTAATCATTTAAAGCTATAAAAATATAGATATAATTAATATTAATCCCTTAACCGATATCTAAATTTGTATCATTAGTTTTAATTAAGCAAAGCTTTTAATTAACTATTTTCTTTTTTTATTAATTTGTCAGATAAATTTTAAATAAAGATTAATTAAATAAACTTAAATTTTAACTTCCAAAAATTTGAAATTTTCAAGCCAAATAAAGTTTATAAGTTCTTTTATTTCTTAAATGTTTTAAAATATTTCTTTCATACTAATAAAATTTATTTTAAGTAATTTCTAATTTTTAATATTAAATCTAAATTTAAATTAAAGCATTACTTTTAACTTCTAGACGTAACTAACTTCTTTAATATGGTATCTTCCTTTAGAATTAAACATTGACTGATTCGATTTAATATTATTTTTCATTTTTCATTGTAAAAATAATTGTAATAAAGAAAAATATAATTATCGTTATAATATCAAATTGTTATTCTTAAAAAAACAAGAAAATTGTAATTAAATCCAGTTTCATTGAAAATTTTATTTCATCTTTTTAAAACTAGACAGACTCTTTTATTTAACCCTTTATAATTAAATATTTTATAATTATGAATAAATCTTAATTATTTAGGAAATAATTTGTTTAATTTTTGGAACAAAAATACATATAAAATATTAAAAATATGATATAATATATTATTTTTATTTATTGGTATATAAAAATGGATTCGAAAGAAAAGTATTTCACTAAAGTTATTTACTTTAGAAAAATTTCAAGAGTCAAGAACAATACCTTAGGGAGAATTCCTCTTCTTATTTTCAAGTATGAAATCCTTCCTAATTTAATTTATGTGGAGCTAAGTAAATATGTTGTAATAGATACTTATAATTCTGAGTAACTTGTTTAAAATTTCAAATCCAAATAAAATACCTAAAAAGAAGAAAGGAACAATAAGCTCAGTAGTTTGGAGTAATTTATATTTCAACTCAGTGATAATAATGTTGTTCTATCTAAAAATCAACTTAGATTTTTTTAGAATTAGAAATAGTACTAAAAATATAATTTATTGTATGCTTACAGAAGAAATAAGTTAGCCCTTATTCAAAGAATAAATTATTAAATGTGATTAATTCTAGAATTGATTCTCAATACAAAAATAAGATTGTGAGGTTTTTAGTTTGCAAAATTATAAATCAAAATATATTTAAAAATGTCCTGATGCTTTGAAAGAAAATGGTGTTACTTATGCAAAAGAAAGTGTATATAATATAGGAGGTTGAATTGGATAAATGGGTGAAGATATTCATTAATTTATATGTTAAAAAATGAATGAATAACATTGAAAGGCATTATTTAACCTAAATTACATGTGATTTAGAGTTTATATATAAATGAACTTAAATCAATTCTTACTTTTTATGTGTGTTAGTAGTTAAATTTTACAGCTCTTTTTGATTTCAAGTAGATTATAAATCATGGACATAGTTTTCCTGATTTTAGTGGTGAATATCCAAATTTTTAGCCTACGTTATCAAATAGAAAAATTCACAGCTATATTTTTAAAGAAATGTATGAGCTATATGAGTATGATTTGAAGATAAAAAAATGGAGATCCTTATTTATCTATTGAACTTTAATGGTTTTCTTATATTTTTAAATATATAACTTATTTCTTTAAGATCTTTATTTACCATTATATAGTTTAGAAGTTTATTTTTTTAATATATAAATATAATTAAATATTATTAAAAATGGTGGAAACTTAAGCTGATTCTCTTATAAACCCTGTAGCTTTATTGATGAAATCAAGCTTCTACACATTATTGAGAAGTATCCTGGTTGGGGGCAATCTCAGCAAATAAGCAAAATCTTTCTGGTTATCCACTCTAGTGAGTCGCTAGAAGCCTGTCGGCTCTAGTTATAAAACTCCCTGCATATTTAATTAAGAAACAGGATATCCGCAATACCTCATAAAGAGAGTAACTTTGATCGTTTAGTTGGAAAGGATTTACCAGTCCCTTGAAAGAGATTTTAAGTTTATAATAAATAAATTAATAAATATAAGAAAATTTGAAAGCTTTTATTAAAAAAGAGTATATTGTATCGTTTTTTATAAAATGCATTACTTTTATATTAAAAATTAATTATCAAAACTTTTTTTGAAATTGCTTAAATTGAAAGCAAATTAAACTTATTTAAATATATTGCAGAATGTATAATGCTAATATTGAAAATTTTAAATTATCATAGCTATAAATAAAAAGATAATTATTTATAAAATAAACTTTTATTAATTATATTTCTAAAATTAATAATTACTTGCTTACCTAAAAAATAATATTTAACTATTCCTTAAAAATTAAATAGCTTATTAAAAAGCATAATAATTAAAATCATTTTTTTCATTTTTAAGATGATTTTCTCAATTCCTTTTTATAGAATTTTAAAAAGATAAATATAGATATCTTTTGAAAATAAATATTTAAATTTTAAATTAATTAAAATCTTTTAATTAAAAGCCTCAAAATCATAATACTAACGTAAAATAGTAGCAAATTTTTATAATATTGATTTTAATAAAATAGATGTAATTATAAATTTTTATTTAAATTAAGTTAAATTTTTAATTGCAAATAAATCTAAGAGTTTTAATCACTTATTATATCTCCATTAATTTTTAAAACTATTTTTAGCATTACTACATTTTTTTAACTTCTTTTTATTTATTTCAAATACAGCATAATAAAGTGAGTTAATGTATTTGCAAAGTAAAGAAGTTATGGTAAATAAATTTTTTATTTAATAAAAGATAATATATTTAGATTTTATTTTCATAAAGATAATAATAAATTCAGAACAATTTCTAGAACTGTTCTCTTTTCCTTTTTGCCTTCTATATTTTCTTCATCTAAATTATTATACATATATTATATAATAGAATGACACCTAAGAAACAATTCACCTAAAATCGATTTCCTAATTAGCAATATCTTGATTTAGATTAATTCTTTATAGGCTGAAAAAAAATTATGAGAGGAAGTGTGACAAATAGTTTAGCAAATAAGCATCAAAAATATAAAAGTAACTAACTCAAAGGTGCTAATAAATCTTTAATACAGAATTGAGCTAAAAACATCTACACATCTATAAAATTAAGAAATTAAAAGAGCAGAAGAAAAAATATGAGAAATTCAAAATCTAAATTATATAAACCAAAAATAAGTTATGACTAAAGTTATGCACGATCTAATGGAGATTAAACGATTAGATTTAAATATTAATAAATTGACAATTAATTAAGTAATAAAAAGAAGAACAACTATATCATGATTCTGTAAAAGAATAAGGCGGAAAAAATTGTTGGAGATACTAAAAAATATTAAAAAGCGAAGCAAGAAATGCAGAAAAATCATGCTAAGATTTATTGTACATCTGAAGGTGAAATATATAGGAAAAAATGATGGTGGAGACTAGCTACTCTAAAAAATATTATATTATCAAAAAAAAGAAAAAACAATGTTCGGAAAGGATTGAGATTGGAATAAAATGCCAACAGAATTGAAAAGGATAAATTAACTGCCTAGAATATTTTATTCAAGAATACTAACCTGGAGAAGAAACGAATAATTTCAATAATTTTTACGATAATTCTCGAGACTTTTTATAAAATAATATATGGCAAACCAAATAAAGGCGACGTTAAATTTATAAATTATGTAGTGTTATGTTTTATAAATATATGAAAACAATAAAAACAGGTTCTTATTAATAAAAAAAAATTATTTATAATAGATATTAAATTACAAAAAATAATTTAACTATTAATTTAAATTTTTTTAAATTTATTTTTATTTCTATATTAATGAAGGTCCATTTTATATATTTAATTTCGAATAAAAGTGAATTGAAAAAAGTTTCATAGAGTAATCTTATCATTTTAATGTTTATTTAGTTTTCTTTTAGTTAATTAAAAATTTTTCTATAATAAAAAGTTTACATATTTTTAATAATCTTTATTATTTCAATTTTTTAATTTTATTTTAGAATATTATATTTATAAATTATTATATCCTTCTAATTTTCTACTCTTAATGTATTTAAATTATCATTTTATTCTTAAACTCTTTTTATTTAAGTTTGCAAAAAATTAAAATTTCTAATTGATTTTATTAAAAGTATTAAAAGCCATTATAAAAAATTAGCTCTTACATAATTTAAATTTATTTTGACTACTTTATAGTTTCAAATAAGGAGATAACAAAATTTACTTTTCTCTAATAGATTATGTTTGTCTATTTTCGTTTAAAATTTAAGTTAAAAATAATGCTAAGAACTAGAACATTTAAATTACATAGTTTCTAACTTAAGTATATTAGCTTTCTTCTATATTTTTAATTATTAGTTTTGAATAATTCCGTTTTTTGTAAATAAAAGTAAAAGAAGTATAAAAGATTTATTAAATACTTAGTAATAAGTCTTTTTATATAGAAAATTAATCAACTTTAATATATTTTTAATTTAAATTCATTTTCTATTTTACTTTTTTATTTAATTTAGAAACCTTATTTCTAGTTTAATATATTAATAATGATAATCAATATTAATAAGCACTTCTTTAGGATAAATTAACATATCTAAAGGTTTTTATTATTATATTTTAAAACCGCCATAGTTGTTTGAAGGTGAACAACAAGGTCGTCTTTATCAGAGGTGGGGAATTTAAGTACTCATAATTGACACATGTTGTCCTCTGCTTTGGTGATGCAACGAGACACAATCCTGCCATGTCCTTGGACCTCCAACAAGTAGAAAAGATTACGAGTATTCTTAAATTATATCAGTATTGAACATTTTTATAGTACTGAATAATTATACTAGTATATGATAATTTTATCAGTAACAAACATTCTTGTCAGTATGAAACATTTTTTTTAAAGAGCTGCGCACCAATGAGAGTGCTACGCGCTCTATAATAAAATTTATTTATTTAAGTCTATTATTTTATAGTTTTTTAAGGTTAAAGTTTTCATCTCTCTTAAGGTGAAATTTAAAGAGATATAGTCAGAATTATGATAAAACAAAGAGCTATCATACACACATCTGTATTTTCAATGCCTTTTAAATTTTTTAACGAGTTAATGTATCAAAAATAGCAAATATTAAATAATATCTGAAGGTATAAATTAAAGCTATTTTCTTTTAAGCATTTAATTTAATATTTAAAAAGAAATTAAATTTAATACAAATATACAATTTTTATTTATCTAATTCACTATTATTTAAAATCATTTAGTTTTAAGTAGTTTATTAATACTAAATATTTATTTATATGAAAACATTTAAAAAAGAGGTTTATGAAATCTATATTTGATATAACTTAAACATTTAAAAACTAGTTTTTTTGTCTTATTTAAATAGATACCTAAAAGTTGGTCATATTGTATTATAGAACAATAAATTATAAAATTAAATAAGTGTAAATAAATAAATTTAAAATCCATTTAAAATAGTATAATTAATATTCTAAACAATAATTTATAAGTAAGATATCTTTAATTAGTAAAATATCGATATTTAATATAATTTTTAAATTGAAAAATTCATTAAAATTTAATTTTTTATTTATTTTTCAAAAATTAGTTTTTAGAACGCGTAGTACCTCAATGGCGCGCAGTTCTTTTTGAATTGTCAGAACATCTTAATCAGCTAAATATACATTTTGGCGTAAAAAATTTCTAACTTATTTTATCCTATTCTTCATTCCTTCTTCATCATTGCCTTTCTCACTTTCTTGTTTTAATCATCGGACTTATGTTTATCGTCTTTTTATAGTTCCTTTTTTAAGTTTATATAATAAAATTATATTAGTTTGTGTGCTTTTGAAGGATTTTCAATCACTTTATCTCCAAATCTAGAGCTTTACAAAGATTTAATAAAAATTTTATTGTCATTAAAATTAAAATCCAATCTTGGTTAATCTCTAGTTAATTACAATTTCTTATCAATTTTAAAATATTTGAAAATTATAAATTTCTCCTAATTCATTACAATATAACTTCTCTTTATACTAACTTACATCCTCTCTCTTTTATTCTTATATTTTTTAAACGATAAGCATGATTATAATATTTAAACCAGCAACATTTAGATAATAAGTTCTTTCTTATATTTGCACTAAAAATTAGTGACATTGTTAAAGCAAAAAATTAATTTACTATTTTCTTAATTTCAAGCAATTGATTTTTAAAGTTAAAATATATTGCTTGCTTTTATTTATTAAATTTATTTATATTTTTATCTATCTTTTTACTGTTTAAATCATTTAAACATTTAATTTCAGAATAATATATTGATTACACTATATCTATAAAAAAATCAGTCTATAAAAGAGTAAAGTTTATTGTAGTCAAAAAAGGTGAATAAATAAATAGCTACAGTTTTATGTTTTACAGTTAGTAAAGCTACAAAAAATAAATGATAACTATATAGCTTATTTCAAAGGTTTATTTGAATAACTATTTTTGTATTAAAATTAATATTTTTAACATTCACCAATTTTATCAATAAACTACTTTTAAATAAATAATTAAATCTATGCAAATTTAATTTTGCTTAAGTTATGTTGAAGTAGTTTATAATAAACTAATAAAATAATTTATGGTTTTTAATTCAAATATTATATTTATTGTTCTGGTGAAATATTGCTTTCTTTTTTATAGTTAAAATAAAATGGAAAACAAAAGTAAATAGTTTTCTAAAGCATTATTCTTACGGAAAATTTTTAGATAAAATTAAAAAATTTTAGGGAAAATTCCGCTTCTTTATTCAAGTATGAAATATTGCCAGATTTGAATTATACAGAAATTAGTAAGTTCATAATAGTTAATAAATACAAATAAGAATTACTAATTTTGATACTAAAACTTCAAAGCTATAAAGCAAAGAAATGAGTGATAAGACATTCAGTGACCTTTCTTATTATATTTTTAACTTAGTGACAAAAATTTCATTTTGTCCTAGAATAAACTATACTTCTTCCTACAAGAAAAATTTTAAAATGAATATTCATTAGCTTATGACAGTAAATAACCAAATAGACTAACCTTAGATTAGAAAAGATAATTGCTTTATGTTTTGAGAGCATATAGTAGTAAAAATGCACAGAATAATAATTTCGAATTATTTAATTTAAAATAAAAAAACTCTAAAATTATCCCAGATTGTCCTAAGGGAACGATAGGAAATGGATTCACATATGCTAAAGAAAGTGTTTTTAGTATTGGAGGATATAATGGGAAAATGAGTAAAGATATTTATTAATTTATTTGTATGAGAGACGAATGGTAAATTCTTGAAAATATACTTAAAACCTAAAGTCATGTGATATAAAGTTCATTTTAAAAGATCTAGATTCCATCATTATTTTTGATGAATATTAGTACTTAAAATAAACATTTACCTATGATTTCAAAAATCTATTTATTCATGGAGGAAAATTTCCAACTGAAACAGCAAACTATCCGAATTTTTAGCCTTTACGAAATGGGAATAATGTTTTTAGTTATGCAATACAACGAGAGAATTATGAATTATGTATTTACGATTTGATAAAAGGCTTTTGGAAAGTTCTTCTTTACTTATTGAACCTCATTTTCTCATTTAATTATTTTTTTATTATAACTTTTGAATATAAAATTAAAATTTTACAATATCTTTAATAATTCTCTAAATTTTCATACTTTTCGCTTATTAAGATAACCAAGAAAATTAAAGAGTTTATAAAATTTGTAATTTCAGCTGGTGCTCTGAGTGTCTTGTTGGAAAAATAGTAGGTATATTACTATTTAAATTAAAGAACTAAGATTTGATATTAACACTGCTTTTTAGTTAATTTTATTTGCTTTCCAACTAGCAAAGCAATAAAGCTTATTTTAGACTATCTTCTATTTTTAAATATAGATAAGCTAAAATATTTTATTAGTTCTAGTAAATTCTAGCTAGAGATTTCTGCTTTTTAACAAAAAATCAAGTTTTCTCTTCAATAATTTAGCAAAATGGAATGATAAAGTATTATTAAGAGCAGAAAACTTTAATTGAATAGCGAATCAAAAAAAGGATGTGAATATAAATAAATATTATAATTATATAATTGCTATATCTAATTTAATTAATAAAATACTTTGTTGCTATTAAATATTAAAACTCTTAAATCATTGCAAGTTAAAAATGTTTTTGACATGTAAATAAAGTAGCTTTGAATCTAAAAGTATAAATTAAATGTGTGATGCATAAATAGTAATTGTTGATCTGATCAACTAAATTTAAAATTAGATATTTTAAATTAAATAGATGTAATATACTTCAAATTTTTAAAAAGTTTTACTATTAATTAAATCTGCATATACAGAATGGAGTGATATAATTTTTGTTTTTAAGCACTTAAAAAATCTTATATATTTTTTGATATATTTATATTTGAAGTTTTGATGGAAAAATATTTATAAATTTCAATTATGATGCTTAGCAGTTCCAGCTAGGTCACAGCCTAGAACAAGATGTTTTATTTGCATTCCTCCTACATCTTGAGTTTATCTCTTCTCTAGAATTTGCTCAATTTCTTCGTTTTTTCTTATTCTTGGAATAATTCTAATAGGTGCTTCGTTTCATTTCCTTCTGTAAATATCTCCTTATTAATCACAATAAAGTCCTTTGAACTGCTCTTATTCTTTTCGTCAATATTTTTTCTTGAATTTCTTAAATTTTTAACATCTCTTGTATAAAATCACTAATTCTAGCGATAATAATATCTCTTCCTTTCTTTTGTGCTTTATTATTTAGTAATAACCACTGTTTACTCAATTTCCATCTTTTATGGTATAAATTTTTATTCACTATAATGGTCTTCAGTTTTTTGAGATCCATCTACTGTTTTTAGACTATATTTCTAATTTTACAGTTTCTTACCTCTGATAGATCTAAATGATAATATTACTTGGAGTTAACTATCCTAATTGATCATTCTCATCTCTAAAATTTCTTATCCACATTCTAATAAGCCTCTAATTTTTGATTTCCCTATTTAAGTACCATAACCTCCTCTATAGGCAAAAAACTATAAGTGCCTGTTGCTGAATACTAATTTCCTTTTTGAAAATTTTGGATGGAAGTTATTTTCCAAATAATTATTAGAATATTTTCTTTTTATTTACTTTGGAGGTGTTTATTGAAGATATTGGGTTCTTGTTAAAATTTATTAATGAAAAAAGAAGATTCTTATTGTCTTTATTCGACTATTATTTCTATAGGGATTTTTTCTAAGTTTTGCTCAAAAAGAAGCTGAGAACAATTTTGAAGATTCAATTCTTTTTTTATTAAATGAAAACATTAAAATGTTTATTCAAGACAATATAAGTTAAAACCTGATTCATATTCTATTATATTATTGTATTTGTATTTAGATTCATATGATTTATTTAAATGTTGTCTATAACTTGCTTATTGGAGACCTAATAAGTTTGGTCCTATCTAAGTTATTAATAAAATGTTAATTAAGCATATTTATTAGTATAATTAGGGTTATCAATCTAGAGCTTATTATTTGAAATATCTTTATGTTTATTAAGTAACTGAATAAAATAAAGCTAGTGAAATGATATACTAATTATTTCCATATGTTGATATAATGCTAACAAGGTAATATCTTAAACTACAAATATTTGAGTATGCTTATTTCCTCAAACTATTATTTGGCTATAAACTTATTATTAAGAAGCATCCAAATAATAAGCTTCTTACATTTGTAAATCTTTTATGAGAGTAATCAATATTCTAGAAATAGTGAACGCTTATTATCCTTATAAAATGTATTAATTTTATATTTAAGGTAGATTAAGCAATATTATGTATATAACTCATATGATTATGGATATTATTTCGAAGTAAGCACAACTAATAATAGCCTTTTGGATTAAATATTCTGTAGAATAACTAAAAGAAGCTTGCTGAAGGATAATAATCACGTAATTGATATGGTAGAAATCCTAGAAAAATAGATTTTCTAATTCTTTATTTATAAACAAGTATTCATACTATAAGTAGCTGTATATAACTTTTTGTCTTTTTAATTTTAGATGATTATGACATAGAACTAATAATTAAAATATTGCTTAAAATAAGTTTTAAACTTTAATATTTTTAACTCCATCCTCACATATTTATACATGAAATGATAAACTAGAGAAATTTTATCTTTATAACTAGTTGTTGTAATATAAGATTATTTTTATACTGAGTAAATAATAATTTTCATTTACTATTTTCATAAGAATATACTTTCCTTTTTTCAATAAATATTCTATTTTAGTTATTGAGGTCACTTTTATAATCATCTCTTTTAGAAAATACCATAGTTATCACTATCAAAGGAGCTAGTCCTTTTAAATTATAATATCTATCATTAGAAAATATTTATGTATTCATAAAATTATCATAAAGCCTCCAATATCATTCACTCATTTTAAATTATAATCATTACCATCTTTACTCAAAGATTCAACAAACTAATCAGTATCATAAGCTTTTAGTAAGATAAAGTATCAAGATAAACCAATCAAAAATGCAATTAATAAACTACATCACTCTAAAGTTCTAAATATGCAGATAAGTAAAAGTCTTATATATCTTCTCTTTTCAAGCTATAACAATACTTAATATGATTTATACCTTAAATATTTTAAAAACTCTATTTAAACCTAAAATAAGAAATCTTAAGAAACCTGAATATCTCTCATCTCAAATAATTGCCTTTATTAAATGTGCTTTAAACAATCTATTAGCAAACTAGTTCTTAATTATGAATTTTACTTTTCAATTATTTACCATCTTTATTAGTTATTATAATTAAACTTTCTTGCTACTTCATCGCTTTAAGTTATAGTTGCTGCCAAATAATGATTGCTTAGCTAGATATTTATTTAAGATTCTATTCTTTTATTGCTTCTATTTTAGCTATATAATAATCTAAATGCTAATTTGCTATTTCATAGTACTAAGAGTTCAAGCATCTAGCTTACAATAACTAAATTAGGTATCTATACTTTTAAAGAAATCAAAGCATTTAGTTTAATTATATAGAACTCTTTTAATTTCTAAGTTCTTTAAATTAAATTCTTTCTAATTAGATAATTAAAAAGCTTTTAAAACTATATTATATACTCTCTTATTATAGCATAATGATTCTATTTACTAGATATTCAAGTTGCTATACCTTAGTCATTCTAATATTTATAACTATTAATTAATATCAATATCACCATTACACTTCAAAGTCTATCAATATAGTTATCTATACTTGGAACTTCTAACTTCATTCCTTTTAATGCTCTTATAGTTTGTACTATATTATATGTCTTGCTCTTACCATCTAAAGGGTCTTCTCCAATTACTTCCCAGTGACAAAATTAGCTCTAAACTAGTACTTAATCTTTTAACTGAAATTTCAAATTCTCTTCGAAATTTAAGGAATCGCTTATTGAGATTTCGACTTGCAACTTTATAGTCTAAGTTTCTATAAAATTCTGCTAGTCAATTACTGTTCCATTATGTTCGCTGATTTATTAAATAGCTATATCTTCCAATTAAAGCTTAGTTCATATTTCATACCTCATTATAGATTTCATAAGTCTTGCTTAAGCACTAAGCTAGCATGCGTAAAAATTTCTACGAGCTGTTTGAATTATCTAGCCACCTCCTCTATGAATAGCATCTGAGTACATACTCACATCTTCTATGTTAATTTTAATATTTCTTCAATTTTCAGAGCATAATACTCCTTCTCTGCAAACTCACTAAAAGCCATAGATCATTGAATCTTTTATTTCATTAAGATACTATACTGCTTAAGTTTAATCGCATAACATATTAGGTTATCATGACTCTAAACCATAACTCCAGATTCTTGAAGCTTACGATCTCTCTCAACCAAAATTGTCCATTAGTTTCCTTGCATTCACTTTTTAGTCTTATGAATCGCCTATTTCACATCTTTCGATTGCTCAAGCTACTTCTTCTTATAAAGGCTCAGCTCTGCAAAACAATCTATTGTGCTTATTTGGACTTTTAGTTAAACATACAATGCTAGACCTTTCAGTAACAGTTTCCCTATAAATAGCGAAAGGCTCGTACTATTTAATTTCACATTGACATAATTCTTCAGCTAAATAACTAAAGCTTCTATTAAGATGAGATTCACTACATGCTGCCATGAAATTGGTAGTAGTATTTTCATCGAAAGATACTTGAATAAGAGGATGGATTTAGTTTAGTTACTTAAGACTTGATATAACTAGAGGCAAGTCTTAACTCATTTTAGGCTACAAATACAACTTTAGTAGAGGATTAATATAAAAGTTGATGTCTCTAATCTTTTTCCCATCTATCTAACTAGTGATTGTTGCTTATTTCAGCATGTCTTTATCTAAATGCTGCAAATATACTATGTTTCCACACTAGATCTATTACACATTCTCACCTATACATTTATTAAATATTTAGATAGAACTTAACTCTTTTTTGATAATTTTCCCAGAACCCTTTATGCATATTTTTTAAGACTAAGCAGCTGTTCCTGAAAATACTCTTCCTAGTGCTATAAGTTGGGATGAATTTTTACTTCAGAGCATAGTAGATACAAATATCATTAGAGGTCCTTTAGGATCACAAGTTTTCATTGCGAAAGCGACTTCATCATTTTAATCTCCCTCATATAAGTAAGATGTTCTATATTCCTAAGCTACTTTAGGAGATGGCAGATGTGTAACAATCATCTTTAGTATAGATTGAGGTAGATTCAATCATTGTTGCATTACTAAGCTTAGTAGCTTATTACTTTGTAGCTACTATTATTCCTACACTAGTTAAATACCTAACTGTTCTGTCATTTTTAGTACTTTTTATATGTTTGCATTAGCTATTTCCTTTAGCAACTTCTATAGTGGGATTATTATAAATTCTACAAATCCTCTATTTAGAACTTTTCCATCTTCACTTTGTTACTTGCTTCACTTTTTTTGAGTTTTACTGAAGTAGAAGTTTCCTCATAATTTAGCTAGAAGCTTTTGTTGGGTAATTTAAGAAGATAAATTTAGGCAAATTTCTCTAGACTAAAGCATCAGTTTTGAGTAACTGAACCAAACTATACATTTCCTTATTATGGAACTATTTAGAAATCTAAAGCATTCTATTCTGATTAGAATAGTAGGATGAAACTATTAATGCTTTCTACTAGCTTAAACAGAACTTAGTAAATATCTTCGGCTTCCATGCTTTAGCTAGTTAAGAGAACATCCAAGTTATTAAACAAGAAAACTGGCTTTATTTACTCTTAAACAGCAAACTTAACAGCCTCTTCAGTCATGCAGCTAAGGCCTTTAGTGCAATCAATTATAATAACTAAACCATCTGATACTCTAAGCGAAGCTTATAAGTTTACTTGCCTAAACTTACTTCCTGAAGATAGTAAGTTTATCAGATACTATTGCTCTTCTTAGTCACTTTCTTCATAAATAACCAGTCTACTTGCATTACTAACTCTTATAGATCTATCTTAGCAATCTTATCTCAAGCTTTCCTCTTTTAATATATTCAGTTCATTACTTTCAAGCAGGGAATTTAAAAACTTATCCTATTCATTTGTGTCTAAATCTGCTACTGTTACGTTCCTGACTCTTGGCTGATTACTCATTAACTATATAAGCTATTAGAGTGTTAAGTTAACCATCTTATTTAATATGCTATTATTTGATTGTCTCTTAATTAAAGATACCCTTTAATTTAGTAGATGTTCTATAGGGATATCATTTAAGCTTGTTACTATATAAGCGTCTTTAGTATCTTTAAAGATACTTGATGCTGCTATAGCCTAGTGATTGTTATATATTAAAATCTAAACTTTTTATTCATTAGCTTTGATAGTTTTAGGATGGCTAAACTCAAGCTATGTTGCATTCTCTGAACTACTTATTAACGAAAATTCTCAGGATTTTTTGCTGATTAATTTCTACGAACAGAACCACTATACATACTGAATGCTTATTCCATAATTATATATTTCATGCCCATATTATCCGGATAAAATAGATGGGCTTCCTAAATAATTAGGATCTAGTAATGGATCCTCCTAAGAGTTGGAGATATAATAAGATAATTCAACTCTGGTCATCTTTTAGATATTAAAGTATAGCATTATAATTCTCATTTTATGATTATAAAATAATGATTTTCCAGATAAAGATATTAGTAAGTTAAGAGAAAGTAATAAAATGATTATAATATTTAGTTATTAATGAACATAAAGCAATCTATTCACTTTGCTTATATCTGTATATAAATCTTTCTTTAGAATTACAATATTTAGTTTTAAACCATCTTCAAAGTTTGTTACTTAATAAATTGTTTTAAGCTAAAATCTAAAAGCAGATTATTCCTTTAAATAAGATATTAAATTAACTAAAATACTCAAAAAATCAATTTTTCTAAGTTCAGCTGACTTCTTCTTAGAGATATTTTATTTCCAAAATTTCTACTATTTTAGATCCATTTTATTAGATTTGAATTTTTAAAGTTCAATCTAAAACCTTTTAGTTGATTTAGGAATCTTAAATGAAGTTATAATATATGGTTTATTATAGTTGTAGTAGCTTATTTATATAAAGAGCTTAAAAATTCAAGGAAAATAAGCACAAACTAAGATTATTTTCAGATAATAATACTTAATGATTCTTAGTTCTATTAAATGAAATTAACAT
The DNA here is from genome assembly GCA_946699065.1 of Loxodes magnus. NCBI lineage: Eukaryota > Ciliophora > Karyorelictea > Loxodida > Loxodidae > Loxodes > Loxodes magnus. Next base: position 556,813 of record CAMPDV010000134.1, on the reverse strand, counting down.
ATCAAACTTATTTTAAACACTTTAGCCAAATAGATATTATACTAGTAATTATAACTTACACCTAGAATATTAGAAGTATTCTTATATTTAATCACAACTGAAATTATCAGAAAACTATGAAATATAATAATTTAGAGATTTGGTGCAGTAAATTACAAATAATGTAATATGAGTACGCTATTCATTAAATCAGATGCTTCTATCAGTTATTTTTAAGTTACATTCTAATCGAAATAGTCTTTAAGAATTAAATGAGGAAGAAAATAGTCTAAGATATTATCTAAAGTAGTAAAATAAGTATATGCTTTTGCTTTTATTATTCTTAAAAGCGGCTTTTTTATTGAATTATCCATTTCTTGAAAGAAAGAGACAAAGAAGTTTTAGGGACAAATAATGTAGCTTAAACTAGTAAACTATTAGCGTATTATAAATAAATGATAGCAAAGTGGTAAAAGATATAAAGCATCTACTTAGTTTAAAATTAATACTTTTATACTTCCTCTATTCTCCTTAACTTTAGTATAAATCTATTTGAATAAAAGCTTCGTAAATTATTGTATTGCTAAATAAATCTTTAAATGTAACTGAAGTATCTATAAAGATTAGTATTAGTTTTATTTATAAATAGAGAAACACTTAATAACCAGTTATCTCTAGTTTATAATTTAACTTCAGATAACTATATTTAGTAAAGTTCTAGTATAGGAGTTAGTTTTGATTAATTTCTTTAGTATGTAATTAAAATAAATTTCTAATGAATAGAGTTACTCAAAGCTATCTATTATATTTATAGGGTGAAATTATTTATTTTATTAGTAGACATGCAAAAATAGCAGTTTTTGTTAAATTTAAGGCAATAATTTTAATTTTAAATTTAAGTTCTTTTCATTCATCACATTTGATTTTTGGAATATGCATCTCCGTATTGTTGATTATTCTGAGGGTTGTAGTAGGGTTGAGATTAAGGCTAGCCCATTTGAGGATGTTATTATGGGTATTAAGCAGGTGGTTGAGAGGGATATTGCTAAGGTTATTAATAAGTATTCACTCCCTACATTTGCACTTACTATCCTTATACTATCATCGATTATTAACCACCACTTGATTATTGCATAAAGGGAGGTAAGTTCTTTTCTATTTTGATTTCTCTGTACTCCTAAATAATAGCACAACAGTGACACCAAAAGTGACAACAGCAGTCAGAAATATATTCCCCTTATATATCATAATGGTTTCTAATAATTTTTCTATTATATCCATATCCAAAGCAGCAAAAGACGCAAGCACATATAGTTCTCATCACAGGGTCTTATCCTTATAATCTGAGCAAAGTGAATTGATCATAGGAAATGTAGCAAGAAGCGCATATGCCAAGACCCGGCGCAATTCCTAGATAATCTAAAGCGTACAATAAAGATAAGATAGGTTCAGAGAAGCAATCAAAAAGTTAAGCTCTCCAAGGTTTAGACATTTTATAAAACCTTGAAAAACAAAACTTAAGTTTATCAAGTATCAAATTAAATGAAAATAAGGAACTTATATAAAGTTTATTAAAAAGGATTTAAGATAAAGCATTCTTAAAACACTCTGAACTACACTATGATAAACATACAAGTTAGTCAACATTCTCTAAAATTTAGCAGTTATAATTAAGATTTAACAATTATTTCATTAATTAATATAAGAGGCCTAAAATATATTACTAGGTTGCTATTTATGTCAATTACTCTATAATTTTTCATTATTTTAGATAAAAGCTAATAATCTAAACTTAGAGAAATCTTAATTTAATATATTTTTATCTTTTTAAAAGTCTGTTCATTACTAACTAACAAAGTTAGATGCAAAATAATATCTCAAGTTATTTAATTTTTAAAAGTCAGTTAATATGAGACTGTCATAAAGATATTTGAATTCTTAATTTTTTATTTAAAAGTTAACAAAAATATTTTAAAATATTAAAAGCTAAAATAAACTAAATTCAGATTCCTCTATCTGAAATTTAAAGAAATTATTGAGTATAATCATAAGAAAGTGTCAGATTGGTTATTTCAGATTCACTAATAATTATACTAAAGGATAAATAAACTTTAAGTTTACTTCAATATCTCTAAGGTAAATATAACTACTTAATAAATTATCATCTTTACTTACTAAGATTATGAAATAGAAGACGTCAAAACTTGTAGGTTATATATTTGAATTGAATAAGTTTTAAGAATAATACCATATTAGTAACTACATCTTTAAGCTAATTATTTGAACTAGTTAATATATCATTTTCTTAAAAATAGCTTAAAAGTAAAGAAATGCTAATAAAACTTTGTTTAAGTAAGTAGAAATAAGAGCTAAAGTTAAAATATTAATGCATTCTTATTATTAATAAATAGCAATGAAATCATTGTATTTTCGACTCTATAATCTGTCCGTTTGCTAATGTCTTTCTTATTCTTCCATCACTATACTATCTTATTTTAGTTCCGTCTGGGAATAAAGTATCCTAAAGAATAATTTTTTCTTACTTTCTGTCCGTTAGGGAAATTTATAAATTTTACTCCTTTGTTATCTATTCTTTAAACTGTTCCATCAGGAAAAACACTTTCCTCCTCTCCATCTGTAAAGATGCATTTAACAGTCCCATCTGGAAAATTTATTTCCTTAGTTCCGTCTGGAAAATGTTTTTCTACTTGGTTGTTTGAAAATTTATAAACTTGAAGACCATCAGGATATGTTGTTTAGGTTGTCTTCGCTTCAGCGAAAAAATAAACTACTCTTCCATCTGTAAATGTTTACTTTACATCTCCATTTGTGAAATAAACAACAGAATATCCATCTGGAAATACCTAAAGAAATTAAAAAATACTTCTCTTCTAACTCCATTTGAGAAAATAATCTCTTTTCTTCCATCCTCATATATTTTTTGAATCTTATCTCCCATTTATTTATCCTAAGTGGATGTTTCATTTCCATGTATTTGAGCGTATCCTTGACCTTTTTCTTAAGGCCTATCCTACATTTTTTACTGTTGGTTCTTTTTTTCACTCTGTTACTTTGACTGAGTATTTTATCTTTAATTTTTTTGTACAAACTTGAAAGGAGATGATTAATTTTCATCTTCTTATATCTCCTGAACATTTTCATCAATAATCTTTTTATTATTTTCATCGCCTTTAAAAGCTTAATTTTCTTATTTTTTATTTTTAACTTATGGAATTCCAACACTAAATTTGAAACCATCATTTTCTTCCTCAAATTCTATCTATTAACGCTTATTAGACTCGCTTGATCTTTCAGATTTTTCAGATTTTTCTGGTTAACTTTAATCTTTAATGTTATAATCTTGATCAAATTCCTATTCTTATTTTTATTAATTTTATCTTTGCTTAAAACTAATTTCTTGCTCATTGTCTGATTCTTCTGAATAAGTATTTCAATTCTTCTTCTAATTATTTTTTTGGTTACTTTTTTCAATTTCAGCCGTTTTATTAATTTTCTAATTTTAGCCTTAGTTTGGAAATTTTTACGGAACTTACTCCTACTACTTTTACTTTTGTACTTTTACCTAGCCTGTCTAATTTTAACCTACTTATTAAAACGGCTTGCTTTATATCTGTTTTAAAGCACAATTCTTTATGCTCTCTTCTAGTTCTTTATTATTGATTTGAAATTCTTAGATTGATTTTTTTAATTTATCAATCGTTTGTTTACTTTATTAATTTCTATTTTTGAAATCTTCATCTTACTGTTGAAATTTTTCTCTTAAACTTTCTATTTCTTCTCTGTCTTTTTTATTAGATTATGGCTATTTCTATTACTTATCAAGTTCTTTCATTTACTTTCTAATTTTTCTTGATTCTTCCTCTTTTCAGTATTCTAGTTTTGAAATCTCTTCCGTTTTTCATATTTCAAATTGCTGTTTCTCCTTTTCCAGTTATCTTTACTATTCTTCTAGTTGTTTTCGATTTTGTCTGTAATTTTCGTTTTCTTTCTTTAATTTGATTATTTCTTGATCAAGTTCCTCGATTTTAGACTCAACATGGCTTTTAAGTTTATTACTTTCTCTAACATTTTCTTTTGCTTCAGTTTATTTTTTTACTTCGATCTACTTTTTTGCTTCAATTTGTTTTTTTTAAGATTAATTTTGGATTGGATTAGGTTTTTCTTAAAATACGTTTTTACCTATATCAGAGATAGGCTTTTTGTTTTTAGCGATATTACTTTCAGGCATATACTAATATTCTTCCTCAAGATCACCCCAAGGCTCATCATTGTGGCTTTTTACTTGTTCTTTTTTGACTTGTTTATTTTAACTTCCTCCTTTAATACTAGTCTTTTAATTTTACTAGTCAAATTAAATTTAGTAAGAGAATCCTTTTTATTAAGGAGAAGTGCTTAAATTTTCTCCTGAGTCTTCTTCCTCTTCATAAGACTTATCTTAATAAAAGTCTTTTTTCTTCTTACTTTAATATTGATCAACTTCATCATTTGAGTTCAACGAAACGTTTTTTTGAGAGTTAGCTCGAGTAATTTTTTTACCCTTGTCATTTATTACTTGTTCAGATTGCTTTTTAAAAGCATTCTTTCCTTATCCTCTCTTTAAAAATGAGAATTTCTATTAAGGAGGTTTTTCCTTTGAGTAATCTTTATCCTAGCTTTACTACTTTGAGATATAAGGGTCTTCAGTCTCACTTAGGAACGCATTTTCAACACTATTAAATTAAATTTTTTCTTAAGATGCTTCGTTTCTTTTGTTAGAGTAATTCTTTTAATTGTAAACCTTTTCCTTAGCATTTTCAGACTTCTCTGGAGTTGGAATATTCTAAGTTTTTCGCTTTAGAAAATCATGCTTTTAAGCTGGTTTTTAATCTCCAGCATATTCTTAGTTTTATTACTAGCTTCTAAGTTATTCTTCAAGCAATTATTCGAAGTTTTTATTCGTACCTTTGACTGGAATTTCGTCAATCTTGCTTTTTGGCCTTACTTCATTTAGTTCCTATTAGTTACTAGGGACTTATTCTTTAGTTTAGTTAATAGGAATTTCTTTCTACTCACTTTTTTGCCTTTTCTGGAAGCTAATTTCTTTTTCTACGCTTGGCTGTTCATTTTCATGTTCTTAGAAACCTTGAAATTCTTATGACGATTTAAGTTTTTCATTCTGTTACTATTTTAGCATGTTGGATATAAAATTCTTATCTTCAACTTATTAATGAGAATCCTATAGGGATTATTGCCACTTTTCATACAAAAGCTGGTTTTCCTCAAGAGGATCAAAGTTTTTTTATTCATTCTTGTAGAAAGAAGGCAGTTCAACAGCTTGTTTGGCTATTCCTGGTTATTATTATTGAGTGTAAGGCTTAGTTGCTAGTTGCTTTTAGAACTACTGGTCTTATAAATCCATCTGCTTTTTTTATTGTTACTATATAGGAGATTTAAGCTGAGCGAAAGGAGACTGAGTAAATTATGTTTCAACAACATTTTAATTTTGAGATATTAAAGGTGGCATCTACTATCCTATAATCATATTAGGTTAGTTAGTCAACTAAAAAGTACCCAGCTGCTACTAATTAAAATTAGGTTCTACTAAGTTAGCACCCTAAAAGCTCTGAATAGACTAGGCAAATGGATTAGTCTATAAATTCTGATTATATATCTACTAATAGTTTTGCAATAGCTACATTTAGTAATTCAAATACTGAAGCATTTCCTAGGTTTAATTTATATTAGTCGATGTCTGGGCGCCTTACATTAGCTAAGAGTAATCTTAATTCTACTAATAAGACTACTATAAATCAAACTATCCTAAGTTAATATTAGGAGGTTGATGGTCATAAGTGAAAGTTGAAGTGGTGGCTAATTCTTTTTCCTTTTAGGAAGTATTTTAATTTTTAAGTCTATTTTACATTTTTTTGTTCTTATAACTTTAAATATAATTCAAACCTATTAACACACCAGTTCTACTACCTCTAATCATAAGCATGCACATTTAATACACCATTACTACTTTGTATCCTTACTATAGTGGCTTCAACACTTTAGTAACATGATATATTAGATATACTTAGCTAAGAACATTAGAATAGTTAACTATAATAATAAATAGTTCCTAATATTCTTAGAGTTAGGATTAGAATAAAAGAGTCAAAAGGTATAAAATATAATTAAAGTTGTATTAATTTCATAATATAAAATGACATCTGTAGTAGAGGTTGTAGAGATGATGAAATAAGGGTTAATTTCTAAAGAAGAAATGATTAGTAGAATAGCTTAGTTAGAGGTTACTTCAGAAGTTAGTATTAATTACTCTGAAAAATAGTTTTAAGATGATCCTGGTCTTATTTAGTTGAATGATCTAGAGGATTATTAAGGATCGTAAGAATCGCTTAATGATGAGATAAAGTAATTTACATATGAAGAGTTTAATTAAGATAACATGCTGGAAATGTAATAAGTATAAGAGTACTTGCTGTAGAATTAAATGCCTTAAGAGTATTAGGGTAACAAGTCATACGATAAGTCACATAACTCAAGTCAAATGCCTAAGTATTATGATTATAACTTTAGCTCTAGTTAATAGACAGATTTTCATAACAGGTAGAACACATTCATAGCCAGAAAGGAAGCTTATAAAAAAAAGATTTAAGAAGAGAAGGCTCAAAATGAAATGAAGGAGTGCTCGTTTCAGCCTAAAATAAAGAAAAAATAATTTAACTAGTCTCAATCCTAGAACTCTTCTTAGATCGAAGTGTTTGAAAGATTGTACTAAACAGGAGAAAATGAAAAGCTTAAAGAAATGTAAGAATAGGCTAAGTTTTTAAAAGAGTAAGATGAAATGAGAGAGTGCACCTTTCAACCTAAAACTACTGAAACTGGAGTAACAGCAAGATATCATGAAAATTTGAATCTAGAAAGAAGAGCTCCTTAGTCCTATTTAAAGTGTCATAAATATCGAGAGCAAGAAGAATGTACATTCAAACCATAAATAAAAGGAATATCGAAGTAAATGCCTAATGCTTAAGAATATCTCTCTGAAAACATCTTTGAAAGATTAACTAAACCTAGGTAATAATTATAGTCTGTGGAATCTTAGGATTTGCCTGTTCCTTAAAAGCCTAGCTCAAGAACATAATACAATCGAAGTAGAGACTTTAGTAATTACAATGAAGAAGATGGTGAACTTCTACTCTCTTAATTAAATTTTTGGGAAAGATAAGCTATATATGAAAAAATAAAGTAAGAAAGAGCAAATTGGAGATAGTAACAGGCTTAAAATGAGATTTAGGACATTCCTGAAACCTTAACTAGCAAATAAGGTTGGTAATTTTAAAGCACTTTTGAAGATAGAAATGATTAATTACTACGTAAAAGAGAGGAAAATAAAAGCAAATACGAGGAAAATCATTCTTTTTAGCCAACTATCACAGATAAAGCTCGGAACAAAAGAAAAAAGACAGTTGAAGAACTTAGCAAAGGAGATCATGAATAAATGATAAGTTCGAAGTTAGAAATAAAGACATTACAAGAAAAAAGGGAAATGCAGCATTGTACGTTTAAACCATAAACAAATAAAAAAGAATCATCTTCAAAATTAGGTCTTCATTTAGAAGTAGATCAATACATTTAGAGAGAAAAGGAACTATAAGCTTAACGGAATTAAATAGTAGATGCTGTAAATGAACAACGAACTATAAAAGAAATGGAAGAGTGTACATTCAATCCTGCAATAAAAGATGCTCCTGGCTATGTTAAGAGAATAGCAAGAAACATGGCGATTCTCAAAGCAATGAAATGAATTATTTAATCGTTGCAACTTTAATAAAATTTTATTTTTCAAAATCTTACGAAGCAGATATTTTAAACTATCAATAAAGCATAATTAAAATTCAATTATCTTAACTTTAACTTATGACAAAGTGGTGTAAGCATGATGATTAACATAAATGGATAATAAACCTTAAATTATATACTTAATTCTAAAATCCACTTAAGTTAAACTTACATAAAGAGAATCAGTTTTATAAATCGTAGCCTCGATATTTTTTTATAATTATACTTTTTCTACTTTTCGCTAAATTTGGTATTTCTTATAACTAAGAATTAATAATTTAATCGCTAACCAATTTATTACATTTTAAATAAGAATAATATCTTTAAATAAATTTTAAGACATTTCTAAAGTAAAATATGAGATAATTCGAAGATCTATAATAGTAATATTTGAACATAGTTTAGTTCTTCGAAGACTCTAATTTAAATTAAATTTTAACTTACTAAGTATAATTTAGATAACATAAAAGCTTTATATTGAATAATCAACTTCTTATGCTTCATATAATTTAAAAGCAAATTTATGCAATATCTTATACTTCTGCAATATAGATTTAATCTTTAATATTTTATCTTAAAATGACATAATTAAGAAAGGTATAATTAATAACTCTAGGAGTATTTTGAAAAAATTGGAGTGGTATACAAACATGATCAATGAATATTCTAGTATATATGAAACTAAGATAGCTAGCTTTTAAAGGATTATTAGACTAATATAATAATTAGCTTTATTAATTTAACAAAATTAGACAAACATTTGATTAAAAGAAATTCATTTATCACTTATTTTTCGCTACTATTTTCTAACAGCCAGATTCTAGGTTCTTCACCCACTCAAGAGGTGCTCTTGAAGCAACCATATTTACAATCATCTTAGGAACAAGTCCTTTAATATCAGTTTTGGTGAATATTGTGATTTAACTTTTATTATCAGGTTTCGGTCTGATGATGTAACCTGAAATTACTGTTTCACATCTAATAATTCCTTTTCTTACAGGTACAGCTGGATGCTCGATACTTGTATAATGACAAGTAATACTTCCTTCTTCTGGATAATCATGCATCATCACTCTTCTTTAACAAAAATCACGCTTTTAGCACATAGCAGGTACTGCCAAATTATAATGAATCACATCTCCGACTGAATCAGATTCGATTAAAGTTAAATTTGTAAGTACTTTGTCCCAAAGACTTCTACTTGGTGGCTCCCATATTGCTTAAAATACTATCTAAGGAACATAAGGAACTATACAAACAGCTCTTATCATAACGACTGGATCATCTTTCTTAGTTTACTTATAAACTTAGCAATGAGATTTATCTACAACTTATTTCCAAAGTTTTCCATGTAGAGGTTATTTTTCTATATCCAAAATTTAGTTCAAAAGTGCTTTTTTTTCTTCTTTTGCTTTAATAAAGCTTTGGTTGACTAGCGACTCGCGGTTACTTTATAATTCATTATGACTAACATTTTGCTTAATATTCTACTAAAATTATTCTTCCTCAATAGCATTTTGAATCAACTCAATTTCATTTACTTAAAAGAATTGAGTAGAAGGCTAGTTTTTAAAGGGAGTTTTAATTGGCGTAGCCACTACAATATTACTTTATGATTTTTATTTAGCTTATCCTTAACTACTTCCTTTTGATTTCTGAGAATTAATTGACATTTATGAAGCCAATTCCATTTGTGACTGATTTTCCTGCTTATTTTCTTCAGGAATCATTTCAGGCTACTAGGGCAAAGGACCAGGCTATTGTTATACTTCCTATTATTTCAAGAACTGGTATTCTTCTGCGTTATTCAGTATATTAATTAATTAAAATTTCTGAAGATCCCTAAACGTGGAAATTCTTGAGCATAGGAAATCACTTTCTTCTTAAGACATTGAGTTGCATCTTCTTAATAGTAAGTCTCTTTTATTTTTAATCACAGACATTAGATCTATATTTTCCTTACGGTTTTTCAGAGCCATTTCCTAAGTTTCACTCAAAATTTTTTCAGTTTCTTTTCTAAACTGAGGAGTGTTATTTATCTTTGGAACAAGTTTGATCATATATTATATGTGTTCTTGCTCTAAAAGGGAGTTAATTATGTTCACATATTCTTATTGGGTTCCTTTCTTCTTTTATAAAAGATCTCGTACTGGAATAAAAAAGAATTATAGCCTATTATTTATGCTAAATGTAGAAAATCTTACTGTTTATAGTGCTTCACGCTTCTTATGTACTATTCTATTATTTCTGTAAATTTTTAAGCTGAATATAGTAGAGCTAATTTACATCTCTTTTTAAGGAGTAAATCTTTTAACCTGTATAGCTTAAAACTTACTTGCTTATTAGACTTTTATATTGCTCATGGAGTTCAAAAGAAGGGTAAAACTCTATTACTATTTTTTCCAAAGTCATAGCAAGTTATTCTAAAGGGAAGTTCTTTGTTTTGCTCTAATTGTAGCCGTAAGCTAATAAGGCTAGCAATCTTAATTTGTACATATCATCTTCTAGCAATTTTTTATGCCTGTATTGAGATTTTTTATGCAAGCCTATTCTTTTTCCAATAAACCTTCCGATTCCAGCTCCTATCACGACTCCAGCCAGCGCTCCCACTCCAGATGTAGAAAAAATGACCAGTCCAAGAAAGGCACAAACACCTGAGCCTAAAATAGTAGTTGTATTCCTAATATCCGTCAGCATGAGTTTAATCATCAGTTTTTGAATTTCTTTTTCCATCTAAATTTCTTCCTCATTAGGCTACTGCTAAGGAAAGAATTCTCTCACAGTTAAAAATGAATTAACTCTCCGAAGCTAAACTCCGTGCATATTCATTTTATATAATTCAATACTGTTTAAATCTAAAATAGCACTTAAAGTTAAAGATGATGCAAACTTTTACTTTATAACTTTATTAAATTCAAATCTCTTTGATTCTATAATATTTGATTCAAATGTTTGTTTAAGCTTGCAATTAGCATTACTTTTTGGTTATAATGTAATAATCCATTACCTTTTTAAATCTAGCTTATCTTATTTAATCGAAATTTTAAGTTAGCTAACTTCTTTAAATTTAAGATATTTACTTTGATAATTTTTTGTAATATAAGGCTAGTGGTTTTAACCATTAAGGTCTATAAACAGATTTATTAGAATTCCACTAAAAGTTTAATTTCCTTTATGTTTTATCAATCATTTTTAGGATCTAAGTAATTTCTGTAATTTTGTATTTTAATTTATTTAAACGCTCAAATTCTTTGAATGCTCAAATTGGTTATACATCGCTAATTTGATGTTTTCTATTTCTTTTATTTGCTATTATTGATGTAGATTTATTTAAAGCTATAACTCTTTCATATCATTCTTTAATAAAGCAGCTTTAGTATTAGCGAAATTTATAGCTTTCCATTTATTTTACAGAGCAGGATTTTTATAAAACTAATTCGTCTTCATTAGCTTTTTCATACTTTCCCTTGCATAGTTTTTTCTATAATGTCTTGAGTGTAATAACCAATGAAGTTTAAATATAGCTTGAAAATGCTAAAATATACAAGTTTTTTCTTAGCTTTTGATTGAAAATTTGAAGCTAAGGATTTCTACATAATGTTTAAGATACAAGATCTAAACTAAATGATAGGAAGATAGATTAAATTTAGTTTAAATCTAGATACTAATGAAAGATATGAAACTAATCTTTTTACAAAATCCTAGTTATATTGCATAGCCTTGAAACTTTAAGGGATAGCAAATATTTTAGAAATATATCCAGCGAGATTTCTTTAAACTTATTATAAAAAAGACAGCAAAATCAAGAATCATTTCAATATTAATTATAAGAAATACAAATCTCATTTGAACTTGAATCACAGATCTTTTAGCTAGTATTCAAACAGAAGTATTTTTAGTGTCAGTCATTACTACTACACATTCTACTAAGCTATTATAAGTATTTCCTTTTTTCCTTTTTCATTTAGAGCCATTAATTTAAATATTTAGTCTATTAATAAATACTAAAAAGCTTAAATGAAATTTAGTGAAAGACATGAAAGAGTTATAAAAATAAGGATAACTAATATTGATAATTTTCTTTTCTATTAGCCACAATAGAAAATAGTCAATATGCTTTAAAATAAGTTTGCTTAAAGATAAAATGATAGATAATAGACTCTAGGAAAGTTTTTATGCCTTTCAATTAAAAATATATCCTTTTAGATTATTTGAAGAAATCATTTGCTTTAAAAATAAACTTTAAGATTCAAGTATTTGCTTAGAATGTAAGATGTACTGTTTAAACTTTAGTCGATAATTTAAAATACTTTTAGATTGCAATTTAAATTACTAATAAGTTAAGATTTTTACTTTGCTTAGTAATGCAAGTTCCTATCTTTTGCGAGAGCTTTTTGTAAATCTATATTTAAATCTGACTTTTAATAAAAGCTTCAAACTGATAGTAAAGAATCAGTTTTTATATCCTTTTTTATATATAAAGCATTTTCTTTATTCCAAGTTATTCTATAATCCATTAATTATTGAAGTATAATAAGTATATTATGACCTTTCTTTCAAAACAACTAACTAGATCTTATAGAAAATTACTTTCTAACCATTTAGTTGAAATAACTAAATAAGGATTTTTATTTTCTAGCATAGACTGAAGTTATATTCATTTATAAGTACTAATCACATTCTATACCATCATTTTAAAAAAGCCTTGCCCCTTTTTTGCGAAATAAATAATTAATTCATTCATAAACTTGCAATTTTGTAATAGAACACAAGAAAAGGAAATTATTAATTGAATTTTGAACTAAAATAAAAAAATCTTTTATATACGAAATGAAAAAATCGCTAGCTTCTAACAGAAGGAAACTGGATAAATTACTTGTAGTACGTTAATATTCATAAGACAAACTCCAGTTTAAATAAATATATTAAGCAAGAAACCATAATCAAATATTAGTAACTTAAGTTTTGAAGAAGAGAAGGTAAGAAGATTATATTGCAACTTCGTTAAATCTACCTTCTCTATATAAAATGTATTGATATAATTTAAATTATCACTTGCATAGTAGAAATTATAGATTTAATATTTAAAAATTATGCATGATAGTAGATCTAAGCTATCTTAATTATTAATAAAGATCATGTGTATTTACATTCTTTTAATTTTAGAAGTATTTAATAACTTATTTTTACACGCGCTTTTTACTAAAAGTATAGGGTACTTATTCTTTCGCTCATATTTTTTTTGACAAATTACTTCATCAAATTTCTATAACTTTCAAATATGAACCACTTTAATCTCAGTTAGATTCATTTACTATTATTTTTCATATCTGGATTTTTAATAATTATATTGATTTAATTTCTACTTATTCCTTTTTAAATTTAGCAAAATTTGATAATTATTTGTTATTTATATTATGATAAAGTTTATACACAAATATGTACATTCCTAGATGATTGTTCATCTTATACAAAAGTTATATAGATCGTTGTAATTAAAATTTACTGAATATTATTACATTCGTAAGCATCTATAATGCTTTCCTTACCACTTATAATATCATTAAACATCATAGCTTTCAACACTTTGTCTGTCCTTACTTTAGAATTAAAGATTTACTTCTAGTCTATAATTTTACTTTCAGCTACCAATTATTCTTTATTTATTAAGGTTATATAAAAGTGCTATACTGTGAAAAATACCTTTTTTTAGTTGTTTAATTATCCTCTAATTCTTAAAAGTAAAATGCTAATATGTATTAAAACAATAATTCTAAATAAAATTTGGCAAAAGATAGTTGAAATCAATATTTTTAGAGAAGGAGTAATATCAGAGAATTATTGAGTAATACTGATTTCTAAAATAATAAATTACCAATATTAAATCTCTAGATAGTATAAACTAACTTAGAAGCACTTTATCAGGGATCACAATTCATATTTAGTCAAGAATAATACATGGCAATGGGAATCAATTAAGCTAATAAAGTTTATCAAGAAAAGTAACAAGAAGAAAAAGCTGCCATAAATTAGCAAAAGGTAATAGAATCGTTTGGAAAATAAAAATTATAGAAAAAGATCCGTGGAAAAATAGGCAGAAAACTAGCAATATTTAAATCAAATAAATTCGACAAGTCTAAATTTAGAAAAATTACAGATAAGTGAATAATAGGGAGCATAAAGGATGCTAATTAACTTTGAATAACTGTAACTTGAATATATAAATTGAAACTAAGGTATTCATTCACATAAAAAATGATAGAAGCTACTTGGTTGAAAGCCTTTGAAAAGCGGATATTTAAGTAATTAATTTTATCTTTATTATGATTAAAAATAAGCTTTCAATCATATTATTTATAAGAAAAAGAGCTAGAAAATTAGATTTTATGAAGTTAATACAAGCTTTAAACAATAAAATTTAAGATATAATATTAAAAATTATCATATTGCTTTAAGACTATAAACAGAATAACTAGAAATAAAAGATATCTAGTAATAAGATATTTAAATATATTAAAATAGGTCTATATCAAGATTTGGCTAAAACTATTAATGTCTTATTAAAATTGACCCTCTCACTTCTTTTTTCTAATTAAATAAGGAGAAGCAACTAAAATATAGACTTAAACGAGATAATTTTTTCCATTAGTGTCAAAAAAATTAAATTAGACAAGTTTAGTAAATTTATAGGTAAAGTGGGATGATAAATTTGGAATTCTGCATATATTAAGGTAAGTATTCATATGTTTAAACGAGTTTCTTAATTTTAGTAAAGCTTTTGGCGTTTATTTATTTATAAAAGTATAGTATAGTTTTATGAATATTTTAAAAAAGTAGAAAATATATTTTAAGGATTACTCGCAGGACTCAGGAAATAGGAGTAAATTACTTTCTTTAAATTTTAGGACGAGGAAAAAGATATCAGAAAGAGTATTCATCAAGTTGCAACTCCCATTTTGAGGAAAATCTAAGAATCAGGATTAAAAATTTTACATCAAGAGATTACTGGATTTTCTCCAACAGGGTCAGTAAGTTTCTATTTATTTGCTAAAATGATGCTGAACTTCCAGAAAAAGAAAATGAAAAATGACAATATTAAATAATTTAATGTCTCATAAATAGAAAGAAATTTAAATGATTCAGGAATATATAGCAACAACAAATAGCATATCTCTCAACTAATAAAAGTAACAAAAAAATTAGTAATCAAATAGAAAATTTTAGCTGAGAAACAACAACAGTTGCATAATTAATTAGGATTGCTGGAACTCGAAAGAAGATAGAAGGCAAGTTAAAAAAATGAGACTTAAGATGCTAAATATTGAGAAATGAGAAGTTAATTTTGAAAACAAAAGAACACTTTTATAAATAATGCCACTTCCAATATTTTAATTTCAAATATTGACAAAATGAAAGATGGATTTAATAAAATCGAAAAAGATTATACTTAATCGGAGTAAGTTGCAAATAAGAAAAGTTATAATACACTGATTTAGAAAAATCTATAGGAAGAAAAATCAAAAAATACTGATTAATTGAAGGAATTCATAAAGATAAGAGGAAAACAAAAGAAGAAGCCCCTTGAAATGTTGCTAACCTTTATTTAAAGCCTCTTGATTATTCTGAAGGTTGATGGGAAAGCTTTTGAAAATCTACTAAAATACCAAGCAATTTTATCTATTATTATTAATTTTATATAACTGTAAGAAATTAAAGCTTAACGAACCTAAACAAAACTTTAAGTCTATAAAATATTTTAAAATAAAGTAAATAAAATAATTATACAAAAATAAAGTAATAGTCTGGTAAATAATTTCATATTTATGACTAATTCTGGTATTTTATGATATTAGAGTATTATTTATGAGAAATTATAATGAAATTTAACATCGCTCAAGATTTCGTTATCTAAAAATAGGAGTTAGAAAAAGGGAAAGAAATTAATAGAGGAAGCTTTGGTATTGTTTACGAAGGAAAGTGGCAAGGAGGTATTAAAGTCGCTATAAAAGAGTTGTTCGTTTCGAGATCTACAAATAATGAGTTTTTAAAAGAGTTATAGATGTTAAAATCATTTAGGCATCCTAATATAGTTTTACTATATGGTTATTGTCCTTCTCCGTTGAGTTTGGTAATGGAGTTATTGTAATAATCATTATATAATTTCTTACATAGTAGTGAAGAAATACCATGGCAGTTAAGATACAAAATAAGTCTAAATATAGTGTTTGGGTTATAATATATACATGACTTAAACATTATTCATAGAGATCTAAAAAGCAACAACATTTTATTAGATAGCTCTTATAATGCTAAAATAACTGATTTTGGAATGGCGAAAGTAAAAACAGATTCAAAATTATAAAGTTCTTTAGATCAAGGTGGAGCTATTTTTTGGAGAGCTCCTGAACTATTAGTAATCGAGCCTGAATTTAGTAAATAGTCAGATATATATGCCTTAGGTATAGTTTTATGGGAAATAGCTACTAGAGAATTACCATTTGCAACAACAGATAGTTTTGTTGTGATAAATGAAGTGAAAAAAGGGGTTAGAGAGAAAATACCATAAGATTGTCCTGAGTAATTTGCAACGCTAATAAACGGATGCTGATAATAAGATTAAGGTAATAGATTAGAGCTAGAATATATATAGAAGTCACTGAGTAGTTTAATTGTAGAAAATATCGAATAGCAAATAAACGATAATAGAATATAAGATAATTAATTAAATATTAGCAATCTTGTTAATATTTAAGAATAATAAAATTTAAGTGAATAAAATTAAACTTAGTGTTTGGGAGTTTAATAATAAAGTTAGGATTTTAGAAATATGATTAGTTAAGAAGTACTGCAATTTTTAGTCGATTTTAAAGAGCAATAAATAAATATAGAATGAGTGTAATAAAGTATACTGAATAAGAAAGATATAATAGTATATAGTGATATAATTTATTAATTAGGAAGAGTGAAAGATTAAAGAATGGAATAAAAGTTATTAGATGTTGTTTTATTGTCGAAAAATAGTAACAAAATTGATATAGCATCATCTAATGCAATGACAATGCTTAACTACATAAATTTCTAATTTAGATAAAAAGATTTGGAAGGAGTAAGTATATTAGATGCTGATCTAAGTAATTCTATTATATAATAATGTAATTTTAGTTATGCAAATATGTAAGGAGTTAATTTAAGAAATGCAAAAATCAGTAATTGTAATTTTGATAATGCAAATATGACAAATATATACTTAGGATAAAATAATACTTTGAAGGGTCATAAAGGTACAATATGTTCAATAGCAATATCAAGTGATAATAAGTGAATAGTATCAGGAAGTGAAGATAGAACGATTAAGATATGAGATCTGATGACAGGCTAGCTATAGAGTACTTTGAAGGGACATACTTCTTCTATAGAATCTTTAGTTATATCAAATGACAATTAGTGAATTATATCAGGTAGTTCTGATGAAACGATTAGGATATGGGATCTAAATTAATAATAGTTAAAGAGTATTTTGAAGGGACATACTTAAAGTATATTATCAGTAGCAATTTCAAGTGACAATAAGTGAATAGTATCGGGAGGTGATAGCACAATGATAAATATATGAGATCTGACAACTGGTCAGCTAATGAACACTTTGAAAAATCACACTAAATCTATAAGATCTATAGCTATATCAAGTAATAATAAGTGAATAGTATCAGGAGGTGAAGATAAAACGATAAAAAAATGGAACTTGATAACTGGTAAGTTAAAAAGAACTATGGAAAATCACATTAAAACTATAAGATCTATCGTTATATCAAGTGACAATCTGTGAATAGTATCTGGAGGTGAAGATAAGATAATAAATATATGGGATTTTTAAAATGGTTAGTTAAAGAGTACTATGAATAATCAAATTGGTCCTGTATTCGCTGTAGCAATATCAAATGATAATAATTGAATAATATCAGGCACTCATGGTGGGATGATAAAGATATGAGATTTTCAAAATAGTTAGTTAAAATGCACTTTGAAGGGTTATAAAAATTTTATTTCATCTGTAGTAATTTCAAGTGATAATAAGTGAATTGTAACAGGAGGTGGAATTTTTTAGCAAACGATAAAGATATGGGAAGTATAGAGATTATTAGCTTTTTCTGCTTAAGGCTAATAAGAAAAGGTAAGTTAAAATTAAAGAATTTAAAGTAGTACAATCTCAACAAGTTGTATGGGAAGAATGAGTTAAAAATATCTAACTGTAGTTTTGAAAACATAAAAGTAAATGAGAATGATAGAAAAACGTTGCTAAGGAAGTGCATTATATTTTGAAGGAACACAAACTAATTTAAAGTAAATTTATAACTTAAAAGCTATTAAAAAATATAATTACTAGTAAAAAGATTAAAGGAAAAGTATTTGTATATGAGATTATTTATATATCAATAGAAGGAAAAGGGTGTATTAAAAAATATTTTAATTGATTTCATAGAGTTTGTGAATAGAACAAATGCAAAATGTTTTTAAAGTTAAGAGGCTCTTTTAGTAAAGTGAAAAGTAATCAACAAAATATGTAAGAAATTAAAAAACTAAGAAATTCATAATTAAAAAATTGTTTATTTTTGTAGTACTTGCAAGTATCCTTATGGACTCAGCAGACTATTTTTTTCGTTACCGAGTGGTGGGATTTAAACCCACTTATAGAAAGTTTTACTAGCATAGAATCCGATGTTCATTCGCGAAAGGTGAAAACCGATAAATTCTATGTCTTAAAACTTTTACAAATTTTTACATTCCCTCTTTTATATAATGTCAATCAGTCGTATTATATACTGTTGAATGTAATACCATAATGTTAAAGCCTTTAAATTTTGATTTAAAATTAAAAGAAAAAAAAATTAGTAATACATATTTGAAAAATTACTAAAAAAGTAATTTATTATAAAAGGTACAAAAATTAATAATCTTTTTCTCAATTTTCTTATTTTAATTCTCATTCTTAAAATGGATTCTGGTTTCTAGTCCACCGAATAGGTAATATGGTGCAATCATGTCTGAATTGAAAGTACTCTTTCAATAGATTATACCACAAATAAGTAAGGACGGACTTATTGTGTGATAAGTCTTACTTACTTGAGGGTTCTCTATCAGTAAGAGAGATCGACTTGAGGGAACAGAAATCCAGATCTCAGAGTTATCCTGATTTTCATGTCGCTATTATAATCAGGAATTAGAAAACTACAAATACATGATGAGATCACTAATAACAATTTTTTAGAATAATTTAACCTAATTGGATCATTTGACACAAATAGTGGAATGTTCTCTAACTCCAGCCTTTGGGAGAATTACAAGAATTTAAAAAGTGAAGGCAATCAATTTTGATTATAAAAATGGAGAGAAGAAGATAAGAATCAAAGAGACTAGATAAAGCTAGAAACATTTCTAGCCTATCATTAATAATTAAATTTGGTTTCTTTATTTTTTCTTGTGAGCCAAGCAATGATGGTACCACGCTAATTTAATTAATTAATTTATTTATAATTTATTTTTAATCTTACAATAAAAAATTTATCATAATGAAAGATTTAAAAAATAGGAATTGATTTAATATAAGGAAGTATTACTTAAGAGGGAGTCATAATTATTGATATAGAAATTTAATTATTTTGAATATGGAAACATAATTGCATAGTTACATTGAATGTAATATGCAAATTATATTTAAATAAAATTTTTATTTTCATTAAACCTCAAGCAAATCTGCTGTTCAAATTCGTCTTGCTTAGTAACTTGACTATATTCTTCTTAAATTTCTTATTTTTCATTTGAGAAAATTAATGAAGTTCCATTTTTCAACTTGAGCACTACTAATCTTTTCTTCAATAATTTATTATGAAAGACTTGAATAATTTATCTACTTTAGGAAGTTAAGTCCTTAGTCTAAACTTATAAAATTAGTTTCCTTCTAATCTTTTCCCAAAAGTAACTAATTGTTATAAAATTGCTAAAACAAATCTTTATAGTATGAACAATTAGAAATATGTTTAAGTTTGTCAAAATCTTAGTTACATATACGAATTATACTTGATTAGATATAAAAGTGATGCTAAATTAGTTCATATTAGAAATTATAAGAGTAAGTTCTTATTTTATAGATAGAAATAATCTCCTGAGTAAGATATTTATTCAATTTCGTGTATTATACTTAAGGAAATGCATTTTAGTTATTTATACTTATCTATTATTATTCTAGTAGTATGTATAAGTATACTCCTTTGAAGACATTCTTAGAAAAATTTGCTGTTGCTTTTATAAGTAAGATGCTTATTGAACTCTTGAAAATTACGAGTTTTTAAACATCAAGTAGATACAATTAGATACCTTTACTTAAATATCTCTGATATAGTAAATTGTATTAAGAACATTTTGTCGGTGAAGATGCAGTATCAGAACCTGAAATCTCTTGACTGATTTTGTTTAATTTAGAGTAAAGAGTATGAATTTATTTGCTATTAAGTGGACAAAAGGAAGCCAATTTAAATCTATAGAGCAAGAATTATTAAAAGCTGATTAAGAAGGCCTAAAGGTCATTCTTGATACGAGTCTTTAAGATTTAGTTATTTTATTAATAATTCCTTTAAATCCTGCCAAAGTAGCCAAAGGTGTAATATCATCATCTACTCTACTTTAGGTAAAATAAAAGTTCAACAAAGTGCTATAAAATAATGTGAAGAAGTAGCTCCATAATTCGATAATATTATAATAGTTTTCAAGATTGCTATTGAAATCAAAGAATTTTGCTGCATAGTGGAATTTAAAACCCTTTCTTTCTCCTAATTAATACCCTTTGTAAATAATTAATTATTTTTAGTTATTTGGCTATCCATTGATATTT
This sequence comes from Loxodes magnus, assembly GCA_946699065.1. Lineage (NCBI taxonomy): Eukaryota > Ciliophora > Karyorelictea > Loxodida > Loxodidae > Loxodes > Loxodes magnus. Next base: position 536,103 of record CAMPDV010000134.1, on the reverse strand, counting down.
AAGTTTATTAAATCTCTACTTTCCTTTTTTCTTAAGAGGAATTTTAAATTAGCATTTTAAAAAGGTTAAAATAATTATAAAGATAGGCTTTGGAGTAATAAAAAAAATAGAAGTAGATATGATAAAATAGATTCGATATTTAGAAATATTAAGACATAGTATCAATTTTTATAACCTAAGCTAAAAAATATTACAAACACTTTGACTATAAATATTTGTGAATACCTATTAACTATCTATCTCTTTCACTGAGTTTTTAGATCTTAAATTAAGCAGCTTGTAACTTACTTTTATCTAAGCATTTTGATTGCTTTAATCATCAATTAAATCTTTAAACACTTATAAATTATTCTTTACATAATGAAATAAACTATTTTGACTAATTAATCTTCTAAAGGAATTTTAATTTATAAGGATTCTAGTAATGCTATTATATTTGTATAGAAATAATCTCCTTTTAATCTTCCTTTTAAGCTATGTTGTTTAAAAAATTCCTATATATCATCTTTGTAATATTAGCAGTCAAAATATATTGCAATTCATTTTTTGTGTCCATAGATACAAATAATAGGATTACCTAAGCTTAGGAGGAACACACTGAGTTACTATAGAAATTTAAAGAAAGCAATTTTAAGTTAATTTGTATAAATATTGTCTCTATTAAGTTGCTTGCCTTTTAGTATTGATAATATCAGGAGATATAATTTATTTTTTGTTTTAAATAATGGCAACAATCATTAACAAAGACTAAAAATTAGATTTTAGTTTCTTATGTTCTTTTTTCAAAATATCTTACTGTATTATCATAATATAAATTAAAATATAGATCCATTATACTTGCTTGCTACATCCAAGGATATTTCCAATCTCCTTTGTAGAATAACTATAAATAAAAAGTATCATATATAAAAATGGAAATTTTCAAAAACATTTATCAATCTGAAAGTAAGCTTAAATCTTATAAGACAGTATAAAGCAATTTTCTACAATAACTTAAATTATTTTGCTACATTAGTCTAAGAATATATTAATTACTTTTAGAAGAATTTATTGCAATATAGTCTTTCTCTTTCTCTTTTTAATTATATCTGAAATAACCACTTTTTTACTATTTCTTCAAGTTATTCAGTACTCTTATTTGAAGTTATTAAAATTCTAGCATCTTTTTTATTGCTGCATTTTTTGGGTTACGGTAATAACATCTTTTTATTTCTCGTTTATGTTTAAATCTTGAGATTTTTCTCCTTTGATTATCATTGGATCGATCCCTTATATTTTTAGCTCTATTTAACGCTGCAATTTTTTTAATTTTTTTCTATTTTTTCTTTCCCACTTTCCAATTCTTTCTGCTTCTATTATTAGTTCTATAACTGACTGTTATAGTATCAAGAAATATTTTAGAATGCATTAAGATTTTTTTTTTTACTTTGAGTCTCAACTCTATTTCCTCCGCTATTTCAAGGTTTTCCTTTAGTTTCTTATTGTCTTTCTTCATCTTTTTTACCTCTTCTTGAAGATTAAAATCCACTTTAATCAGAAAGTTATAGCTTATTTGCTGTTTAGTTGTGAAATAAGAGAACTCCGAGTTCATTTTAATTTTAACCTATTTCCTAGGCTTTCCTCTGGAGGAAGGAGACTCTTTTTAGTAACTTATTTTTTGATATCTCTTTTCTGGCCCTATGCTCTAAGATATCATTAGCTTCTGCTTTTTTGGACTGAAAAAGCTTGAACTTAATCCTGACATCTTTTTATGCTAAACTATCAAATAAAGCAAAAATCCCTCCATTTCTTTATTGCTTATTTACCTTTTATAATGAAATAAAATAAAGAACTACAACTATATCTATAAATCTTAATATAAGATACATTAAGATTACCCAAATATATTAGTAATTCTAATAATTAATTACTTTTTTAATATTCATAATCTAAGAAATTTCAATTATTCCATTTAAGTAATAAAAGAAACTAAATTAAATTGACTAATACAACTTAAATTATCATTATATAATTACAAAATATTTGATTTTATAAAATTTATCTATGAAGTAGATAGAGATAATTTAGTCTTTTTCTTTCGAAAAATAATTAAATATTTTAATTTTTATATTTATAATCTAAAGACAAATGCAACTATTATGAATAGTATAGACTATGCTTATATAATTTCTGATTTTCAAATCCTTGCACTATATTTATACAATTGTAGTTTGTCTATTTAAAGTAGTTTATTAAAATTTTCAGCTTTTCAGCTCAAGTTTTTGTTGGTCTTATCTTTTATAAATATTCAATTTATTTATTGAAAATGAGATATTTTCAATCTAGTTAAATCCATAACCTACATTAAATCTCATGTACAAGTATTATTTTTATAGTGGAGAAGTTTTCTTGAATTACTTATATAAATTATTTAATATTACGCTTCATTAAACTTAATTTCTTTTACTAATTTAATAGAATTTACCTACATCACTATTATTATTATTTAATAAAAATTTCTACTAATATGAATAATTTCCAAACAAGAGTATTATCTCATAATTATAACCAAAAACGAATGATAATAGGATAAATTAAGTTTAGCAATTTTAGAGGATTTTCACCTCTTCATGCTGGACACCAGATTGCTCCAGTGTTAAAAATAAAGTTTTAGATGTCTCTACTCCTCTCTCCTCCCATTATTCTTGTCATTTCCGGATCTAGCCTTATTTCTAATTAAATTTTCTCTTGTAAATGTATCCTTATTCATTTAAGTATAATCTTTCTCTTATTTGTCTCTACTACATTTATTTTTTCTTCCTCTAATGTGCTTGTATGATTCTTTATTTATTCCAATACTACGTCTTGAAATTTTGGAATTCCTTGCAGCGTCTTCATAAGTGTTCTGTCGAATTACAGTACTTTTTGGAGTTTAACCTTAGTCTTCCTATTGGTCTCTTCAATCATCATTGGACCTCCCCTTTGTTCATCTAATTTCTTTTCTAGTATTTCCAGTCTAATACTCAGATCAGATTGTTTCTGAAGCTAATTTTAGGATTAGCTACTCTGGTCTTAAGATATGTTTCAGAAAGCGCTTAGTTCTCTTTCTTAGGACATAAGTTTGAATTCTATTCCCTCCGCTAGGTTGAGTTTTTCCATCAGTTTCTTATTGTCCTTTCTCAGTTCCTAACCTCTTCCTGGAGGTTTAGTACCACTTTGATGAGCTGTTCCATGTTCATCTAACCAGAAGGATTGAACTTTGAGACCTCCTGGTGCAGAGCAGACTTCATCTGCTTTCTGGGCTTCTCTTCTGAGGTTGGAGTTATCTCATGTGTTGTCTTCTGAGCTTGTTTCTGTTCCTCTTCAGGTTGTTAGAATTAAGAAAAAGGTTAGGGTTAAGGGTAAGAAGACTATCCAAGATTGGATTCCTCTCAAACTTTTTGGAGGTGTGTAGAAACCTTTTTGAATCCTTCCATTTTTTATCGCAAAAAGGAATATAGAGAAACATTTTTTTAAATCTTAAAAGCAGAAACTAAAAGCACTACATTAATAAGCATGTGAATATAATAAAAAAGCTTTTAATATTGATTTATACCTATTAACTAGCTAAATTTAATAAGTTGCATCTGTATTATTTAAAATTTAGTACTATATTAATAATATTTTTAATTAATTAGTATCACTGTTCTTATTATAAGCGATGGTGCTTATTTTAGTTATATTTTAGCTTTCTTTTATCAATTAAAGCTAAACTTTTATTTTATATTAGAGTGAAAATTTTAATTTTAGTCAATTAATTAGAAAATTAGGCTAAATTCATTTTTTTATTTAGTAAAGTAAATTAAATATTTTTATAAAAGTAAAGGCATAGTCTGATTAAAAAATTCTTAGTTTATTTAGTTCTGATATATTAGCTACTTAGAGTACTATTTATAAACAATAATAAATTAAATCTAATATCGCTCAAGATTTCGTTATCTAAAGCTAGGAGTTAGAAAAGGGATAAGAAATAAGTAGGGGAAGTTTTGGTATTGTCTACAAAGGAAAGTGACTAGGAGAAACTAACGTTGCAATAAAAGAGTTTGCCAATACAAATCATATAACAAAGGAAATCTAGAAAGAGCTTAAAACTTTCTAAATACTTAGGTATCTTAATATTGTTTTTCTATATGGTTATTGTCCTTCTCCGTTGAGTTTGGTAATGGAGTTATTGTAATAATCATTATATAATTTCTTACATAGTAGTGAAGAAATACCATGGCAGTTAAGATACAAAATAAGTCTAAATATAGTGTTTGGGTTATAATATATACATGATTTAAACATTATTCATAGAGATCTAAAAAGCAACAACATTTTATTAGATAGCTCTTATAATGCTAAAATAACTGATTTTGGAATGGCGAAAGTAAAAACAGATTCAAAATTATAAAGTTCTTTAGATCAAGGTGAAGCTATTCGTTGGATGGCTCCTGAATTATTAGTAACTGAACCTTAGTATAGCGTATAATCTGATATATATGCCTTAGGTATAGTTTTATGGGAAATAGCTGCTAGAAAATTACCATTTGGTACGATAGAGAATTAGGATTTAGGAAAATATGATAAAATACCATAAGATTGTCCTGAGTAATTTGCAAAGCTAATAAATGGATGCTGAATAAAAGAGATATGAAACAGATTAGAGCTAAAATTTGTAAAAAATGTATTGAATAACTTACTTGAAGAAAAAAACACAAAACCAGTCAAGGATATATCAACATCAAAAGGGTGCTAAAATATTAGCAGAGCTATTATCAATCTTGAAGAATAAAAATTAAATGATTAAAATTAAGCGGTAGCCATATAGTTTAGTTAAGCAAAAACAAAAAATTTAGATAATATAATTTTAACTAGCTAAGAAATACTGCAGTTTCTATTTATCTTTAAAGAAGAGCGAATAAATGTTGAATGAGTGAAATAAAGTATATTAAATAAAAAAGGCTTAATTTTATAAAGTGATATAGTTCACTAACTTATTTAAGTGAAAGATTAACAAATCGAATAAAAGTTACTAGATGTTGTTTTATTATCGAGGAATAGTAATGAGATAGACTATGCATCCGCAAATGCAATGACAATGCTAAACTACATAAATTTCTAATTTAAATAAAAATATTTGAAAGGAGTAAGGATATAAGGTGCCGATTTAAGTAATTCTATTTTGGAGAAATGTGATTTTAGTTTTGCAAATATGTAAGGAGTTAATTTAAGAAATGCAAACATCAGTAAATGTAATTTCGATGAGGCAAATATGACGGACATACATCTAGGTTAAAATAGTATTTAATAGTTTCAGAAAAGAAAACTAGCATCTTTAGCAATATCAAGTGATAATAAGTGAATAGTATCAGGAAGTTATAATTAATTTATAATGATAAGTGATTTTCAAACTAATGAGCTAAAGAGAATTTTGAATGGACATATTTCATTTGTGGAATCTGTAGTTATATCAAATGACAGTAAGTGAATAGTATCTGGTAGTAAGGATAGAACAATAAAGATATGGAATATTCAAACAGGTTAGTTAAAGAGTACGTTGACTGGTCATATAGATTCTATAAGAACTTTAGCGATATCAAGCGATAATAGATGAATAGTGTCAGGAGCTGGATGGAATGATAAAACAATAAAGATATGAGATTTAAATTCAAACGAGCTAATGGGTACATTATCTGGACATACGGATTCAGTGAGCTGTGTTGCAATATCAAGCGATAATAAATGAATAATATCAGGAAGTGGTGATCTGTATTAAGGAAGTATTATTATATGAGATTTCAAAACTTAAACGAAAAGAAGTATACTAAATGGTCATAAAACTTATGTAAGGTCAGTTGTGATTTCAAGTGATAACAAATTACTAGTATCAGGAAGTGAGGACTAAACTATAAAAATATGAGACATCTAAACTTAGTAATTAAGAAATACATTGACTGACGATGATTCTTCTGTATTATCAGTTGCTTTATCAAGTGACAATAAATGAATAGTATCACTTTCTTCATTTGGTAGCATAAAGATAAGAGACGCAATAACTGGTTAAAACATGATAACGTTATAAGATAATTATAATACTATATTCGACATGAAATTAACTTTAGATAGCAAGTGAATAGTATCATTAGGTGAACAAGGTGCTTAAAATCAGATAATTAAATGAGATGTGTAAAGATTATTAGGTTTCCTAACTTAAGTTAGTAAGAAAAGGTAAATTTAATAAAAATATTATAGAAATACAAGTTTGATTAGTTATATGGGGAAGATAAGTTGAAAATTTCTAGTTGTAGTTTTGAAAATATAGTAGCGAGCGAGAAAGATAAGAATATATTAATAAGCAAGTGCTTAATCTTTTGAAGAAACAGGAACTAAGTTTAAATTATTTTTTTTAAAGAGATAAAAATATTTAAGTACAGGGAAATAAAGTATTATGTAAAAAGAAATTCATTAAAGATATATTTAAGTCAGAAAAAGAAAAGTATAAAAGTATATTTAATGAATAACCTTATAATTTTTAGTTTTGCTTAAAATTTAAGATAAGAGTAAGTTAAGAAGCTCAGTCTAGAGAAAAAGTGGATATAAGTAAGAAAAGTTCTTAAATAAGATAAATTAAAAAAAATAAAAAATAAATAAATAAATTTGATTATAGAGCGCGTAGCATTCTCGTTGGTGCGCAGCTCTTTAAAAAATGTTTCGTACCGACAAGAATGTTTGTTACTGATAAAATTATAAGATACTGATAAACCTTGTTCAATACTGGTATAATTTAGAATACTCGTAATCTTTAATACTTGTTGGAGGTTCAAGGACATGGCAGGTTTGCGTCTCATTGCATCACCAAAGCAGAGGACGACATGTGTCAATTATGGGTACTTAAATTCCCCACCTCTGATGAAACCGTCCCTTGTCGTTCACCTTCGAAGAACTATGGTAATTTTATAATAAAATTAAAAAAAGTGAAAAATAAAGATAAAAGTAATTCCTTTAATGAGTTTTAAATTTTTTAATTAAAAACAGTGAATTTATAAGTTATAATTAAAAAGAAAAATACTGCTTTTAAATAACAAAAATAGTAAAACTTGGTAAGTGTTTTTCAATGACTTTTATATTAATGGAAATGCTTCAAATTATAAAAAAGGCTTAAGGAATTTGTTATATTTATAGTTAATTAAAATTTTATAACTTACATACTTTTATAGCAATTTATTTAAAATTAATTAAAATTAATTTTTTTTACTCAAAACAGAACATTAAGGACCTGGTCACGCCATAATTTTCCACACATATAGTAATCAAAATCAACTTTTTTGCAGGATTTTTTCACCACAAAGTGCCAAATCCAGTGACATTCTATAATTTAATACAGACTGATCATTGATTAAGCTCCAACCGTTCAAATCGAAGCCTGCTGCAGCCGGAAAAATTAAATATTTGGCATAGAAGGTGCCCAAGCGATTAGTCAGTGTCTTCTTAAAGCCTTGGTATCTACTGAAAACTTAAAATATTTTTATAAATTTAGATATAATACTGCCTTCTATATTTTATAATATTGATATTTATTTGTTTAATTTAAATAATTTTAATACTTAGAAACTAGAAAACTTCTATATATTCTAAATTTTGACATATCATATATATGCTAAAACTTATTATTCATCTTTCCAATAAAGGATTTTATCCTTTTTCCTTTATTCATTCATATTTAACTTAAAGGATTAAATTTAGTGTTTGGAGTTTATTTGGTATAAAAATACCTTAACATAAGTTATAATTAACTATATGAGCTGGTATTAGATAGTTAACTATTCTAAAAATAAGGCAAACTTGATAGTAAATTATGCAAGGTAGCTAAACTTAGAAAGCTGCATATTTGATTGTTCTATTTAAATAAATAGCTTTATATAAAGAGTTACTTTTAGAATAAGTTAAAGTAAGAAACTTAAAATTAAGCTTAGTAAATCTGAAGGAAACTAAAGGTATAGGTAAGTGAATAGGCAGCTTTACTAATTGATATAAGTATTTTAATAACTAACTATTGAGCATCTAAGATATATAAGATATCTAAGGAACTATAAAATAGTATAGGCAATCTTAAGATAGAAACTTCAATGTTAGATAAGCATTGATATAAACTTATAAATCATATAATTAAAATTCAGATATTAAAATGTTTGTTTGATAAAGTAAAGAAAGACACTTAAATATTAACTGCTAGTATGAGGCAAAGAATGCTAATAAGTGTATCTTAATATCTTTTATAGAGAATCCTTCTATTTAAAAGGCTAACTATTATATCCATAACTATAGCAGCATTAAGTACCTTTATAGTAACAAGCTTAAATGATATCCCTATAGAACATCTACTAAATTAAAGGGTATCTTTAATTAAGAGACAATCAAATAATAGCATATTAAATAAGATGGTTAACTTAACACTCTAATAGCTTATATAGTTAATGAGTAATCAACCAAGAGTCAGGAACGTAACAGTAGCAGATTTAGACACAAATGAATAGGATAAGTTTTTAAATTCCCTGCTTGAAAGTAATGAACTGAATATATTAAAAGAGGAAAGCTTGAGATAAGATTGCTAAGATAGATCTATAAGAGTTAGTAATGCAAGTAGACTGGTTATTTATGAAGAAAGTGACTAAGAAGAGCAATAGTATCTGATAAACTTACTATCTTCAGGAAGTAAGTTTAGGCAAGTAAACTTATAAGCTTCGCTTAGAGTATCAGATGGTTTAGTTATTATAATTGATTGCACTAAAGGCCTTAGCTGCATGACTGAAGAGGCTGTTAAGTTTGCTGTTTAAGAGTAAATAAAGCCAGTTTTCTTGTTTAATAACTTGGATGTTCTCTTAACTAGCTAAAGCATGGAAGCCGAAGATATTTACTAAGTTCTGTTTAAGCTAGTAGAAAGCATTAATAGTTTCATCCTACTATTCTAATCAGAATAGAATGCTTTAGATTTCTAAATAGTTCCATAATAAGGAAATGTATAGTTTGGTTCAGTTACTCAAAACTGATGCTTTAGTCTAGAGAAATTTGCCTAAATTTATGCTTCTTAAATTACCCAACAAAAGCTTCTAGCTAAATTATGAGGAAACTTCTACTTCAGTAAAACTCAAAAAAAGTGAAGCAAGTAACAAAGTGAAGATGGAAAAGTTCTAAATAGAGGATTTGTAGAATTTATAATAATCCCACTATAGAAGTTGCTAAAGGAAATAGCTAATGCAAACATATAAAAAGTACTAAAAATGACAGAACAGTTAGGTATTTAACTAGTGTAGGAATAATAGTAGCTACAAAGTAATAAGCTACTAAGCTTAGTAATGCAACAATGATTGAATCTACCTCAATCTATACTAAAGATGATTGTTACACATCTGCCATCTCCTAAAGTAGCTTAGGAATATAGAACATCTTACTTATATGAGGGAGATTAAAATGATGAAGTCGCTTTCGCAATGAAAACTTGTGATCCTAAAGGACCTCTAATGATATTTGTATCTACTATGCTCTGAAGTAAAAATTCATCCCAACTTATAGCACTAGGAAGAGTATTTTCAGGAACAGCTGCTTAGTCTTAAAAAATATGCATAAAGGGTTCTGGGAAAATTATCAAAAAAGAGTTAAGTTCTATCTAAATATTTAATAAATGTATAGGTGAGAATGTGTAATAGATCTAGTGTGGAAACATAGTATATTTGCAGCATTTAGATAAAGACATGCTGAAATAAGCAACAATCACTAGTTAGATAGATGGGAAAAAGATTAGAGACATCAACTTTTATATTAATCCTCTACTAAAGTTGTATTTGTAGCCTAAAATGAGTTAAGACTTGCCTCTAGTTATATCAAGTCTTAAGTAACTAAACTAAATCCATCCTCTTATTCAAGTATCTTTCGATGAAAATACTACTACCAATTTCATGGCAGCATGTAGTGAATCTCATCTTAATAGAAGCTTTAGTTATTTAGCTGAAGAATTATGTCAATGTGAAATTAAATAGTACGAGCCTTTCGCTATTTATAGGGAAACTGTTACTGAAAGGTCTAGCATTTAATGTTTAACTAAAAGTCCAAATAAGCACAATAGATTTTATTGCAGAGCTGAGCCTTTATAAGAAGAAGTAGCTTGAGCAACCGAAAGATGTGAAATAGGCGATTCATAAGACTAAAAAGTGAATGCAAGGAAACTAATGACAATTTTGGTTGAGAGAGATTGTAAGCTTCAAGAATCTGGAGTTATGGTGTAGAGTCATGATAACCTAATATGTTATGCGATTAAACTTAAGCAGTATAGTATCTTAATGAAATAAAAGATTCAATGATCTATGGCTTTTAGTGAGTTTGCAGAGAAGGGGTATTATGCTCTGAAAATTGAAGAAATATTAAAATTAACATAGAAGATGTGAGTATGTACTCAGATGCTATTCATAGAGGAGGTGGCTAGATAATTCAAACAGCTCGTAGAAATTTTTACGCATGCTAGCTTAGTGCTTAAGCAAGACTTATGAAATCTATAATGAGGTATGAAATATGAACTAAGCTTTAATTGGAAGATATAGCTATTTAATAAATCAGCGAACATAATGGAACAGTAATTGACTAGCAGAATTTTATAGAAACTTAGACTATAAAGTTGCAAGTCGAAATCTCAATAAGCGATTCCTTAAATTTCGAAGAGAATTTGAAATTTCAGTTAAAAGATTAAGTACTAGTTTAGAGCTAATTTTGTCACTGGGAAGTAATTGGAGAAGACCCTTTAGATGGTAAGAGCAAGACATATAATATAGTACAAACTATAAGAGCATTAAAAGGAATGAAGTTAGAAGTTCCAAGTATAGATAACTATATTGATAGACTTTGAAGTGTAATGGTGATATTGATATTAATTAATAGTTATAAATATTAGAATGACTAAGGTATAGCAACTTGAATATCTAGTAAATAGAATCATTATGCTATAATAAGAGAGTATATAATATAGTTTTAAAAGCTTTTTAATTATCTAATTAGAAAGAATTTAATTTAAAGAACTTAGAAATTAAAAGAGTTCTATATAATTAAACTAAATGCTTTGATTTCTTTAAAAGTATAGATACCTAATTTAGTTATTGTAAGCTAGATGCTTGAACTCTTAGTACTATGAAATAGCAAATTAGCATTTAGATTATTATATAGCTAAAATAGAAGCAATAAAAGAATAGAATCTTAAATAAATATCTAGCTAAGCAATCATTATTTGGCAGCAACTATAACTTAAAGCGATGAAGTAGCAAGAAAGTTTAATTATAATAACTAATAAAGATGGTAAATAATTGAAAAGTAAAATTCATAATTAAGAACTAGTTTGCTGATAGATTGTTTAAAGCACATTTAATAAAGGCAATTATTTGAGATGAGAGATATTCAGGTTTCTTAAGATTTCTTATTTTAGGTTTAAATAGAGTTTTTAAAATATTTAAGGTATAAATCATATTAAGTATTGTTATAGCTTGAAAAGAGAAGATATATAAGACTTTTACTTATCTGCATATTTAGAACTTTAGAGTGATGTAGTTTATTAATTGCATTTTTGATTGGTTTATCTTGATACTTTATCTTACTAAAAGCTTATGATACTGATTAGTTTGTTGAATCTTTGAGTAAAGATGGTAATGATTATAATTTAAAATGAGTGAATGATATTGGAGGCTTTATGATAATTTTATGAATACATAAATATTTTCTAATGATAGATATTATAATTTAAAAGGACTAGCTCCTTTGATAGTGATAACTATGGTATTTTCTAAAAGAGATGATTATAAAAGTGACCTCAATAACTAAAATAGAATATTTATTGAAAAAAGGAAAGTATATTCTTATGAAAATAGTAAATGAAAATTATTATTTACTCAGTATAAAAATAATCTTATATTACAACAACTAGTTATAAAGATAAAATTTCTCTAGTTTATCATTTCATGTATAAATATGTGAGGATGGAGTTAAAAATATTAAAGTTTAAAACTTATTTTAAGCAATATTTTAATTATTAGTTCTATGTCATAATCATCTAAAATTAAAAAGACAAAAAGTTATATACAGCTACTTATAGTATGAATACTTGTTTATAAATAAAGAATTAGAAAATCTATTTTTCTAGGATTTCTACCATATCAATTACGTGATTATTATCCTTCAGCAAGCTTCTTTTAGTTATTCTACAGAATATTTAATCCAAAAGGCTATTATTAGTTGTGCTTACTTCGAAATAATATCCATAATCATATGAGTTATATACATAATATTGCTTAATCTACCTTAAATATAAAATTAATACATTTTATAAGGATAATAAGCGTTCACTATTTCTAGAATATTGATTACTCTCATAAAAGATTTACAAATGTAAGAAGCTTGGTATTTGGATGCTTCTTAATAATAAGTTTATAGCCAAATAATAGTTTGAGGAAATAAGCATACTCAAATATTTGTAGTTTAAGATATTACCTTGTTAGCATTATATCAACATATGGAAATAATTAGTATATCATTTCACTAGCTTTATTTTATTCAGTTACTTAATAAACATAAAGATATTTCAAATAATAAGCTCTAGATTGATAACCCTAATTATACTAATAAATATGCTTAATTAACATTTTATTAATAACTTAGATAGGACCAAACTTATTAGGTCTCCAATAAGCAAGTTATAGACAACATTTAAATAAATCATATGAATCTAAATACAAATACAATAATATAATATAATATGAATCAGGTTTTAATTATTATGTGTGTATTATAAAATAGCATCACACTATTCTTCATTCTTAAGTTAATTTAACAGTAAAACTCTTTAATATCCCATATTTAGTTTATCAGACCAATAACTACCTAATTTCTTATATGTAAGAGATATTCGTAACTAGCAATGATTAAGAGTTTTATAGTTAATAAAGTATTAGCTGATGTAGCATTAATATAAATATAATGCTTCTATAAATCCTTTTCTGCTGATTTATCTTAAGCTAATGACAAATCTATATATTTAATGATAACTAGAACTAGCAAAACTATTTTGCTTTCTGCATTTAAAAGTAGAAGATAGTCTAAGATAAGCTTTATTGCTTTGTTATCTTGGAATACAAATAAAGTCTCAGTGCTTTACATTAAAACTATTACTTATTTCTTTTTCTTCCTTAAGTTAGGAAAATAAGCAGAAGATAAGATTCTTAAATGAGCAAGAAAATTAACTTTAATGGAGTTAGAAGAAAAGTATTTTGCTTTAAATAGAAGGATATTCAGTTCTTTACAAACCAAGATTTTAACTAAACATTTACAGAAGCAAGAGTAGTTTTTCGGTGAAGCGAACCTAAACAACATGACCATTTTTTATATTTTGTCAAACAATCAACTGGGGAAATAAATTTTGCAGATGGGACTGTTAAATGCATCACTACAGATGATTAGAGAATATTTTTGGTGATGCAAGAATTTAAATAAAAGAGTAACATTTATAAATTTTCCTAACGGAAAAGAAAATAATTAGACTTTAAGATGGAACTAAGATAGTATAGTGATAAGGAATAAATGATAGAGTAAAATAGTAATTGCTTGATTGTTATTATTAATATAAGGATGTATTAATATTAAAAGTATAGCTCTTAGTTACACTACTTATTTAGGTTGCAATTAACCCTAGTTTATTTGATTTGATTTGATAATGATAATTGATTAGATAAAGTTTCTTAGGACTTTAAATAAACTATTTGCTAAAGTAATTCCATCTAATTCTATCTATATCAGATTTAGCAAGTAACTAAACTTTCAGTAGTCTATTAACTTAACAATATTAAAATTGTATAGCTGCTAAAGTGCTTTAGAAGTAGATATAGCTAGCTATTATGATTATACATTAATCAATTAAAAGTATAAATTTCTCTATTATTTTAGATTCTATTCATCTAAATTTGGTTAATTATATCTATCTTAGAGTTAACTTCATTATTTAAATTATTAGGTAAATGCTTTACTTCGATTATAAGTAAGATGTAAAATTGCGCTTTAGCATAACTACAATAAGCATAATAGAATGATAACTAGATCTCAACTAAATATTGCTTCACTAATAAAAGCTAATACAGGAAACTTGAGAAAATACCAAATGCTTAAGTAATTACCTATATTTTTATTGGGACCTTTAGAATAAGAAGGATTGGTTACTTTTTGTACTTCGCTACAATACTCAAAAGAACTTGGCTTAATGAAATAAAGCATTCTCTCTTTTATATTTTTAGTACTAATAAAAAGTATCTGAAGAGTAAAGAAGTTAAACGTCTATGATGACAGTCTCACACTGACTTGCTCACTAGATGTAATTTAGCTTCATTAATAAACTAAAAGTAAACTAGTATCAAGATAATCTAAACTACTTAAAGTTTTCCCTTTATGAAAATAGATATAAATAACAATCTATAATATATCTAAAACCTTATTTACCAATTTATTATTCCATATCTTCCAAAACAAATCTAAATAAAACACTCTCAAGACTAGAAGTCAGTAGAATAAAAATAAACATAGTGTTAAGTTTTAACTAATAAAGGGAATTAATATTAAGTATAAAAATAAGAACTAATAGACTAATAAAACTAAGACTAAATCTTGTGTATAGCTATTTAACTTTAGAGAATATCTTTTTAATAGCAATCTAAAATAATACAACTATAGCTTATTATTTAATAATAGAAAAGCCTAAACTGTTTTACTTATTACTATTTATTTCTTATATGATAGATAAGAAACATCTTTTTATTGCTAGAGTCTATATATGTTTGCTTTATTTTATAAGAAAATAACAAGAAGAATGTTTATTCACTGTCATGCTTAACATGGTGTATTTTAGAGTGTTTTAAGGATGCTTAATCTTAATACTAAACTTGATTTGGATTCCTTATTTTCGTTTAATTTTAAATCTGATAAATTTGAATTTTTTTCGGTTTTATAAAATGTCTAAACCTTGGAGAGCTTAACTTTTTGATTGCTTCTCCGAACCTATCTTATCTTTATTGTACGCTTTAGATTATCTAGGAATTGCGCCGGGTCTTGGTAATTTTGTTTCTTGCTACATTTCTTGAGATCAATTCACTTTGCTCAAATTATAAGGATAAGACCCTGTGATGAGAACTATATGTGGTTGCGTCTTTTGCTGCTTTGGATATGGATATAATAGAAAAATTATTAGAAAGCACTATGATATATAAGGGGAATATATTTCTGACTGCTGTTGTCACTTTTGGTGTCACTGTTGTGCTATTATTTAGGAGTACAGAGAAATCAAAATAGAAAAGAACTTACCTCCTTTTATGCAATAATCAAGAGTTGGTTAATAATCGATAATAGTAGAAGGATAGTAAGTGCAAATGTAGGGAGTGAATACTTATTAATAACCTTAGCAATTTCCATCTCAACCACCTGCTTAATAGCCATAGTAAAATCCTCAAATGGGCTAGCCTTAACCCTACTAAAACCCTCAATACGAAGATCCATATTCCAAAAATAAAAATTGATGAACTAAAACTAATAAAGCTCTTTAAATAAAAATCTAAACTAAGCCAATTTTTTAATTTGTATACTTGATAAATTTGATAAGAAGCAATTAAAAGTATCTGTAGGCATTTAAATTGATTACATATTTCTAGGGAGTTAGATATCTTAAATGTTTAAGTAAATAAATTTGATATATTTAGCTGCAAACTAGTTTAGCAAATCTAACTACTATACTAGAACTTTACTGTAGTAAAATGAGTAACTAGATATACTATGAAGTATTTCTCTATGTATATAAAGTTTGTTGATTTTTGCTTGAATTTAAAGATTTATTTAAGAATAATTTATGAAGGTTTTAGTAAAATAGATTTATACTAAGTTAAGGAGCATAGAGGAAGTATATTTTAAACTAAATAGATACTTTCTATTTTGCTATAATCTATTTATAATAGACTAATAGTTTACTAGTATGTACTACATATTTGTTACTAAAACTTCTTTGTCTCTTTCAAAATAGACTATTCAGTAAATAGATTTGTGGAATAATAAAAAGCATATACATATTTTACTATTGAAATAATACTTTAGACTAGTTTCTTCCACTAGGTTGCTAATTATGATATTTAAGAGTTTTCTGATAATTTTAGATAAAATATAAGAATGCTTCTAATATTCTAAGGTGTAAGTTGTAATGACTAGTATATCTTATATTTCCTAATTGTTTAAACTAAGTTTGATAAGTTAATTTCATAGAACTAAGAATCATTTACCTTTATTATCTTAAATAGTCTTAGTTTCTGCTTATTTTTTTTAAATCATTCTATAAATGAGCTACTACAGCAAGACTCTTTACTGAAGGATTAAAGTTCCATGATTTCTCTTTTACATGAAAAATGCTATAATATTAATTTATTGCTTATAGATAAAGAATTAAGTTCTAAACATAGCAATGATACATAAAATGTTAACTGAACTTAAGCATCTATAATAGATCTGGTTTAAAATGGGTTTATTTAGTATAGCAAAACAGTTAACTTAATATTATGTTGGTATGCCTGATCATAGCTTAATAACTATTATAATTAGATTAATTTATACCTTACTTAAATATTTATCTCTATATATTTCAATACCAGTTCAGCATTATTCAAATTATTGGAATATATCAAATATATTGCTTATTTAAAGATTAGAAAGCTTTTATTTAGGATCAAAATATGCTAAAAGAATAGAAAGCAACTAGCATGAATGATATCTGTATAATATTCAAAAGAGAATAGTGAACAGAAGTTTATAGATTACTTTTAGAATAAATAGAAGCATTCTAAAGAGTCCTAAAGCAGGGGTTTGCAAAAAGCATTTGAATATAGTTTATTTAAGCTTTATATGAAAGCAACTGTATTAGATGCACAAAGGTAGTCCAATATCTAAAACTCTTTATATTTTAGTATAGTTTCTATTTCAAGATTTAAAGTAATAGGGTAAAAATTGATCGAGTCCTAAAGGATAGTATTAAAGTGAGAGATCGAATAAGAAAAAAAGATTAACAATACTTCTTTAAAAGATCCAAATTAATCAATTAGTTCTTCCAAAAAAACTTAAAAAAGGGGTAGATATATTAAGTAATTAACAAGCTGAAATCTATTAATATAGAGAAATTAAGATCTCTTATAAAAAATAACTAAATGGAAATAAACTATAAAATGCTAATAAAATAGGAAATAGCCTTCACTAGAATTAAAATAACTAATGTGTAAACTATATATAAGAAGTGCGATGGTAAAATGATAAAAATGAGCGAATTAAAATAAAAAGTTTTCAAAATGAGACCAAAAATTCAAATAAGACAATAAAAATTAAAGCATAATAGTATAAATCGCATGGTTAATTAAAATACTCCAATTATATACTTTTCTCTCTTAGAATAACTAAGAACCGATTCTAACTTACTAATATTAAGATTACTTCTCTTAAATTTATCTAGTGACAGATAATTCTAGATACTTTTTAATCTATAAAACATAATTTTATATAAATGCAAGAGAATATACATTTAAGCAGGAAATTGAGTATATAATAATTACTTTTATTTAGTTATAAAATAAAATGTTTCAGTAATAATAAAGTAGAAGTCTGATTAATAATTTCATATTTATGACTAATTCTGGTATTTTATGATATTAGAGTATTATTTATGAGAAAATATAATGAAATATAATATCGCTCAAGATTTCGTTATCTAAAGCTAGGAGTTAGAAAAGGGATAAGAAATAAGTAGGGGAAGTTTTGGTATTGTCTACAAAGGAAAGTGACTAGGAGAAACTAACGTTGCAATAAAAGAGTTTGCCAATACAAATCATATAACAAAGGAAATCTAGAAAGAGCTTAAAACTTTCTAAATACTTAGGCATCCTAATATTGTTTTTCTATATGGTTATTGTCCTTCTCCATTGAGTTTGGTAATGGAGTTATTGTAATAATCATTGTATGATTTCTTACATAGTAGTGAAGAAATACCATGACAGTTAAGATACAAAATAAGTCTAAATATAGTGTTTGGGTTATAATATATACATGATTTAAACATTATTCATAGAGATCTAAAAAGCAACAACATTTTATTAGATAGCTCTTATAATGCTAAAATAACTGATTTTGGAATGGCGAAAGTAAAAACAGATTCAAAATTATAAAGTTCTTTAGATCAAGGTGAAGCTATTCGTTGGATGGCTCCTGAATTATTAGTAACTGAACCTTAGTATAGCGTATAATCTGATATATATGCTTTAGGTATAATTTTTTGAGAAATAGCTGCTAGAAAATTACCATTTGGTACGATAGAGAATTAGGATTTAGTAAATACAGTAAAATTAGGAAAATATGATGAAATACCATAAGATTGTCCTGAGTAATTTGCAAAGCTAATAAATGGATGCTGATAATAAGATTAAGGTAATAGATTAGATCTAGAATATATATAGAAGTCACTGAGTAATTTAAATGATAAAAATAACGTAAGTAATATAAACTATAATAGAAAATAACAGAAATAATCATATTTTAGCAATCTTACTAAAATTGAATAGAAATAAAACTTAATTGAATAGAATTAAACTATGAGATTAGAAGTTTATTAGTAGTGTTAATAAAGTTAAGAAATTTAAAGTAAAATTAACTAAGAACTGCTATTATTTTTAGTCGACTTTAAAGAGCAATAAATAAATATAGAATGAGTGAAATAGAGTTTACTAAATAAGAAAGATATAATAATGCATACTGATATAATTTATTGACTATCAAGAGTGAAGGATTAAAGAATGGAATTAAAGTTATTAGATGTTGCTTTATTGTCGAAAAATAGTAACGAAATTGATATAGCATCATCTAATGCAATGACAATGCTAAACTACATAAATTTCTAATTTAGATAAAAAGATTTGGAAGGAGTAAGGATATTAGATGCTGATCTAAATAATTCTATTATATAATAATGTAATTTTAGTCATGCAAATATGTAAGGAGTTAATTTAAGAAATGCAAACATCAGTGATTGTAGATTTGATAATGCAGATATGACAAATATATACTTAGGATAAAATAATACTTTGAAGGGTCATAAAGGCACAATATGTTCAGTAGTAATATCAAGTGATAATAAGTGAATAGTATCAGGGAGTGAAGATAGAACGATTAAGATATGAAATCTGATGACAGGAAAATTAAAGGATACTTTAATGGGGCATACTTCTTCTATAGAATCTTTAGTTATATCAAATGACAATTAGTGAATTATATCAGGCAGTCTTGATGAAACGATTAGGATATGGGATCTAAATTAATAATAGTTAAAGAGTATTTTGAAGGGACATACTTAAAGTATATTATCAGTAGCAATTTCAAATGACAATAAGCGAATAGTATCGGGAGGTGATAGCACAATGATAAATATATGAGATGTGACAACTGGTCAGCTAATAAATACTTTGAAAAATCACACTAAATCTATAAGATCTATAGCTATATCAAGTAATAATAAGTGAATAGTATCAGGAGGTGAAGATAAAGTGATAAATATATGAAATTTAATGACAGGCTAACTAAAGAGTACTATTATCAATAAAACAGGCTCTATATCCTCTTTAACTTTATCGAGAGACGAAAAATGAATAATATCAGGAGATTTAGATGGAATATTAAAGGTATTTGATTTAAAGAATGGTTAATTAAAGAGTACTATGAATAATCAAACAGATTCTGTGACTTCAGTAACAATCTCAAGTGATAATAAATGAATAGTATCAGGAAATCAAGATGGAATGATAAAGATATGAGATTTCCAAAATAGTTAGTTAAAACGCATTTTGAAGAGCAAAAAAGATTTTATATCATCTATAGCAATCTCAAGTGATAATAAGTGAATCGTAACAGGAGAAGGAGTTTTTTAAACAATTATAAAAATATGAGATGTTTAGAGATTGTTAGTATTTTCAAATTAAGGATTTTAAGAATAGGTAAGTTAAAATTAAAGAAATTATAGTAGCACAATTTCAACAAGTTATATGGAAAGAATGAGTTAAAAATATCTAATTGCAGTTTTTAAAACATAATAGCAAGTGATAGTGATAGATAAATGTTACTAAAAGGATGCATGATATTTTGAGGAAATTAAAACTAAGATAAAAAACAGTTTATAATTGAAAAGCTAAAAATATTATTTAATTATGGATAAATAAATTTAAAAATGTATCTTTATTTAAACATTTTTATACCAATTAAGAAAAAAAGAATGTAAGGAAATTTTTTTATATTTGCTTTATTTAGTTTGAGAAAAGAGTAAATATAAGAAGTTTAGTAAAGATAAGAAAGATACAAAAAAAGTTAGAATTATTAGAAAAAATTGCAAGAGTAATGTTTGACATAATAAAATTTGAAGACGTTAATAAATTCAAGAATGATTTTGCAATAATATAAGAGTCATAAAAGTAAGCATATAGGGAGAAAAAGTCTATTTTTACACTATATTTATAAAGAGATAAAAAATGCTATTATTATAAAATGCAGAAAGAGAAAATACATATCATGTTTTCGCATTACAGTAGATTATCTGGTCGATATAAACATATTTGGCAAAATTGTAAATTTGGGAAATAAGAATGACTTGTATTAAGAAAGCTATAACTAAAAGAAAATTATGTAATTTATAAAGAAATATCAAATTTTTGTATTATTAGGTAATAGTATAAAATTATAAGCTCAGTTGAGAAAAGTGATGAGCAGTAATTAAAAAATGGATAAGATTTGATAAATTAAAGGTAAATAAAATAGTTCCAAATCTAAAATTATTCGAGTATATTTTTAATTCTTTCAGACTAGTCCATGAATATTAAATATGTTAAACGCTGAAAATCTTTATCAACAAATTTCTCTTTCGAATGTTATTTATACTTTCAATAGATGTTTGTACCTTCTATTTAATTAAGTAACTTGATACTCTAAAAATCATCTATTTATTTAATCATTTCAAAAATATTTATTTACCATGAAAAAAAAAACTTTATTTACCCTATCAAAACTATGAAAAATTGGAGTGAGATGTACTAAATAGAATACCTTTTTTAGATGCTCTTTTATATTAATGCATTTTTAATATTGACCTAATAGATAAGTGTGAAAATCATTTGTTCCGAAAGTCTTTTTAATCATAAATATTTTTACCACGAAACTAGAAATTAGATAACTTATTAAATTTGAATATTAATCAAGACAGTAGGAATTTTATTATCATAGTACCTAGAAATTATTGTATAAAAGCTATTTTTCTTTCAAATAGGAAACTAATTATACGAATCAATAACGGAAGCAAATAATATAAGAATTATTAAATGATAAAAGGAGCTTCTGCAAACTTAATCCTAAAAAGCAAGGAGAGGAATTAGCTGAAAACAAAAAATAGGAAGAAAGCTTTAAATAATTTCGAAAGCATAAAGAGAAGAATCATAAACAAATAACAGATATAAACTATATCTCTTTTATCTATCCTATTTTTATATCAAACATTACTTTTTTTATTGCTTCTTATATAATTCTTTTTTTCAAGCTTTTATTATTTTATCTATTTTTTTATTTTAATACATTAGTCTTTAGAATCTTCCTTCTTTATATAAGCTATGACAATAATATTAGAACATATTAAGTAATTAGAAGTATATTATTATTATCATGACTATAGAGCTTAAGAAGGTTACCAGAAACGACTACTGATATACTTAGAATACCATTTTTCGCCATTTCATGTTCATTAATACTAATAAGCTTATCTAGCTTTTTCTCCGCTAACTTTATAGAGATTGAACTCTAACTCCTACTACTAGAATCGAGTAAACACTGATGATGTTAAATTTTGTAAGAAAGGGTTAGAAAATTCAACTTATATAGTAATGAGAGATGATAGTAACAATATTATCCAATCTGACTCATTATAAAACACTACTAATGATTGCTAAATACTTAATTCATTTTCTTAAGCTCTAGATACACTTTCAAGCTTAATTATCATAAACATTTATATTAGAGATGCTTTAGGGATTTATTCTATGATATTAACTAACAGATTTTCATTCTACTTTTTAGCTTAAATAAGTCCAAAAGGATTATTATATACCTCTAATAATTACGGGTCATCGGTTTTTGAGAGAAAAAATCAAGTTTAATCATATAAAGTACCAAGGTATCTTTCACTTGAAATTCATTTCTTTATAAAAAATGACTCTTAAATCATTTCCAGATAAATAATAATGTATCCTTAATTTCTGTATTACTATAGGAACTAATAGCTAAGGATAAAATAGTAGCTACATTTTTTATACTGCATTAAAGAGTGTAAAGACAATTGAGATCCTGCTTAAAATGGAATAGCAAAATTTATGGTTATTTAAGATGTAGTTTATATCGTGAAGGTAGAATGATTTTTAGGGTAGTAAATAGAAATCTAATTTCAAATAGATTTGCTAAAAATATCATTCGTAAGATAGATATATGAAAGGTTGAAAAATGCTCCTTTCAAAGTTAAACAATTAAGGAAAAAATTTAGAGCCTGGGTAGGATATTATAATTCAAATGAAAATGGATTTTATATATAAGAATGCTTTTATAAAGAAGCTTATACTTTAAAGATTATTATGCTCAGTTTTTTACTGAAATATAATAACTGAACAATTAAACACGAAACTCAATTTATTCCTCATATATTTAATAAAATAAGAAAGCAAAAATTAAATAAGCTTATAAAGGAATATAATTAAATATGCCTTTGTTCTAGTTAATAAATCTAACTTGCTTACAGAAATATCTAAGTAATAAAATCTTCAAATCTCTAATAAACAAAATATTAAAAGTCTGACTAATTTTAAAAGTCGTTATTGAAGGTTGCTACTGCTAAGAGAATTAAGAAGCTTAAAAATGAGTTAAAGACTTTCAATAACTAAACAGTGAACAAAACATTAATTTATTTAGCATATCAACTATTGCTAGGAGGTTTAGACATATAAGTGAATAATTTACTTATTTTATCAAACCTAAATTAGTTTAAATTAAGATATTGAAAGAAAGAGTTTTAAGACAATAAAAAAATTAATAAGTATTCTATAAAGGATATTATATCCATAAGAAAGATATAAAATGACCAATAAAAAGACTAAAATATTAATATCTAAATATAAGTTAAAAGCTCTTAAAAAAGAATTAAAGTTTATACAATCCACATAAAAACTTTGTATTCATTTGCTGTATTTGAAGTACTGGATATTAAGAATCATTATATAAGGGGAGCATATTCAGTGAAATTAACTTAATAGAGAATTAGAGCATTATAATCTATTTTTTGAATCTAATTTAAGATAGTTAAACAAATATAGTAATTGATATAATGAAGATACATTTCAGTTTAAATTATCACTCATCGTAGAAAAATAGAGTTTGATGATTGATGGTTTTAATTTAAATCTTACTTTTTAATTACTGCAACTAGATTCGCTCCTTTACTCTATGTGCATAACTAACTTTTTCCTTTCGTTATATATGGATAATATATTTTAATATAAGAATAGATAGCTTTTCAGTTTATTTAATGCTTTAATAATTTAAATCATATCTTGCATTTAAATAAATCTACAAAAGCAAAAGAAAAGCTGAAAATGATAATTGGATGAGAGGTCTAGTGATCTTGATTATATAGAATAATGCTTCTCTGATTTAATAATATGCAATCCCTTTTTTAGTTATGTCTTTCTTCTTAAGTACCTAGTTTTTAACGTAAACTTGAGTTCTTAAAATAGAGTTAAGGTTTATAGATTTTTACTATTTTTCTGGCTTTAAGCCATTTTTTGAATGAAATATTAGGAGAGAAAGTGAATAGCTAAATAGTAAAAAAGATAAACTTTTGATTTAAAAGGCTAAATATTCTGTAATATAATAAGCATAGCTTAAGATATTTTGTTCGGATATAAAAAGAAATTTTAAGCTCTAGATAAACATTATTCTAGTAATATGCTAAATAGTTACTATTTCATTAAAATATACATAAAGAGATAGTTATATAGATTTAAAGCCAAGAAGGATATAGCAAGTATTTAGTATTTATGATAAATAGATGTATAACTATGCTTATATCTCAATAACTAGGTTATTCGTGACTCAATAAATTAGATAAAATAATCTAAGTTCAAATTTTTAAGAATTAACAAATTTATGGGTTTGATATTAAGTTAACTTCGGATCTTTAGAAAAAAAATTCTATTTTAGAGGATAATTGTAATAAAGAATGCTAGAGCTTTACTTAGATATAAGATGTTTAAATAGATTTTTAGATTTATTTAAGCTATTTAAAGACTTACATATAATTGCAGTTTTAATTAAAGGAAAGAGTTTATGCTAAACTTAAATTTAAGAAAGTGATATGCTCACGTTACCTTAAACTTGTAGACTTTGTCAATATGATTGTTTAAATATGAGACAGAAAAGAATAACTCAAGCCTGTTATTTATTATTTATTAATATATTCCTTATGAAGCTAAAGAAAAAGTTAAATTCTTGTTGATGTGCATGTAGATTCAATGTTTTTAATATCTCTGAGAGAAATTTTCTGGAAATAAAATTTGGACTTGTTCTCTTTCGTTAATGAAAACTAAATATTGAGAAACCACGCTAATAAATTATTATTTCATTGAGGATTTTCTTATTTCCTAAACTTGATAACTTTTGTTCCTTCGAATTTCACATAGAAATTTCAATATTTTCTATCTTTTAATTTTGCTTGTTTAAGCCAATCCTTCTAAGAAATTTTTCCCTTAAATAATTATAAAGTTTCTCAATATTATGAGCATTAAATTCCTTTCAGAGTTAAGCAAATCTTATCTATTCTTAATTCTTAACTTTCATTTTTAGGCGCTTGGTTTTCATATTAGATAGATCTATAGCTATCTTCTGCTTAATCTTTTAGATTACTCTATTTAAAAAAATTTCCAAACTTTGACTATAAGAAATTTCTTTAGTAGACCAAACAATCATTTTTAAAAATATCAATAATGGTTTTATATAATTATCCATACTACAAGAACAAAAGCCTGGTTTAATACAAAGATTGAGTAGAGTATTTAAAGAATGATAGTCAATATAATATTTTGATAGCTAAAAGAAGGAAAATGAATCTTATTAGTTAGGCTGGAATATTAAATCATGATAATATAGCGTTATGAAGGATTTACTCAATGAGAAGCATTGATAGTACTTAAATAGTGTATAAGTTTAAAATTTTAAGGAAGCTTTAGATTAGCAATTGTTATTAAAGAATCTCAGAAGTTTAAATTTAGTGGTTAGTATACTAGAAGCTTTTATCTTGGTATTACAATATTTTAGCTTTTAAGTTATGCAAACATTTCTTTAAGATAAGATAAAAAGGGAGAAATAGTAAAAGAGGTATTTATAATTAGTAGCTCTAGTAAGATGATTATGATTTGTTGCTTAACATCTTTTGGATTTTCGTAATAATTTAATCCATTAAATAGCTATTCAGCCTTTATTAGCTAGATTTTTGCTTTATTATTAAAAAAATTTGAGTAAGTATAAAGAAAATGTAGCTTATTATCTATTATTAGCTTCATCGTTAAGATATTTTTAAATTTAAAAAGACTAAGAAAATATGCAGAGATCAGGGCTATAAAGATTTTCAAGTAAAGAGAAGACTGAATTGAGGCTTTTGGTGAAAATGAACTTTCTCAAGATATTTTAGATTTACAGTCAAACTTCAAGAAAAATATTCTGAGCAAAGAGTTTTCATACACCACTTGCAAAAGTAAGGAAATGCTGCTTTTATAATTAATTTAGCTGCAAATAGTCGATCTGCTGTACTGAAAATTTAATTTGGTGATTATTCTTAACTAGTTACTACTAAAACTAACAAAGTAACTAGAGAAGAATATAAATAAGGAGTAAATGGGAACTGCGCGAACCTTTTGGTCATACTTTCTCTTAAAACCTGTAAATAGGAAAGCCTTTTTCATCCATAAGCGAATGGAAAATTTTTAGCACACATCTTAAAATAAAAAATTGTAGATCAAAAGCATTTTTATGATACTTGAGTGATACTAATAACTAGCTTTAAAGATATATATCCTTTTCATATTTTGAGCCGTAAATTTTGTAAGAATAAATCCTTGAAAAATTAAATAAAGAGAATATTGATTTGCAAAGGAAAACAGAAATTATGCAAGCAGAGAAAATTATCTTACATAATGGCAAAAAGAACACAAATCTCTTCTTTTAGATAACTGAATTCAGTAAGAAAAAATTTGAGTTTTCTGAGCGTAATTTACTTGAGAAATTTAACTCCAAACCTTATAGAGCAACCTAAAACTCGGTATTTTCGACTTAAGCAAGCTGCTAAAACCTAAGAAAACTGGTTTCTAGTTTGAATAAATTCTGTAGAGTATATAATCCTATTTAAAAGGTAGTAGGATTGATATATTACATCCACAAGTATAGAATCGGCAAATCATAGTAGATAAATTTTAAATCTGAAAAAATTGACACTTCTTAAGCAATAAGAGGAAGATACAGTTTTGAAGCGATTTATACTTCAAAAACTAACTTAGTTAGTCCAATCTAGTTTTACTGTATCAAAGCTTGATAAAGTTTGCAGTCATTACTCTAGCAAAAGCTGCTAAACCTCAATTAAAATGTTCACATCTTCATTCGAAGTTAAGTAATTATTATTTCTCCCTTCTTTCAATATCCCATACTCTCTCACTTTCAAGCTTTTTGGTTTTTTTTCTTTTTAAACTTCTAAGTATAAAATCCCTAATTTTACTTTTTCTTATTATATTCTAGAATTAAAAGACTGAAAGCTTTAATTTTTTATCTATTTGCTAAAGATTGTGCAATGATATTTTCCTCTCTAAATCCAACTCTATCGATTTAAATATCCAATTTAAATTAGATAATTAAATTAAAAATACTTAGTTAGTTATTAAACCTCATGCTTATAATTTTCGATATACTTGTAAATTTTTTTAAAACCACATTAAATAATTAAAAAGGAGTCATCTAATTCCCTAGTGTTAAACTGCCTTTTTTACCCCTTATTATTATACTAATTTATCTGACTTTTATATTTATATTAAGTGTAGACTTTTGCACTTAAGTGTATTTCAAACGTATAATAGTTAGACTATTACTATTACATATCTTAAAATTAAAGGAGCATATTCTATCTATATTAGATAAGCAAAGCTACTTCTTTCTAACTTACTATATGGTCTAAATATTCCAATGATTAAACTAAATTTAGAGTATTTTAGCTATTTATCAGATTATAAAATCATTATAGCTCTTGTTTCTTAAATCCTATTTATTTCTGTATCTTAATTATTACGTTGCGATTTATTTGGAACTACTATAAGTTCGAAGAAGCTTTACTTAAGAAAAAGTGTATACAAGATAGGTCTTAAATTTCTACATGACTGGCATCATTTTAGCATACCTGGATAAAACCTTCTTGTTATACTTTATAACGAGACTAGATTTATAGAAGTAGAAAAATTATCAGATTATCAGATTAAATTTAAGGATAAACTGATAAAATAATTGTCTTACTTATGCAAGCAATTTAAATAGAGACATATAAATACTTCTATCTTTGCATAGGCTTACCTCTAGCTACCTTAGTTAGTTAATTTAAAGGTTATAAAATAATAATCAGAGTATTCTATTTAATCAAGTAAACAAATGAGAATCTTTTGTCTTATTTCATTTAAAAACATTTTAAAATGGGAAATCGACAAAATCAAGCAGTTGCTCAACCAATGGAAGAAATTCCTTAGTAAAATCAACACTTAATAAACTAGCAAAGCGCTCCTTAAAGATAGCATCCAGTGTATAACAATTAAGAAATAATCAATCAATCCTTTCAAAATTAGAACTCAAGTGTGACCAAAGCAACTACTGTAAGGAATAACTTTAACCTTAAAAAGAATACTTTGATATCTTAAAAATAGAACAATTTGCTGCAAATTAGTTTTACCTTCGATTCTAATTTAGAATGCTAGATAACTGTATATGTCATGGTGTAAGAAGTGCTTAAAGATTCTATCACTGATTAGTAATTTTTCCAATTTAGCTTTAAAACGGACTTGAATAAATGGCCTTAGCCCTAGTAATTTTAGTTTCCTCAAGGAATTTCCTAGAAATTTGCCTTTTCGCTTTTTTCCTTAGATCTCTCTCAGATTTAATCTGCCTAATTAACCAAATATCAAGAAAATAGAAATTTGTTTCCTCTTGTTATTGAAGTTGTAAGACTTTTAAATGTAGAGGAGTCTTTCTTAAGTGACTAGTGAGTTCTAGTCCTATGCTCAGATTACTTATGCTGCCTTTAATAATGACTTTTCGATTCGAGTACTGAGATAGAAGATTCTTATAGGATAACGATCATTTGAATTACATGATATTTTCGGAATAGAGCAGAAACAAAATACCTCTCAAGACTAGTAAGCCCAAGAAGAAGGAATAGGAAAGGAATGTGTTATCTGCTATAGCGAATTTAAAGACACAGCAGTTATGCCCTGTAGACATATGTGCCTATGTGGAGGTTGTGCAAATATCGTTCGATCTTAGCCAAACCCTAAATGTCCAATTTGTAGAACTCCAGTGGAAAGTTTATTACAGATCAAGATAGACGGAATGCATCTGAGACAGGGTTGATTAAATAAAAATGGATTTCTTCTATTATTGACTATATATCAATCTATTATTATACATCAAGCTAGATAAAGCAAATAGAGGAAGTTAATTTAAATTATCAATTATCTTAATATCTATTTCTAGCATAACTTAAATATAAATATCCACATTATAGATAATCGCTATTATCATATATATATAGAAAAAATACTTAAGACATTTGCTAATAACATTTTGGACTTAAATTAATCTCTTTACTGAATTTAACTGTTAAAATACCAAATTTCTTAAGGAAAAATGATTAATTCATGTGAGATTTTGAAATTAAAATTGAATTTATGCTTTAAGAGAGCTTTGAATTAGCTAATTATAAATATGAAATAATCATTTATAGTGCTAACTCTAAGCTTCCTGACTGTAAGCTTAGCTGGTACATTCTGCCCTAAATGGAAGTGTGATGCTAATCTTCCATAAGAGTATTGCTTCAAACATGATCCTGAAACAAATGTAATTTCGGCCCAAACTGTTCTGACTAATACAACTGCTTGCTATATCCTTGATTTCTTTGATAATAAAATGTAAGTAAAAGTAAATGAGGCTGGGAGACTTACGGATGCTAAGTTAATTTATGCAGACCTACAAAAGAGATTTTGTAGTGGTGTTAACTTCACTTCATTGTTTAACTGTGATAATTTTTGCAGATGGAAAACTACCACAACTAAAAAGAAAGGCTCATATGGAACAACAAGCAAAACTGAGAAAACATGAAATTGTTACTATGATGAGTATGTAGAATCATTAAAAGTATAAAAATAAGGTTTAAGTAAATATTCGGATTGCACAGACCACAGTTAATGCTAAACTGGCTAATGTCTTTGCGTTCCCAACGTAAATGGAACAGGAAAATGCTCAACTAGTGTTTTTGATTAACACTCTGAAAACTTTTTTAAAGAAGTTTGCGGACATGGATATTCATATAGAAAGTAGATATATGAATTCTCCAACAGATAAGTTTCAGCTGAATAGAAGCAAGACAGTAGTGATATTTGCGCTTATTACATGATGATTAAGATTGGACATATTATGGATGCTCTTGATGACCAAGAAGGAGAAAAAGCAGACTTGAAATGCTTGCTTAAATTCTCTGATTACTAGGCAATGGAGATGATTTAGGACGAAGTAGGATACAATATTTTATTGCTATTTGGAGTAATAGGAGGAATAATATTAGCAATTTGCATTGCCGTTTGCAAATCAAAGTTTAAATCTGCATTGGTCACAAAAGAAGTCAAGTAGGACTGATAAACTTTCTTAATTCAAATACCAAACTCTAATCTTCAAAAAATTTTCTAAATTAAAGTATTTATATCTTTTGATATTGTACCAGTGAATTTAAGTATCTTTACTTGCATTATGTATGAAAAATTATATATAATAAGCAAAGTAAAAAGCCATTTTGCTTGAAATAGCTTACAAATAAGTATTGCTAATAATACAGAATATCTATGTATATTTATAGATTTCTTAGTTAGTTTTGTTACTGTGAATCCTTCTATACCGTTTATCTCCTCTCCAGTTAAAAGCTAATTAATGGTTAATTATTTATGAATTTCCATATTTTACTCTTACATCTTGATTCATTGTTTATATGTAACACTTATAGAAGTATTTCGGTAGCATTTATGTTAATTGCCAATGAGATATTAATGTTAAAATAATTTCTAAAGAGTCTTATATCGCACTAATACTCTAAAGAAATAACACTTTGAAAATTCCTCTTTTGTAAATAGAGTTTATAAAGGGTATGTAATCTTGACGATTGTGTACTAAGAGCCTAAACATTTAAATTCACCTTATAAAATTTGATTAGTCTCCCTGTTAAAAAAGTAACTTTTTTGAAGTTTTAATCGTTTATCTAATAACAAAAATAGGAACTAGCTTTAGACCATAAGTGCTATGCTCTAACTATTATATTAGTTAAGTTTGGTAAGAACGACTTAGCAAATTAGAGTAACTAGTTTATGGATTTTAGTAGAAGTCTAAAATGCTAAATAGAGAAGAGATATCTGTTCTATCTCTATATTACGAAATAGATGTTATAAAAGTGTAAATACATAAGGATGGTAATTTTTTATGGTAATCTCTCAAAAAGAAAGTTATTTATGATATAAAATGAACGCAAAGCATTTCTAGATTGAAAAAAAAGCTAATTATACCAGCTAAAAAGTAATCTAACAAGGTATAAAATTATCCATATATTGAATCCTAAAATTCAATGACTGCTTTAATAAATTTGGATCTCTTTATAATTTTAGATAATTATTAATAAACATTACTCAACAGTTTAGGCAATCAGATGCAGAGTAAATCTCGGTATTTATAATCTATTTTTAGATCCCAAAAGTGAACAAGTACTACTGTTCTGAGTGAAGTAAAGTGAAATAAATAATTATTGAGAGTATTTTTAATATAATGATTTACCATTTGAATCTTAATAAAATTAATATGGTTATTATTCATCATATCTAAACTATTAACTTATCATATAAACTATTATTTGTAAATTAAAAAGCGACAAGTTGGCTAGTATCTGAATGTCTGAAATATTATGTTTGATTTATTATTCTATTGGTAAAATATGCTTAGCATTTGGGTATAACATTTGCTTCATTTAAGAGAATGTTTATATGATAAAGATGTGAGGAACAATGAAGCATTAAAATAGCTCGTCGTATAAGTATAGAAAGTATTAAATGTATATGCATTTTTAAACTTCATAATATTAGATATAGAACTCTTAGTATCTCTAGAAGAATGGGAAATAAAATAGATACTATATAACTATATTTTAGGAGGACTTTTTAAGAATATAAAGAAAGAGCTAGAAGCAGATAGAAAATAGGTAATAGATAGATACAAATGCTTAGAATTTAGTATTTCAGAACATATAAAATCAGTTTTATTTCATTAGAATAACATAAGCGTTTCAATCTTAAGCTAAGTCTTATAAGGCTACTAAAAGATATAAAGCTAATAAATGCTTAAATATAGACTTAATTATTTCATAATCTATATTATTTCCAGAAGTAACCGACGCAAATTGATTTTAATAGTATATATCAGTATTAATTAAAACCAAAAAAGCTTATTTAGTTAGAAAAAAATTTAAGATTCAGCAAAACTTTAATGTAAGGAGGCGAAAGATCAGCGTTCTGTTTTAATGTATTATCAAAAGCAAGGAAATAGATTGTATAAATAGATTTTGCGATAGAATATTCTGCTATTAATACCTCTAGTTTAGTATATTTAGGAATACAATAATAGCTTTTCAAATAATATAAGATTCAAACATAATGGCGAAGAATTTGCATCAATACATAAATCAAACTTATTAGTAAAAAATAAATTTATTATAGAAATAAATCAAGTAGAGACAGATGAAGAAAGGGAGACTGATAATTAAAATCCACATAATTTTTGTAAATTTAATTTTAGTCTGGAAAGAATAAAAGCAGGCTGCTTTAAAATAGTTTGGGAATTAAAAAATTAAATTTATATATAACAAACTCAGAAAAATGTTTTTGCGTAAATTTTTTAGTTTCTTCACATTTTTTTGGAATAAACAAAGTAATTCTATACAAGTAAAATATATAAATATAGACGTATAAGTATTAGAAATAAGCTTAAAATAAAAAGCTTTATCAAATGTAATATTTAAAGGGAATTTTAAAATTTATCTTTATGAATCTTATGATTTAGAAAGGTGTGAAATAGAACTTAGGCCTTTCATATTAGAAGATGATCTTCTTGAATAGATAATTTTTTAACGTCATTATGTAAGATTCAATAACTAATGAAGCTAGAAATTAAATAGGGAAGTTACTTAGAAAATTTAGAAAAGTTAAGTATTTGGATTAATAGTAATCCATGCATATCTAGTTTTTATAGTTAATCTATATTTGGATTTTAATAATAAATCTAACTTAGGAATGTTTAAGATATAATTATAAGCATAACTTAATATTTATAGATATCTTATCTATCTGAGGTAATTTATTTAATGCTAGTGTTATAAATATTATTTGAGTATATTTTCCTTATCTTGCTTTTAAAATCTCTTCAACTGCATAAATATCTTTGCATTCTTTCAACGAGCAAATTAAATTTTATTATTTAGCTCTATATTTTTTTATCTCACTCGTTATATTTAATTTAAAGCAGTTAAATTAAGATTTTCTCCTAACTAATATAAATCTATTTGAGAAATCTTACCTTTTACTACTCTCCCAGAAAAGCCAAGAGTCTTTTGTCTTATTTATATAAATCATCGTAAGTCAATTTAACTGAGGAAACTAGATAACTCTAAATCACTTAATATCCTTTGATTACAAATAAGTAGCTACATTTTCTAAATTAAGTATTATCATGCTAGAATTAGATTATGAAGTTGATTTAATTATATTAGTTCGCTTATTTATCCTATCAAATCTTATAGCAAATAAATCAGGTTAATTTTCTTAAATGAAGACTTACTAAAAAATGATTTATGCATAGCTGTAAATTGATTGCTTATTTACTATGGAGATAAATATAAATCTAGGTAATGAACAGATTATGAAAAACTTAATTACTTTAGTGCGAAGTTCGAAGAAAACTTTGAAAATAAATTTCCACATCGAGACATGAATACTAAAGTACTAATTACTTGATACTAAATATATGAATTATTAGTATAAATTACAGAATCATTAGTAGGAATTTTATCTTAGATGATTATTTTGACTCTTTAACTCTTAAATTTTATATTTTATCCTCTATTTTTACTGTAGTATTTAATTTATGTAATATAGGGTCTTAAGCTCATTTTGTATTCTGTTTATTATACTATCATCTTGTTTTTAAATCCCAAAGAATGTGTAAAAAATACTTAAGCATTTAAATAAAGGTTTAATAATGTGGATCCTTAGAAAATTATCGAACATAGATTACTTTTATTTTTATAAAGCGATATCTATCTTCATAAAGTTATAGATTTTAAATTTGTAAGAAGACTTTTAATTTGTTTATTCCTATGCACGGTTTATACAACTCAAGTTGTATTCTTGAGTATAAAAATTTTCAAGTTTTTCCTTTCTTTTGTGTTGAGGTGCTAAGAATAGTTTTTGAAAGATCTGATATTACTAGGTTCTGTTTGCTATAAACCAAGTGCATTAAAATATATTTCCTATTTCTTTATTTCAAGATGCAAATTCCTTTAATTTCTTTAACCATTTTTAGTTCTCGAGTTAGAGTCTCTTTTAGTGTTCTCTTTCCTCTTCTTCTTTTCTAGCATTTTTACCTTATATTTTAAAGTTTTAAACGTAACATTGCTTCCATACACTTTTTTATAGACATAGTAATATTACAATAGTTTCATTAAATAAAGATCAGTAGATTATAGGATCTCAAGCTTATTAGTAAGATATAGAAATAAAATAAGAATAAATCTGTCAGCATTTACAGAAGAAATCTCCTTAATTGCTTATTCTACCAAATGAAAACTGCATATTATATTTTAGCATTTAGAGATACATAAAGCAATATTCTCAAAATTAGTACTTATATTGAAAAGGGTGTGTAGCTTTAGTAGATTCTATTCACACAATAGAATGAAAGGAACTAGAAAAAGTGAGCATTGGTTTAAGTGGGAATTAAAAGATCTATTTATTTGACTAAATGTAGAAAGATATATTATATGGTACAAGGTAATAAGAAATAAAGCTTCATAAGTATATTTACAGAAAGGATTAATCTTTTAAATTAAATAAAAGGTTGCAATGCTTTATTGAAATTCTTTATATCTGAAAAGATTAGGTTTAGGAAGAGGTTAATAATTTAGAGGCAAATAAAAAAGTTAAATATGAAATTATGCAGAAAATTAAGAAGGAAAAGAGAACTGAGAGATGAGAATCTGAAGAGTAAAATAATATATATAAAAGGATTTTTTAATAGTATACTACTCTGAATTAATATTGCTTTTATTGATTTATTTCTTTGTTAAGATATTATTTTTCTTTTTAAAAGATGAGCGTATCTATTTTTTTTAACTCTAAAATGAACTTTATTTTTCTCTTATCAATCGTATTAAAAATCTTTTCTTTCGACGATCAGATTTTATAATAAATATCCTGTCTCAGTGAATGTATAATTATTGAATAATTGTTAATTTTAGCATTCTCTTTTATTCCTAATGAAACTATCAAAGACTTAATAAAATATATTCTTTAAGTAATACTTCTTAAATTTTACGATGTGATAATCGCAAGTGAAAAGAAATCTTAATCTCAAAAAAAGATAAAAAAGGTACTTGAGTTAATTAGTTAAGTTGGACTGCGAACATTTATTTAAAGATAAGAAATCAACTTAGCCAGTTAAAACTGAAATAGAAATTTGTTTCCTCTTGTTATTGAAGTTGTAAGACTTTTAAATGTAGAGGAGTCTTTCTTAAGTGACTAGTGAGTTCTAGTCCTATGCTCAGATTACTTATGCTGCCTTTAATAATGACTTTTCGATTCGAGTACTGAGATAGAAGATTCTTATAGGATAACGATCATTTGAATTACATGATATTTTCGGAATAGAGCAGAAACAAAATACCTCTCAAGACTAGTAAGTCCAAGAAGAAGGAATAGGAAAGGAATGTGTTATCTGCTATAGCGAATTTAAAGACACAGCAGTTATGCCCTGTAGACATATGTGCCTATGTGGAGGTTGTGCAAATATCGTTCGATCTTAGCCAAACCCTAAATGTCCAATTTGTAGAACTCCAGTGGAAAGTTTATTACAGATCAAGATAGACGGAATGCATCTGAGACAGGGTTGATTAAATAAAAATGGATTTCTTCTATTATTGACTATATATCAATCTATTATTATACATCAAGCTAGATAGAGCAAATAGAGAATACTTATAAACATTTTATAGTTTAGAAATGCTTTTAACTAATAATTTGATTAAATGCTTATTTAAATCAAAATTATCATCAAAACGGAGACAAACTAAGGATTTAAAAATATAACTTCTTGATAACTTTTTTGCGTTTAATGATAATTATATACTGAGGAAGACTGTTATACTAGCAAATTTCTTGAATTAATAAGTACACATTGGAAAAAATTAGAAAGTTAATTTGAAAATATGGTTTAAATGGCTTTTGATTTTGCTAAATTATAAATATGAAATATATGTCCATTGTGCTAACTTTAAGCTTCCTGACTGTAAGCTTAGCTGGTACATTCTGTCCTTAATGGAAATGTGACGCTAATCTTCCATAAGAATATTGCTTCAAACATGATCCTGAAACAAATGTAATTTCGGTCTCAACTGCTTTGACTAATACTACTGCTTGTCATATTCTCGATTTCTATGACAACAAAACGGATGTAAAAGTAAATGAGCCTGGAAAGATTACGAATGCTAAGTAAATTTACACAGACTTACAATAGAGATTTTGCGGTATGGTTAACTTTAATAGGTTTTTCGATTGTGATAGCTTCTGCAAATGGAAATCACCTAAAAAGAGTAAAAAAGTTTATAGTTCGACAACTAAAGATGATGTATGAACTTGCTATTATGATGAATATTTAGAATCGATAAATGCAAAGAAATAAGGTTTAAGTAAACATTCGGATTGCACAGATCACAGTTAGTGCTAATCAGGCTAATGTCTTTGTGTTCCAAATGTAAATGGAACAGGAAAATGCTCAACTAGTGTATTTGACTAGCATTACGAAAACTTTTTCAAATAAATATGTAGCCATGGATAAAAAACAAGGAGAGATATATGGGATACCGATGCTACAGGTTCTTCAGGTTCTCAGTATATTCATAGCGATATTTGCGCATATTACATGATGATTAAAATTGGACATATTATGGAAGCTCTAGATAGTCAAGAAGGAGAAAACGCAGACTTGAAATGCTTGCTTAAATTCTCTGATTACTAGGCAATGGAAATGATAGAGGACGAAGTAAAATTAAACATGTTTCTGGTAATAGGAGTAGTAGCTGTTTTGATTGTGGGAGCTTACGTATATCAAAAAGTAAAACCGATTAAGAAACCAGAAAGCAAGGAAGTCAAATAGGACTGATAAACTCTATTTTTTCTAAAATTTCTGCCTTAAATTTTTACATTAACTTTGAAAATCTAAGATACAATTTCTTTTGATCCAATATCAATGGGATTAAAGCCTCTTACTAATTACCATTTAGAGCTAAAATATTAATAATTTGAAGCCAGAAAAAATATCTATACATTATTGAAAATAATAAGCTTATTAATATGTATGTATATACTAGCATTATTAGACTTATTGCTAATTATCGACTATATAAGTTGCTTCATTACCTACTATGGACTTTTAAAAAGCATCCAGCAAATTAAATATCATTCAAAGGCTTTAGTATTCTTCTCGGTAGTAGTTTATAACTTAATTTCCTCAGATCAGATATAGTGGGTTATCTACATCTGTTTAAAAAAGTTCATTATTAGTTCTAATATCTAGCTATTACCGTTATTGGAGTTCTATCTAGACTTCAAATACTAAAAATTCAATATTTTCTACTGTATACTATATGAATGTTTTTAGTGAAAAGACTTGTTAAAACAGATTTTTAAATTAGTTCTTTGTAACTAGAATTCATTTAGAACGTACCATCCTATAGTTTTCTACTCAATTGAGCTCTATTTAAGCCTTATCTTTTTATTCTTAATGGTAGATTAAAAGCTTTTAATTATTTAGGTCTAAAAAAAGGAATTTATACCAGTTAGTTTTAATCAAGCAGGATCCTTTAATTAGACTATTGGGTCTAAAGAAAAAATATGGCAGTGCTTTGAGACTAAAAATAGAATAGTATAGCAAACATATACTATAACTTAAAATTTTCTTACATACACTAACTATAGAAAACGACATTTAACTAGTTTTTATACTGATTTATGTGCAATAAGAGAAACAACCTACACCAATATATAAAATAGACACTTTAGCTATTATAAATAAAAAGGATAGAAAGAGATTATTCTCTTAAGGGTGCTCATAATAAGATTAACGAGGTTATGCTGAGAATGTATGCTTATATTGTTTGTTCATGTTGGAGCAACTCTGTTTGCCTATAAAATTAATATTTAAGCAATAAACCAAATGAGTAATTAAGAAATAGGAGTGGCTATTTAGATAAGTGAAGGATATTTGATTCCTCTATATAACATTTTTTATACTTATAAAAGTGAAATTCTTGATTCATTTGGTAGTATGTATCAATATCTTTACCTAATAAGCTAAAAAGGTTTATAGAGTGATTGCTAGACTGTATATACTCTTCCATATTTGCAGGACACAAAATTAAATATCTATCGCTCTTAAAAGAGCTCACTTCTTCTCTCCTAATACTAAATTATATGTAAGCGTAAGATAATTAGAGCTAAAGGAGTTACTTATTAAAATAATTTTTAATAATCTCACTTCTATCAATTTAATAAAGGAAAATCGCTACTAGTACTACATTTGAAATCACAACATTGTACCCTAATCTTAATTCCAGCTTGAAAATATATAGAAGACGTTCTAAATTAATGGAAAGCTTATTAATGTTCAAATTCATTTATTGAAGGATTTACTCAAAAGTAGTGATTTATTAAAGAAAGCTATTTATCTGATTGATCTCTTATGCTAGTCAACTTAAATTATCATACATTTTCTTTTGAATTGAATCATTTACTTTCAATACATTTAAATAGTCCTTTGTTACTCTTTTTTATCTTCATTATACCTAAACTTCACTTGCCTTTGATTTCTTAATCTTCCTTATATCTGATGATACTACTATTCTCTAGTCTAGTTATTCTAGTACTCTGCCTTGTTTCTAGTAGATGTTTTTTACAAAAAGCTTATAATTTAATCGATTATCTGAAAAATGCTTGTAGTGTTGTGATTTTAAATAAGAAGGAAATAAACAGAAGTTGTAGAAAAATCGATGACTAGAAATTATAAAAGTCATAGTAATAAAGGGAGATAAGTAAGAATGCTTACAAGTCTCTTGATAATCAATTATAAAGATGAAAAGCAAGGGAAAATGGAAATACCCAAGATATTATTAAATGCTTTAGTTTTATGAAGATAAGACAATTAAACTATCATCTAAAATACTCACACAAAGCCTTATTACATATTATTGGTATAACCTAAAGATATAAATTTAAACTTATAATGGTTCTTGGCGTGTTGTCATAATCAGTTTAAGATAAAAGCATTTAATGCTATAGAAAATGAGCTTCATATTCTCTATTCCTAGTCCACCGTCTTGATATATGAGCTCTAAATAAAGAAAAATGGTATAAAGTAGCTACAATCGAAAGAAGTTAAATAGTATATTTGAGATAAATGGGGTCTAGAGGCTGTAATATGGCTATAGATCAAAGAACAAAGATTATCTAGTATCAATAAGTAAGAGAGGCTGATGATCATCTAGATTTTAAGAAATGCTATTTATAATTTTCTATACCAGAACAATTCTAAATCTAGTTTAAAATGAAAAACGAGATTTATATCAATGAGAAGATCAAAAAATATTGATAAATAATATTTTAATTAAAGATATGTTTGCTTCTGACCTTTTAAGCTGCTTTTTATAGTTTTGATAATATAATTGGTAAGATGTCAATACTAAAAGCTCAAACGAATTAAAGTTTTTATGAAAGAGCAGGAATGAAAATATTAAAATGGCAAGAAACTAAAACGAGGGGGAAAAGTTTTAATAGCCTTCTTTTAGTTTTTTTATCCTGCAAAATAATACAAAAGAGATTCATATAAAAGGATTAAGAAATTATAATAAGAAGCTAGGAACTTTAGATAAAAGATCAATTAAAGAGCATTTTATACGGGCTTTTCGTATCAAAGTTAAGATCTAAATTTCTTCATCAATACAAAACGAGAAAAGATTTCCTGGAATTATTCTTGAGTATAGCTGTAAATAACAGAAAAGATCTTAAATATTTAAACTAGTGAATTAGAGTAAACCAAGTAATACTAACTAAAGAATAAATCAATAGTTGATTAAAGTAAATGTAGAAGAATCAGCAGCAAAAGCATAGTTATAATTATCCCTTGTGGATGTAGTATAGTAGAAAAGAATTGAAATTGTATCTAGACTTAACTTTATTGGAATGGACTAACTTAGTTTTAAGCAGATATATAGAGATCACAAATGAATTAAGTTGTTAGACAGTATGATAAGGATAAGTTAGTTAATGTATTAAGATGAAAACTAAGGCTTTAAAATGAGCCATAAAAGGAAAAATAATAATATAATCATTATTAAGATATTAAATACACATTCTGGGGATTATATAATACTAATGAACTTGAATAATGTAATGAAGAAAAATCAAGTTAGGCAAAGAGGAGTGAGGTTAATAAAATTCTAGTACTATTAAAGAAAATAATGAAAATGAACTAGTTTGCTATATGAAAGCTTAATTTTTATGGAATCACTATTGTACTGGATCAAATGAAAAAAGGTAGAAATTTGAGAAGTTAGAAATGAGAAATTTCAAACAAAGAAGCTTCTTTTGAGAATTTAAGCTAATTCTTTTTAGATTTACCTCATATAAAAAATCGGAAATTTCTTATATATCTGAATGAAAAAATACCAGAAACCTAAAATTATATAAGTATTATATAGACTATAGATATCAAATTCTATTAGTACTATAATTGTGTAATTGATCATGATAAAGACTTAAAAGCAGAAAATGAAAAAGGAGGATACATTTGTAAAGTGAATATCTTATTATAATTCGATTTATCTTAAATTTACTTGCAACTAAGCATTCATGATACCTTTAGATTGATTTAATTAAATATGGTAGGTAATAGCATAAGATCAGGCTATTCTTCTAAATTCTTCAGTTTCATCTATATTTTTGCTTTTATTTCTTCAGATATTATTGTATTGTGAGTCTAGAATTAGTTCTAAGGACATGATGAAGTGTGTTTTTCAAATTGATTTGATATAATTAGTAGTTTGTAATCATCAGATTGACTAAAGATATGAAAATATTACTTTTTTTCAAAGTTAAAAGAAAGAGTAAATATAGAAGCCTAAAGTTTGCAAGGTATTTGATATTATAGAGAATGGTTCGCCATTTATTGAGAAAGCTCTAGGTATAAAATCTTATGGTTAGTAGAAAATCGAAGCTGGCTTTGTTGATTCTTCATTAAAAAGATATTTAGAATCATCAAAATGTAACTTAAATAAATAAAAGTAAAAGGATATTTATTAAGAGGTATAACTAGTTAGATTTTTTCCAGAATAAAAACGATTCACAACAAAGCAAAATGATGGAAAGTAAGAGATGATGAACTATTATAATAGTAGAGTAAGAATATACATACCAATATGTTAGTTATAATCACTTTAAATCAGCAATGTATAAAAAAATCAAAGTATTTACTTTAAATAACTTAATAGGTTTATGAAACAAAAACTAAAAGGACATAAATAAAATTTAAATAGTGAAATACTCATTTAAAGTATAACTAAAATATTCATCATAATAAGAAATCTAAATATAAAGATAGATATAATAGAAAATAGTTGCATTACAACTAATTTAAATTATCTCTTCAAACCAAAAATATATAAAAATTATCGCTCGTTTTGAACATCGCTGAGATAGGATTTTTATCAATGTATTTTATGATCAAAAGGAGAAAAAACTCAGATTTGATAGATTGAAAATAGTCGAATTAAAAAACAGTTATCTATTATAAACTATTAGATATGAAATGATTAGGTTATCTGATATTAAGAAATATGCTTTTAGTGTGTATTCGAATATTTTTATATAAGTTTGAAGATTTCATTAACATATCGAAACCTAAAACTCATCATTTGTATATACATTGCTGTGAAAATAGATATTATGTACCATTAAGAAAAAAGATGTTATTAGCTTTTAAGAAACTAACATTATGGTAGAGCCTAATTACTATCTTAGTCTAGATTTTTTGTTATAGCAAATATAGGATCAAATGTTATTTATAATACTCAAGTTTGATTAGTATTATATCCTTAGTATTACATGGTTTATCTTTAATTATATTTCTAAGTTAAATATTAATGATCTAATATCTTCTATCTCTTTACAATATTCAATTATTTTCAATTTTTATCAGTTGATTTATCTAAATTCTTTAAACTTTAGAATTGTAAGAAGACAAAACTATTTTAAAGTCAAGTTCTGCTTTCCATTATTATAATCATACCCTTTCATTCTTTAAAATACGGTTTTTTATGCTATTTTAATTAACTTATTTACTATTCTAAACATTAAATACATATTTTTCTATATCTCTCATTCTAAATATACCTATAACTATCCTTATATTACAAAACAGTAATTTAAGTTCTTATTTTATAAAGGTTTTTGCTTATGGTACTATAAGTATATTTATAACTCCTAAAATGAAGACATAACTTATATCCATATTTATTATCTTCTAATATACCTCTATTTCAGAAACCTTATATCAAGCTTTATGCATCTAAATTCTTATTTATCACCTAAACTAAGCAATCCAGATTTCTTAGGTTTAACTAAGGATTTATGGACTAAATTGTAAATCTAGTCTTTTAAATCCTTCTTTAATTAATAGTATGCTCTTCCTTATTTTATATATAAAGTTAGTCTATACATTATCTCAGTTCCTGTCTAAGTATTCTCTTTTTAGATTGATTAATACTGAATAAA
The DNA here is from genome assembly GCA_946699065.1 of Loxodes magnus. NCBI lineage: Eukaryota > Ciliophora > Karyorelictea > Loxodida > Loxodidae > Loxodes > Loxodes magnus. Next base: position 493,513 of record CAMPDV010000134.1, on the reverse strand, counting down.
TGCTCTTATTAACTTAAATGTTAACTATACTAATATTAGAATTCTAGTTCTTCTACTTTTTCAAGTTATGCTGGCAATTTAAGATTCAATGAAGAAACAACTCGGAACTAATAAAGAAGATTAAAGAGGAGAAAGTTTACTCGTGTGATGAAAGTGGAAATCATAATCTAGCTATCCAATACTTCAATAAGAATCTATAACTCAAGCTAAGATAGAAAGCTAAGTAGTTAGATTGCTTTAGACTAATTAAGGTTGAAAATAAAAATGTTCTGCTTTAATGATTAAGTGAAGTGAGAAAGCCATGGGATATAAAAAGAGAACGATGAAATGAAATTAAGTTTAATTGATTTTTAGTTCTATAATTGTGTAGATAACGTCTAAGGCCATTAAATATCCTTCAAACCCATACTCGTCATTTCCTATCAATCTGATCTTCCTTTTTTCTAAGTCGAATTCGATTACTGTAGTATAGTTAAATTCCCCTGGCTTTTTCATTAAACGGATTACATCTTTCTGTTCGGTATATAGCATGAAAAAGTCAAACTTGTGGATCAAATGATTGATGTAGAGTTAAGATAGATCATAGTTTAGGTTTAGTAATTTGATAGGAATAAACTAAACCTAGTGTATAGATTTAGGAGGGATTATAGAAAGCAATCCAAAAAGTTTAGCTTCCTTTTGGATAGTTTAAATAAGATTTTTGATACTTACTGGACTACATTAGCATCATTAGATAGATAAATGCAGTGCATTTGGTTGCAAAATTTAATTCTTCCACTCTATAATCACGAACTCATTAGGGTGATATAAATTTTAGTTAACTTTTATTGAATTTTAGCTTAAAATTTAAACCCCTGGGTGGATGCATTTTTTGGATTCCTTCTAGTCTTTTTTAAATTTTTACTACAGACTAAGCTGCAGTTATTCGATAAAGCACTGAAATTTATCATTGTAAAAATCTTCTTCAGTATCGTTGTTTAATGAGCAGGAATTCAGTAAACTTATATCGTCTATTTCGCTTTTATTTAGTTCTGATGTAGCGAAAGATTCAACCAAATTATTTGAGATATCGATTTGATTTGAAAAATTAGTAATTGTTTACGTAAATATCTTCTTTTGATCGTCTTCTATGCATATCGCATTTGCATGTGACCTAGTTAATTATTACTTATTTGAATAGTTCTTAAGAGTATGGGATTCTTTTAGTAATGGAACATTCTTGGTAAGATGATTTTTTCGTTAGTTTTGATTGAGTTTAAATTTAGGGAATCTTTTTCGAGATTCTTCTGACTATCTCCTTGGCATTTTATAAGACTATGAACTTCAATAGCTTGATTTTGAGACCACTTTGCTCTAATATTTTTCAAATATGAGTACAATTTCAACGTTGTCCATATAAAGGTCTGGATCTTATTTATGATATCCAGATATTGTATGATCTAGTTAGTTTCAATTCTTCTTAGGCTACATTGAGAAGCATGCTTCCATAGGTACTCACTCTTTTTATGTGTGTTGATATAGTTTATACTTAAAACTATACTTAGCCTTTCTTATTTCCAAGTCTTTTTTATTGTTCCTTTCATAAACTTCAACTTCGAAGTTGTCTTAGTTATTAGGATCTGGCAATATGGTATGATATTCATGATTCGCAGGTAAAATCATTTTAAAGCTAACTTGCTCGAAATTCCCTTTTAATTGGTTTATCAGATCTTCTTCCTTTTCTTATATCAACTACCATCCATGTTGCATTCTGCATGCTATCATTTCTTATATAATCCCTGAAACACTCTAGCATTTCATTTAGACGTTTGGATTTAATTGTCAGTTAAAGTATCTGAACTTACTTTTATTTTCCTTTGTATAGCTTTATTATAACGGTAATAGTTCAGGCTCAGTTAAGCTATTTCAAATCTATTCGATCTATTCTAGATAAGGCTATTCCAACTGTACTTCTAGACTAATATTCCTTTACTTACTAACTTAGAACAATTCCTACTTTAGCTATTCCTAAGTGCATATTCTATTGAAGGCTCAGCAACTGGTCAATGAATTTTCTTTTAATTTGCAGTTTTAGTAAAAAGCATTTTAATCCTAGAAATAAGGAAGCATATTATTACTGTACTAGGGAGAGGCTGATTTTTCTCCTTTCGAATTCAATTTAGACTAATGTTGTGATCTCTAGTGACTAGGACTAGTTATTTTGTTTGCTTCTTCTCAGTTTTACATTCTGGTCATTATATATCGAAAATCTACGTAACTTTCTTAAGGAGAATAAAGCTCATCCCGTGAAGTAGTCATGCCTTGGAAAATTTATTAGCTCGCATTAATAAAAGTGGAGTCAATCTTAAGGTTTTAGATAGACGGGAAATGTCGCTTGTTTTTACCCTTTTCACTCTAATTCTAGGAGTTACTGAACTACGAAAACGAGTTCTTCTTTTCATAAGAGCTGATTTAGTTCTTTTCATCTAACTTTTTACCAAGAACTATTTCGCTATTTTTCCTTTAGCCCTATTCTTCGTTGAGGTTACTGGAAGAATAATTAAAATGAATCCTAAAAATACTATCGTCATGAAGCTAAGTCAGCTTTACATAGTCTATTTAACTCTCTTAAGTTACCTATTCATTCTGCTTTTGAAGGATTTTGATTTAGCTGCTTCTTGATTTATCATGCAGAATCATTTGATTTTTAGATCTTATCTAACTATGGCTAAACTAATGCTAATGAATTAGATTTTGAGGTTAGTTTTGAAACGACTTCTCTTCCTCCTTACTAGCTGAGGAAATTTTTTCTATGAAGTTATAGTCTTAAAGAAAAGTTGACGTATTTGAGCATTACGCCGCCTTGTAAAAAGGTAAGTTTGTATCAAGGTACTACAGACTTTGTTATGTTGACTATCTCTTTCAGTCATCTCTGAAGTTAACTATCTACCCTTAATTCTTATACTTCTCTAGAAACTTGAACTAAGTTAGAGTTTAAAACTCATTACTCAGTCGGTCTCACATTATCATATGTATTGCATGTCTTTAGCTTTCAATGCCTTTGATTTGGAAAAAATTATAAAAATGCTAGACTGTAATCCAGTAAATATAGGACTGCTGCTTTCGTTCCTTTGGACTTTCAATTGTATTTTCCGTTTGAAAAGTCTGCCGTAATGATATGTTATCTAATGATACTTCTTTTCACTGTAGATAAATCTAAGTCTTAGTAAATATAAACAAAGGAACAACGTGTAAGCTTGGCTCTCTAACTAGAATCAAGTTAATTATGCAGCCTTGTTCTGAAACTCTATATTTGGTCAATGAGGATAATTGCTAATCCACTTCATAAACACCCTAGCCTGCTGATATGATATTTATTGCATTTCCTGTATTCTGAAAGTCTTTTTGAATGTCTTCAAATTCATTCAGACAAAGGTTGATTGTTTCTAAGAAACAACTCTATTTAGAATACGATAATTCGCAAGGTTTTAATTAGGTTTTATAAGGCCAGTCTTTTTTAAGATTCTCCACCACTTCGTTTAGGTTGTAAGTTCAGTTCAAAAACGAAGGGATTTCGTTAAGTAGCTTCTTTATAGCTATGATTACCTAGTCCAGGTTTTTGATGTCTTCAATGTCACATACTTTTCATATCACTTAATCAGTTTCTCCATTAGCATAGATAACAGTAGCAAAGAAAACGGTCGTTATTAAATGGTTAGTACCTTAGCATCTCTCCAAAAAATTTCTTATGAAGTAGGTAGCTTTGCCATAGAATGTTAAGGGTCAGTTGCAAACATCATACATCTCTTTGCATATTTCAATTAACAAAAATAGTCTCATGTTCTTTGAATTGAAAATGATCTTCGTGTTCTTAGAAATAACTCCCGTTATCACCGTCTTAAGTTCCTGCTTTTTCTTCTTTTACTTCCACAGCTCTTTTATTTAGTATTATATACCATTAATATTGATAGTCTGAAGTCAGTGAACTGGCTAATTAGTTAGTTTTAGTTTAGCATAATAAAAATCCCTTCGATTCAGATGAAGATCCTTAGGCAAGGATACTTTCACGAAGCTTAACTCTTTTTCACTTTGCTGAACTCTTCTAACCTTAACAGTTTACTTTATATTATCTGAGTTCGATCTGTAGAAGTTATAGAGGTTTTCATCTACTGATATTTGAACTAATTAATTGGCATTTTACAGATTCATTGACTCTTCTGTAATTAAGCAAATCAGCTTGTTATTCTCATTTCCATCTTCTGAAATTTCGATGAAATCTGATACTTATAATCCTTTGAAAATCTAGGGGTTAACTAGTATATCGGATTAACTAATTTTACTATCATGAACGCTAAGGTCGAATTTCTGGGTAAAGTCTCAGTAAAAAGAAGTTTACTAGGATGAATTAGGTGTCTGAAGAAAGTTCTAGTAGCGATTGTTAATTTTCTTTTAAACCTAAGTAGCTTTGAAGTTCATTTTACTAATTAAGAAAAAATGTTTAATTTAACTTTGTTTAGTCTATAACATTTCTAACTCCTAAAGCTAGCTTAAAGGATCTGCGGTATCATTGTGGCTTTTTCAGCAAGGCTTTTGATTGCCAATTATAATAATTATTATCCTATTGAAAGACTAGAGATGCTTACATTTGCTGGCTTTGCTATTATATATAAAATATATCTATCTTAGAGATAGCACTCATAGCTTATTAGGGAATAAGAGAGAATTTCTTAACCATTTAATCAAATTTGATATCTATATTTTAAAAAGTTGTGTATATAACATCCAATTATTATTCAATAGTAATACCTCTACCTTTGCTCTCTTTTCAATGTTTCTGCTCAATACTATAATCTAGATTATCACCAATAATTGTTCTCTTTTTATGCTACTCATTTGATTATCTTTCCTTTGAAAATGTTCTTTTACTTCGACTTTAGCATCATGTCTTCTAAGTAATTTCGCTTTTACTAGTTATTTAACACTAGTATTATAGCTAATTCTTCTTAGGTTGAGTTTAGTCTTCTAGGTAAAAAATAATTCCCTTCTCAAGATTCTATTTACTATATTAATCGTAGAATTCAAATAACAGACTTAAAATAGTAAAAATGCCTAAAAAGCTAAGTTTAAGCAGTCTCATATTTACCTTTTTACTTAAATACCTCATTTGATTATCATTAATACTCTTTTAGCCTTTAATATTATTAACCGTAGACAAATTTGCATTCTATTATGAATATTCAATTCTAGTTTAATGCCTAAACTCTCCTAATCTATTTTATGCTTATCTCACTTTAGGTTTTCATATCGCTTATACGACATTTTTTCTACACTAAATTAGTATTGCACTAACTGACTAAATCTAACTAATTTACCTTTAAACTATATTTTTCCTTATATATAGTTGATAGTATAAAGCCAAACTTAGGGTATTTTGATATTTGACTTTTTATGGTAATTATCCTCTAAAGTAAAAGTCTCTCTGAGACTGCTATTTTATTTAGTTTGAACTGAAAAAAGAAACTCAATACTAAATAGCTACCTTCTGAGTAGTCATTTAAACGAATCCAACTTTTAGCTTCTTATGACTAAATTTGGCTTTCTTTAGTGATTTAATTTTAATACTTATAGTTAACCTTTAGAGTCTTAAGTAATAAAGCTTTTAAGCTAGTCCAGTCTTAAATGAGTAGTTTTGGTAAAATCCTTTTACAAGTTTTAGGTATATATACTGTATACTTATTTTGACTATAAGACTCTAATTAAACTACTTTCCTTATAGTTTTACAAGTAAAATCCTTTTACCTTAAAATAATATCAAAAACCTCTTGCCTATCAAGTTATACATAGAGTGTTTTAATAAACTCAAGACTTTTACGAAATGGACTCTCGTTTATTATCTAAAATTTAAACAAAATGATATACTTAAGATTTAGCTCTCTTTTAACTAATTTAACCATTCTTTTATATAATGGTACTTTATTTATTATCTCTATCTCCTTTAATCATTTTTACTTAAAGTCTATCAAGATATTGATCTATTTCTGGAATTTCTAGCTTCATTCCTTTTATTCCTTTTATTCCTCTTATGGTTCCTATTATTTGATTTGTTTTGCTGTTAGCTTCTAAAGGATTTTCAGGCATTATTTCTCAGTGATCAAGTCTGCTCTAAATCAATATTTAGTTTTATGCTTGAAATTTCAAATTTTCTTCAAAGCCTAAAGAATCATTCAATGAGATTACTGCTTCTATCTTTATCATTTAAGGGCCAAGCAAACTCTATTAGTTTATTATGCTTCCAGTATACTAACTGATGCATTAAGTAATCTGATCTATAAACTTATCAGAAGTTCAAATTTCGTATCTCATTACAGGCTCCATTAGTCTTGTTTCTGAAATTAGTTAGCATGCATAATAACATCTTCGAGATGCTGGAATAATCTAACCTGGTCCCCTATGAATACAATCTACATGGACTTCTGTATCAATCTAATGAAGATAAGCTTAGCTGCATCCTGTCATATAATACTATCCTGTTTCTTATGTGGATACTTACACTAAAGGATCTATTTAGCTCAGAATATTAAGACTTTATATCAAGCATGGTAAGTCTTGAATCATTTTTGTTTATATCTCTTATTTTTCCACCCTTAGTATGACTAGTTATTGTTCCTTGCTTATATAAGTGCTTATATACTCTTTTTAAGTAAACTATATTACCACATGGTATCTACTATACACATTCCCCTTAGCATTTATTTACTATAAGATAGAATTTAACTCATTTCAAATATCATGAGAGGTCCCTAAGGATCACAGTTTTTCATAGCTTATGCTATTTCATCATTTTAGTCTCCTTCATATAAATGAAAAGTTCAAGCTACTTTAGGAGATGGAAGATTAAATACCATCATATTAAGTATTTGATCAGGTAGGTTTAGTCATTTTTCCATTACTAGCTTCAGTAGTTTGTGTCTTTCTAATTACTACTATTCTTAAGTTAATTAAATACCTAATCTTTCAATCATCTTTTATCCCTTTAATTAGTCTCCATCGACTATTTCCTTTATAAGCTTCTGTATTGGTATTATGATAAACTTTACGAATCCTCTATTTAAAACTTATCCTTCTTCATTTGTTTGCTATTTGCTTCACTTTTTAGAGGATTAATCGAAGAATAAGTTTCCTCATAGTTTTGTAATAAATTTAAGTTTAGGAGTTTCGACTTAAGAAGCATAGATATCAGCAAACTTATCTAGAGTAAAGCATCAATTCTAAGTTACTGAGCCAATAGTAATTGTAGCAATAGATATTAACCTTATTATTGGTATCTTTTAATAGTTACATTTTTATACTTATTAATTACCATCATTTATATTTATATTTTTTATATTCCTTAAGTTAGTTAACGTTCAAATGATAAAACTTTCAATAGATTAAGCTAATAAAATCTATAATCTAACTCTTAGTTAAAGCGTTTGATCATATCTATTCTATATTGTCTTGTATCTACTAGCATATTTGGTATTACTTCATTTTATGATATTTAAGTATTGTGATTACTATCCTTTTGTTTTCTTTTATGCTTTTTGATCCTATCTATGAAGTCATTAAGCCTAGTTATTTAAGGCTTCTAAGTATAGAGTTTTATTTTATTTGCTAATATAATTTTTATAATACATTTTGCTTTTATATTGATTGAGTGCTTTTAATCAAAGTGTTCTTAAAGTAACTTTATTAGTGAAACTAAAAGGATTTTAAAGCTTTAAATATATTTAAAAACTGATGTACTATATTAAGCATTAACCATACAATATATATAGTTCTATAACTTCTATCCATTAACTGGCCTCTCTAAAATTATCATTTTTGAAATCTCAAAAAGCACCTAAACATTTCACTATCAACCACTTTCCTTTTATAGTATGTCAACATTAGATCTAAACTCCCTCTTTAATAAAAAGCCTTCTTCATTAGCTTTATAGACTTATACATATATTTTTACTTCTCTTATTACTATTTAGCTTATCTTTGGGGATTCTTGTTAGACATTATTTCCCTTATCTTGTTAAAAGCTAATTAGCCTTAGATTTAAAGTACTTTATCTGTTAATTGTTTTTTTATTCAGTGTGTGTATCATTTTTCTCAAGTCCATTCTTTAAGTTACGTTATTTGCTGTTTCCTTTCTTGATATCAAATTAGATTTTTATCGCTCCTTATTAACTTATAGCACTAGCACTGCTATTTGATCTAGAGCTTTATTAATATAATCCTTAGTAAGCTTATATTAAAGAGACATGCACCTAGCTTACTAAAGCAGAGATAATAATATTCTTAGTTTAGCTTAAGACTCAATACTATCTAGTCTTCAGTGAAAGTTAATTAGCACACTTAGCCTTACTTATTAGCCTTTATATGCTTATAGGTTTACAATGCTTCTCTTCCTTTTCTACTAATGCTTTAAGGTTTGAAAGTACTAGAGTGTTTTGCTCTTTTATGTGATGAGAGTTTAGTAGCCTTTTTGTATCTGCTTAGCTTAATTAATTTTTGATGGCTAAAAATCTTGTTTGCTAGTCTATTTTTAGTTTGATTGAGTTAGTTCAATCAACTTTTATTAGACTCTAATAGCTTGAGATAAGCACCATCTCTCTTATCAAAAACAATCCACTTTACTCTTAAAGCTGCTTTAGGTATACTAGCTTAATAGAGCATCTAAGATATATTTATATTAGCTACTTTAACTAAGGTAGAATGCTTAGTTAGCAGGGTAGAGCACTGGAAAAGCGATAGGAATAAGAGATAAAATTAGTTACTTGATTATACTTTAAAAGCTATAAAAGCAGTCAAAGGAATGAATAAGAAGTATGGTAGAGTAAAGAGCTCTTTATCATATCAGTCTATTCTTCATAGAAACTGGAACATACTCTATAAAAAAGGGCTGAAAGTGAATTTGGCGAGTATAAGGCTTATCAGACATAAGAAGTTAGCAATTAGCCATTAGTCTAAAGGTGTAAGTTTAAGTAATTTTTCTAGCCATTTGATAAAGGTAACTTATATAAGAGAAGTAGTGTTTAAATATAAAAGTCAAAAATAAGTTAATTGTAAAATGGATAATGCTATTTGTCTAAAAATCGAAGGCAAATAAACAATTAAAGACCTAAAGTTAAAAGCCATGAGATGACAATAAATCTAAATGCCTCAGATCAAATAGGATAATAAAAAGCACCTAACTGATAAATAAATAGCAAGCTATATTAAGAGCTTAGTGCACATTTATAAGATTAGTAAGAATGTAAAAAACCTTGAAAGCTCGTTAATCTGTAGCATTATAAAGTAGGACAAGAATTCTGTCGCTTAGAAGAGTAAGAAAAAAATCAAAAGAAGCTTACCGAATATAAAGGAAACTAAAACCTTCGATATTGACAATAATTCCTCTTATATAGTTACGCAGTCCTCGAATATTAGCTTTAGCAGTTCATTCTCTAAAAATCAAATCAACATCCCATAAATTAATACTCCCAATACTTTAATCTTAGACCAGACTAAGAATGAAGCTATTAACAACTCCTTTGATTATGCTACTTACTGAAGATAAATGCAAAAGAGAGGTAAAAAGTAAGGGAGTCTGAAAAAGCCAAATTTTGAGTAGAAAATAAAAGAAAAGGTGATTAACTAAAAACTGATTCCTCTAGCACCTGGAACTAATCTAGTCCAGCATCCATTTATAGAACAAAAGGAATGCCAACCTTTCGCTGTGAAATAGACACTGTAAGCTTGCAAAGAGATTCAATCAAGCAACACTCTATCTAGATAATATTCCTCTGTCAAGAAGAGGAAGAAAAAGGGAACTAATTTTTAAGAACAGCAAACTACTTCTAAAACTGAGACTAAAGAGGATTATAAGGATAATCAAATAACTACTCAGAGTGATTAATTAGATACTTTGCCCGAAACTAGAACCTAGTAGTTAGCGATTCAAATTAACTATGTTATTAAGCATAATAAAGACCCTTACTACTTCGTTAATCTGACTAGGTAGAAAGTGACCCCATTCGAGTAAATAATAGATCTCGGTGAAGAAAAATTAAATCCTATTAACTATTGGTATGCACATAAGTATGATCAGCATTGTTTATAAACTAGCACTAAGATCTCCAAGAAACTGAAGCAAAATATACAAATGCTAAGTCAGTTTGAAAGTTACCTTGATAAACCACATAATGGACTTTAAAGCTACGCTTAGAGATGAAAATAACCTTAGAATTATACGAAATGTAGCTGTGGCAGCTCTAAAAACTACAAGTGATTGTTAAAGTCAAGAAACAGAAAAATATTTACACTCAAAGGTTGTTCGCTCCCAAATGAAGACCTGATTAAAAGAAAATGCTATTATTTAAACACTATTTTCAGGAAGCCAAAACCTTAGACAGCAAACGCGAAATTGATAGTTCTGAACTTTGAAGGAATTCTAGGTGATTTTCTCGAAAATTTCAAGTCGAAATAAAAGTAGCTGATAATGAGAAAAGGAGCAATACAGATACTAAAATAGATGCAGCAAAAATTCTAGGTAGTTCTAGTGAGTGGAATTAGTATAACCAGAATGTTCAAGTTATTAACCTTTTTCAACCAAAAAGGAGTGCAATTCACAGCAGTCTACTAAGTTACTAAACTACGCTAACAGGAAAACGAAGATGCTAATGATACTAAGCTGAAATACTTCTGTGATTATAGCAAGATTGTAGAAGATTTTTAATTAAAAGGTTAGGTTATTTAGAAGATGCTAGTGGTATGTCCTTTATGTCTAGAAAATTAGGATACAAGTGACTTTGATTCTGAAAAGCTGCTTATAAATGATACTAGTTCAACTACTTTAAAATTCAATGTGTAAGTGTCTAATTATATAGTATGAGAGTACCTATAGCGAACTAAGAGTATAAAGAGGTACCTATTACAATGCTAATTAACCATCCAAAATCGTTATTATAGTCATCTTAGGCTTTAACTCTTGAAGAAATGAAAAACATTTTCGATGATTTTTCAAAAGCAGGAAACCATTCTTCGTGAAGTGATTCATTCAAGAACTGAAGAAAACTCTAAAATAGTATCCATCCAAATCTAAACTCTAGAGAGTCGAATTATCTATGAGCTGTGAAATTGATACAATCATCTGTTTTTCATGAGCATGCATTTGCTATTATGAGCCCTATAGTTCATCCAATAGATATACAAAATTTAAATCCTGAATTCGTTAAAATTAAGGAAGAGGAAAGAAGCAGACTCTGAAGAAAGAAAAGCCCTTAAAGGTAACTAAATTAAGATCAAGACGATCTATAAATTTAAAACATCAACTAATGTCCAATGCACGATATCCCTATAGATAACTCAATTTTCGATATACCCACAAATCACTTCGTCATATTTCCCTGCTATATTTACGAAGAAACAAACGCAACAGGAGAGCCAGAATTTTTAGAGGGAATTAGAATGAGACAAACAAGGACATTAACCATAAACGAGAATAAAGCGAATATTACAGCTAAAAATGCAGTTTTATGCTGAAAAAGTAGAAAGATAAACTAATTAATACTCAACTTTGCTATTTTTATCTTAACCCTTTTCTCTTTATATCTAAGGTATTATCTTAACTAGCATACTCATTAACTCACTTTATGTTATAGTGCAACTCTAAATCCTATTCTTTTAGGTATTAGTTAAAATGATCTATTGTATTAACTAAAGAAAACTAGATACATTACTTAGTGATGAAATGTGAGTATCTAGTATAAAGTATCAATAAAGATAGTTTTGGCTAATTGCTTAGCTTAATGCTTATGAGGAAATATTCGAACCAAGATACTTCATAAATAGCTTCGTGTAGCTAATCAAGTAGCATGTTATTGATAGCTCTAATACTTTATTAGTCGCTTAGATAAGAAGAGATCGTATCTCAATAAGAACTTGATTATCCTAGAGCAATTTCTTAGATATAAATATCGAAGTAGATTAAATCCAATATATTGTAGCTACCTATATATTTCGGACTTAGTTTAATTCTATAGCAAACTATCATATATTTTATACAGTCTATTAAATAAGCATTTAGCTTTAAATCCCTCTATATCAAATATATATTCTCTAATCTTAAGACTTTGAATATTACAAGTTTTATATGTAAAACTTTACTCCTTTTCAGTGAAAACCTTAACATAAAATGAGAGACGTTAATGTAGTCTACTCTTAGGTTAATTTCAACTCTATATACTAAGATCTAAAAAGGTGGCCTGAATTCTCTATTTTAATGCACTAATTTCTGCTTCTAGGATTTAATTTAATTACCGAGCATAAAACTAAATTTTTATGGCTAGCTATTAAAACTCTTGGCTATTAAATAAGTTAGATGATTACTAGTTTAAGTATTAGTCTATAGTATTAGACTATTGAGTCTCTTCAGCTATTTACTTAAGCATCTTCTTTCTTAGTAGAATAACTGATAGATCGATCTCTTATCTTGCTTGATAATATGAGTTCGCTAAAGACTCTTATTTATATCGCTTAGCTACTTGAAAAATTCCATTAATAACTCCTTAGATATAACTAAAATGGCTAGTATGACACTTTAGGAGATGCTATAGTTAATGAGCAATGAAGAGAGAGTAAGGAATATAAGTATATGGGATATAGAGGACAAAGAATAGGATAAAGTGCTAGATAAGCTGATCAAAGATAAGGAGATAGATATAGTCAAGGAATAAAACCAAAATGAAGAGCCATAAAAGAGGCCTATCAGCATTCGTAATGCTACTCATTTCCTTTATTACTAGCAAGTAAGCTAGAACCTATAATAACTACCCTATTTGATTAACTTAAGTGCTTCTAATAATACCTTTGGTAGCGTTAACTTGTAATCTTCGCTGAGATTAACTGATGGAATACTTATAATCATAGACTGTGCTAGAGGATTTACCACCTCACCTGAAATATCCCTTAAGCATGCTCTTATAGAGAAAGTAAAGCCTATTTTCCTTTTTAGTAATCTAGAAACTCTGTTAACTAACTTAGGAGGTGAAGAGATCTACTAAGCACTATTAAAGTAAATAGAAAGCATTAATAGCTTCATTAGACTATTCTAAGGATAATCTAATTATTAAGACTTCTAGATTAATCCACTATCAGGAAATATAGCCTTTGGCTCAGTAACTTAGAATTGATGCTTTACTCTAGATAAGTTTGCTGATATCTATGCTTCTTAAGTCGAAACTCCTAAACTTAAATTTATTACAAAACTATGAGGAAACTTATTCTTCGATTAATCCTCTAAAAAGTGAAGCAAATAGCAAACAAATGAAGAAGGATAAGTTTTAAATAGAGGATTCGTAAAGTTTATCATAATACCAATACAGAAGCTTATAAAGGAAATAGTCGATGGAGACTAATTAAAGGGATAAAAGATGATTGAAAGATTAGGTATTTAATTAACTTAAGAATAGTAGTAATTAGAAAGACACAAACTACTGAAGCTAGTAATGGAAAAATGACTAAACCTACCTGATCAAATACTTAATATGATGGTATTTAATCTTCCATCTCCTAAAGTAGCTTAGTAGTATAGAACTTCTCATTTATATGAAGGAGACTAAAATGATGAAATAGCATAAGCTATGAAAAACTGTGATCCTTAGGGACCTCTCATGATATTTGTATCTACTATGGTTTTAAGTAAGAACCAATCTGAACTAATTGGATTAGGAAGAGTTTACTCAGGAACAGCTGTAGAAGGTTAAAAGGTGTATATAATAGATTCTTAAAGAAGTTCTAGGGAAAATGAAAAGGAAAATGAGTTAAATTCTATCTTAGTAGTAAGTAAATGCTAAGGGGAATGTGTATAGTAGATACCATGTGGTAATATAATATACTTAAAAGGAGTATATAAGCAATTATATAAGCAAGGAACAATAACTAGTCATACTAAGGGTGGAAAAATAAGAGATATAAACTATAGTGATACTTCTGTTTTAAAGCTGTATTTATAACCTAAAATGAGTAAAGACTTACCATGCTTGATATAAAGTCTTAATATTCTGAGCTAAATAGATCCTTTAGTGTAAGTATCCATATAAGAAACAGGATAGTATTATATGACAGGATGCAGCTAAGCTCATATTTAAAGCAATTATAGCTATTTAGTAGAAGAACTATTTAAGTAAGAAATCAAATAATCTGAACCTTACGTTATTTATAATGAAACCATTACTGAAGTTTCTAAAATGACTTGTTTAGCAAAAGCTCCAAATAAAGCAAACAGAATATTTTGTACCGCTGAGCCTTTATAAATAGAAATAGCTTAAGCAATCTAAAGTAATGAAATAGGAAATTAATAAGACTAAAAAGTAAATTAGAAGAAGCTAATTCAATAGTTTAACTGAGAATAGTGAAAAGTTTAAAGAGTATGAAGTTACGGAAATAATTCTTAGCATCCTAATATGCTGTGTGACTTAACTAGGGGTATACATCGTATTAATGAAGTAAAAGATTCAGCTCTAGCAAGTTTTTAATGGGTATGCAAAGAAGGAGTTTTATGCTCTGAAAGCTGAAGGAATATAAAAATAAACTTGGTTGATATGATAATTCATGTAGATTGTATTCATAGGGGACCAGGTTAGATTATTCCAGCATCTCGAAGATGTTATTATGCATGCTAACTAATTTCAGAAACAAGACTAATGGAACCTGTAATGAGATACGAAATTTGAACTTCTGATAAGTTTATAGATCAGATTACTTAATGCATCAGTTAGTATACTGGAAGCATAATAAACTAATAGAGTTTGCTTGGCACTTAAATGATAAAGATAGAAGCAGTAATCTCATTGAATGATTCTTTAGGCTTTGAAGAAAATTTGAAATTTCAAGCATAAAACTAAATATTAATTTAGAGCAGACTTGATCACTGAGAAATAATGCCTGAAAATCCTTTAGAAGCTAACAGCAAAACAAATCAAATAATAGGAACTATAAGAGGAATAAAAGGAATGAAGCTAGAAATTCCAGAAATAGATCAATATCTTGATAGACTTTGATTACACTATTATATTAATTAACTTGAATACCCTTGATTAGTTAACTATTCTATAAGTTGGTTTGCTTCTATCTAAAGCAATACTTTCTTTCTCATGAGGCTATATATCTGTTATATTATAATCTCCTTTGTACAGTTACTTTCTTCCAGTCGTTCATAAGATATAGCGCTTTTTCATCATTTTTGAGTGTATATGATTGACCAGTTTTTTTTGGTCTATAGTAGGCAGATAAGGTTGAAGTTAGATTTTTTATGGCAAAGTCATTTCTAAGTCAGTTTTATGCTACATTGGTTAACTAACCAAAGGTAAAAATATCTGGTAGATAAGGTCTTTAAGGATATCTAAGAATCTTATCTTCAACAGTCTTGATGACTAAGTGTAATGGTCTAAGTAAGATTACTGTCTTATATACTATAAGCTAAATTCAAGTTTCAGGAGGCTTTGCTGGATATATATATGGATATAGGATAACTTTGTAAAAAGTAACAATAAGGGGTTGTAAGACTAGCTAGAGAATTAAGAGTTTTCAGTAAGGTAAATTCAAAAAATTAGTCCTCAAATAGGAGTAAAAATCTAAAACTTCAATAAGATATATTTCATTTCTAAGTCTAGAAAGGAATAGATATATTCAAAAAAGTTGAGACTGTAAAATAAACTTCGACTTAATTTACTCTTCAATCAATCTTAATCATACTGCCTTTATCCAAGAGTCTAGTTCTTTTATATTAAGTAGCGAAGTAAGATATGATAGATTAAAAAGATTTAAGAAGGTATAAAAGAAAGGAAATTAAAAGGCTTCCACATTACTAAATAAGAAGGACTTAGTCATCTTTTGGAAGAAGAATGAAGAGATCTAACTCTAGTAATTTTATTTGGATAAACGAATCTAGAAGTTAAGTAATATTACTTTGCTATGTTCGTACTAATGTCAATAAATCCGCTTAAGTGAACACTAAAATTGATTTACAAGATTAGTCGATAGACTCCAATGGTTAAAAATTGAATAGGCATTAACTAATTATGAGATTTAAAAAAGAGACTGCCGCTCTCAAGTCATATATATAAAGATGTGCTATTAAGATGTAACACGAGAAAGGATTAAAGAACGCGGAAGTTTCGTAAGGCAATTTGTCTAATTAAAAAGCCTTAAAAAAGAAAAGCCAATTCATTTCCGCTTAAAACTGGAAATTTGAAACAAATTTTCCTTTAGCTCTAAATAATTCCAAAATCTATCTTTGCCTTTCTAAGCTTTTTCTTGTTGAATACTCTTGTAAATAACTAACCTAAAGGTATAGATTTTAAATATGCATTAGTTGATTATACCTAAATGCTTCATATTTAAGCTCTTTATATAAGTAAGTTACAATATGTAAACTTTACTTCTCACAGATAATTGCTATAAGGGAATATTTTCTGAAACTGCTTATTTCTGTGATATATTAATTTGTAACTTTAGCGTAAATAGGGCAGAATATCCTTATTAATTACTGATAAATACTTCCTTAACTAGAAAGTCAAATAAGACATTCTTAGTGATATATACATAAAACCTTGTCTAAGTATCTAATAGAAATGGATGCTACTAATCACTAGTGATTGGAAAATAAGCATCATAACTATGATGAATCTGTTAGGTATAAAGTTGGGCAATAACTACGCATCTCCTGTTATTGAAATGACTTGAGCTAAGAGTATCAATTAAAAAGGTCAAAAATGGAGCTTCTTCTATAGAACCTCATTACGCTTTTACTTTATAAGAACTATAAAAGGTAATCAGTATATAAGACCATAATACAGATATTAGCTTTATATAGCGAGGGTATAAACATATTTATGGTGGAGATATAAATCAGATTACCTTTTAAGCTAAAAAAGAATCGAGATAAAGCATGACTACTAAGGATCACTGAAGATGATAAAGTTCTAAGTTATACTGACCATCAAGTTATTAACCAGCAGTCAAGGTTTTTAATTTGAAAGGTATTGAATAAATAGCTGAGTTTAGTAGTCTTACATTTTATATCACAACTCTATTAAGGACTTACTAAATAAGTCATACGCTTATATAGTCTCAATATTTTAAGTATTAAAAACAAGCTTAATATGAAAGCTAGTCAAATAGACCAAAATCACCATCACAACTAAGGCTTAGAAATGATAAAGTCAATATCACCTAGTTTTTCATAACCATTTTCATAGTAACTCACTTGAATCAACATCACCAAACTTAGTAGTTAAGAAGAATCTTAAATGCAACCTAATCTCTTTAACCTACTGAAGAGACTAATTATAGACCTTATCTAGCTTCATTTAGATAAGTGGACATCATTAGCATGGTAAAGCATAGAATACTTAGTGTATAAGGTTAATGAAATAAGTCATACTAGACTTTCAGGCTTATTTGTAGTAGTCATTTTTCCCCATATTTTATAATTTTAGCTTAGAGCAGATTGATGAAATCGGACCAAAACTAAAGTTGAAAGGTTCCTTGATTTTGAAAGAATTTATCTAATAACTTTATCGACTAAAGCGTCGAGCTTAAGAACCGGTATATTTAGTAGTATAAGTTCAGACCTTAGGAAATTGGCTTGAGTGAAAACTTCTCAATGACTAATTTTTGTGGAATGAAGGGTTGAGGATGTAAAGTTCCTTAAGTAGAGCTTTAATAATATTTGCGACTTATTAACAAAGACATCATGTAGAGCGAATCTCCAGACGTCAGCATTACCAAACTAGAAGATGGCTAGAACTTCCTAATTTCAACGACAGACTTTTTTTACCCCTTAGTTCCTGATCCTTTCTTATAAGGGCAAATTGCAGCGGCTAACGTTCTTTCTGATTTATATGCTTTAGGAGTAACCAAAATTGACAACTTTCTTATGCTTCTGGGAATATGCACAACTATGAGTGCTTAGGAGATGGAGATAAGTACTTAGTAGGTAATATAAGGGTTTACCTATATATGCAACTAGGCAGGTGTTAAGATCTCAGGAGGTTAAACTGTCAAAAATCCGTGGTATTTAACAGGAGGAGTTGCAAGCTCCTCACTAACCTAAGATAAATTCATAGTACCAGATCCTTAGAAGGTTGAATAAGGCGATGTGCTCATTTTAACTAAGCCATTAGGAACATAAGTGGTAGTTAATTTGTACGAAATGCTGTACACTAAGAAGGAATTATGGAAGAAGTTCTAAGAACCTATTACAGAGCTTGAGGTATTAACTGCTTATGCAACAGCTGTCAATCAAATGACGAGATTAAATAAAAAAGCTGCGGAGTTAATGCACAAATATGAGGCTAAGGGAGCTACTGATGTAACAGGATTCGGAATTAAAGGTCATGCTATAAATCTAGCCAAGACAGTAAAAAAGGACATGAAAATTCATTCCTTACCAATTATAAAAAACATGGTAAAAATGGATAAGCAAGTGTATAACTTTAAGCTAGTCGAAGGCTATTCAGCTGAAACTTCTGGAGGATTACTAATAATATGCGAAAAGTCAAATGCAGAAAAATTTGTTAAGGAGATAGAAGAGATAGAAAATTTCCCTGCTTGGATAATAGGAAGCGTCGAGAACTGTGAGAATCCAGAGAATCCAACAGCTGAAATTTTGCAAGATGCAAATATTATTGAAGTTTGAGAAGGATCTAAAATCAGTGAAAATTGAAGTATACATATAAATCTTAGCAAGGTATGTATATGAAATTCACTGATTGTATATACAATTTTTTAAGTATATTGATTAGCATCAATCTAGATGATATCTTAAGTAAAAAAGTCCTATATTATGTTCATAAGCTAGCTTAACACTAGTTTTTATTAGTATCACAAAAGTGAAATAATTATATACAATACTAGTTGAAAAGGTAAAAGGAACATTGTATGTTCAATCTTCTGCTACTGATTAAAAGACAGTAAAGAACACTAGTAGAAAGATAGAATGATAATGAGTAAGCTGATTGATGGGTAGAGCTAAAAGAGAGTTATGATGTAATTTAAGATTTTTAATTTGTTCATTTGAGTCCCTACATCTCAATGAATATCATCATTTCATTAAGTTTTTGCAACTTCTCTTCTACATTAACATTTTCCTATTGGGAAGCCTATTGCTTAGGAATGAGTCATGCTCCATCTGAGGTCCATCCTCTTTTTTAAATAAGTTCCATTAGCTCGTTATGATCTAAGCCTAACAGTTAGCCTGCTTCTTACTTATTGATTGTTTTAAACGATTTCTCCATTAAATTTAGAACCTTATCTCTAACGAAGGTTAGTAAGTGCTAAGCAAGAGGCACGTTTGCTTCGATACACTTTTATATATTAGAGTAACAAGCTCTATAGTTCTTAGTTCACAGGGTTTTGAACACCTCTCTTGTCAAAAGAAAGTGCTAATCAGTTTTAAGATCTTTGGGACACCTTTTCATGAGAAATTTGGCTTCAGGTAGTTGCTAGGTTATTAAAAGAGTAATCAAATAGTTTGAGAAGTCTTTGATTTAAAGTTATTACCTTACTTCTAGATCTAAATAAAGCTAGCTAGCCTTTATAAAATCTTATGCATCTATAGCTTACTAAACCTCTTACATCTTTATTGATAATTTATTTAATAAAATTGATCAGATTTATATGACTATCTCTCTCCTTTAATCTCTTCACCTCTTTAAAGGGAAACTTTTACTCCTAATACCTCAAACTAATCTACTCGCTTGTATATACTACTAGGAGTCTAAATTAAATCGTATCCTTTATACTTTTGTGGCTTTAATTGGCTTATATAAGAGTATGTGAAGTAAATATTGAACTAGATCTATGGATTAAGTATAAAAGTCCGTTTTATAGTGTTATGTTGACTTCTTATGTAGTCAAATCTAACTTTAGTCGTAGAAGATTTGATTTGATATACTTTAGCGCTGAAATATTGATGTGATAATGTAATCACAAGCTTATGACAAGCTTAGGTAGACTTTAGAGCTGTAATATTAAAATTTTAGTATCTCATTAAAATGTTAGTTAAATAGCAAATCACTGCTAGTTATTTCTCTTCTCATTTATTTAGCTGTTTTTATTAACCAAAGCGAAAGGAGCATTTACTAGCGGTCGAATCCTTATTGGGGTTTTTTAATCTAGCTTTTGAGGAATCTGCATTGCCATTTCATTTCACGCTTTTGATTGAACACTCTATTACTCCTTCTTGGCCTTATCCTTCGTGATTATTAAGTTTGCGCATGAATTTATTAGGTTATTAGGTAGGATTTCGGTGTTTTTCTGTTCTACTATGGCTTTTTACTTTATATTGAGATTCAGTTTTTATGCTCAATTTTTGTTCTTCTATTGAATGAGAAGTTTTCTCTAAGTTTTTGTTTATGTCGGGCTAGTGATCTCTATGTGCTTTTTTATATCTGGATGTACTTACATTTATCTCGGTCTGTCTTCCTTCTCTATATTATTAGCTTTTGCTACGGGCTCTTACTCTGGTTTTTATATCTTTATCTTGATGTTAGTCTTTGGCTTACTTATTCTGATGCTTCCAGGTGGATTAAAAATTAAGGAGCTTTTTTTCTCATTTTCGATCTCTCTTTTTTTCCTTTCAATTGGAGCCTATGATTCTCTGCCTGATCTTAATGGACTCTTAAAAGCATCTTCCTATCTTATGACTCTTCCCTTTATTTACGACTGAGCTCTTTCATAGACATGCTAAGTACTTGGTCTTTGTTTAATAACAGACCTCGAAGCCTTAGCTCTCATCAATTCAACCATTCACTTTGAGTATTATTATCTTTCCTTATCCTGTTTACTCTACTACAGAACATCCTCAAATTCAAGCACAACTAGTTTAGAAGCTATAATGTTAAGTAATTTAACATACTCCTTAGCTTGTTTTGACTTAGTAAGATTATCCAGCAATTCAAAAACTGAGTCATACCACTCGCAAAATGTTAACAACATCCTGCCGCTAAAGTCTATTCTCAAATCCTATTCGACGCAGCTCTTAATTTTCTTTTCTTCCATTTTACATACTTCACTACATATCACCGTGTTGAACTAAGCATACGCCTCCTAAAATTAAAGCTTACTTTAGTCATCACTTTGATCCCAAGGATTTTTCACAAACTATGAAGCTAATCAAACAACATGATACTCCTTTTAAGTTCCATCCTCTTCACTACATCAGACAGATTATATATCCAAGACTACTACGACACTTAAATACTCACCTATCCCTTCGCTCATTCCACAGATATCTACGATTCCTACCCCTCACTTAATTATCGTTCCATAAACCTCCACTTATTATTCCCTCTCCTTAAGTTAGAGTAGCTTCTAGTTAAAATTTATAATTCATCATTCAAATTTTTATCGTTCATGTTTTCCATTTAACTATCAAGTCTGTAAATGAAACCTTGGCATTTAAAATTCGTGCCTAATTAATTGTAGTACAACTATAAAAAATACAATGACTTTGTCAATACCTTCTATAAATGCTTCACTGAAAAGGATATTAAGAGAGTAGAAAATTCTTAGATACTGAGTAACTTCATGACGTCTGTTCTTAAAGGACCTGTTAGCTTTGCATTGGCTATCTTCACTCCCTTATAGATTCTTCCATTGATTTAAGTCTCGTTTTCAGATATCGGCATTGCCTACTAGATTATGCTCTTTGGGTCTTGTTATGCGTTTTATAGGGTGAGCTTAACATAACTAATGATACTGAGGTAGTTCAAGTTTTAGAAAAAAATGTATTATAAGTATAAAGAGGAGATTGAGGAGCTGTAGAAGGCTGAGCCGATTTAGATTGAACCTCCTGAGAAGGTGGAATAGATAGAGTGAGTATTTTGGGATCTTTACTTTTAGTTTTAAAATTGATAAGTCAATTAATTCTTTAGACTGATATCTTATATCTATTGCTAATCAGATCAGCGATATAAATGGATCTATATACAAATGATATTGTATCTATCAAGGCTACATAAAGGTGTTAGTGATTTTACTAGTTTTTGAATGGAACTGTGATGAAGTTTCTTTTACCGAGCTTAAATATAAATCTATCTATACCATAAAGATGCTTTCTTTACTTAAGTATCTGCTTTCGACATGACAGATATACGCTTTTCATTTAGACCTATCAAATATATAGATAGATGCATTCGCACTACATATGACTGATTTATTTTAGAAAAGCTAATTTAAATAGATCGCTTAATAATGATGCCACTCTATTTACTCAGAAGTGATTCTTTCTTAATTTATTTAAGAGAAGTAATTTTGTAGCTTGATAATGTATTTTCTAAGATTTAGACAAAGGGAAGTAAATTAATAAAGCTTCCTATCTTTTTCACTATTATATAATACTTTTTAACCACTTTTTACTATTTTTGGATTTTTCTTTAATACTACTAAGATTTTTGGCATCCTTATGTGAAAAATTTCTATGCTTGATTGTCATATTTATAGATTAATCTTTACATCAAAGCTATTTAACATGATATCCTTTATCTTACTTTAGAGAGCATAGATATAACATACATATATATTAAGAATTGCCTATCAGTCTTTACGATCTTAAGGGATTTTTTAAACTACCAAGATTATTCACTCAAGTGATCTAGATTACAAGTCTTGACTTTAAGTTTTATTGATCCAAATTTTGTTAAAAAGGGAACTTTTCTTATTCCCTCCAAAAAGATATTAATTCCTTACAGTCATATTCAAGCTTAAATTTTGATAACTACTATTAAGACCAAAGACATAGCTTTTGCTACTTTTACACTCTTTAACTTCACTCTAAAGATTTACCCTTTAACTTCTGCTATCTTTTAGAATACTTAGAACAGCTCTTTATCACTTTGAATGTTACTTTGTTACTTAACAGTTTGCATCATTATAAAAGCTACCGATAGCTATATATAGCTCTTTTCTATATCAATTAGTAAATCCCTCATCTCATAGTTCCTTTGATCAATCTTAGGTCCATCTAAGATAGGCTAATCTCATTTTCCTCTTAGTCTAGTTCTGACATATCTTGTAGTCATGATAATTAGGTATAGCTGCCTTCTATATAGCAGATTAAGGGTCTTATTGATTCTATTTACTATTGAAATTAGATAATTTAATGCAGGAGGAAGATTAAAAAAGCTAGAAATCTAAACTTACTTTATCCTAAAGAGGCTTTTTGTCAGTTCTGGGAGGAATTTTAGCTCATTTCGTGCTTGGTCATTAATGGGTCATCTCCACCATTGAAGTTTATATAACTTCTTGACTGAGAGTAAATGGCTAAGAAGTCACAAGCCATGATATGTATATTGCTATACCTTCTATCATCGCTACCTGTACTATTATTATGCCTTTTGGAGCTGGATTGGTTGATTATTGAGGACATAAAAAGTCCATCGGTTTAGCTTGTGGACTTGTACTAGTAGGACTCTCCTTTCTATCCTTCACTACTAACTGGGTAGCTTTTCTCCTTATCTTAATCATCTTTATAGCGATTGCTGTTGGAGTTGGATATATCCCAGTACTATAATGTGGATGGGAGTATTATCCACATATCAAAGGTAGAGTGAATGGAATAATCCTCTGCTTTTTTGGCTTAGGAGCTTCAGTATTCTCACTGATAGGTACATTGGTAGTTAATCCTGACAATGTGAAGCCAGATTAGAAGGTAGAGGTAGGTGTAGTTTCTTACTACTACTTTACCAATGATATAGCATAGCATGTACCATAAATGTATATCACGTTTGTTATATGCTATGGAATATGCGCTATCTTAGCTGTAATTCTAGTAAGGTTCCCTGAAAAATGGGAGAAACCTGAAATAGAAGAAAGAAGATAGCTCTTCGTAGCTAAGTTGTAGAGCTAAAAGAAGTCAATTGAAGTTTAGCTGATAAATAAAAAAGATACTGTTTGTCCTTCTGTTAAAGCTGGACTAATGCATAGCAAATTCTGGGTTTTGATTGTAATGAATTTTTGTTCAGTGTCTTATGGAATTTACATAGCAGCTATTTTTAAAAGCTTTGGGTAATCTTACGAATTTGATGATCAGTTCCTTTCGACTGTAGGAGCATTAACTGGAATAGCAAATGGATTTTCGCGTTTGATGTGGTCAAGCTGGAGCGATTATGTTGGATTTATTTTCGTATATAGAATTATCCTTTTAATCCAACTCGTATGTGCTGGATTGCTTTACTATGTCTCATACTATAAGTTCCTTTATGCAACCTTAATATGTTTAAGTCTATCATGCATGGGAGGTCATTACTCCCTATTCCCAACTATTACAACCAAAATCTTTGGCTTAAAAGTTAGCCACAAGATCTACGGATTCGTATTCTACAGCTTCGGCCTAGCCAGTTTAGCAGGGATCTTCTATGTAAAGATCCTTCTATCAGTAAGCTATTTTATAATCAGTGAACGGGATATGAAATCATCCTCTGGATATTCTTCGTCATGACGTTAATTTCCTTATCCTTAACCTATAACTTCAAAGATACGGTAGACTGGGAAGAGTTTTGCTAGGCAAAAGGTTATGAGTACAATATTGAAAGTGAGGAGAAAGCCAAGTGATAGATTAGCAAATTTATGATTATTAATTTACTTCTAAGCCATTAATATCAGATCTAATAAGATTAACCTACTTTAACTTTTAGCTTTTAATTTAAGAGTCTAGAACTAAATGGAGCCTAAGATTAAGACTTAGAGTGACACTATTAAAGTTACATGGATATTAGACTGACTAGCTTTATCTCACTGTCCTGGGAAAAATATAGCGAAAGGAAGAGATGGAAAGACGCATAAGAGGAATATTAAAAAGGATGTGTAAAGCTATAAAGCGTAGAGGATTGATTAGATTATATGCTTGCTAAATGATTATGAGTTGAGGAGTATAGGAGTGGATATAAAAAGCTACGTTGCTGCTTGTCAGTCCAGTGAAATTACTTTTATTCAATATCCTATAATAGAAATGAGCATACCAGAAGATGATGCCCTATTCCAAGAGTTAGTTATCAATAATATAGTTCAGGATAAAAAGACATTGGTTCATTGTAGAGGAGGTATAGGAAGAGCTGGAACAGTTGCTTCTATAGCTTGTATGATATACTTAAAGCTTACTCCTAAGTAAGCTATTACATATGTAAGGAAGAAGAGAGATAAAAGGTGTGTCGAGTCTAGAAAGCAAGAAGACTACATCAAAAGTTACTTCACAAAATACCTGGAAAATTGATTTGGTTTTTTTAGTTGATTTCTATGCTTCAAACTATCAATTCTGATGGTTCAATAA
The DNA here is from genome assembly GCA_946699065.1 of Loxodes magnus. Taxonomy (NCBI): domain Eukaryota; phylum Ciliophora; class Karyorelictea; order Loxodida; family Loxodidae; genus Loxodes; species Loxodes magnus. Next base: position 468,192 of record CAMPDV010000134.1, on the reverse strand, counting down.
GCCTTATTAACTTATCAATTCGCAAAATTCTATATTGATGCTTCAAACCACAGTTAGTTCTCAAAGTATATCCTTTTAAGATTCATATGTCACTATATTTGAAAGTTGTCTCAAGCAAAATAAATTTCTTTATCCTGCAATTTTAATTCTAAATCTTAGCTAATTTAGAGCTAGAAATTCTAAAGTTTGCCTTTCTTTTGCAACTAAGTACCAGCATCTAATTTATCTTCTATCTCAGCTTTGATTTCAGCTAATTTATGGTATTTAAGTTACTTCTTTTAGGTTTAATAGTTCAAATTAGTCTGACTTGAAAAAGGCTCATTAACAAGTTAATGAAACGCAATATATTCTTAAATATAGTCTATCCCTTTGACTTAGATTTAAAAAAGACTAGATTTATTGTTAAATACTCTTGTGAGCGTTAATTAACTGATTGCTTGAGATATGCTTATACTTTGATAGATTTAAAGGATGTTATCTAGAATAGAAGAAAGAAAATTTAATAATGCTCTATTAAACGAAAATCGTCAAGTTTATTTGTCCAATACTTCAATAGGCACCTCTTCCTACTATTTAATACTTTCTCCTTAATTGTCCTTCTATTGCTATTGGCTTTCACTTTATTTACTTTCCGCTTTTTCCGCTTTCTCCTCTTTTTCCTCTTTTTCCTATTTGTCCTATTTGTCCTCTTTTTTCTCTTTTTCCTCTTTGACTTTTTTTTCAGTTTGGTGCTATTCCTAGTGCTTTACCTCTTCTTAAGTAGTTTATTATCCACTTGTTTGCTATTGAGGCTGCTTGCTCATTAAGACGACCTATATGTCTTCCCTTTGTAGAAGCTAATGGAGTTTTTGTAAGAACTCTTCATATCTTTTGTCATTCAAAGCTGAGAAAAATTCAATGGCTTACTAATAGTAGGACATCAAACTCTCAACACACTCCAGATTCAAGTTCTCATTCAAAATTGACTCATAAATCACGATTCCCTGGAAGATTTTTTCGATTGGAACCTTCTTTAATGACTAAGCTTTAACTTCTGCCTCTGGGATTGGTATTGAGCACTTCTTTCCTTCATTCTTAACTGCAACTCCAAGCTTATTCATGTTAGACGATACCAAATTCACCAACTTCTGAGCCTCTTCACACTTAACTACTCACGAAAAAGCAGGTAAATTACCCATTTCCTTCCAGTTCAACGTCAGTAGATGTGGGTTCTTAGTCTTCCTTCTAATGTTCTCTAGTCTCTACAGGGTAACCCATGAAATGACATACCCAACATCCTTTATATTCTAACTAGGTTCCAGCAGTATAACAGCTCCTTCAGTCACCGCAATCTTCCTGCTAACTTTTTCATTCTCAAGCACATCAAAAATCCCGAAATTAGGATGTTCAGTTCAAAGACAATAAGACATTGACATTCCTAAATGGAAGACACCAGTCTATTGTAGCTGCTCTGAGTTAAAGTCAAAAGTTTGCTTAAGAAACGCAGGGATTAGGTTGATGATATCAAGTAAAGTGGTCTAAGCAGTTCATTACCTCTTCAAAACATCCCCTATCACATCTCTTCCATCAGCAAGTGAGGGTACAGTATAATGTGTCTTCAGTATGATCTTAGGTGGACTATATGGGAAATTCCCATCAAGATATATATCAAGATCGATGCTATTAAACTCTAAGTTAATAGCATCTTAGTAGACTAATTTCCCTACTATCACCTACAGAATCAAGCCTTAAGGGATTTAAATTTAAGCATAAATTATACCTTCAGGTATTTTGCTGCTCTGCAGTAATTGCAGCTCTTTTTCTATTCGCTTCACTAGTATTTCGGTATTCATTTTATTATTGAAGATGTCAAATTATACTTTAGATAGAAGCAGATCCTGTTATATTATAAGGTGCTTGACTGGTAGGGATAAAGAGTTTATAGCTGTTTAATGGAGTAAGAAGAGAGTGTGAAAGCACTTTTGAGGGAGAGTTGAAAGAAAGGAATTGCTAAGGATGGTAAAAGAGCTTATTGTATAATAACTGTTATGTGTGTAGAGATCATGTGGTATGTAGGTAGTGGTAGATGAGAGGATTATGTAGAGTAGAAGCAGAAAGAGTAACCAACAGATCTATGGAGAGGGGTAATAAATAAACGCCAAATTCATTTTAAATTATTTTTGGTTTTTAAAGCTTCTAAATACTAAAAAACTAACTAAAGTTACCGTTATTCTCACTAAATTAGCTTAAAATAGTAAGAGGAAGCTTTTAAGATAATAGCAGAATAACAGGTAAAGAAGGTAAGAACAAAGTAGATACATAACAAAATATAAAGAGAAGAGTGTAAGATACAGTCAGGAGATAAGGTAATATAATTTGATAGAGAAAGGTGAAAGGAAAGTTTAAAATAAGTTAAATGGGTTAAGTTATTTCTAGGATAAAATTGAGGTAGTTTTATAATATAAAATTGCATTCACATTTAAAAGCCAAAATTTAGGTTCATAAATAAAATATTTTAAATGGAGCGAGACGCACTATTGTTGCTAGCTAAAGTAGCTTTACACGCAGAGCGCTATGATGACATGGTTGACTTCATGAAAAAGTTCGCAGATTAAGGACCATTATCCGCCGAGGAAAGATCATGGCTAAGTTCTGCTTTCAAAAACAGCATTGGAACTAGAAGAGCATCTTGGCGCGCACTCCACTCCGTTCATCACCGTGCTGAAAGAAAGGGAGAAGAGCAATCTATTAGATTGATTGAATTAATGTAAAAGAGTGTTGAAGCTGAATTGGATAAAATCTGCAATGACGTGATGAAACTTTTGGATTCAAAGTTGATACCTGCAGCCAAAGAGACAGATGAAAAGATTTTCTACTACAAAATGAAAGGCGATTATTATAGATATGTTGCAGAGTACGCTAAAGGAGAAAAGCATTCTTAGGTAGCAGAAAAGGCACTAGAGGCATACAATGAAGCAACAAAAGTAGCTACTCAGGAATTAACTCCAGCTCATCCTCTAAGATTAGGTCTTGCTCTCAATTTTTCCGTGTTCCACTTCGAAGTTATGTCTGATCCCGAAAAAGCATGTAGCATGGCTAAAGTTGCATATGACGAAGGTTTGGCAGAAGCCGAGTCTCTCTCTGAAGATCTTTACTAGGAATCTAGTAATATTCTATAGCTATTGAGGGATAATCTTATTATGTGGTCTGCTGACGCAGAAGAAAACTGAAACCTATCTTTTTTATGTTATAAATTTACATTTAACCTTAAATCTAACCTCATTAACCTAATAACATTTACATCCTTTATACTCTAACCTACCTCTCATGTCATATGATTGACTATTGTAAATATGACTTCTTTGAAAAAAATGAAATCCATTTTTATAGTTTTAAGAATGACTAACTGCCCTTAAAAATGTCTGAGAGATAGAATTTATGACTATAAGGTAGATGATAGAGCATGGTATAGAATACAGAATCTAGACATGATATTAGCAAGTTAAGATCTAGGGAAAGTAAGGAAATACCTTCTCTAATATTTTTCTTAGATTGCTAGATGACTGAAACTAGTTGTCTGACATGTTTTAAAAATGAAATTAATTGACTGAAGTTCACTAACTAAGTAAATCCGAATATTTACTGTCTTAGTTTAATTTGAGAAGAGAGAATGTAGGTTATCAATTAATAGATAAAAACAAAATAGAATCCATTGCTTGTGTTTCCTTGAAGTGAACCTAATATTCTATCGATCATCCTTTTTCAGCGATTAATTAGTAGACTTAGTTGTTACACCCATCCTATTAAAATTGTATCAATGGATCACTTTTTGAATGCTTATTTTCCATCTCTTTCAAAATCTAAAAAGTTTTTTCCAAATTTTCCCCAATATGGAATCATCTGTTAGTAACCCTGATTAATAGATATCACTTGTCTTTCTTCTGAATAATTTCAGCCACTTCTTGATACTTATTGCCATCAATCTTAAAGTCTAAACGAAATGAAATATTCAAACTACTTGTCTTTCAATGTAACTCCTTGCTAAAATTAACTATTTTCAAGTATTATGCAGCTGATTAATCCTATCACTAGACTACTTGCTCCTAAAATGACTTCAACTAAATTAACTATTCCGTCATTTCTCTTCACTGTATCTAACTACTCAGGATATTTATTATCACTGCCTCATGAAAGTTACTTTTGTCTTAATATCTTCTTACTTATCGCCAAATGCTTCGACACTTTTCTTTCCTTAAACTTCCAGCCAGACAATTTAATAATTTTACAGTGTTTAACTATAAGTAAGGTATAATTATAGTTTTATGACTATATTTAGGTTATTTGTATATTTAGCAGTCTATATTTCTCTTCTTTAAACTAACTTTTCTTCTTTTCTATTGTTGAAGCATTTAAGTAGTAACTCCCAAACCTTATTGATGCTTAATATGATGATTTTACTTTTTTTGATAATATCATAATGACTGAATTATTACGATGCTTGAGGATCCCTTTTAATTATTGAGAACTGGTCTTATTTCAACATGAAACGAGTAGCATTCTTTCTAGCGATTCTTTCTTAATTTTATAGTGTCTTTCCTATTTAAAATTTAAGGCATTTAAAGGATACATTCACTTTTCTTAGATTCCTTTTGAACAATATATCAAATTTAAGCCTTCAGTATCTATTTTAATATGGTACTATAATCATCCCTATTTAAGTCAATCTCATATCACTTTAATACCCCAAAATTTGCATTTCTATCAGAGTTAGAATCTCCTGTTGAGAAGATTACCCTTTTATATGAACTTAATTCTACTTATATAACAGTTAAGCCTTTTTTTGATCTAATAGCTTTCCTTCTTTAAGATATAAAAAGATATAAAGTGATTTATCCTTAAACTTTCAGGATCAAAATTAATTAAATTAATGAACATCAAAGGAATTCCTTGTAGGTAGTACTCTCGTTAAATACCTTCTTATACGCAATTTGGCCCTTTTTCACTTCTTGCAATTTGCATCTGTTCATCTCCCACTCTTCTTTGTACTCTTTACCTTTCATCAGATCTACTGTGTTTCACTTGCCGTGCTTATATCCTCGATTGTATATTCCGAATTGCTTTATGACGTTTTTTTCGTTAATTGGCTTTACGACTGTACATAAACCATGCAATTCACCTCTTGTAAACGATCCCTACAATACAGATTTGTCTGGATATACCAGTTTGCCTTAGCCATTTGGAATCAATTTTTCTGAAATTGATCCTTAATATACCCTACCATCTGGATAAATAACCGTAGAATTCTAGAAATCAGGCGTTCCATCTACTCAAAAGGATTCTATTGTCAGTCCTTTTTTAGCCTTTTTATAAATTTCTTTTCCATTTAGCTTGAAGTTTGAAAATGTTCCTATCATTTCGTTTCCTGTCTTTACTTCCTTCAAACTACCTTCAATAAACTGGTCGTTCTTGAATTTTCCTTCTACGGAGATTTCCTTATTTCATCATTTCCCATACCCATACCTAAATGGAACATTAAGAACTTACTTTTCATTATTACTCCATTTTCCATAGTAATAGCTTCATCCTTTCAAATACTATTCTTCCTTCCAAATTTGGTTAAGAGGACTGTACTTCATTAATCCAACTCCACACCTCTTTCCTTGCTTGAACCTACCAATATAAACCCCAAATATCCCATAAAAAGCTATGCAGGCACTAACTTACAAAACTTACCCATTTAAGGTATTGCTTTCCCAGAATCCATCTGGCATTTCTTCTCCCTCTTTACCCGTAAGTTTTGTGAAAAGCTGCTTGTTAATTAATATAAAGGTAGTATCCTTATGGCTTAAGTATTTAGACCTTAAGAATCTTTCTTGCATCTCTGGGTCTTATAAGTATTTAGCTATAATGTAGTTTCTTCAAACCTGACTAATCACTTAGTCTATATTTAATACCTGAGACTAGTCTTTAGCTATTCCGTAAATTTACTGAAGTTTGGTTTTTTTCCTTAATCATAGTAAAATTAGATACCTCATATGATTTTCCTGAACCCTATTAGTCATCGAAAGGTATCCAGATTATATTTCATCTTCTTTTCACTCTCCATCAAACTCTCCTCCTTCAAAAATTAATTTACCCTTTCCTTACCTTAAGTCTAACTTGTAATCTCCTATGTACTGAGCTCTTTACGCGTGGAAGTAAAAAGTTCCTCTTCCATGTCTAAACCCATTCTTTGATGAGCCTTCATATGAATCTCCGTTTTAGTAATAAATCTGAAGTACTTTGGAATTGTCTAGTTAGTCTTAAACCCACCAAGCGTTTACCTTCAAACCGTTTTCTCAAACTAGCTCTCCCTAACCATTTCGTTTTCCGTCTTCTCAGTTGCCTATATAAGTGCATTGCTAATAATAGAACTCTCCATATCCATCAGGCTTATCTTATTTCCAAGACCCTTTATACATTTCACCTGAGGGGTATCGCATAATCCCTTATCCCTCTCTAAATTTTACATTTGGATCTGTCTTAGAAGCTATTTTGAATCCTTCATACCCAGACTTCACTTTGTAACTAACCTTCTACATCTTGCCTTTTATTTCAGGGAGTATCCTTTACATCTGAAGAGCTTTTTCCTTATAAATCGTCAAGCTTGTCATATCAAATAGATTGTTAGAGTTCTATCTTAAAGTCTTCTCTTGCCTCCCCCTTTTATACCTCTAAGAGCTTTTAATTCTCTAATCTGCCTTAATAACACTTCACTCCCTGCTGCTCTTTTACCCTTCTAAGCTCAAATTATGCAAACTTTTTCCTTTCTAACTCACAAAACTTCTCTACTTCTCCAGTTCCTCAAAGGTAGGAATCTTGCAAACTTCTCTCTGAACCTTAAAAATCTGTATCTTGGTTCCAAGCTAATAGGGTATAAAACCAAGGACTTCCTCATACTAAAAGCTGGTGATTTGAAGGTCTTTAAAATCTTATTCCAGAGCGAGCTCGAAAAGATTGATGTTGAGGATCTATTTTTTCTTTCGCAAAACAGCCATTTTAGTGGTTAGAATGCGTAACTTATAAAAAATGGACAACAGCTACCGTTCTGGCCATTACAGTAAAGAAAGAACTAAGAAAAGTAGGATTCAAGATACTATGGATGAGGACTCTGTCATTCTGGACACTGAAGCGAACCTATAAGAGGATATTGCGAATATTGAACCAAAAGCATTTGAACCTTTTAAATAAGTTCCTGGTAGAATCCCTAGAGCGTCTGTTATAATACGAAAGAAGAAACAGTTCAAGCATTATAAGATTGAAGAACTACTCAAAACAAAAGGAATCGATCATTCTGTTCCATCATAAGCTTGGTTACCTATAGAACCGTTTGATGATTCTATGTTTGATGAGAGAACTCCAGAAGATTGAATGAAGGAGGCTGGAGGTAGAAAGATAAAGTGCTAGGTGCTAAAGTTGGATGATAAAGAGCTGGGGAATTGAAAGCCAGCGTATGTAACTGGATATGACAATGATCTAAGGTAGTTTATTGGAGAATTCTAGGACAATAATGAGAAGTTTTCCCTATCGAAAATTTACATTCTATTTGAAGCTGAAGATCCAAGGAAATAGGCAGCAAGAATAACTCATGCGTACTAATAAAGAAAGTATGCTGAGTCAATGATAAGGTATAAGTTCTATGTGGATAACATGCCAACTGAGGATATTACATCACTAAGCTAAGAGCAAAAATACAAACTTCACGCTCTAGCAACTCACACCTAAAAACTGTCCCAGTTTAGTAATCCTGATAAATGTGCTGTTTTAGTTGAAGCTGATGTTGACTTTGCAAGGACAATGAACAAAATTATATTTGACAAGTATTATGTAGAAGCGGGTAGAGAGCTCATTAGCAAAAATCTGACGCTACCTACTCCTAAGCAAGAATAAGCAGCACCTAAGTAAGGAATTCTGCAAATCCCTGAACATGATTTTCCTGATTAATTCTCATAGTTTTGCTTCCACAGTTTGTACATTAAGGAGGAAGTAGTTCAGGTTCTAGAAAAGGTAAAGCAACAGTGCATGGAAACTGAAACAAAGTCAATTTTCCTGACGGAGTTCGGTAAAACAATGAAATTGGAAGAGTTCAAATAAGTGCAAATCTCAGCAATCTCCTAAGCTCATTTTAACCTAAAATCATGGGTCAACACGTTGAACTAAATAATCACCTCTTCATTCTCAGGAGTAAGCAAAGGATGGTTTAATATGCATGAAACTAGCAAGGAGACATACGAATTTGGAAAGCTAAAACGATTCCTAACTTGTGTGAAGCTTTAGATGCAAGATAGTTTACTCACCTTGACGTAAAAAAGTTGCAATAAGTTTGTTGACAGTTTGAAGAAACATGTGCCATTAGGAGTGAAAGTTATTTCGAGTAGCGAAGTGTAAAATACATGGCCTGAGATGCATTATGAACATGAAGACGATAAACCTAAAGAACCAATTGAACTTTTCATTATAGACGTACTTAAGGCTATTAAAGGTCCTGAATTCTATTTCTCAAACGATCCTTAGCTGTTTGTGACGAGAACGCTTTAAGTATTTGAAGATGGAATTAGGAAGTTATAGGATATCTAGCAGTTGGAGGAACTTATTCTTCCACATCTATTCAAAACGCAAGGATATGAAACTCACTTGAAAGCTGCTAAAATTCCAGAAGAGTAACCATTACCACCTACAAATGAAGAAAGGAGCAGAGGGAAACTTTTAGATGAGAATGCGTGGGTTTGGAATCTGAAAGTATAAATATAGGAAATAATGGAGAAGGCAATCTAGCCACTAAACGATTTCTTAAAGACATTCCATGCTTTTGATAGTGTTGTGAAGTTTTCACCAGAGACATTTGTAGAGTCTATTGAAAATGCAGAGGAAGATAGCTAAAAGTCTGTTGCGGAAATCTAACAAGAAATAACGAAGCACTAAGAACTGGAAAAAAAGATTCTGAATGAGATTCCTGAAATTATACGAGTTTCTTGCTTCTAGGTACACTGCAAAGAGGTTAGAAGCCAATTAGCAGGGAAATACGGATAGGCAGTATAACTTTTGATAGAGCTGCTAGCAAAAAGAGCAAGAAATACAGTTAATGTAAAGTCGGATGGATTCAGAAATACATAGAAAGAAATAGCAAAGACATCATAAAACATCGAAGAACTAGTAGCAGTGAAAAAAATAATGGAGCAGACTCCAAAGGAAATCGAAAAGATGACTGAGCAGATATAATCAAATATGCAGATTTATAATTTGCTTGAAAGTTTATTGTACAGATTCAGTAAAGAAGACCTAGATAGGAAATGAGACCTATTTGGATAGCCTAAGAAGACATATCAGTTGATAGAAAAAAGAACGGAAGACTTAGAAAAGCAAAAGTTGATTTTCAGAGACTAAATGATTTAAGAGTAAAACGACTTCTCAGAGACTATTGATGAGCTAGATTAAACAGTGCATTCATTTGACTCTTATTAGGATATAAATGCATACGAGGAGGTAGCGAGATATGTAGAGTCAATGAATGAGAAACTATCTGAAGCTGTTAGAAAAGCTAAGCTTTATAACTAAAGAGAGGAACTATTTGGAATGGAAAAAATAACAGACTATTCCCTGCTTTCGTAGAGTGTAAAGGAATTTAAGTGGTATAGTGATCTATGGCTCACAACTGCTAACTGGTTCAAGTATCATAATGAATGGCTTACTGAAACGTGGGCACATCTTGATGGAGTTTTTATCGAAGAGTTCGTAGATCAAGCTAATAAGACTATGGCTAGTTGTGTGAGATACTTCAAAACGAAGGAAATGCCTAATATACTCAAGATCGCTGAGCACATTAAAAAAGAGGTAGATGAGTTTCGACCTTTTGTACCTTTAGTAGTTGCATTGACAAAGAAAGGAATGGTTGACAGACATTGGGAGTAAATTTCTGAAAAAGTAGGATTTGAAGTAAAACCAACTGAGGATTTCACGTTAACAAAGGTTTTAGAAATGGGATTGCAATAGCATACTCAGATATGTGTCGATATAGGAGAAAGAGCAGGTAAAGAGTACCAAATAGAAGTAAGTTTGAATAAAATGGAAGAAGCTTGGGATGCATTGGACTTTTTAATAAAGCCTTATAAGGCAACTGATACCTTTATTTTGGGAGGATTTGACGATATTTGGATAATCCTAGATGAGCAAGTTCTCAACTCTCAAAGTTTCTAGTTCAGTCCTTATAAAAAATGCTTCGAAGAAAGAATAGAAGAGTGGTGCAATAAATTGCTTCGTGTATGCGATACCTTAGAAGAATGGGGTAAATGCTAAAAGGAATGGATGTACTTATAGCCTATCTTTGATTCAAGGGATATCAATAAGCATTTGCCAGCTGAAAGTAAAAGGTTTAAACAGGTTGATTCTAACTGGAGACAAATAATGTCTCAAGTAAAAGCGAATCCAAAGGTTCTACCAGCATGTGCTAAATAAGGAAGATTGGAAACACTACAAGAATGTAACAAAAACCTGGACATTATTCAGAATAGATTGAACCACTATCTGGAGACCAAAAGATAGGCATTTACTAGGTTTTATTTCCTATCCAACGATGATCTTTTGGAAATTCTATCTGAGACAAAAGAACCTCGAAGAGTTTAGCCACATCTGAAAAAAGTCTTCGAAAATATAAAGGAGATTGAGTTTGCAGAGGATAATAGAATACACGGTATGAAATCCATGGAAAACGAGAGAGTTTAATTTGTATTTATAGTTGATCCTAACAATAAGTAAGTAGAATACTGGATGGGTGAAGTGGAAGATATGATGAGGAGAAGTGTCAGATAGAAATTGAAGGAGAGTATTGAAGAATATGGAACTATAGACAGAGCTGCTTGGGTACTTAATTGGCCTGGATAATGTGTTCTAAACGGATCTTAGGTACATTGGACGAAAGAAGTTGAAAATGCAATCATTAATCATACCATACAGGACTACTTCCAGAAGTTAGATGAGTAACTTTTAAAAATGGTTGCTCTTGTAAGAAAGAAACTAACTAGCTTATAGAGTATCACTCTAGGTGCTTTGATTGTCATTGATGTGCATGCGAAAGATGTTGTGGAAAATCTAATGAAACTGAATATTGAAGAAATCTCAGCTTTTGAATGGATATCCTAACTTAGATACTATTGGGAAGATGATTGCATAGTGAAATGTATCTAAACAGAATTCCCTTATGGATATGAATACCTAGGAAATACACTTAGACTGGTTATTACTCCTTTGACAGATAAATGCTATATGACCTTGATGGGAGCTTTAGATTTAAATTTAGGTGGTGCTCCAGCTGGTCCAGCAGGAACAGGTAAAACAGAATCAACAAAAGACTTAGCAAAAGCTCTGGCTAAATAGTGCGTTGTCTTCAACTGCTCAGATAAAATGGACTACATTATGGTTGGTAAATTCTTCAAGGGATTAGCTTCATGTGGAGCTTGGTGCTGTTTTGACGAGTTTAATAGAATTAACATTGAAGTGCTAAGTGTCATTGCGCAGTAGCTATTAGTATTGTTCACTGCTAAAGCAAACAAAGAGCCTGACATTGCTTTCGAAGGATCTGATATAGTACTTAAACCTACGTTTTGCGTTTTTATCACTATGAATCCTGGTTATGCAGGAAGAACAGAACTACCTGATAATCTTAAAGCCTTATTCAGACCAGTCGCTATGATGGTTCCCGATTACGCGTTAATAGGAGAAATTATGCTTTATTCCTTTGGTTTCTCAACTGCGAGAAAATTAGCCTAGAAAATGGTTACCACATTCAAGCTTTGCAGTGAGCAATTATCATATTAAAAGCATTACGATTATGGTATGAGAGCAGTTAGATCTGTTATCAATGCAGCTGGTTTAATCAAAAGAGAAAACCCAGATATGGATGAACAGAAGTTGCTTCTAAAAGCACTGAGAGATGTCAATGTACCTAAATTTTTAAAGGATGACTTGCCACTTTTTGCTAACATCATAAAGGATCTTTTCCCAGGAATTGAGAAACCTGAAGTTGAATATGGACTGCTAAATGGAGCTATATTGAAAGCATGTGAGAAGGAAAATAAGTAACCAACTCCTAAATTCATCGAGAAGATTTACCAACTCTATGATACGATCTAAGTAAGACATGGTCTTATGTTGGTAGGAGCTACTGGAGGTGGCAAAACTTCTAACTACAAAGTTCTGCAAAGAGCTATATCATCGTTGAAGGACTAAGAAGGATATGACAAAGTGTTCGTTCATATTCTTAATCCAAAATCTATTACAATGGAATAACTTTATGGTGCTTTAGACCTTTTGACAGGAGAATGGGCTGAAGGCATACTTGCTTATATAATATTGGCATGTGTGAAAGATATGGAAAATCCACCAGGATCAAATAAGCATTGGGTGATGTTTGATGGCCCAGTTGATGCGCTTTGGATTGAAAACATGAACACAGTCTTGGATGATAATAAAAAACTATGCCTTAACTCAGGTCAAATTATACCTCTAACTCCACACATGACTATGATGTTTGAAGTCGAAGATTTAGAAGTAGCCAGTCCAGCTACCGTGAGTAGATGTGGTATGGTTTATATGGAACCATCAAATATAGGAGTATAGCCTATGGTTTAAAGCTGGATCAACTTTATCCCTGAAAAGTTCCACGAGAAAAAGACTTTCGTGCCAACACTAACAAAACTATTTGAGACATATGCTTATCCTTTAATAGACTACGTGAGAAGGAATTTTAAGGAAATAGTTTCAGCAGGTGATTCAAATCTAATAGCTTCACTAATGAAAATCTTAGATTGCTTCTTTAACGAGTTTAGAGATTCAGAACTCTCAGTCAAAACTCCTGAATAAGTATCAGAGTTTGAAGAAATGCTTGAAAATGTTTTCATTTATGCAGTTACTTGGTCAATTGGTATAACTACTGATGGAGTAGGCAGAAAGAAGTTTACAGAGTAACTGAGGATCATCATTGATTAGCAACAGCTTAAATATCCTTTCCCAGCTGGTTCTTCTGTATACGATTGGAGTTTTTCGATAAATAACAAAGGCTATTAGCAATGAATAGACACTGTTAACGCCTAGGAAATTGATTTATCTTTCACCTTTAATGAGATTGTAGTAGCTACTTAGGATTCAATCAGACTCAATTTTATAATGAAGATGCTTTTGCTGAACAAAAAGCATATTCTGTAACCAGGACCAACAGGTACAGGAAAATCTGTTAATACTGAAACTTTGCTTGGTACATAAATGCCTGAAAACTACGCTAGTATTGGCTTGACCTTTAGTGCATAAACTAGCGCTAACTAAACGTAGGATCTAATTGATGGCAAAGTGACAAAGAGATCCAGAGATGTATTTGGACCACCATCAGGAAAATACTTTATACTGTTTGTGGATGATTTGAATATGCCAAAAAAAGAAGAATTCGGAGCTTAACCTCCAATAGAGCTTCTCAGATAATGGTTAGACCACGATGGATGGTACGACCGTAAAACAAAGTAGTTTAGAAAACTAACGGACATAGTTATGATATCAGCAATGGGACCACCAGGAGGAGGAAGATAGTAAATAACAAACAGAATAGTGCGACACTTTAACATAATATCGTAAGTATATTTTCACTATGAATATCACATTTTTGAACAAATACTAACTAATATATAGGTATACTACTATGGAAGAAGATGACATCAAAAAGATATTTATTAGGATCTTAAACACTTTCCTTAAGGATTTCACAGATGAAGTCAAGAATGAAATCGGATGCATAATTGAATCTACCATTGATATATATAACGTCATTAGTCAAGAGCTGCTACCTACTCCTACCAAATCTCATTATACTTTCAACTTGAGAGATATCGCTAAAGTGTTCTAGGGTGTTACTTCAAGCCACTCAAAAGTACTTAACACAAAAATCTTGTTAGTCAGACTTTGGTGTCATGAGATAAAAAGAGTATTCGGTGACAGACTTATTTCCCAGGAGGATAGGGATTGGCTATAAAAGCTGTTGGATGAAAAATCTAAGTAGTTCTTCAAGGTCTCACCTGAGGCTGTATTTTAGCATGAAAGACTTATCTTTGGAGATTTTATGAGCTAATCTTTGGATAAGCCTTACGGAGAGGTAAATGACATGAAAAAAATGCTTAGTATGATTGAGGAATATCTAGAGTAGTATAACGGAAAGTTCATCAAGAAACAAATGAAACTAGTTATGTTTTTAGATGCCTGTGAGCATGTTTCTAGAATATGTAGAGTTCTGAGATAGCCATAAGGTCATGCTCTTTTACTAGGTGTTGGAGGATCTGGCAGATAAAGCTTAAGTAGACTTGCGGCGTATATCTCTGAATGCGATTGCTTCTAGATTGAAGTTATTAAGAATTACTCAATGAAAAGCTGGAGAGATGATCTCAAAGGCTGCTTGAAGCATGCAGCTAAGACAAATGAGCCTTATGTCTTTCTGTTTTGTGATACGCAAATCATTAATGAATAAATGCTGGAAGATCTGAACAATGTGCTTAACTCTGGAGATGTACCTAACATATATAAGACTGAGGACTAAGAAGACATAATAGCAATTGGAAGACCAGAATGCTAAAGGAAATCATTATAGTTAAATGAGCTGAACATGTTCCAATAATACGTGAAAAGGGTAAAAAAGAATATTCATATAATGATTGCGATGTCACCAGTTGGAAACACATTTAGAACTAGACTAAGAATGTACCCATCTCTCATAAACTGCTGTACTATCGATTGGTTTACAGATTGGCCAGAAGAGGCTCTTATTAGTGTAGCTTATGGAGCATTGAATGAAGAGGATTTGAATTTAGAGGAGAATCAGGCCAAGATAATAAATATGTTTAGTATAATACACAAGACAGTAGAGCATGAAAGTATCAACTTCAAAAATGAGCTGAGGAGAATAAACTACGTTACACCAACTAGTTATTTAGAGTTGCTGAACTTATTCAAAGCTGTGCTAAAGGATAAAAGAATAGAACTCAATAGGTTAAGAAGCAGACTCTAGAATGGTCTGGATAAACTTCAATCAGCTGAATAGGAAGTTATCGATATGAAGAAAAAAATTGAAGTTATGAGACCTGAATTGGCAGATGCTAAGGAGAAAGCCAAAAATGCTAAGGAAAAAATAGCAGTTGAGTAAATAAGCGCGGAAGAAACTCAGAAGGAAGTGGCATAGGAAGAAGCAGTTGCTTCTAAGCAAGCAGCAGAAGTTGAATCTATTCAGAAACAAGCTTAAGGTTAACTCGACGAAGCTCTTCCTGCTCTAGACAGAGCTTTAGATTCAGTCAAAAAACTACAGATTAAATAACTAGTAGAAGTAAAGACGTTTACAACACCACCTGAAAAAGTCAAGCTGACAATGGAAGTCGTGTGCATCTACTTTGAAAAAAAGCCAGTCAGAAAGACTGACTAGTAGACAATGAAAAAATACGATGATTATTGGGAAACAGCATAGGTAAGTTTAATTTGCGCGCTATCATATCCACAATGTGGAATGATAGCTATTTCTTTCAACTGAATTGATATTAACTATACTATAGAAATAAGTTTTAAATGATCCTAAAAGCTTCTTAGCAAACCTAATAGGATACAAGAAAGAAGAAATCACTGAAGAGTTGATCAAAAAGGTTGAGAAGTATATCTAATCACCAGACTTCACTCCAGAAAGTATCAGAGCTACTTCTTAGGCTTGTGAAGCTATTTGCATGTGGGCTCATGCTATGTACAACTTTTACCATGTCAATAGGTAAGTCGAGCCGCTTAGAGAGAAATTGAAGATTGTAAATGCCTAATTGGAGAAATCTATGGGTGTACTAAAAATTGCATAAGCTAAGCTGAAAGAGGTTAATGATAGAATAGCAGGTCTATAAGCAAACTACGATGAAATGGTTAAAAAAGAGGAAAACTTGCAAGCGCAGCTATAAGACTGTGAGATCAAACTAGAAAGAGCTCATAAGTTACTGGGAGGATTAGGTGGAGAGTAAATCAGATGGAACAAAGAGGTAGATGGATTTACTGAAAGTCTGATTTTATTGCCTGGAGATAGTTTGATAGCATCTGGAATGCTTGCATATTCTGGACCATTTACATCAGGATATAGGCAGAAATTTGAGTTAAACTGGAGATCTCAACTTAAGTAGAAATAGATACCTCATACTGGCGAAATTTCCATGCTAAAGCTACTAGGAGATGCTGTAAAAATAAGAACTTGGAATATGTGCAAACTACCTAATGATTCGGTTTCAGTAGAAAATGGTATCATCCTTGATAAAGCAAGACGTTGGGCTCTTATGATAGACCCTCAAAATATAGCTAACATTTTTATCAAGCAGCTTGGAAGAGAAACTAATGATGCTGGTATTGAATGTGGAAAATTGTCAGATTCAAACTTGATTAGAAATCTGGCGAATGCAATACCTATAGGAAAATGGTTTTTGCTTCAAAACGTGGGTTAAGAATTAGATGCAATGCTAGAGCCACTATTGACTTAATAGATATAAAAAGAAGGATCATCGTATGTTATTCAGCTAGGAGACAAAATAATCGATTATGATTAACAGTTCAGGTTCTTCATGACAACGACACTACCTAACCCTCATTACCCACCCGAAACTTAAGTCAAGGTAACAATACTAAACTTTGCAATTACTCCTGAAGGTCTGGAGGAGCAAATGTTAGGTAAAGTTGTCTAATCTGAAAAGCCTCATCTTGAAGAAATGAAATCTAACTTGGTCATGCAAATGTACCATCAAAGGAATGAGTTGGAGCGTTTAGAGAACGAAATTCTGGAGAATCTATCTCAATAAGAAGGAAATATACTTGACAATGAAACCTTGATTAATGCCTTGTCAGACAGTAAAAAAATGGCTATAGATATCTAGCAAAAAGTAGCAGAAGCAAAACAAGCAGAATAAGAAATTGATAATGACAGAATGAACTACCGTCCAGTTGCTTTCAGAGGATCTATTCTATTTTTCACTCTCATGGATCTTTCGAATATTGATCCAATGTACTAATACTCCTTATAATGATATTCTGATCTATTTGGTATGGGTTTAGAGTAGTCACCACCAGATAATGATATAAAGCAGAGACTTGAGAATTTGAATAACTACATAACTGTGCTAGTCTATGAAAACGTATGCAGAAGTCTGTTTGAAAGACACAAGCTTCTGTACTCTTTTATGCTTGCGGCTAGAATTTTATTTGGTTACAAGAAGCTAAATCAAGAAGAATGAAGACTACTATTAGCTGGAAATACCGTTGATATCAAGTTCCCTCCTAATCCCGCTACATGGCTAAATGAAATCTAGTGGTAGTAGATGTACCTAGAAATGTGTGGAATAGCTCAAATCTCAACTTTCAATGGAATCGATAAGTTCTTCTTATAAAACCCGGACAGTTTTAAGACAATATTCGATAGTGAAGAAGCTCATGAAGAGCCACTGCCACCTGAATGGAATAATAAGCTCAACTCTTTTTAGAAAATTATAGTCTTAAAGGCTATCAGGCCTGATAAAGTTATCCCAGCTATTTAGAACTATGTAGCTGAATAAATAGGCTAGTAGTTTATAGAGCCTCCCACCTTTAACTTATCAAAATCATATTAAGATAGTAGACCTCATACTCCACTAATTTTCATCCTATCAACTGGTTCTGATCCAGTTGCTGACTTCAAAAAGTTTGCTGAAGAGCAAGGTATGCTAAAAAAATATGAATCCATTTCTCTTGGTTAGGGATAAGGACCTAAAGCTATAAAATATATAGAGGATGGAAAGGGAAGAGGAATGTGGATTCTACTCTAGAATTGCCATCTGGCAGAGTCTTGGATGCCTGAACTTGAAAAAATTTGCGAGGAAATAGATGAAAGTTGTCATCGAGAGTTCAGACTTTGACTCACAAGTATGCCAGCACCTAAATTCCCAGTTTCAGTATTACAAAACGGAATAAAAATGACAATCGAACCTCCTCAAGGACTAAAAATGAACTTACTAAGAAGTTACGCTCAAATCAGCGATAAACAGATGGAAGAGTGCGAAAAACCAAATGAGTTTAAAACAATGCTCTTCGCACTTTGCTTCTTCCATGCAATTGTACAAGATAGAAGAAAATTCGGACCTATTGGATGGAATATTCAATATGAGTTCACAAATGATGACTTAGCTGTTAGTAAAAAGCAACTAAAAACCTTTTTAGATAGAGAAAAAGATGTTCCATATAAAGTAATTCAGATTATAGTTGCTGATATCAACTATGGAGGAAGAGTAACAGACGATAAAGACATCAGATTAATAAATACCATCTTGAAGAGATATATTGCCTCTTAGATTATAAGCGAGACTAACTACAAGTTTTCCAATTCGGGTATCTATTATGCTATTACCCCTGGTAGTCGAGATGAATATATAGACTACATTAAAAAACTACCTTTAAACCCAAAGCCAGAAGTCTTTGGATTACATGATAATGCTGAGATTACAACTGCTCAAACTGAAACTCGTTCACTTCTAGAAACTATTTTGTCTTGCTAACCTAGAACTTCAGGTGGAGGTGGAATATCGAGAGAAGAGTAAATTATGATTATTGCTTAGCATCTAGAAAAGAATGTGCCTTTGAACTTCGATTTGGAGTAAATAGGTAAAAGTTATCCGACTAATTATAACGAAAGCATGAATACTGTACTTTTCTAGGAGTGTGTACGTTATGATAAGTTAATTAGTGTCGTTAAAGAAAGTCTGGGAGATATATAAAAAGCAGTTAAAGGATTGGTGGTTATGTCTGATGAGCTTGAAAAAATGGCTAATTCTTTGTTTGATAATTAAGTCCCAAATATGTGGGCTGATGTTGGATTTTTAAGTTTGAAGCCGCTCGGATCATGGATAAAAGATCTGAACGACAGAATAGATTTCTTAAGGCAATGGATTTAAAGAGGTACCCCTATGATATATTGGATCAGTGGATTTTTCTTCCCATAAGCATTCATAACAGGTACTCTTTAGAACCATGCGAGAGCTAAGGTAATTGCTATTGATTAACTAAGTTTTAATTTTTAGGTCTTGGATAATTTGAAAGTTACAGATGTTAGCAAAAAACCTGATTCTGGATGTTATGTTTATGGAATTTGGCTTGAAGGAGCTAGATGAAACTCCTAAATTCACTTTTTAGACTAGTCAATTCCAAAAGAACTATACACAGAACTACCAATATTGCATCTAATCCCCGTTCAAGATCGTGAGCCTCCTAAACTAGGTGTGTATAACTGTCCTGTGTACAAGGCCCTTAGTAGAGCTGGTACTTTGAGTACAACTGGCCATAGTACAAACTTCGTTCTGTTCATCGAGTTGCCTATAAGAGAAATTCAAGATATCTGGATAAGAGCTGGTGTGGCTGCCTTCTTAGCTTTGAGAAACTGATCTTATTTTAAACTCCTTTTATTAATCATCTTTATCATAACCAGTCGGTCATCATACTAACATCACTCAACTAAATCTCATACAGTTCTTCGTCATCCTTCTATCTTCAAAATCTCAATCATCACTTTCTATATTTTAGAATCGCCTTCTTGTATCCTTTTTCGAGCACTCTTATGGTATGAAACTGGACTTAGTAATAATCCCAGTTGGAGTAAAGTTCTCTATAAGGTGATGTAATCTTAAGTTTCTGGGTATAGCAAGGTAAAGAGAACATTTTACTTCTTGCTTTATTGCCTTGAGGAATCATAGTAATTCCTCTTAATGCTTCAATGTCAAATCCTATTGCTTAAGGTTCTCTCATTATACTCTAAGATAAGATGAAACTGACTATGGAAAGAGAAATAGGCATAACTGTAGCATTGAAGGTATGCCAACAAAAAATTAGTGACTTTGATGAATATAAGAGGGGATCAAATCACCATAGCATCAAGCGGAAGAAAAACAAGAAGAGAACTAACACACTATACAGTTAGGAGAGTTAGCTTCTCAAAAATATAGCTAGGAAATAGGTTTAAGGTAGATATTTGTAGAAAGATAATTAAGGAGATTGCATGTAGATCACCTTAGTAAATTCCTGTTTTTCTTAACTAGAAAAGCTGAAATCATTTTGTTTGACAAGGGAATATAAAAATAAGGTGTTCAATATTAAAGGACTAAAGATTGCTAAAACATAAGTTAGTCGATATTAGATAGAGAATGCTATTGAAGGTGATCGATTAAGCTTACCCAAGTCAGAAGTAAGTTTCTTGGTTGAGACTACTAAAATTTTCGATCTTTTCTACCGAAGAAATTTAGAATTTAATAAAGAAAAGTGATAAAAGAGTCTGAATTAGCTAAATTTATCATATTGGTACCTACAATTGATTATGCTTTTACTACTGTCTATAAACTATTGAAACTATAAATCTACTGAGATATATAAATATTTTTAATATCTAAACAGGTATTTAATTGAGATGAATATGAGACTTTCATATTCAACCAGTTCTATTAGACTTATTTGGTATTTAATTCGTATTACTACTCATTTAGTTCTAAGAAAACTAGCTTTATAACAGAAAATATATAATGTATGTATATAAAATCAAGGGATCTCAGTTATTTTCTCCATTCTCTTCCTCCTATTCTTATATCTCACTTCCATCTTCTTATTCTTATTCTTCCTCTTCCTGATTTCCTTTTTCTTTTTTCTTTTCATCTTCTAAGAATTTAGCAAGGTTAGAGTTCTTCTCCATTACTTTATTCAGTTCTAATTCTAACTTTTTGATGTTCTTCAAAACTTCTTATCTCTGCTGCTGTTTTTCATTGAAGTTTTCTTAGCTCTTCTTTATAGCAATGTCCAGATCATCGGCGTTTATTTCAATCTGTCTAGTTTGCTTTTATATATACTGATAGCCTACCCTCACATAGTCCCAAAAATTCAACCTTTCTTTGAGCTCTTTCTCTTCTAGATATTTCGGCTATGGTGCTTAAAGCTCTGATTCAGTATATTCCTATTTCTTCTTATTTAAAGTCTCCTGAACAGGTCTATAGAACTTGTTTCTCTCATCCATCTCGTATAAAATAGCATCAGCTGCTTACTGAGCCCAAGCTTATATGTTGTTCTTTTCGTTGATTCCCAAAGGAATTTTGCAGAATATCTTCTTAGCATGTTCTTCCGCTTCTTCGTATCTTTCTCTAGGTTGAGTGTTTGCCTCTATGTATTCCTCCTTCTTAGCATTTTCCTTACTACCTTTCTCAAACTTCTTCCTACATACATACTAGATTATAGACTGGATTATCTCTACTGGCTCTTCAGGTGGTGCATTCTCCTTAACTTGCTTGTATGCTTTGTACAAGATTGCTAAAAAGATGTTGATCAGGATGAATACGAAGATGATTATAAAAGGGAAGAAGAAGATTGGAGCCATTACAGGGTCAGCCTTATCTAGTAGCTTGTAATCGAACTCTCCTATTATCATTTCAAAGCATGTTAGAGCTGAGAGTCCAAAATCGTGAAATTTAGCACTCATATGACCGAAACATAAGAAAGCCATACTATTAAAGCCTAAGAACAAGCAAATTAGCATGATTATCAAGTACTGAGTATCCTTAAAAGCAGCTGCTAGGACATCTTATAACAACTTCATAGATCTACTAGCCTCTAATTGCTTAAGTAGTCTAACTGCTAGAACAAAAGTAATCATAGCTGCAATCCATGTGTAGATCTTTTTGATATAAGCTTGCTAATATATATCCTGGTAATAGCGAGTATGATCTAGAGGAAGAATGATTCTGTTTGCATCATATGAGATATACCAAATCCAGAATGCTATTGCTATCATTGAAAGTATACAGGTCAGCATATCTAAGAATCTCTTTTTTTCAAACAGGTACTTAGTAATTCTGATCCATTCTGGTTCTTTTCTCTATCTCAGTGTTTTGAAATAAGAAGGTAAGGGAGTGATAAGTTTATGATACCACTCTTAATAGACTGCGTATTTTTTCCTTATCACTATTATCGTTCTAACAAACAGAACTAAGATGTAGATAACATAGATGATTTCGAAAGCACATCTTACTCAGTCTTTGGTTCGAATGTAGTTTTTTATTTTTACCGTTTGGACCAAAGTCTCCGCTTCTATCATTCCACTGAATGTGAACTAAAAAATGAAAGCGCAATATATAAAATAGTTTGAGTCAGCGTTGTATAATACGAAGTCGATGACAACTGAGTTAGTCAGTTTGTTGAATACTTAATCTTATATAAACTCTTTAATCTCCTGGTTATATATCTAATCTATACCATTTCCATGCAAATAGATTATATAGCCTCCTGCATCGTTGAATCCTCCATCTTTCGAGTGCTTATATACTTTTCCAGTATATCTTCCCACTATATCTTATTTTAGCTCATGATTTTGATCTGAAGAATACGGACTAAACCCTATAACTTCTCTTGTCATAAAGTCATAATTTTTCCTTCAAAGTTCAGTTGAACTTTTAGATTCTTTTATTTCAATTAATCTAAGAGTTAGACGGAATAGCCCAGCATCTGAGGAGTTTAAAAATTGCCCTAAAATGTAGTTTTCTTTATCAAAGAAGAGCAGATCTAATGTATGTGTACCATTGCTTTCAGGTCTAACTTCTAGTATATTTAAAAAGACATTTTGCAGGGAATCTTTCATTTCTGTAATGAACCTCATGTCTCTTAGTCTTTTAATTTCCTCAGGATCTTTTGTAGAATCTGATTCTATTGGTAAATCATCCAATGAGTCTTTAATTCCAAATGTCAGTCTATGGTTTAAGTTACTTTCTAGTTAGGCAAGGAGAGTGAATATAAACACGAGTACGAAGCCTATGAATATGAGAGTGTTCCTAATCTCTTTCCCACATTTTCTTTACTTCTTATGCTTGATTTCCAAAATCTCTTGCTCAGACATTATATTTTCGTCTATTTCTAGCCTTTGTTTCTACTTTTTAAAAACAGCGTCCCAAGACGTATACGCTCTACTCCAGTTTTCATTATCCACAGCTTGCTAATTAGCCTCATCTTTCTATTCTTCCTCTCCCGATTGTTTCTTACAGCACTTGAGGCACTTAGCGCACTGCTTTTTATAATACAGCAGTTTTTCCTTGAACTTAACTAAGATATGGACGTCTTTTTCGTTTAGATCCGTAGGATCATCCTTCTTCAGTTTTTTCTATGACTCCATGAACTTCTAATCACATGTGAAGTAACTCAAGCATAGAATAGCTACGAACATCTTTAGAAGTATGAAGGTGATGATTATCATCAGTGGTACATAGAATACTATCGCTAAAGCTCTGTCCTCCTTTAGCATTTTTTCCACTGTATCTACTTATCCCAACATCGTGAAAATACATTCCTTCATCGCTCGTGGAATGCTTGACAACTCGTAAATTGCATGACCGAAGTTGAAATTTGCTAGCAGAACGAATCCCATAAAGATGCAAAGAAGCAGTACGAAGTAAGAGATGATATCATCCTTTGCCTCCCATAAAGTTGAGTGTAGGACCTGAATTCTGTCGATGGCAGATAAGTATTTAAGTATTCTGATGAAAACTAGAAGTAGATTAAAGGCGTTTAGTCTGATATATATTCTCATCAAGCTAGTTAGACTATAAAACTCGTCAATGTTATTTTCATCTCATATCAAGTCTTCGTCTTTACTCAAATTTTTTCGGAAATCATTTGTTATGAAATTTATCCATATCGCACATGTAATTACAGATAGAATAAGACTTGCGGCATCGAACCAATTCCATACTTCTTGGAAATGAATCTTTATTCCTTTCCAGAAGTAGACTAACCAAGTACACTTTGATTGTCCTTTTTTGTCTTTATCCTAGTTAGATTATGAAGTCTTCATTTCGTTTTTGCTCTTGCTAATAGCACTCTTAATTTCGGAGATTTCGATTAGTATATAAATGAGAGTCAGAAGAGCGTATATGAATTCACACACGAGCCTTCCTATGTCATCCTTTCTCTCTTTTATATACAAATTAATTCTAATGGAGTTAACATTTGCATTCGCTGTTATAAGCCCAGTGGCTTCAAATTTGAAGTAAATTCGTACGTAGCTAAACATTTCTGAGTTACTATTATAGCTCACAAACTCCATTATTATTGCTGCTGTTTCATCATCTATCCACTTTTTGTTCTTCAATTAGGTCAAATGTAAATAAAAATTAGTGTAGTTGTAGTTTTAGATAGGAAAGGTCTCCACAAAGCCTCCGTTTTTGCCATATCCTTTTCCTTTTTAGTACTTAAACTCATTGAAAGTTTTATCAGATTCATCACTGGATTTCCCCTCATTTATATCTAGTTAGTCTGAAGACCAAACCTCTTTAACGAAGTTTTCATAGCTGCTAGAAGGGTTTTTCATTAGTTTAATTCTCCTCTAAGTGAGTCTAATATCGGTAATGATTCTGTTGAAAGCTTCCAGTCATCCATTGACTGGATCTAGATTGTATTCTTCTTCATCGAAGAGGTTAAAAGTAAGGTTATCGTATCCCTTTCGATACTAGTATATCCCATAAGCATATATCTCCAATCATTTGTACAGCTCATTTGGAGTCTTCACATCTGATAGCATATAATCCTCGTTCTTATCAAACGACTCTAATATCAAGTTGTTTATCTAGAAGCTGGTACCGATCCAAAGCTACTTATACACAATCACCAGAAGCAAAATGCTAAAAATCAGGTATCTGACAAATGTTTTCCATACGAACTGGTTAGGCTTGAGTAGTTTCTCATCTTCATTTTGCTTATCCTTCTAAGGTTGGTCTTGACTTTAGGGTTGGTCTAAGCTTTTGATCTGGTCTTAGATCTTATTCTCTTGTAGGTTTATTTAAGATAAGTCTACTTTGTTATCTTCAGACATTTTAGTGTTAGAACTGCTAATTACGACTATATCATTAAATTAGCTTTAAATATGCTTTTTTAATTCTAATCTCTATTTTAATAGAATTTTTTTTTAATGCTCCCAGGATAACTACTCAGGGTTAAAAAAGGTTGGGGCTGAGAGGATAAAAAATGGGGATGTGTGGAGTGAGGAAAATGTGGAAGAGGTTGGAGGTAGAAAAGGGAGCTAATTCGTGCTATTGAATGTTTGATTAGCTTGACTAAATAATGGAGATCTGGTCTAATTAATGAAGCATAAGATAAGGATTTAGCTTCACTTTCTTAAGAAGGTTGTTGGAGATAAATTAGTAATGGATAAGAAGGAAAGTGTCAGAAATAGAAACTGATAAATCAAAATTAAACCAGAAAGAAACGTTAGAAGGATTTGAATGATAGTAAGGAAAGGAAAGACCTGGTGTTTCATAGTATAAGCATTCGGTAAAAGAAAGTTTAGGATATAAAGATAATCATCACTTAGTTGATTGCTAGAATAGTTATGCAATGGTAGTAACATGAATTAGTCAATCGTTTTGATCTTCTTAGTATGTATGAAATAGAACTAATGGTTAGTGAATAAAAGGTAAAAAGCTAGAAGGATTTATAATTGAGAAGATTAGTATTCTTAAAGGAAAAAGTGTTGCTACTCAATTTTTAAATAAGAGCTCTTTTTATGGAATTAACATCAAAGTAGCATCTAATTTAGGTAAATTAAGATAGTGCAAGATTAGAAGATGAAGTAAGTGAGCCAGACTGAGTAGGAGACTTACAAGGTTTTTTACCAATCAGTAACGAAACCAAACAACCTGAGACTTTGCATCTTAAAGAAAAAATCTAGAAGATCTTCGATAACAGAGAAGCTATAAGGCGAAAGTAGTATTTAACTATTCTGACAGTGTGCAGATTAAGAATAGAAGCTAGCTAAACAAAAGAGTAAATACTTCTGCTTTAATTTATTTTGAAGTTAAAATAAGTAATAAAGCAATATGATTGGCAAATAGTTAATAAAGGGAATCAAATATCAATCTATATTGTATAAGTTTTGTATATTAAATCAAAGGATGTAGTTTTAAAGCTTAATAAGACTATTTAATACTACTAAAGATATACCCAGAAACGGATATCTCTAATGTTATTCACCTGATGAAGTGAAAAATAAGGATCGTAAGTCTAATGATATCGCTATATTTTATTCTCTTCTATCCTCAGCACTAGTTTACAAACTATATCTAAGACGATAAAAGCAAAATACAGTAGATTATAGGCACAGCTGAAAGGGATAAAAAAGAGGGTATTAAAGTTAAGAATCTTAGAGTATAAAAGAGAGTTTCAATTTAAAGCTGAAAATGAACGAAGTTTTTCAAATAAATTGTTGGTGTCTTTTTCAGTAAGATGGAAAGTCTTAATAATGATATAGTTATTTTTCTTAAAAAATGGAAAGTAATATAGATAAATATATTAACTGGGGGAAATATCAGAAATACTTACTCTCTATTAATAGTCTCATTAACTGCTCTATTAGCTACACTTTAACCTCTCAATTTTTCATAATTAAATAGCCAAATTATGTTAAGAAGTGTGATGATTATTGCGATAATAAGTCTAATTGTGAAGTGAAGGATAGTGCAACGACCCCCATTACTGAATGGTAACTTTTACTAGATTATAGAAATTTAGAGTGTAAAGGGTAGATACATGCAAGTACTTATGTACTGCTCTTTTTAATTTGCGTAGGATGTGTATTATCTTGCTTTTTAAGCAATAAAAAAGGAAGGAAGTATGCAATCACCACTATGCTAGGCCTTCAGCTTATATCCAATATTGTAATTACTAGTGCTCCTCATTTGTCACTCTTTATAATAGGTATGATATTGCAAGGTATTGCTATTGGAGGAGTTCTTTATATGTCATTCATTCATCTGTTCGAAATACTGCCTAGCAGAAAATCTCACTACATGTAGTTCAGTATCATAGGTTGGGGAGTTGGTTGCATCTTTGCTTCTTTAATATACCTATCCATGTAACATTGGCGATTACAGGTGGGTATGGAAATTATTCTGTCCTTGATCACTTTTTTTACCTTCTTTATTTTTTCTAAAGAGAGTCCGAAATACCTGGTCTATGTAAAAAATGAAATAGACAGCGCTAAAAAGATACTCAATGATATGACTATCAAACAAGACTAGAAGGAACTCCAAGATATTTCTCTCGATTTTAGCGTTAATAGCTCCCTCAATAACAGCATGATATAAGAAGAAGCTAAGAACTAGGTTTTAGTACCACTTTTTAAGGACAAATAGTTCATTAAAGTGATTCTAATCGTATGCTATATTTGAATCGTCCTGATGCTGTAAAGCTATGTAGTGTACAAGGAAATTTTTTAAGAGTTAGAAAGTTAAGAGAAGTGTGGGTTCGTTATTGGATTTAGCATTATAGCCTCAATTTTTTTTGTTTAGATGACTATTAATAAGTTAGAACGTAAAGTGAACATTGCTTATGGCATGGTGCTTTCATCACTTAACTCTATTATTTCTTGCTTCGTTCAAAAGCCAGATATATGTGACACTTGCATAGAGCAAGTGTTCATAGTTATTTTGCTATGTTTAGCCATTTTTGGCTTCATGGTTGTTATCGCTAACTTGACGCTCTTTTGTCTCGAGATTTTTAACGTTCAGATCATTTCATTTATATTCCCCTCATTTGGAGTAGTTTCTTGGATATTTTTCGCAAGCTACTATGCGCTATCTACAGATTACCCTGGTATGTAGAGTATGGACAGAATTTATATAGGAGCGTTGACAATGCTCGGAATACTCTTATTACTGATAATAAAAAAGGAAGACATTGATTTTATCCTCGCTAAGAACCCTTATAAAGTAACTACCGGAAACCTTAGTGCAAGATCATCAAAGAAACTCATTCTGAGTAATAACATGAGACTTTCAGATCTCGATATGTAAGGTATTGAAATATTGGACCTACCTAAAATACAATCAGGAACTCCCACCTTTCCTGGTTTATAGTCTCCTGGAAAGTTGGAGAGTAAACTTAACCTCAATTAGATAAATCTGGATATTAAAGAGAGTGAAGGGTTTAATGTATTAAATAATGATACTCCTAAGTTTAAAGATGGGGAGTTATATAGTTGACAGTATATCTCTTGCTATTTTATTAATTATGTTTCAAATTTCGCTCTCCATTCTTTAACTCTTTTATACTCATTTATGGTTTAAAACTATATCAATTAAGACTAATTAAAAAAATGGTTATTAACAGCTTTCTTGATTATATTGTAGCTTTTACTTGGCTAACCACTAAAACGGTTGTACGATTCACTTACTCTTAGGTTCAACCTTATTCTTACTTGGTTCCTTCTTCTTCTTTTGATCCTTTTTGCAAAGACTTTATCTCTTAGCCTGCAACATAAATTTCCTTTTAGTCTCATTAAGATATCATTCTAAAGCTCTTTAGGCTTCTTGCTCTTATATTGACTCATTATTTCTAACTTCAGTCTGATTGAAAATTGCTCTCTTGACTTAATTTTTGAGCAATTGAACATATTAAGGTAGTATCGCTAGAGAGTATGAGAGTTTATCCGAAAGTAAGGTAAAGGGGGAGCTAAAAGGGAATTATAAAGATACGATTGTATGAAGAGATAGAAAGGTACTGAATGAAACGCTCTCACACAGCGTTAGATTACCTCAATATGCTTTGATAAGAGAAAATCTGACTGCAATAATACCTACATCAGTAATGAAAGGATAACATGAATTTAGATACTCCTGGGTATCTAAGAAAGCTTAAGAGTTCAATAATCAAAGTCACTGATTAAAGACTACACAAATTCCTTTGAAATTTTAAGAGAAGAGTAAAGATAATAAGCCTCTACCTTAAGATCTACTGCAGTCAAACGAAAAATGTAATATTTAATATCTTAAAGGAAGATCTTAATGTTGATAATTTAAATGACTAAAGAGACAGAAAGAGAAACGGAGTTTTTATCCGAATTGATAAACCTTCGAAGATAAAGTAAGACTTAGAAAGTAATTAGGAAACACTTAAAACTGTGCTAATAAAACTAAAGGAAGATCTTAAAAAGCCAAACATGGAATAGCGAAGTAACAGTATCAGTAATATTTTATTGTGATATTAATATGAAGGAGAGACTTATCTGTATTTTTATCAGTTTTGAAGCCTAAAATCTAACCTTATTTTATAGTTTTACCCTCTCCTTTTTTATCCTCAAAAAAGGTTATTTTTCGTTACTTCTTAAGCCCTAAATTCGATGAAATAATAAAGACACCAGATTGAATTCTTGTAATTTTGACTAATTAAACTGCCTGAAATCCCAGTTATCTCCTTCTCACATATGTGTAGGACTTATATATATGTAGTTCATTCACTTTAGCCTTTTAAGGCTATTCTCGTTTTACGACTATTAAGTGTTCTCAATCACTCTACTATAAAGCATCACTATAGCATCCATATTGCTATCCTAATCTTATGTTTTCAGAGTTTAGAGCTAAATCATATCTTAAAGACTAGTTATCTTAGAAGTCTAGAATCATGCTCTTTAAAGGTTATCTATAACCCATTTACTCACACGCTTCTACATACTTCCATTGATCCCTCCTCCACCAATCAAATTAAAGTCTCATCAGTATTATCCTCTTTAACCTCAGCGATCTAAACAGATTCAAGAAAACTGATCAAAAACTCTGAATCTACTTATTGAATTAAACAGCGAATTCCCAATTAATCTATAATCAAACTCAGTGAAATGGTTAGTTTATCACTTGAATAGGTGACTTAGCTAATGAGTAGACAAGATAGAATCAGGAATGTTACTATAGCTGGGGTAGAGAGTTAGGAGTAAAATGCTATTTTGAGCTCTCTCGTCTAAGATCATGAATTTGATATTGTTGAAGAGACTGACTGAGAATAAGATTCACCAGAAGTATCTATGAAAGTGGATACCTCTAGTAGGGTACTTATGTATGAATAAGTTAGCTAAGAAGAGTAATCAGAACGGTATTTGATAAACCTACTCAGTTCTGGGAGTAACTATAACGGTCTGAATTTGTAGGCATCACTAAGACTGTCAGATGGTATGGTAGTTATAATTGACAGTGTTAAAGGATTCTGCACATAATCAGAGATATCACTTAAGTATGCTCTAATAGAGAGAGTAAAACCAATCTTCCTATTTAATAACTTAGATTCTCTCTTAACGAAATAGAATCTAGGAGGTGAAGATATATATTAGTGACTATCTAAGTAGATAGAAAGCATCAATAGCTACATTAGATTATTCTAAGGATAAGCAAGCGCTTTAGACTTCTAAATACTTCCACAATAAGGAAATATCGCCTTTGGGTCAGTGACTCAGAATTGGTGCTTTACGATCGAAAAATTCGCTTAGATATATGCATCGTAGTTCAAGGTTATAAAGCAAAAGTTTCAATAAAATCTATGAGGCAACTGATACTTCAACAAAAACTCGAACAAGTGAAGCAAATAACTAGTAAGTTAGGATGGGAAAGCTTTAAATAGAGGATTCGTAGAGTTTATCATAATGCCAATACAGAAGCTCATAAAGGAAATAGTTGATGGAGATTAATTAAAGGGATAAAAGATGATTGAAAGATTAGGCATTTAATTAACGTTAGAATAGAAGTAATTGGAAAGGCACAAACTACTGAAGCTAGTAATGGAAAAATGACTAAATCTCCCTGGTCAAATACTTAATATAATAGTATCTAACCTTCCATCTCCTAAAGTAGCTTAGTAATATAGAACTTCTCATTTATATGAAGGAGATTAAAATGATGAAATAGCATAAGCTATGAAAAACTGTGATCCTAAGGGACCTCTCATGATATTTGTATCTACTATGGTTTGAAGTAAGAACCAATCTGAACTAATTGCATTAGGAAGAGTTTACTCAGGAACAGCTGTAGAAGGTCAAAAAGTGTATATAATAGATTCTTAAAGAAGTTCTAGGGAAAATGAAAAGGAAAATTAGTTAACTTCAGTCGCATTAGTGAGTAAAAGCAAAGCTGTACGTTTATAATAGATACCATGTGGTACTATAGTGTACCTGAAAAATATAGATATCCTCTTATATAAGTAAGGAACAGTGACTAATCTTACTAAAAGTAGTAAAATTAGAGATATAAAATTCGATAACCTACCAGTTTTAAAACTGTATCTATAGCCAAAAATGAGTAAAGATTTAAAATAGCTAATGAAAAGTATTAATAATTTAAGCTAAATTGATCCTCTAATTTAAGTGGATTAAGAAGAAACTGGATAAAATTATATAACAGGATGCAGTGAATCTCACCTTTAAAGAAGTTACACTAAGTTAGTTGAAGAAATATGCTAATGTGAAGTAATCTAGTCTGAGCCTTTCGTGATTTATAATGAAACTATCAGCGAAGCTTCTAAAATTATTTGCTTAACTAAGAGTCCAAATAAACATAATAGACTTTGGTGAAGAGCTGAACCTTTGTAATTAGAAGTAGCTTAAGCGATTGAAAATTGTGAGATAGGAGAGTCATAAGACAAAGCTGTAAACGAGCAAAGACTGGTTAAAGACTTTGGATGAGACAGAATATCTGCATCAAGAATTTGAAGCTTTGGTATGACCTCGTAATACCCTAATGTACTATGTGGTTAGACAAATGGAATGAAAGATACTAATGAAATAAAGAATTATATAGTTTCTGGATTTTAATGAGGATGTAGATATGGAATTTTATGCTAAGAAAGCTGTAGGAACATTAAAATGAACATAGTTGATATGTAAACCTATGTAAATTTAACCCATAGAGGAGGAGGTTAATTGATACCAACAGCACGTAGATGCTTTTATGCATGCTAGCTTAGTTCAGAAGCTAGACTAATGAAACCTGTTATGAAATATGAAATCTGAACTCCTACTTAATTATTAGAGGTTGTAATTGAGAGTGTCAGCTAGTTTAACGGTAGCATTGCTAGCTAATAAGATTACCAGAGTATTTAAATGATTAAGATACAAGCTGTAATATCAGTAAATGACTCATTAAGCTTTGAAGATAACTTGAAATTTCGATCGCAAGGATTAGTATTTGTCTAGAGTTATTTTGATCATTGGGAAATTATTCCTGAAAATCCTTTAGAAGTCGATAGCAAAGCATATCGCATTGTAGAGACTATAAGAGTAATGAAAGGATTGAAATCAGAATTTCCAACCTTAGATGATTATCTTGACAAACTTTGAAATAAAGATTAAATTGTAGTATCCTATTATTGAACCTCCATCCTGCTTATCATCATGATTATTTTATATGCTCAATCTTTACCCACTAGCTAGATCTTTACACTCACATTATTCCTTGGTGATCCTCTAAAATTACATTTTCATAGTAAGACTGAAAATATATTTTAGTAACTGGTTAAAGGCTCCGTATAAACTAGTTACTCACTTTCTCTTTATATTTTCCCTTTATTTCACGTTCCTTTTCATCATCACAAATCCTAACTTCTCCTTTTACCTATAGGTTTCACCAAATTTGCTCTAGATAAACACCTTTCAGTATTCTTTCCATTATCTAAGCTTGTTAGGTATTAAAAATAACTTCACTACATTAATTGGCATAAAGATGCTCTTTATTTTTTGGCAAAGCACTACAGGTTTATATACAACCCATAGTTATGAAGTTAGAAACTGACAGTTAGACTCTTAAGAATAAAAACCTTGAACAAGTTTCAAGTCAGTAAGCATATAACATCAATTTGCCTTCTGACTGCTTGACTTCATAATGCTTGATATAACTATACATTAATAATGACACCGATTCTCTTTGTAGGATGCTGGTGCTTTCGAAATGAAAAACCACTTGGAGAGAAATGGTTTGAAGTATTTTTAAAGTTTGTAACTATAACCTAGAGTTTAAGCGATCTCTTAGTTTTAAGTCAGACCTACAGATAAAATCCTTAAGAAGTTTACTTAAATCAGCTCTTTTCATATCAACTAGAGGCATAACAAAATAATATAGTTTATGCTTTAAAAATTCCATATCTAGTATCTTTAGCATACTAAGTAATTACCCTTGTTCACATATCTAACATTCTGAGTGAAGAAACTCATAAGAACTATCTAATTCCTTATGCTTGTCTAAGAATATTCATAGTGGCCATTACTTTGAAAGACTTAGTCATTACTGCTTGTCTGATATCCTCACAAGGAATAAATTCTTCTTGTAGATATTAACTGACAACTTCAGCATTCTAGGATTAACTGCTAATGATACTAGGTATCTAACGAGTTATACAACCTAAAGATTCAACCAGTAAACGAAAATAGCATATCAGATGTTCCAGTAACCATATACACTATTATTATACTTTAGTAAGCCAAACAAAGATACAAACTATAGTTTCGTTACACTTAGTATCTATAATTCTTACTATCGTTCATATTTTAATCTAATGATTGATCAAGTTTATGTATACACCACTTGAGTGTCTCGATCAGTCACTTAACTTACTTCTAGTCATTTTAGTTTGCATATGTTGTATCCCTATCTTACTCAATTCTGGCTAATAAATATATAATTAATCAATAGACTCGTAGAAGTCCATTCTTGTCTCTCGATCTTTCTTTTATAGAGAATTGAAGATATAAAATTAACGTTGAAGGTTAGTAATACGATGCGATAATAGGCTTTATACTTATGCATCAGATATATTTATAGAGCCTTCTTACGTGATAATATATAAGAGGCAAAAATATCTAGAAGTTGGGCTAATTTATACAGGTAAAAAGATAGTTAGAAGGGTCTTATAAATAGGTAATGAAAGAGAGAACAAAGAGATGAGTGGAATGCTTAATGACATGTGATCGTATATAAGGCAAAACTAACAGTGACCAATAAATTATCCTATGTAGACTTCGAAAACATAATACATGGTATGGTAGTTTCAATTAATGGAGTGTATATAATAACATAAGGATATAGTAGAAACCATATTTATTACCTTTAAGTGAGATATAAAGTCAGGAATGAAATTTAAACTAATACGTATAATAAAAAATGCAATCACCAAAATTAAAGTTTATCGACTATAGATAATATAATGAACCTAAGAAAAAGAAACAGATCTCTCATTAGAAACTGCTGAAAGCGCTTGATGCGGAAACCAACAACTTTGAAAACCTAACTACTGAAATAACGATGAACTCTACCACATTCGATAGGGAAACTTTAGATGCATCTTAAAGCAAGCAATTGAATGATTAAACTAGTAACAATGAACTGTTCTAAAGTTTGAATGATACTACTAGTGATCAAAATATAACATAAGAGTCTTTTCTTCCTGCAATCAATGATAAGAGGGGAAATAAAATTTCCCCTGGTTTCAAACTGAAAAAAATAACGGAAATTCTTGAAAAGCTGAACTTAATCAAAAAAGAGCAGGAAATGAAGAAAGAGAGCGCCATAAATGTTGAATGATAGCCATTCTAGGTCAAAAATTCGTTGATGCTTTAAGCTTAAATTCGGTAATAAAAAACGAAGTTAAAGTAGTTCAAGAACATGAAGCCAATACTAGGATAGAGTGATTAAAAATTGACGTAGAACTAGATGAAGGACGATGCTTTGTAGTATATTATACTGAGAGAAGAAGTCAAAATATTGAGCCATAAAATAAGAATGTTCTTGATAAAAAATGGGCAAAAGGGTATCATCCACTTTAAGAATACATCCTTAAAAAAACAGTCGCTTTTTAATGAGAGGCTAGAATAAACTATACTGATGATGAAGGAGATAGATAACATTATTAAAGGTTAATTCACTGACGATTAACTGGAAAATTAATTTAGCCTTGCAAAGAATGTATTTGATGAGTCTGAAACACTTTAGGAAAACTTGGAGCAACTGAAAGAGAAGATATAGAGTATAAGCTAGTCCATGATAGAGTTTGATTTTGCGTTGAAGCTACAAAAGAGGAAGTATTTGGGTAAGTTCGAAAGTAAGAAGGTTTTTTTCTTAATAGCAAAGGTAAAGTATAATTTGACAGGACTTACAGATGAGTTTGTCTTTTATGCTTGTAATTAGGATGAAAAAAATCAATGAATCAAAAAGTTAAGCAAAATAAATGATTTTAAGAACACAGTCGATTCAGCAGCTAAAGAAAGTACTTGCTAGTCATTAAAAATACTAAACAAGAAGCTCAAGTAATCAGAAATTGATACGATGTTCAGAAAAATTTCCGCATAAGCTGACACAGAATCTTTCATTCAAGAGAAGCTGAAGTAGAAATACATCTCAATACAAAGAAAGAACAAGGATAACGACTTTACCGCAAGTTTAACTTCAAGAGTAAACATGCCAGAAGGGTATAGAAACTTCAGTAATGTCTACTAATTTATAAGGGAAAACATTGAAGAAATACATCAAGAGAAAATGAAACTGATAAGACAGAAAACATTTATGTCTAGAAACCTGGAATAAATCGAGGTTGAGGAGATAAAAAATGCTTATAATATAGGTTTAAATATATGCTCTGACAGAGTACATCAAGCGATAGTCAGAAGTTTCGTCTGATCATTCTCCACTTGATAGACATTTTATAAGTATTTAGCTTATTATGGTATATCTAAGTCATACTCACTAGTTATCCTTATAATCTTTGACTTATAAGGTGTATTATTAAGTCTATTTAATCAAGTCTTTTTACATGATCTAAGTTTGGTGGTAACTTGCTATATGATTATTTGAAGCACTTACATGTCATATGTGAGATCAAACTTATAACTGTAACAGATAATACACTAAAACTCTGATGCTCAAGGAAATAAACTGAAAAGCTAATAATTAAGATTTGATTTCTAGATAGTATATTTCAATGGTAATAGTAAGAAGGATATGTTTAGATGAGGGTAGTTGAGTTTTCTTTAAAGTTTAGAATATAAATATAGGAAGAGTTGAGTATATAGTATGAAATGATCACGGTATATGTGAAGATTGCATGATCAGACAGTTAAAAATATCAGAATCGCAGAAATCTTAATAAGAAGCAGGTTGTAAATTATACAATATAATGATAATAAAATGGCTAAAATAAATTGACATTTATTATCTAATCAAACTTTTGTTGTGCTCTAAAGTGTAGATGCTTTTATTCTTCTTGGAGGTATTCCTTGCAAAGTTTGAGGGTTCTAAATAGAGATTCTTACGATTTGAGTCATTAATGGATCCTTGCCAATGAATATGTAAGGACTGACTTATTTTGCCTTCAAGTCAGCAGTTCCTGGTCTACCTGTTCCGGGTCTTTTAGTACTTTAAGCTGTACTTGGTCTCGATTCTTATCTCAAAGTAATAAAAATTCCTCTTTCAATTATCTTTCTTTATGACTCAATTAAGCTTTTATTTTCCTATTCATATAAAACCTTACATTCTTCAGTCTAATTTCCTCTTAGTATAGTGATTAATACCTTTACCTCTCTTCTTCTAGTATCTAGATATATGACTGAATAGGCTCCTCTTGCATTTACTTCAAATCTACCTGAGACTAAAGCTTGACTTATTGCTATGATTTAAACCTTTACTTAGATAAAATTACCTTAAACCTTGCTATAGCTGCTGAATATAGTCCTGTAGCTATTATTTATTGAACTCTGTTATATTCTTATCTATATCTATTCTGGGAGATTGCTTAACTTCGTCTTATACTTAATTATCTGACACAAATTGAGGAAACTTTTGTGGTTGATACATGAGACTTTAGGCGTAAGCTTGTTCTGCTTCTTCTAGAAGTTGAGTAAGACTTTTTGTCGTTCCTCCTAACTAAGTTTGAGATTGCTATGTAATTGGATTCTATGCGCTTCTTTGTTAGCTTTTGGAGCGAATTGTCTGAACATGCTTAGGTCTTTACATGTTACTTTATGAGAACCTTGACTTCCTAATTTAGAAATTGAGAGTAGGTTTCTGTTATTTCTCAATTGCTTTATATAAAGAAGGGAAGCTTATTCTATCAGGAGTCTAAGGAATATCCTTCGATGGAATGAGTACTGGTCTGATGTTTTGATTGTACACTCCATTATGCACATCCTGGATGATCTTTTACTACACTGTGATATAATTATACAAGCTAAGCATTTCTTTCCTCATCTGCTAGATTTAGAAATTCTTTTGATCATAGTATTTGTGAAAGTCTTTTCTGAACTATTTCTCTATTCCGATCTTTTGATCAAGTGTACTCTGAAAATCAGTTTCTTTTTGGGTTAGCTTCACTTTAAAGCTTTTGTTGAGCTCATTTAATTTCTTTTTGTGCTCATACTCTTTGTTTGATTTCCCATGTTCATATAATTCAGCTAGTTGTTTGTTTTACTCTGTGTAGTTCTAGAATGAATTGGGAATGTTAAATATGTAAGCACCCTTTTCTTCAAGCTGCATGTGTGAATGTGTTAGAATTTTCTGCCATTTATCAGCGATTGGCTTCATCTCATCTTCTTTCTGCTTCAGCACTGTCTTTTTTTCCTACTCTATAGCTTCAGTTAATTTTTGAACTGCTTCACGAAATTAATTAATCTGCCTATGCCTTTTCTCTTAGTTACTAACCTCTACTCTTCTGATTTCTTCAAATATAAGCTTGTTCTGCTCCAGTTTATTCTCAAGCTCCTTGTTTCTAAGTAGCAAGTTATCAAGCTTTTGAATTCCTTCTTTTTACTCTCCCACCAATTTAAGTTCTTTGGAGCCTATTTTAGATTAGAGGAGAGTATCGATATCAAACTCGAACCCAAACATATTCTGTATTTTATTGAGTTGGGACTCGTAGTGTCTTTCTCTATAGTCTGCTTGGTTCTATAGATCATAGACTTCTTCTTACATCTTCCTTATTCGCTTTTCTTATGTCCTCTCATTCGCAGAGAATTTGCTGTTTTCCTATATTAGTGACTTTATCTTCTCCGCGAAGCTCAAAGTATGTATAGTTTCTTCGTACATCTCATCTAAGGGGTTTAGATGGAATACTCAGTTTATGTTTGATGACCGTGTAAGTTAGTTCTACAGGACATGGGTAAGCTTGTTATCCTAGAACGGTGGAGTTTTGTTTTCTTTGCTTGTCAATGCGACGAGTACTTGATAAAAGGATTCGAAGGATTGGTTTATTGATAAGGACTCACGATGTCTAGTATCTTGGGATTGCTTCTCTGATCCTGCCATATCAACATAATGTATAGTTCCTTAGATCGAGTGCTATTGATTATTTCTGTCTTTTTGGTTAATTATCAGTGTAAAAATAGAATGGCATCTGCTACCAATTTAGTTAATCTTTTACTCACAGGACTCTCTCAATCTGATTCCGGCTTACAATATTCTTAATATCTCATCCTTATCTAAACAGTTTATCACTTCTGCACCTTCAACTATAGCCTGACCATCTGAAACCTTCTTAATCTACAAGTTTTATTCTTAATAGCTTTGCTTTTACTGTTCTGTAAACTTAATTTGGACACTCTAAGACGGAATGAGCTTACTAGCCTTTCCTAAATCCCTTACTTTATCCAAATAGATTTCCAGAAATCTACAATGAACCGAGATCTCCTTAAACGCTACTCTCTTTTCCAGCTTTTCGAATAAGTAATTAATTGATCGAGGGATTAGTCCTCTTTCCTCGTTCCACTCTCCTCCAAATATAGTATAGCTCTTTCCACTGCCACTCTACCCATAACATATCAAAACTGAGTCTTTTCCCTCTAAGGCATTGTCAATCAAATCACTACCAACCTCATTGAAAAAGTCTTATTATGTAATTTTATTATCCAGCACTCTGGTGAACTCCCAAGACTACTCTCCCTTCTACTTATGATAAGGGTTTTTAACAGCAATTACCGGATCGTCACATTCTATTATCTTACTCGAAGTTTAAATAGGAGAAGGTCTAACTCTTATCGTAACTTAGAGATTAGGAACTTACATTTTATATTTAAAGCTTTTTTACTTAAAATCAATTAAACTAAGTATCAGTAAGTTATTCTTACAGACCATATATCACTTGAAGATATCTTCTTGATCCTCATTCTCTTAGTTAAGATTATCATTGTTCAGAAGCCTTAATTACTCTTAACTTCCTTCCATTTCCATTTTTCCTAAATCTTCTTGACTGCTCATTAGCACTCGCTCCTCATTCTAGACCTAGTAATTTGAGTCCCTTTCTAAGCCTTCAGGCTAAGTATGCTACTGCTCTTCAATCTAAGCTTGTTAGCTTGCTTGTTATTTCTTTTCTTTCCAAGGAAAGTCGATTAGCATCTCATATACTTTAAAGTTGTAGCTTTCAGGGAACTGAATATCGTTTATATAGTCAAAGTAGTAGTTAAGCGTCTAAGGAAACCTATCCTTGAAGTAACTCTCGTGTGCACTTATAAAGCCATTTCACTCCTAGAGGAATTCGTAGTCTGATGGTCAGGTTTTCTTAGCTAAGTAGATATAAATTCAGCTTCTAGATTAATCATCCGGTGTTAGGTCATTATTAAAGCTAATTTTGCTAGCAAGAGCAGCTAGGTATAAGACTTGCAAGATATTACTATAGAAGTAAAAAAAGGTTAGGTTTTAGTCTTCATAATTTAAGCATTTTCACTCATAAAAGAACTACAGATACGCAAAAAACCCAGCAAACTCAAACTCAGAAATCTAGAAATCAATACTAACCTAAGAAAGCTAATCCAAAACTTTTCCAAAGTTTAAGTCCCACCACAGTCATGGTTTAAATTACCTCAGATCGGATATTTAGAAAATAGCTTAAGTATAATTCTTGGCTAGAACTCTGACTGTCAGTTTAATTTAACTCTTAGAGTACAAATCAAGTTCATCTTTATGCCTCTTCTTCAGATATTCTTCATTTAGTTGATTGAGTTAATATCTCTCTATTGGTCACAAGTTAGACATGCTTTGTTTATTTCCTTCCCTATTAAATTTCTGATGACTGGTATTACCTGCCTTTATTAGAATGCTTTACTAGAATTCTTTTAGATAACATTTTTTATTTATGGCCAATTATGATAAAGTATTATCAAAATTTGCGGTTATTTTAGATAAAAGATTAGGGAAGAAGGAAAAGAGGTGAGGGATATGAGGAAGTATGAGAGCTGATAGAAAGTCTATTCAGTAATGAGATGCTAAGGCAAATGATGGACTTGAACTAGAAGACATAAAAAACGAAGTGAGATAGAAACGGTTAAGGTGATGACTAAGGGGTAAGTATGCTGATGATAGTCAAGAAGAAAAGGAGTTTGTAATTAAGTTAACTTAGTTTAGCAACATTATTTGGACTTAAATTTAAAGAAACTTAAAGAAGAAAAATCGAAATTAGAAAATAAAGTCATGAAGGTTTCACTAGACTAAAGAGACAAATCTGAAAGAGTAGATTAAAGAAGAATCTGAAGGAGGTTTAGGTAATAAGACTAATATTGTTAAATTAATTAATTCTTCAATAAATAAAATGCGCAAAGTACTCCGTAACAAAAGTCTAGAAGGTAGACCATCTTCTGCACCAATGAAAGAGAAGAATATAACTAATAAAATGCTGAAGACAAACTCATCCTATTACAAAAAGATAAACTCCATCAACTTAAATTCTTCTTTTCAAGATAAAAAACGAATAGTGTCAGTAAATCCAAAATAGAAATCTAGCAAATGCTTGATATCTCCTGTTAACCTTAGAAACTAATTAAATACTACCTTGCTATCTAAGAAAGAGCTTTCCTAGTTCTTAAACGAAAGTATCCGCTCTAAAACTCCCGTTAGACTCAATAGTACCATATCAATCACCAGTTCTAAAGCCAACCCTTCTAATATTTTATTACCTAGCACCTCTTAACATTCTTAGTTCTCTCAGATGGCACTAGAACTTGAAGTCCAGCTAACTGAAAAACTGAAGTAGATAAATTTGACAGAGGCAAGTGAGATTATAAGCTAGCAGAAGCTGGAAGTCTATAGAGGTATTTTCCAGAAAGTGATAGATAGAGACAAGGATTTTGGTACTTTGCTCTATAAGATAAAGCAGGCATATGAACAATCACTAAAACAGCCAGTTACTGCCTCTGAGACTTAAAACACACAGCTTTGTTTGTTACTGTAGTAGGAACTTAAGTAGGTAAAGAAGAGTGTACAGTTAGAGAGAGAGGAGAGAAAACACGCTGAGAAGAAAATTGAATTTCTAGCCAGGGAAAATTTGCAGCTTTCTAAGTAACTAGATGAACGAGAGGATTAACTATAACAGCTAAGCTAAACGATTTAAAAGCTGGACAAGAAGCAAATGATTTATAAGATGACTTAGAATGAAAATA
Organism: Loxodes magnus; assembly: GCA_946699065.1. Lineage (NCBI taxonomy): Eukaryota > Ciliophora > Karyorelictea > Loxodida > Loxodidae > Loxodes > Loxodes magnus. Next base: position 426,929 of record CAMPDV010000134.1, on the reverse strand, counting down.
GCTGGAATATACTTGTAGAGGAGAATTAGAACTTGTAAGATATATGCAAGCAAATGTAGCGATAATTGAAAGCACATAAGAAAAAAGAGACTTAAGTCTCCAAGCTGCTTAAGTATCTAAAGGATAAAGGAATTCCAATCGAAGCTATTTATGAAGAGATGTAGTAATCCTAGAGAAGTAATGCTGATTCTAATAGAGCTAGTGACTAAATGAGCTAGAAGTCTAGTGCGAAGCTGTAGAGTGAGTTGTAAACACCAGTTATGAGTGCGAAAATAAAAATAAAGCAAGTTGAAAGGCCATAATGTGTCCCTCCGTTAGATTTAACGAAGATATATATTCAAAGTTCTACAGATATAGAAGATGACGAAAAATCGTTTTATTAGTCAAGTGGAACTATGTAAGATAGTGAGATTTCGAGCTCTCAACATATATGAACACTTTATTAAATAATGCTTTTATTGTAGCAAATATAAGGATATATTATTCCCGCTTCAGTCATTTAAACAGTCTTCTCATTTAGAAACTATAAACTTGATATGTCGACTAAGCTAATTTTTATATTGCTAATTAGGTTTAAACTTTTATGAGATAATCTAATGGAAAAGGATCATCGTAGTTTGCTAATGATTAGAGAGATTAACTTCTAATTTTCGCTTCTTTTATAATGAAGGCTTTAAATCTTAAGATATGGCAAGTGGTGTTTCTATTCCTAGTCTTGCTTTGATAAAGAGTAAATCAGGTATTCTTATAACTTCAAGTTATTATAAGCAACTTAACTTATACCTTTAGTAACTTTTCTTCCTACTAAGGGGAAAAATCTTAAGACTAGATAGATACGAAACTTTCTTTTTAAGACCAAAGTTTCTGAAGACCGAATTATAGTCAAACTGAATATTCAATTTCTATGCTAACCTTGTTAATAAATTGGCCAATAAAGAATAACTTTGATCCTAGGAGAAGGGATTGGCAAGTCCTTGATATCTTGATTATTAAGTTTGGTTAGTTTATTTGCATAAGATAGACATAGTTTATTGATATAACTTAAAGAGTATTAAACTATCTGGTAGTAAGAGATGCCTTAAATTTTATGAGTTGAAGCTAATATTATAAATTTTAGTTAGCCTAGCACTTACATCTTATATCTAGCTTGCTCTATTGTAAGGTAATAAAGCGGTAATTAGTTATTTTTTTATATTTAACGTTTGCTTTCGGAGTTCTTTTTAAAAGGTCTTCCTATAAATGCTAATAAAGAAGTCTTTTAATTAAGAAGCTTGGATATGCTATTATCTTATTTTGGTACAGTATAACTTTTCCTAAGGTTATCTTCCATATATTTAGATGATAATTTTTCTCTAATTATCATAATAAAGTTTTCTTATCCTGGTACTCTATAATAATAGAATTAGTCTATAGTCTATAAGATTTAGTTTTTACCTTTTGATATTATACACCAAAATATAGACTTCAACATTGATTTAGATGTCCTAATGGGACAGATTATTACTCTAGTAAATAATAAGAGTAGTTAAGCAATTATATCCAGATAAATTAAATAAGATTAAGTATCTTTTATTAGCTAGATATCTATTAATAAATCTATATAATTTAGCAAAGTATTATAAAGCTTAATCTTAACTACTGTAGCAGGATTTATTTCTCTCTTATCTTTACTATTTGACTCTTTGAAGATACCTTTTTGTATGACCAGGTGCTTAATTACTTTACTTTCTTTTGGTATTTTTAGGAAATATTATGATCAAGTTGATTAGTATTTTAAAACTTGCAACTTCAAATAAAAGAGGAGAGTAATTTTGAGAATAGCAAAGATTGATAAAAATAGTCAAATACACTTTTTTAAACTGAAGGCGCAAAATATTCAGACAATAAGCTTTTAAATCCTTCTTAAGTAGCTACAAAAAGATAATATATAGTATTCAGCAGAAAATCCTACAAGATGATGGCAAGAATATAAGTAGCATAAATAGCAAAAGTCATCGTAAATGATAAACAGGATTGACACAAATGCGCAATAAAAACTGAAAAAGGAAGAAACTTTCATACTAGATAAGTATAGATCAGATTGATCAATTGCAAAGAGATTAATTATCTTATGTATATCATTAAGAAGAATTAATTATAGATTTAAACTTCAGCATAGTTATAAGAAATAATAAAGGCATATATTTAAAGCATCGTAATACTCTACTATTATTAACTTCTTAAAATTACCTTTTTAGTTTTATGTTCTATTAAGCAGGATATAGGTTACCATGTCGATCGTTTAACTAAAAAAGAGTGTAATAATAATAAACTATAAGAGTTTCAATATTTGGTAATATTGATACATAATTGAATGATTACTTGGAAATAGCACTCAATCTACTCTAAAAATAATAGCTTGTGCTCATCAAATCTCTTAGTCTCAATCATCTGGCTATATATCTCTATTTCAGATATCTTCATCCAAGGAATAATTTAGTTTTCATTTGAAAATTTAAAGATCTCTAAGAGTCTTTTAAGTAATCTCTTATGAAAGATTTTGAAGAATTTGTCAATTTTAGAATTACTTTTTAGTTTAGTTTTGGGTTAATGGTGTTACTGTGTTTTAAAACAATTTTTATTTTCTTTTTCTGTAATTATTTTACAGCCAATAAATGTCTAAAGAATATCTTCATAATAAAAGAAATTTAATATGTGTTTATATTCCTCAAATCTTAACTGCATAAGCAGAAGAGGAAATCACTTAATTAAATGTTAACTAAAAGTATTTACTGATATAAATCAGATGCTTCTTTTAGACTATGCTCATTAAGTTCAAGCATCGTTCTTTTCATCTTTTAACGCTTCTAGTTGTTTCTTTTTTATTGTTCTTCTGAAGATTCTAATTGGCAATTTATGCTTTTTCCTACACTTTAAATTAGTTATTTTAGTAGACTCTGTGAACAATTTTTATTAGAAGGTCTTCATCTGTTTATTCACGAGAAATGAACTATTCGTTTATTTAGAGTTGGTCATAAGTTATTAGTTTCTCAAAACCAGGAAATTGATTAAAAAAGTTTCTAAGTAAGTCCAAATAGTAGACACATTCGAAGACATGCTTAAACACTTCCGCATTGCAGAGCACATTTTCTTCAGGATAATGACACTTATTAAATCATATTGAAATTTATAAGACTTCAATGCTTTATTATCTAACTATGGCTATAATCCTTCTCAAACCAATAACAAAATTCAGAGATTACTAGATTTTATGTTAGCTAATGATTTAATAATTTTAGTTGACTTGGACTCAGCATTTTTATCCACAGAGCATATAACTAATACTTTTGTAATACTATTGTAAACTACATCTTGACTACTTCATATCTTAATTCTAATAACTTTATTTTAAAGTAATTCAAGACTCAGACTTACACATTAATCACTTTCCACTAAGTATTTCATTGAAATATTATTTGGAAAGATTTGAATAAGATTAAGAGTAACGCTGGTACTAGATTAAAGCATCCTTTAAAATTAGTGCTCATTTATCTGTTATTAGATATAATAATGATCAGCTTTGGATTATAAGCAGACAAGAAAAATTATTATAAATTACCAGATTATTTAACCAATCTGTTTGTTAAAGCCAAAAAAGATAATTAAGAGTATCAATGCACTATTGTCTTTGTCAGTCGTCATTTGAAATTACGAAGTTTTATTTGATTAAGAATAAATTTCATAACCTGTACTTACACAAATTTTGGAAATGGAGATAAATTCTAAGAAACTTAACAAGAAATATAGAAAAAAATAATTTAAATCTTTAAGTTGCTCACTTAATCACTGCAAAGAATAGTAGGATTCTAATATTCAGAGCTTGTAATATCCTTAAGATATTTGTATGCTAAGTCTAAGCATTTTACTACTCATATGTTGACAAGTAACATGATGAAATATTATTTTCCAACTTTTATGCTTATAAAGTGACCAGGAAGATTTGCAAAATTGAATTAATCTTAATAAGAATAAAGTTACTTTTTAACTAATACACATACTCTATCAACTCGTGTATTCATATTTAAATAAAAGACATGACATCGTTCTATAGCAATTGGTTTATATTGTTATTAAGTTTATGTCTCATTCATTAAAAAATATCGAAACTGATATAAAGATGTGTAGTAAGTTAGAACTTACCGTAATTAGTTTCTATAATATATAGCTATGAGCAAACCATTTATCATATTCTTATAATAGTTATTTATCTACTTTTATTTCTCTGAATTACCATATCAAATGGTATGATTTAACCAATAAGATAATGTAATGAATCTATTTTCAATAGTTGCAAAGAGATTTTATTTTATCTCTATTTTATCTAAAGTACTAAATTGACACTTCAATTTACCACTTCTTTTTTAAACCTTCAGAACTAACACACTACAGTTACGAATCTTACCAAGTTTATACAATACTTCTTAATCTAATTAAGCTTTCCCTAGTTTCTCTTCTCACATAGAGCTTATAATGTATGTTTAATGCCTATTATATAATTCACTTAAATGAACTGTTCGAGTAGATGCTTTTTATCTTAAGGATCTAAAAGCTTCCTAAGCCATCACTACTAGCATATATTTCTGAATTCGAATATTCTTGCATAAACATCTAGTTTTCATTCAGTTTCTCGTTTATAATCTTAATTTAATTAAGTATACCAAGTATTTATCATTATAATAAAATGACATCTAAGAATCAATTAACCTAAAATCAATCTGCTAACTAGCAATAACAGGCTTTATCTGAAATTTTATCTTCATTGGTTGAGAATGAAATAGTTTTAGGATATAGAGTAGCAACTAATTTAGCAAATCAATAGCCTAGATATAAAAATCAAATAACTCTAAAATGATAATAAAATACTGAATACTGTGTTGAGCTCGAAAGTCTCAACGCATCTATTTAATCAAGAAATTAAAAAAATTGTCATTATGTAATGAATCTGTAGAAAAATAAGGCACGCTAAAAGAACTGTAAGAGATATCATAAAGTTCAAAGTATCAAAAATTAAAAATTCTGGGAAAATTAACCTAATTTTATGTACAGCTTAAGGTGAGTTATAAAGAAGAAAAATGATTGATGCAGAAAAATTACTTTAATAATTAGTGGATACTCAAGGACTGAGATTGGAACAAGATATCAACCGTGAAAAAAGACCAGATTAGTAGCCATAGATATTTATACAAGAATATGAGCCTGGAGAAGAAATGGAAGATTTCATCGAGTCCTAAGATTATTTTTTAACCTTTTTATAAACTAATGCGAGTCAAGCCAAAAAAGGGTGACATAACATTGATATATTATTTTTATTATATGCATGCATCTTAGAATTTAAAGTCATATTAATAAAGATTTTATAATTCCCAGAAATAAATTCCAAACTATTGTCAAGTACTATCAATTATAGCTCCGTAAGAAATTGTATCAGAGCTTTTTCAGTTTAAGCAAGCTAGTTTAATATTACATCGTTTGAAATTTAGATTCTGATGTCAAATATTTTACCGTTTGTTTAAGTAAAATTTTCGATTTAAGACTCTTTACCACAACACTTTTTACCGTTTTTACTATTACAATTGACTTTAGGTTTACATTTTAACCTAAATCTATATGTAACTATTAAAAGATTCTATCTTGTTTGCATTTTCTCTAAATTCTTGCATTTAGCTGTAGGAATTAAATTAAGATTTCTAGTTTTCTCCTTAAAAGCTAAAATTCTTTAACTTTCTCATAACTCATATCCATCTTTTAAATTAGTCTGAAATCGTATTAATTTAGTATTATTAATCCCTACCTAAAAGTTTAGTTATAATTAGAAATAATTGCTTTTTAAGATCCTTATTGATTTGTAGAGATCTTTTCCCTTCTTCCTCTTAGTCTTATTCGTTATGATTGTAGTTTATGATGAAATTACTATAACAGATTCTAAATTTAGTGTTATCCATCAATTTTATTATTTTTTGTCATAGAAGATCATTTTCAGTTATGAGATTTTTTCTTTCGGAGTTAAGCTTTTCAATTAAAGTCTTATTTTATATTTGATTCCTTAATTCTGCAGATTGTCTTATAATTGCTCCTTTTTATCTCAAATTCTTTTGAATATTTACTAGCTGGAAATTGTTACTGTAGAGAAAGATCTTATTAATAATAACCGTAGTTAACAATAGTTGCTTTAATTTCCTTTTAAAAAATGATATAAATGACAGCTAAATACAATTTACTCTTTAGTGTATTACTTTATTAAGAAAGTATCTTAAATATAAGTGATATCTTTAATATCTAACATTTAAGAAGATATCCCCCATATATCTGAATTAGTCTTTGACGACAATCTGACCCTTATTTCTATAAGTGTGCTATTTAGCTTCCAGAATGTTCTATAGTTATGTCAACCTTTTAAATAATTGACTAGTTGCTTTAGAGGAGTTTGAAGAGGTTGATTAACTGGTTTTAGCTATCTTTTAATAAAGTTAGTTTGTAAACAGTCAGATCTATGCTTTGGAAGATATCCAACGCTTTAATATGCTCAAACTAATTGATAGAAACCTCTTTATATTTGGATTAAGAAGAGTTGCTAAGGAAGCACTCCTGCGATATTTTATAGATGTCCATTTGATTGTAATGGAGAGTAATAAAGATATATTTTAACTGTCTAAGGCAATATTTATGACTTAGGTGGAAAAGTGAAAGAGTGTAATAAAAGAGAGATTATAAGAAGAAGAGATGAATAGAGAGCTTAATTGATTTCAGTAACTAAGCTCATGATTAAGGATTAGATTTAAAGATTACATTACTAAGATAAGCTATAATTAACTCTTAAAAATATAAAAAGTATTTAAATGTTTCAAATCTCTTTCATTTCCTCTTTTTCCTTAGTTATGAAACTTTCCTAACTTGATATTCTATTTAAAACCTTTAAATCCTTAGTATTATCGACTTCATTCAATTTGAATCTTTAGCTTCTCTATTTCTATAAAAGTTCATCAAAAGGAGTAACTCCTTAAGAAGGAGAAACATCTTCGTAAATTTCTTCTAAATTAGAAGGATGCATGTAGGCTAGTTTGCTACTTCTTCTTTATCTGCTTAATATTCATTTTTTGACTGAAAATATTTTAATTCAGTTCTTCTTTGGTCTATCTATCTTTATGTACTAATTTTTTTGAAACAATTCTAATTATTTCTCAATTAAGTCATTCGAGGAATTGTTTGGCTAATCAACGCTCTTTTTTAGTAATTTGGATTTACGTTATTCAACGAAGTTCATGATACCTTTAACACTTCCCATTATACCAAATACTGATCCTAATATTGCTGAAATTAGAATTACAGGAGATACTTTTAGAGTTTGCTTTGTCAGTAAAAAATTTTCACTTAGTGTAAAAACTATTTTCGCATGGAGATTAGCGCTGAACTATACCTCTGTGTTAGTGAATTAAGTTCCTTTAGTATATAAACCAGTATCTACTATATGATAGCCTGTGTCCTTATCATATTCCTATTTCTTAGGGTTATTAGTTTCAAAAGCAGAAGGGATTGCATTTATTTCTAGATAGGTTGGATTTGATCCTCTAAATAATTTCGAAGGATCGGGATTTATTGTGACGTTTATGCTCGAAACTTCATCTGGAATAGAAGAAGTGGAAGTTATGTTGAACTGTATAAAGGATGAATAAGAATTTTCCTCTGCTAGGTCAAACTAAACGTAAGCAGTATTTTTTATTGCACATAGGTTACATTTGATTTTCACAAGGCAATCTTTTTCAAACTTCTTACATTTTATTTAATCCCAATGGCTTTTGGAAGAATTAAGTATGAATCCTTCCTTTTAAAAGCCAATATTCTAATGACACTCTTGAAAATCAGTTGATGCCTTCTACTATCTTGTACACTTTCCTATGTATTAGTTAAACTTAAGAGTAATTTATAAATCAGCTGTTACAAATTTGTATTTCTCTTTCATTACCACATTTGGAATTAGAGCTTTAGATTCGTTAATGTTATCGAAGAAGAAGTTGAACAAGTTACTCAGAACTAAGGCAATGGCTAGAATATAAAAAATGACAGTGAAAAGTCCTCCAATAGATGTCTTTTGAAGTTTCATAAATTAATCTGTTACATAGTTATGATCTTACTCGTATATGTCAAGCTTCTTCAAGCTTTTGTAATACTTTCTCCTATAAGAAACAAATATAACCAATAGAAAAACTACCATTAGAATAATCATTCCGATTCAAAAGTTGTATTTTGACACTTTTTCAGGCTTTCCTTGGAAAATTTATGGCTGATTTGATAATTATCCTGCACTATATCTTATATCAACTGGACTTTCAGCACCTATAGGACAATTTTTATTAGTTGGGCACATAAGACAAAATGACATTCCTTCTTTTTCGCCATAGTAACCACTTGCACAAGGTTGGCATTACTTAAATGAATGTGCGCCTAAGGAAGGTTATTCTGTTCCTTTAGGACACTATTAACATTAATGACTTAAATTTGAATATGTACCCATAGGGCACAATTCGCATATTCCTTTTTCATTTTCATAGGATCCATCACTACAAGGTCATTCACATATACTATTATTCGAAGAACATGTTTTAGGAATATCATATATTCAGAACTAATTCTAAGTCCGAAAGTCATTGCTTATTCAACCAAAGGTATAAACCCCTCCAAATAGCAAAAGCATTCTTTTATAATAAGCCATAGCATGTCCATAAACATTAGGTGGTCACAACTTATTTTCTTACGTCGTTAATTCAGCATACAATTCATTTTCTCTTTGTCAGTCAATGCCAAAAAGATTTTTTTAAGGAAAAAGTCCTCAAGTTTATCCTCCAAAATAAGCTAAATGGTTATCAACAGCTCCAAATGCAGTTTTAACTCTTCCTACTATATTTTTCTTATTGTAGAACTTATTTCTTTTAGCATCATACACAAAAACTTAATCATTCTACCAGTCACCACTCATATACCCTTACATTATATAAACTAAACTATTAAACGAATAAAGGCTACAGTATTAAATATGGACTGGATAAGGCTTATTTTTGTTTAAATGAGTTCATTCACTTGATCCTACATCGTATCTTCATAGCTCATTAGTAATACCTGATGTTGTTTTTCCTCCAAATATATACAAATTCTTTCCTACCATTGTACCACATGGACCTTTTCTAACAATTGGAGAATTTATCTATTCTAAGAGTTCCCAAGTTTATGTAAAGGTATTATATTTATATAAATCGTTTAAATTTCCTGCTTGGCCCGTTCCACCGTATAGTATTAAAAAGTTTCCATGGACTACTGAAATATGACCATATCTAGGTTCAGGTAATTAACCATTTACTTTGGGTTCATACCATTTTCATTTCTCTAAATCGAGTCTATAAAGTTTACCCAAAATTTGATTTTTGGAGTTCAATCCTCCAAATATGTAAGCATTACCTGATATAATGTTCATGCTATGGTATTAAAGTGGATCAGGAGCATTAAAACTATTAGCTACTACTTCTCATTTTAGCTGTGGCTTTGATAAGTCTATGATAGAAACGTCATTTACAATATTTTATTCCAAAATACCGCAAGAAACCCATATTTTTCTATCATAGCATATACCAGCATGCTACTCTCTCTTTCATCCATCCCAACTTTCTATCTATAATTATGTCCATTTCAAACTGTTATGATTTGAATAGTCTAGTTCTCAAGCCTCTGGAATATCTTAGTTGACTAAATCTGACCATCCTGATGTGATGTAGAATTTTTTAGTATCGCTAAAAAGACAAGATCCTGCTCTAAACTATCCTCCAGGATGAGGCTAAACAGTTTACTTTCTCCATACTAAGGTTTTTAGGTCTAAAATGTACATATCGAAGTCTTGAACTGTTCCTCAATTCCTTAAAATTAGTTCATTATCATCTATTATCATATTCGAATAGCTTTAATGCTTTGGTTGTGGACCTGTAGTTTCTAACTGCTACCATCTATTTTCTCTGAAGTTATAAACTCATAAGTCATCAAGATAGTTAAAATTTCCGGTGCCTCCAAATATGTATAGTAGATATTATTTATTTTCATTTTGGGCAAGGAAAGAAGCAGCTGAATGTCGAGGTTCAGGAATCACCCCTTAAGGTTGGATTTTTAACCATTTTTAGTCTTGAACGTAAAAGTTTCACATATCGTTCTCAATTCCATACCTAGTTGCACCACCAAAGATTACCATTATTTCTTAACTATCAAGAAATTAAGCCATACCATTATAACGAGGCTCAGGCTGATAAGAACTTGACAGAGCTAACTAGTATCATTTCAACTATTTCATATCGAACTTCCAAGTATCGTCAAAAATAACTCCTTCATCTGCTTTTCCCATTGAAATTAAGAAGTAACCATGTGTTTTGCTTGCGCATCTAAATGGATTATATCTCTTTGAAGGGGGATTGAAACTATCAGGAAAAGTTCTTCACTAAGCTAATGAAAGAGTAAAGAAGAAAACCAAGAAGAGACTAAGCATTTTATAATAATGAATCAACTAAAGTCAATTTAAAGGCAAAATGGATGCCAAAATAAAATGGATGAAATTCAACTCTAGTTTAAAAAAGAGTTTATATATCAATTAAATGGCCTGCTATTAAAGCATCAGCCCATGAATATTTATAAGTATAAAATGATAAAAAATCAGATCACTTCATTCTAAATTAATCTCAGTGATCCTAGTAATAACAAGAGGGCAGAAGTTGAGTTATTTATAGCAACCTAAATTAAAAATCTTAGAAGCTTATAATGTATCTATGAGTAACTAAAAACGTGAAGTTAATTATTAAGCAAATAAGAACAAAAATGAAAGCTTTAAAATGAACTTTAAAATATATAATAGGTATCTTTTAAGCTCAAGAAGGTCATCTAATCACATTTACTCTTAACTCAGTGGATATTAAGAGTATAAATAAAAGTTAGAATTTACTTCTTATTGATAGAATAGATAGGAATAGTGACAAATGACAAGATTTTTAAAATTTTGGTTTTAGAAGGTTTGAGAATAGCAGTTTAAGAATATTCCAGTGATGAAGTTTTTGCTACCTAAGCAAATTCTTTTACTTATATAAGCTCTTCTACTTAAGGAGCTATTTTATCTTTATCTTATAACATATCATATGCTAATTAAAAATTTTCTTAGTATATAAGCTCTAAAAATCTTAATGATTCCCCAACTTTCAAATTAACTATATATGATTTAAGTTAGAAAGGCTATAATATAAGCTATTAGTTCTATAGCTATGGAATATAAGTAGTAGGTTTAATATTAATATTCATTAAAAAATAAGAGCAAACTAAAATGCTAAGGCTGTCTTTAATTAGTAAAAGGATATACAATAGAATGGTAGAAGGGCAAATTGGTATAATACTAAGGCTGCAACTATTCTAAGCATAGACATAAACCCAGTGATGGGATTAGAATTTTCTAAATTATATATTTGTAAAATAATAGATTTTCGGTATAATTCCCAGCAATATTATGAGTTTAATCATATTAAAGTAAGAATTAATTGATGAGTAAGGTAGTTGAAAATGTCAATGATATGAAAATTAGCAAAGCTTAGTAAACTATAAGTCAATTAAGTTGAATGTATTAGTTAAAATATTATGTCTTACAATATAATATATAAATGCTTTAGATTATGTGAGATTAAGAGTATCAAGAGTTTAATACTTTGCTATAATTTATCAATTTTACCAATATAATATAACAACTTTGAGTATTTCAATAGGAAGCTAAGACCATTAGAATAAATATCTTTCAGAAAGTAGATTATTGACATTAAGCCAAATCATGAAGTGAAAGATAGTTAGTTGAATTTGGTAAATAGAAGAAAGAGGTGGGCTAATGGAGTAGGAAGCAAAAGGAAGTTAAGTTTTGACTGAAGAGGATGTTATAGAAGGAAAGTAGCAAGGAAAGGGTGAAAATAGTCTCAATATTAGACGTATAAAGCAAGAGTTGGATTAGTAAATGTACAAATAATATAAAAGCCCAAGGGGTAGCAATTATCAGATTGAGTTGAATAATTTTAAGTTTAAATCAATTTGAAAAGCTGAGTAATAATAAGGAAGCAAGGTGATATTGAATAATAAGAAGAAATAGATTTTTGAAGAATTTCTAAAAATAATAATTAAAATGTACTTTCAATATATATACGAATATTCGAAAAGCGAAAGCAATATATAAATATTAACAAAGATTTAAGATGCGTAAATAAAAGATATCTAAACTGAGAAATAATTATATAATTCTTAAGAATTAAATAGGCAAACTATATGGTTCTTAAGTTTAAGATGGATTTAAAGTTTCAATAATAACATGTAAAGTTCTAGAATTACATTAATAATTAAGATATTTCATTATGCTTGTTATGATATTTCTTGCTATTACCAGAAGGATTTAGTAATGAGATGGAAGGTTAAATTTCAGTTTTTATTCCTCTTTGGTTTATTTCCTCTCTTAGGCCTAATTGCTTGTCTAAAATTTGCTTATTAAATTGGAATTTTAATGATCAAACTTTTCTTAAATGCTAAAATGACAATTACTTATGTATTTAAGCTTGGTGAAATAAGGTTAGGAGAAAATAATCTCACTGTAGATTTAAAGTAAAACGAGCTAAATAAAACTAGCTACAATCAAGTAAATATATGGTAATATCAATGGATTAGTGTGGTTTCACTTATATGCTTCATCATTTTAATGTTATTTTCCGAATTTATTATCTTATTTTACTATGGATATCCACTCTAGCAAAAGTAATCCAAAACTTTTTTCTTCATTTTTGTATTCTCATTCTCTCCAGCAAAATTGGGTTTGCTTAAATCTGCTCATTTCACTACTTATGTCGGTGAATATATAAACTTACCCTTCTTTTCTAAATGTTTATGCTAAAGCGCAGGTAATTTCAATAAATAGTTTAAAGCATTTTTATTTAAGCTTGCTAATATTAAAATCAGATTCATATATTTTCTGAGTATCTTACAATTAACAGATATAAACACCTATCTTTAACTATGCTATATCCCAGTTTGTTTAATATGAATTGATATATTAATGTTATAAATTAAAGAAAACACCAGTCTTCAAACCATTTTACATAAACCTTACTCTTCTCACTTAAGTATAGTTTAATATCTATCTCTTCCCTTAATTTTCAGTTGATATTAATAAGTTTGTTCTAGATATCTTAAGTTTGATTGATTAAAGCTTAAAAATATAGGGTTTAGTTAATTATAACCTATATCTTATATCTGCTTGATCTACATTAATATACTAATAAGATAATTTATTATTTTTTATCTTCTTAAAAAGCATTGAATGTTTTATTTAAAAGACACTAAAATATTTTTTTTAATGATCTACTATATTGCTAATATAGTAGATATTTGCTTAAAAATTTGGGTATACAAATCTTACTTAGGTACATTATAATGCTTTCTATGTTTATCTTGGGCATATCTCTATGATATTGACTACCTTACTTGTACTTTTTTCTCTACTTATCATAAGTAAGTTTTCATACCTTAGCACTCTATAAATTTAGTCCTAGTCTTATAGACTATAAGATTAAACTTTTACCTCTTTGGTATTATAGTCAATTTAGATATCCAATTAGGAGAGATTATTACTTTAATAATCGATTTTAAGATTACTTAAGTTTTGATATTCAGATTAATTAAACAAGACTTATTAAAGTTTGAATATACTTTATAAGCAAGATATTTATATCAAATCAATGTTATTTAGCAAAGTATTATAAGGGTTTATCTTAACTTATGTTACAGGATTAATTTCTCTCTTAGCTTTCCTCTTTGACTCATTGAAGATACCTTTTTTGTATGACTAGGTGCTTAATTGCTTTACCTTCTTTTAGTTTTTTTGGGAATATTATGATCAAGTTGAGGATGCTTTTAACACTTACAGTTTGAAATTCAGTTGAGTAATTATTTATCTTTAGTCTTTTAGGATTTAATAATTGATCTGATTTCTATGAATTACATGCTTAATGCTTTAGAGTATTAGGTAAACTAGACTCAGAGCTTTTCACAAGAATCTTGCTCTCAAAATCCAGTATTCTAGCTTTTCTTATCCTTATAATATATTTAAATTTCAATGTCCTGAGCTTACTTACAATTTAAAAGTGTAGCAATATTTTCTTTATAGTTCTTACCCCCTTCATATTTAAACCATTAGTCCAACCCAGGCAATATACTGGTTATTTTTACCTCAAACTAATCGAATTTTCTTTGGTTTGCTCTTTTAGCTTTTGATCATATTTATGAGATCTGATACTTAACATATTTGTAGTTCGTACTTTCGCTTTGATTGTTTCATACAGTGACTCTCTTATTTTATTAATAGCTTATGATAGAACCTTTTGATCAGCTATTTCATAACATGATGAAGATGCTTTGTGAATATCGATTTACAGTTGTGCTTATAATATGAGTTGGTATATTTTATTTGAATCGGTTCTAATCAAAAAGCTCATAGTGATCCTAAGCTGAAGTTTGACTTGCCTTGCGCAAGATTAGGCAATCTTTAGCTTCTCGCTTATCATTTTAACATAAGCTCTTAACGCTCTAATTTGGAGCTTAATTTCATTCCTTTCTTGGAAAAAACCCACTTCTGGATTCCTTGGATATTCAAATATGTCCACAGCACATCTGCTTCACGCATATTCTACAGAAGCTACACAAAGAACATCATATCACTTAATTCCTTATCATACATGCAACAAAACTAAGCCAATAATTAGAAAGTTAAACATATCAAAACAGTCACAACATTGAAATCCAAAAACTTGAAGATTTGGAAAGATCCATTAATCCAAAAGAACCAGCAAACTGACCAAAGTAAAGCCAAAATAATAGTTTTACCTTATTATAATAAACAGAAAAATGATATAGTTCAATAATATTAATAAGCAGTCTCAGATTTTAATAAGACCAATAAAAGCATTAACATTATATTAGAGGGAAAATTTTAAACCCTCATTAAACAGAAAAATAGCATAGATAAAACAAAAAAGCTATCATATTTAACTTTGACTCATTTCATATCAATAGATGTGACTAAAATTTGGTGAGGCATAGCTTTCAATAAATATATGGGATATTAAAGTAGATTCAGAATGACTTTTGTAGTATTAGAAAAGAAGATGATGAAGTGTTAGTAATGTAGTACCAGATTTATGAAGCTCATATGTTTTAATATTATCTAATAATAGAATAAATCACTAGATCAGTCTGTATTTTCTGACATAATTGTTTTCATTTTGTTTATTCGAATAATTAGTTCTATATGTCGTTTTGAACATAGGAGAGGCGTATTGAGTTTTCGACTGTTGATCTTTCACTTGGTACTTGTTATTGTATTTGTTTTCCTTGCTTGTGAAGTCTTATTGAGCTACTGATTAAGTATTAAATCTCACAGATTCAATAGCAAACTGGGGTGATGGTCCACTTAGGTAGAGTTCACTGTTTTCTGTACTCTATTAGTACTTAGTCTCATTACCCTTTACTGCTCTCTCTTATGGATATCTTTTAGATGCTTATGAGATATTAATTTCTCTTCCCTTCTAATCTTTCTAATTCTAATGCTTACCCTTCTAATCATTCTACTTTGAAAAATCCTTTTAATAAGTGCTTTCAAATCCAGCACTTTGCATATTTCTAACGGGTAAAGAAGGTCTACGAAAAATATTAGCAGGAGCAGGCCCCCAGTTTGGATACTCGGTTTGATACTTAGTCGCACCTAAGAACTTATATTAAGGTGAGTTTACTTTATCCTTATGCTAAGGCGTCTAGCGCTCATCAAACCTATTCTAATAGTCTTTTTTCTAAGTTGTCAGCTTCTCATTCGGTTGAGGAACTCTTAAAAGTCAGTCAGTTTTTGTCTTTAGTAGTGGATAGTTTTATTTTCCCTTTTAGAAGTTCCTTTAATACTGAGATTGATAAGCCTATTACGAGTAAAGACCACGTACTGTGATAGAAGGACAAACATGTTATCCACAGTTGCAGTAGTCGCAAAAGCAGCGACCTGTTTAGTGGTAGATTTCAGGAATAGGAGGTAAGTCAGGAGACGAGACAGGACAGTTTTACATATATATAATTATGGCCGATTCATATTAAGAGCTATTCTTATTTCCATCTCTATACTTTACTATCAAGCTACTATAATCAGGGATATCTAACCTTCTAACTCAATCGACTCACTACTAGTGATCGTTTTGATCATAGTTATGTAAATTTAAGAACTTAAAATCGGAATTAGATGAAGAGAGGATCTGAATAGTGAAGGTATAATTAAGAAGATGAAGATTAGATTAGTAGGAAGGAGATGGAGCAAGTGGAGATACCTGCTATGTGTTAGCTTAGAAGCTATCTAGTCTTCCTTATATAAGCTTACTAATATAGTTTACTTTTGACGCTCTAAAGTGTATAAATACGCTTAGTTATAAGAGCCAAGAAAAATAGCAAAGATATTGTAGAAAGAAGAGAATGAAACTATTCTTGTTTACTAAGCACAAGATAATGATGAGAAGTACACATTTCTAATTGCAAGAGTTTGCTAGAAGAGTAAAGGTATACTTAAGAACCAAGGTAGGTAGGATAGGTAGTATCAAGCTCAAATGCTTCAAATATAGAGGAAATTTATCATCTAAGTAGTTAAAATTAAATGTAAGGCTATTAATAAGCTTGAGCTTCTCTATTTAAATCAATCTTATTCCTTCTTATAAGTATAAGGAAAAAAATCTTAAGTAAAATTAGACAGGATTAATGAGGAGAGTTAACGATAAGCTACAGATAATCAGGAGAAGCTTACTGGCTATAAATTTAAGACTTTCTCTTCTTGTTGAGAGTGATTAAGAGTAGAAGAGGTTAAGTGATATAGTTAGGTGGTTTAATAAGATGACTATAATCATTCTTAATAAGCATTAAACTAAATGAATAGAGAATCAAAACTAGCAGTCAGAAAGAATACTAGTGGATAAGACACTTCAGTAGATTTTAGTAAGCTCGAAACATTAGAAGGCAGAAGAGTTATAAATTAATGTCTTTGAACCTTTTTTATCCAAGATATTGGTGTTTATTACATAAGCGAAACTAATCTTAAATATTAAAAATGAAAAAGAATTTATTGCGAGTAGTTTCGATAAAAGAAGAAGACATTTAGGAATAAGAATAGTTAGGATAGGGAAGCTATGGAGTAGTTTGGAAAGGAAAATTGAATCAAACTACTGATGTAGCTATTAAGCATTTTTATTGTCAGAACTTTCCGGAAGAAGTTTTGAATGACTTAGAAGATCAAGCTGTAAGATCGGTAATCATGCAACATCCAAATGTGGTTTAGTATTATGGGTATTGTGCTAATCCTGCCTGTTTGGTAATGGAGATTCTGCCTTGTACTCTGTACTAGTTTATACATAGTCAAAGAGAGATGCCATAGGAACTGAAGATACAAATTGGGCTTGATATTGCATCCGGTCTTTAATATATACACAGCAAGAATTTCCTTCATAGGGACTTAAAGAGCAATAATGTTCTAATGGATCATAATAACAGAGCAAAACTAACTGATTTTGGATAGCCTAAAGTTAAGTCAACCTCCAAATCGCTGGGCAAGAGAAAGGACGTACCATTAAGATGAATGGCACCTGAACTATTCGGTATGAAGCCTAAATACAGCAGGTAGTCTGATATTTATGCATATGGAGTTATACTATGAGAAATACTAACGAGAAAGCTTCCTTTCATGGATGTAGATTTAATAGAGTTAAAAGAAGGAGTTAAAAGAGGTGAAAGAGAGGAAATTCCATAAGACTGTCCATAGATATACGCTAATATCATAAATGGATGCTGAAAATAGGAAGCAGAATAGAGAATGGATTTAGAGACAGTATAAGTGAAGCTATAAGAATTGCTTTAACCATTGAAACCAAATGAAGCAGCGTAACATCCATAACCTTAGTTAAAGGATCAAGAGGTCTAAGAACAGCAGATGAATTAAATGGAAGAGGAAGAATAACAAGTAATCTAAAATAGACCCAAATAGAAGTAAATGAGAGTTCAAAGTTAGGAATAGCAAGAAAATAGAGAAGAACAAAAAGGTTTATCATAAGGAGGTCTATAAAAAAATGAAGAAAGCTTTAATGAATCGAATGAAGAAATGTATTAAGGTGAGTACTTTAAGAATTAAAGGCATGGATATGGAGTTTAAAAATATCAGAATGGAGAAAGATATGAAGGATAGTGGGCTGAAGGTTATAAATAAGGAAAGGGAGCATTTTATTACGCAAATGGAGAAATATTTGAAGGTGACTTTTTTAAGGATAAAAAGCATGGATAGGGAGTTTAAAAATTTAAGAATGGAGATAAATTCTAAGGGTAGTGGGTTGAAGATCTTAAATAAGGAAATGGAACTTTTTATTACGCAAATGGAGCAATGTATGAAGGTGATTACTTTAAGGATAAAAAGCATGGATATGGAGTTTAAAAGTATTAGAATGGAGAAAAATATGAAGGGTAATGGATCGAAGATTATAAATAGGGAAAAGGAGCATTTTATGATATAAATGGAGAAATTTACACAGGAAATTTCTTTAAAGATAAAAAGCATGGATATGGCATTTAAAAGTATAAGAATGGAGACAAATATATAGGTGAATGGATAGAAGATCAAAAGCAAGGTACTGGAACGTTCTATTACGCAAATGGATAATCTAAATAGTGTAATTGGGATCAAGATAAAATAATATCCTAACCTTCCGACTAACATTTACATTAAAATTAAAATTAAAAAGATTTATATTACAAATCGAAAAACCCCACTTAAGCATAAAAATACTTCGATTTAAATTTCTCAACACAGATTAAAACTCATTTTACAAGTTCTTAGTGCAATCCTCTTTCCTACTCTAGCATAATATCTCTAAGATTTCAATAAGGAAGTAAGCAACTTTTTTCTCAATCCCAATTTGTTCTTCACTATATAATCGCAAGATAAAAAATACATAACTATTATACTTCAAACTTGACTATCAACTTAACTTCTACTAATAGAAGATAAATTACATCAAGATCACTTCTAGTTTCCGTAACTTCGTTCAGTTATCTTTCTACTACTTTCAGATAGTTTTTTTCCTTGTATTTATTAGTTTCAAGCTAAATCCTATTGTACACTATCATAAGCCTTCTTTTTAGGTTTTACCTAGAACTATATAACTCCTAATCTAGCTTGATGCCGCTAAATTTAATCATTTAATACATATACCAAAATTACCTTCTCCCTAGAGCAAAACCTATTAGTATAAACTGAAAATTAAGGGAAGAGATAGATATTAAGCTAGATTTAAGTGGGAAGAGTAGAAGTTGAAGGTTTCAGTAAGATATGTTGAAGACAAGCGCTTTCCTTAATTTATAACATATATATATCAATACACATTAAGTAAACTAAGTTATAGCATAGTTTAAGATAAGTATTTATATCTATTAATTGTAAGATACTCAGAAGATACTAGCATCTGATTTTAATATTAGCAAGCTTAAATAAAGATGCCTGAAAGTGTTAATTGAAATTACCCGTGCATTTAGCCTAAACATGTAGAAAAGAATGGTAAGTTTATATATTCACCGACATAAATATTGAAATGAGCAAATTTAAGCAAGCCCAATTCTGCTGGAGAGCGTTAGAATACAAAAAAGAAGAAAATTTTAAAATATTTGAATTACTTTTGGTAGAGTGCATATCCATAGTAAAAGTAAGATAATTAGCTTCAAAGAATAAAATTAAAGTTGAAGTTTATAAGTGAAGCCCCATTAATCTATTGATATTACAATACAACTATTAGCTTGAGATTAACTTTTATAAGCTTGCTTAACTTTAAATCTACAGTGATATCCTTTTCCTCTAATCTTATTTTGACAAGTTTTAGTCCATAATAAAAGGCATATCAATAGTCAAGATAAATTCGATCATAAAATTTCCAACTTATTAAGCAAATTTTAGATTGGTAATATGCACAGAAGAGGAATCAAACTTAAGAATAACAAAAAACCATATTTTCAACTTTCCATCTAATTACTAAATCCTTCTGGAATAACAAGAAGTATCATACAAAAACGATGAAATATCTTGACTATTAATGTAATACTAGAACTTTTATATTATTAAAATTTCTAATTTATATTATGTTTATGAATAATATATTTTGCTTATTTAATTCTTAAGAACTATAAAATTATTTCTAAGATCAGATATCTTTTGTCTGATTATTTTAAATCTTTTTTAATGTTTATTTATATTCTTTCGCTTCTTGAATATAATTTAATTATTATTTTTAGAAATTCTTAAAAAATTGATTTATTCTTATTGTTCAATATCATCTTGTTTCCTTATTATTGCTAAGTTTTTCAAATTGATTTCAAACTTAAAATTATTCAACTCGATCTAAGAAATGTTACCCTCTGTTTTTATATCATTTGTACTCTTGCTTATCCAACTCTACCCTAATATTACAAATATTTTAGCTTCATCCTTCATCCTTCATCCTTCATCCTTCATCCTTCATCCTTCATCCTTCATCCTTCATCCTTCATCCTTCATCCTTCATCCTTCATCCTTCATCCTTCATCCTTCATCCTTCATCCTTCATCCTTCATCCTTCATCCTTCATCCTTCATCCTTCATCCTTCATCCTTCATCCTTCATCCTTCATCCTTCATCCTTCATCCTTCATCCTTCATCCTTCATCCTTCATCCTTCATCCTTCATCCTTCATC
The DNA here is from genome assembly GCA_946699065.1 of Loxodes magnus. NCBI lineage: Eukaryota > Ciliophora > Karyorelictea > Loxodida > Loxodidae > Loxodes > Loxodes magnus. Next base: position 406,067 of record CAMPDV010000134.1, on the reverse strand, counting down.
CTTCATCCTTCATCCTTCATCCTTCATCCTTCATCCTTCATCCTTCATCCTTCATCCTTCATCCTTCATCCTTCATCCTTCATCCTTCATCCTTCATCCTTCATCCTTCATCCTTCATCCTTCATCCTTCATCCTTCATCCTTCATCCTTCATCCTTCATCCTTCATCCTTCATCCTTCATCCTTCATCCTTCATCCTTCATCCTTCATCCTTCATCCTTCATCCTTCATCCTTCATCCTTCATCCTTCATCCTTCATCCTTCATCCTTCATCCTTCATCCTTCATCCTTCATCCTTCATCCTTCATCCTTCATCCTTCATCCTTCATCCTTCATCCTTCATCCTTCATCCTTCATCCTTCATCCTTCATCCTTCATCCTTCATCCTTCATCCTTCATCCTTCATCCTTCATCCTTCATCCTTCATCCTTCATCCTTCATCCTTCATCCTTCATCCTTCATCCTTCATCCTTCATCCTTCATCCTTCATCCTTCATCCTTCATCCTTCATCCTTCATCCTTCATCCTTCATCCTTCATCCTTCATCCTTCATCCTTCATCCTTCATCCTTCATCCTTCATCCTTCATCCTTCATCCTTCATCCTTCATCCTTCATCCTTCATCCTTCATCCTTCATCCTTCATCCTTTGCTCTTCTTTTGATACTTTCCTCCTATAAGATCCTCTTCAGTCAAAATTTAATTTCTCCTTACTTCTTCTCATTTAGCGCACTTGTTTCTTTTATTAACCAAAACCTGCTGACTAGCTTTCTTTTATTATTTGACTTACTGATCTTAAAGTACTTTCAAAAGACACTTACTCTATTGTTCCAAATCTCCTATTAAAATACTAAAAGTATGCTATACTTTACTGTCAAGTTCATTAAGTATTAAACACTTGACACTCTTAAATTCTCTTTGCCAAACTCGTTTATTTATTTTACTACTACAAAATTTTTTGACTGATACAGTAAACTTGATGATCTTACAGCCACGATTCTTAGTTATGTCCATATCTTTGATATTTTCAGTTACTTTTCTTCCAAATATTTCATACCTTTGCACGACATTACAGAGTGTTTATTCATACCACCTAGAAACTTTACTCCTATATGATTTAGAAAATGCTAATCCACTCATTGAATTTATGACTATACTTATCTGAGTATTATATAAAGTAAATATTATACCGTTCCACAAATATCTTTTTGCTCATTGAAAGTCATTATATAGTATTTATTTTGCTCTTTAGTTGAAATAATTAATACTGCTACTACTAAAATTATCCTTATCTCTAAATACTAATTACTTATATTTATTATATAATGTCACTCTAACTAAATCGAGAGATAGTTAATCTGAAAATTGGGATTAAATCAGATTTTTTATGCTTTATATACTTAGAAAATTTTTAATTGGCATATGATATGTAATAAGATGATAGAACTGATTGATTGTTAATCGAAGGCTAAAAATATCTTCTAAAATAAGAGAAATTTATATAATTACAAGAAATAGTTCAGATTGCATAAACCTCATCACTGGAATATTCTTACACTGATAGTTCTCAAACTTTCTAAAATCAAAATACCAAACTTCTTGCTACTATTTTTATTCTACTATCAATAAGGAGTGGATTCTGGTCTTTATTTATACTCTTAATTTTTTACTACTATAAAAGGTAAGTGTGATTAGATACCTTCTTAAGATTAAAATATACTTATAAAATAGTTTAAAATACATTTAAGCTTTAATTTTTACTCCGTTCTGTTTAATAACTTATATCGTATCCTTAGCCATTAAAAGGAATTTATTATAGTATGTTGTAAGCTTCTAAGATTTTTTATTTAGTTGCTATTAAAATTCAACTTCTACCCTCTTTCTATTACTAGAATCACTGATTTGATTTAGAATCAAGTGATTTTATTTTTTTATCATTTTATACTTATAAATCTTCATATGCTGATATACTAATAATAGGTCATTTATTTGATATGTAGCTTTACTTTTGAAAATAGTTTCAGCTGAATTTTTATTTTGCCCTTAAATTAATTTTAGTTGATTCATTATTATAAAATGCTTAGTCTCTGCTTAATCTACTTCTTTACTCTTTCATTAGCTTAGTGAAGAACTTTTCCTGATAGTTTCAATCCCCCATCAAAGAGATATAATCCACTTAGATGTTTAAGCAGGCTACGTGGTTACTTTTTAATTTCAATGGGAAAAGCAGATGAAGGAGTTATTTTTGACGATACTTGGAAGTTCGATATGAAATAGATGAAATGATACTAATTAGCCCTGTCAAGTTCTTATCAACCTGAGCCTCGTTATAATGGTGTGGCTTAATTTCTTGATAGTTAAGAAATAATGGTAATCTTTGGTGGTGCAACTAGGTATGGAATAGAGAACGATATATGAAAGTTTTACGTTCAAGACTAAAAATGATAATAAATCTAACCCATAGGATTTGCTCCTGAATCTCGACATTCAGCTGCTTCTTTCCTAGTCTAGCGTGAAACTAGAGATTATCTACTATACATATTTGGAGGCACCGGAAATTTTAATTTACTAGCAGACTTATGAGTTTATAACTTCAGAGAAAATAGATGGTTGTAGTTAGAAACTACAGGTCCACAACCAAAACCTTAAAGCTATGCAAATATGATAATTGATAATAATGAACTAATTTTAAGGAATTGAGGATCAGTTCAAGACTTCGATATGTACATTTTAGATCTAAAAACCTTAGTATGGAGAAAGTAAAATATTTAGCCTCATCCTGGAGGATAATTTTAATCAGGAGCTTGCTTTTTTAACGATACTAAAAAATTCTACATCACATCAGGCTGATCAGATTTAGATTACTAAGATATTCCAGAAGCTTGAGAACTAGACTATTCAAACCATAACAGTTTGAAATGGACATAATTATAGATAGAAAGTTGGGATGGATGAAAGAGAGAGTAGCATGTTGGTATATGCTATGATAGAAAAATATGGGTTTCTTGCGGTATTTTGGAGTAAAATATTGTAAATGACGTTTCTATCATAGACTTATCAAAACCATAGCTAAAGTGAGAAGTAATATCTAATAGTTTTAATGCTCCTGATCCACTTTAATACCATAGCATGAACATTATATCAGGTAATGCTTACATATTTGGAGGATTGAACTCCAAAAATCAAATTTTGGGTAAACTTTATAGACTCGATTTAGAGAAATGAAAATGGTATGAACCCAAAGTAAATGGTTAATTACCTGAACCTAGATATGGTCATATTTCAGTAGTCCATGGAAACTTTTTAATACTATACGGTGGAACGGGCCAAGCAGGAAATTTAAACGATTTATATAAATATAACACCATTACATTAACTTGGGAACTCTTAGAATAGATAAATTCTCCAATTGTTAGAAAAGGTCCATGTGGTACAATGGTAGGAAAGAATTTGTATATATTTGGAGGAAAAACAACATCAGGTATTAATAATGAGCTATGAAGATACGATGTAGGATCAAGTGAATGAACTCATTTAAACAAAAATAAACCTTATCCAATCCATATTTAATACTGTAGCCTTTATTCGTTTGACAGTTAAGTTTATATAATGTAAGGATATTAGAGTGGTGACTGGTAGAATGATTAAGTTTTTGCGTATGATGCTAAAAGAAATACATTCTATATTAAGAAAGATATAGTAGGAAGAGGTAAAACTGCATTTGGAGCTGTTGATAACCATTTAGCTTATTTTGGAGGACAAATTTGAGGACTTTTTCCTTAAGAAAATCTTTTTGGCATTGACTGACAAAGAGAAAATGAATTGTATGCTGAATTAACGACGTAATAAAATAAATTGTGACCACCTAATGTTTATGGACATGCTATGGCTTATTATAAAAGAATGCTTTTGCTATTTGGAGGGGTCTATACTTTTGGTTGAATAAGCAATGACTTTAGAGCTTAGAATTAATTCTGAATATATGATATTCCTAAAACATGTTCTTCGAATAATAGTATATGTGGATGACCTTGTAGTGATGGATCCTATGAAAATGAAAAAGGAATATGCGAATTGTGCCCTATGGGTACACATTCAAATTTAAGTCATTAATGTTAATAGTGTCCTAAAGGAACAGAATAACCTTCCTAAGGCGCACATTCATTTAAGTAATGCTAACCTTGTGCAAGTGGCTACTATGGCGAAAAAGAAGGAACGTCATTTTGTCTTGCGTGCCCAAACAATAAAAATTGTCCTATAGGTGCTGAAAGTCCAGTTGATATGAGAAATATTGTAGGATAATTTTCAAATCAGCCATAAATTTTCCAAGGCCAACCTGAAAAAGTGTCAAAATACAACTTTTGAATCGGAATGGTTATTCTAATGGTAATATTTCTATTGATTATATTTGTTTTTTATAGGAGAAAGTATTACAAAAGCTTGAAGAAGCTTGACATATACGAGTAAGATCATAACTATGTAACAGATACATTTATGAAAATTCAAAAGACATCTATTGGAGGACTTTTCACTGTCATTTTTTATATTCTAGCCATTGCCTTAGTTCTGAGTAACTTGTTCAACTTCTTTTTCGATAATATTAACGAATCTAAAGCTTTAATTCCGACTGTGGTAATGAAAGAGAAATACAAATCTGTAGCAGCTGATTTATAAATGATACTTAAGTTTAACTAATACTAGGGATAATGTACGAGTTAGTAGAATGAATAAGCAGATTTTTCAGAATGTCATTAGAATATTGGCTTTTAAAAGGAAGGATTCGTACTTGATTCTATCAAAAGCTATTAGGATTAAATAATGTGCAGGAAAGTTGAAAAAGATTGCATCGTAAAAGTAAAATGTAACCAATGTTCTATTTAAGAAACTGCTTACGTTCAGTTTGACCTAACAGAGGAAAATTCTTATTCATCTTATATACAGTTCAACGTAACTTCCACTTCTTCTATTCCACATGAAGTGTCGAGCATAAACATCACAATAAATCCCGATCCTTCGAAGTTATTTAGAGGATCAAATCCAACCCAATTAGAAATAAATGCAATCCCTTCTGCTTTCGAAACTAATAATCCTAAGGAATAGGATCACGATAAGGATACAGGCTATCATATAGTTAATACTGGTTTATATACTAAAGGAACTTAATTCACTAACACAGAGGTATAGTTCAGCGCTAATCTCCATGCGAAAATAGTTTTTACACTAAGTGAAAACTTTTTGCTTACGAAGCAAACTCTAAAGGTATCTCCTGTAATTCTAATTTCAGCAATACTAGGGTCAGTATTTGGTATAATGCGAAGTGTTAAAGGTATCATGAGCTTCGTTGAAAAATATAAGAAAAAAATGATAAAAAAGAACGATAATTAACTGTCAAGCAATTCCTGACGTTACTTCGTTAAGAACTAGATATAACAATTTCAAAAAAATTAGTACATATAGATAATTAAACCAAAGGAGAACTTTATTTAAATGCTTTCAATAAGATAATGAATAAGAAGTAAATAAAGAAGAAACATTAAAATAGACTATATGAAACCTTAAAGTCTAGAAGGAATTTATGAAGATGTTTCTCCTTCTAAAGGAGTTTCTTTTACTGAGGAATGTTTTTAGAAATAGAAAAGCTATATATATGAATTTAATGGAAATGATAATTCTTAGAATTTTTAGTTTTAAAAGAAAGTATAAAGCTAGGAATATTTCATGAGTAAGGAAAAAGACGAAATCTTATCTACTTGACACATTTTAATTATATTTTTTATTTTAAACTGTCAATTATAGCTTATCTCAGTAATGTAACCTTCAAAACTAATATCTAATATGATTCTAAATACAAAAATTAGTTAAGCTCTCGATTTATCTCCATCCTCTTGTAGTCTCTTTCATTCCACTTTTTCACTTTTCCACCTAAGTCATGAGGATTACCTTTAGACAGTTAAAATAAATCTGAATTAATCTCCATTACAATAAAATGAACATCTAAAAAATATCGAAATAGCATGATCTTACCGATTCTCGATTAATCCAAATATAAAGAGGTTTCTATCAATTAGTTTGAGCATATTAAAGCGTTAAATATCTTCCAAAGCATAGACTTTTACAGTTTACAACTTAAACTTACTAATAAGATTGTAAGCTTATTAAAAGACCATTAGCAAGTTTCTTCTATTCCTCTAGAATAACTACGCAATTCTTTAAAACAAGAACACTTTCTTTAGACATTCTAAAAGATTAGCAGTTACTTGTAGCAAAAATGACTCAAAGGACTCTTCAGATGTATTCAAAATATCTTCTAAAATGTTAGATACTTTAGTCAATACTATAGACATTTAAGATACTAGGAAACTTAAATGCTCTACTAGTGGATTTCGGAAATAATTAGGATAAAAATTATGAAAATACAAATAGATTTAAAGAAATATTGATATAAAAGACCTAGAAGTATTAAACTATAGGAACACTAATTCATGCATATATAAAGGTACTTCTTTAATTACTTCAATGATAGTAGTATTATAAATAACCATTTAAACAGTAACTAATTTCCTAATTTTCAGTCACATTATACTAGTTTACTGATTATATTCCTACTTATTCATATAGAAAAGAATTGTAATAGAAGTAGTAAGAAGACTATAAGATTCGATTGATAGGAAGAAGCATCGGAATTATTTTCTTTAAAATGTTTTGAATTAAAATAGATAGCAATAGATTAGAAGGTTAGCATTATGTATACAAATCAATATGCAAGATAACTCTGTCTTTTTAAAGGATCATTTATCCCTGATTTGGAACATTATGGACTTACTAGAGATTTAGCAATCAAGTACAGTGAGACAAAGAGTTAGTTCAGTGTATGAAGAAACTCACATATAATTTAAAAGAGTCAAGTAATAAATGATCAATCTTCATTATACAGCTATGGGATTTTAAAAAAAATTCAAATTTAACTTATGAAGATTTAGAATAAATAGGGTCAATAGATTTCTACTTCTCAATGAAAAGGTAAAAGATATATTTCCTAAGCTAAGAAATTTCTTAATTCTAGAGCAAAAATAAAGTAATTTTAACTAATAAACATAAGATTAATTATTTAACTAAGGAAGAACTTTGTATTCAATAAGCATGAAAACTTCGCTTAATTAATGGATTTAAGTAACAGGAAAATTGATAAAATTTATGAAAATAATAAAGAGATATATAAAAAGAAATAGTCTTAGAGATACTAAGGATTTTATCTCTTTGCTGTTGAGGAAATTAAAAAAGTTATAAAAGAAATTCCAACCGGAAAACAGCAGGTCCTGATAGAACTAAAGAAGCATTGTTGAAATATGGAGAGGATTATCTAACTTAATACTTTATTTCTCTTTGAATAATATTCTTAGACTTGGAAAATTTCTGATGGGCTTAACATATCAATAATCATCCCAATTTAAAAAAAGGCAACAAAGATGATTGAAAAAATTGAAGGGAATTCTCTTTTTTTAATGTTATATTTTAGTTGTATGATAGAGCTTTTTCATAGAGATGATATTAGATGAGATATTAAAGGAACTTAACATGTTAAAATTAAATAGAATTTTAAATAGGGATAGACAACTCTGAAGATTTGAATAATACAATAACCAGTAAATCTATTTCGAAAATAAGCCCAAGTAAAAACCGAACTAATAGCAATTTTGATTGATGTGGAGAAAATGCTTGACTCGATAGAAAGAAATTTGCCTTTCGATTAGCTGAGACAAGTTAAATTACCTTTAAGATTGATATTAACGTTTGAATCTTTTATATAAATCTAAATTCTTAATTCCTTATAGATGGAAGCTATTCTAAAAAGCTTAAATTTAGTAAAGGAGTAATGTAAGGAAGTTCGCATGGGCCATTATTGTTGTATTATTATTTTGTTATCAGACAGATAGTAAAGGAAATAGTAATGGATTAAAATTTATTAGCTTCAATAATAATTCCGCTTGAGAGGATGGACAGACGATCTAATAGTCCTTTCTAAATCTTAAAAGAATATGTAAGAATTAATAGACGAAGCACATTGAGATTTAATTTAACTTATCTTAAAATAAATGCCTACTTGTATGAAGCAATTCAGTTTTTAAAAAAGCATAAAAAAAGAGGAAACTTAGACTTGGAGATTGGAAATCAAGTTATTGCATATAAATAGCAAATTTCATTTTAGGGGTATCTCTGTAGTAAAAAAATAATAAATTAATCACTGCATATAAATTTCAAATAATCATTGCCTGCAATGAAGAAGGCTGTATTTACATTATCAAGATATAAAAATATGACAACTTGATAATTTAAGACTTTTAGAGAATGCTCAAGCTCCCTAAAGTAGAATATGAAGGAGAATTAATACCCTGACTATCTTAAATGGAATTACTACAACATTAAATAAAATTGATAAAAACTTAAGAATGATAGCACCTGAAAATACTTTTAAAGAATCTTGCTATATAGATCTAAGCTGACTATCATTTAAACATATTATGGCTTTGAGGTTTTTAGATTTGTTTACTAAATACAATAAGAAAGTTTCAACCTTCCTGAATAAACAATAGAACTCCTCTATAAGATTAAGTGATAAGAAGGATATTAACATGGAGTCTAATTAGCAAGACTATCTTAATATTAAGAAAATGATATTAATGATTAGGAGCATAATGGCAGCATAAATGCTTCTATGAAATAGGCAAAAGTAAGCTTCAGCATTAATACTATAAAGTTACTACTTAAAGAAAAAATGATACACATTTCTAAGGTACATATAGAGTTATTGGGGTGATAAATAAATTAATAAATTTGATTATAGAGCGCGTAGCACTTCGTTCGTGCCCAGCTCTTTCCATATTTCAATATATGTCCGTTTCTTCAAGTAAACCTTCAAGTAATAGAAATTCTTCTCTTTCTAGTTACATAACTTCATAAGTTTCCTCCACATTTTCTCGTGTTCTTATGTATTCTATCTATCTTCACTTCATCAGATTTTTATTGCAAGCTTAATTTATTTTTTCTTTAATATCTTGCTAATTTTCGTTTCTAATTATTTTCTTCTTAATCAAGTTTTATAAACTCAAAAAAATTATCCTTTTCCTGCTCTATAGTTTTTCCTATTTCTTTTTTTCATTCAATTTTCTTTTCTATGTATCCTTTTTTTTTCTGATATATCTTTGATATATTCTTTTATTATCAAGTCAGTTTTAGCTCTTTTTACTCTTCTTAGGTTCTAATGAATTTCTCGAATTTGGCAGTACCTCATATTATATCAAATAGTTCCCCTCTTATCTCTCTACTTAAATGTCTCTTAGATTTCAAATACATAACCATCTTCCTTCTTTGTATTCTGAACATTTTTCTATGATATACCTTTCATTTTCTCTTGCATCATTATACTCTATGTTCTCAAAATGTTCGACCTAAGTAAAGAAGAGAACTTTATATTTGAATAATATTGCATGACAATAAAATTAGAATTAAAAATTGAGGAAAAAGATATATTTATAGATGATGGTAATAATAATTAAAAAGGGAAGAAAAATACTAATCCGTCTACTGTTTTCCTTAGTTCTTAATAATCTGCCTCTTAATCTAAACGTTTTATGTCATAGATAATGCTTAAATTTCATAAACTACAGTTCATTTCCTAAAATCTCATTTTGTACTTAAAAAAAGGCATCTATGATTGTTCGTAAAGACCTTCTCTATATTATTTCTAATTGCTTCATCACTTATTTTGCTACAAATTATTCGCAATAAGAAATCGCTTCTGTCCTATAACTGAAAACTTAGCATACGAAAGTAATTATCATTATTCCTGCATTATATAGTTTTAATCCCTTATTTATTGTTATTTTTCCCAGTATTCATGTTTACATCTTTTATGCTGCTTCTAGTCTATTCTCCATATTTTTTCAAAACTGATTTCTCTTCTATTATATGACCTAGACACTAAAGGGTTGCTACTCTTTCGATCTTTAAATTTTCCATTTTGATGGTATTTCCAATATTTTCTCAGTTACTATTTTCTGCTGATTTTCATATCATTCATTTTGTTTTATCTGCAATTTCCAGTTTGTAATTTTCTGCCCATTAGGTTAAATTTTCGATTACTTCCTCTATTTATTCCCATAATTGAGGCTAAGTCATCTGAGTATACAAAAAATCCTGCGTGTATTTCTTAAGTTCATCTCTCTTCGTTTTTATAGTTTATCGTAATTCCAAGTTTTTAATCTTCGAAATTATGGAGGAATCTTGCTATTATCAAGTTAAATAATCTCGGCGACGTTATGCTTCCCTGTTTTAGAACTTTATTTGTCACTAATGATTTTTATTTAATCATTGATTTTCAGTTTAATTTCTTCTTCACAGTAGAAGTTTGCTAGGAGTTTAATTATCTACTCTGGTACTTTTATATCGTTTAGGATTTATCATATATCTTTTCTTGCACCAAGTCATAAACTTTCTTTATATCAGCAAATATCACAAAAATATCTTTTTTGCTCCAAATCGATCATTCTTATACTGTTCTTAGTTATTAGATTTATAGTCCGCATAATTTACCTTTTTTGAAACCATATTAGTATTCACTTTCATCGTTATGTAGATATCCTTACAATTGCTAGAAAATTAATGTGTCTATAAATTTTAAAACATGTATTGCTATTTCATCTCATAAGGTATAACTTCCTCTTAAATCATCTTAGCTTCCATTTTGCAAGTTACCTCTATTCATTTTTCCCCGTCTGTTAAAGATCTTCCTACTTATATTTAATCAGGTTCTGCTGCTTTTCATTTCGCCATTTAGTTAAATGTTTTTTCAAATTTCATATTCGTTTACCATTATTTGTCTCTTGTTTAATAATTTAGTTGGCAATGTATTATCACCATCTCATACAACTACTATCATTCATCCCTGAAGTCTTAACATCTTCTTTTGGTAAGGATATTCATTAATTATTTTTTAACTTAAGTAGGCTTTTTAGTTTCTTCCATATTCTGTCAAGTTTCCTTTATTTACATTGTCCATAAATATGTTAAGTTAGTTTCTTTTATCTTTTTTCTTGATTAAATGTATTCTTGTCTTACTCTTTGCTATTCTCTGATTTTCTCGTTTTATTGATTTTCATTTATTTCTTCGTTGTTCTTTACTCTTTATTTTGATTGATTGCTTCATTTTCTAAACATTTTATTTACACTATTTTGTTGTTTCTGAGTATTTATATATCTTAAAGTTTTATGTTTTAACTATTTCAATATCATTTAAACTCCTTCTTATATCTTTTTCTTTCATCATTTATAAGTCTATGTACCGTTTAGGTTATCAATTTCTTCTTCTTAAACATTTTCTTGTATAAATCCTTCACCTTTTCTTATATTTCTCTTCTTTAATATTAGATTATTTATTTTTGCTATCTTTAATTGTTTTCTTATTTCTTTACCAATCTTTACTTATATAATACCGGATCTATGATCCCCTATTACGTATGAGTTATAAAAATCACTTTTTACCTTATTTTCTCTCGTTATTTATTCAATTGCAAAGTAATCTATTTTATATTAATTGTTTTAGTGAACGAAAGTACCTATTTCAGTCTAGGCATATTAAATTATTCTGTTCCTTGAACTGTAATATTCTCTTTTCAGTTGAGTTTTTTTTCTTTGGTAATCATTTCTCTATGTGCCCATTTAAATTTCCTGGGATCATTGCATTAAGTTTTTTTTCTATTGCTTATAGTTTAAATTCATTCACTAAATTATAGAATGGCTTTTGTTATTCGTTGTCATTTGCAACAGGTGCATATACATCTATTACTGCCAGTTTTCTCATTATTTCAATGGCCATCACTCTCCCTCCTCCAAAAAGAGTCATTTAGTTCAGTTCATTCTATATTTCTCTAATTTCTTTACATATATCATTTCCAACATAGAATGCTATTTATTTCTCTTTTTTTGACCCTGCATTTATTAAATTTTTATATCCTGATATATTACACATATCTTTTTAGTCTTCAATCTAAATCTCTTATATTGCCATTATGCGGTTATTTTTCTGAGTCATTATTTTTTTAGTGCCTCTTTTGCACTTCTAACTCCCCTAAATTTGATGTCCCTATTTTTATGATTTATCTTATTCTTCTTTTTCACCCATCTCTCTGCTTCCTCTTCATCACTTTCTTCTTTTTACTCAACTTCCTTCTCCACCTTTCCTTCTTCTTATCTATTCTATTCTTCTTCTTTTGTCTTTTCATTATTAATTCTTTCCCCTTTTTTATCTTTTTCCAATTATTATCTATCTTTTCTTTCTTCTTATCTATTCTATTCTTCTTCTTTTGTCTTTTCCTATTATTTGTTGTTGAGTAATCTTTCATTTTTTGTTTCTTAGCATAGTAAATTCTAATTGAAATTAGTTTCAGTTTGCTTCTCACTTTTATCTTGCATTTTATTCTTTTTCTTCTTGAGCTTTCTTTATTTCTTTTTGCTTTTTTTCTTTATTTATGCTTTTCCTTACATACTCCATTATGCTATTTTACTTGCTTCATATTTCTTCTGTTAGGGCATAGCGTTTTTACCATCACTTATCCTATCCTTTTATCTGATTTTCTAATAATAATAATATTAATTTAAGTTTTCCATTTTAGGGATTTTCAACCCCGTCAAGATGACAGCAGTTCATGCTCCCTGCTGTTAAAAATAAAGCTTCGGGTCACCCAATTTTAGTGAGATTTGGAACTCGGATTTCTCCAGGTTTTCCTTCCTTTTACTTGATATGGTTCCATCTTGATCAAGTATATTGAACCATTCGGGTTGCAATGCATTCTTCCCATTCTTGCTTCTTCTTTTTGCTTCTTTTTTTGTTCTTTTATCCAATAGTTTCTTTATTTCTATTATAATTTCCAACACTTCCGATAAAGATGTCATACGCTTCCACAGCACAAACATTTCTTTTTGATTTTTTATTATTTTCCTTGATTTTTTTACTCTTTTAAGGCTTCGATTTCCATTTTAATAGCTCCAGTTAATCTTTCTTTAATGTTTACAATTTTTCTTCTATTTTTCCGAGTCTGTTATCCATTTCAGTCTGTTTCTGAAGCTAATTTTAGGATTAGCTATTTTGACTTTGTGATATGTTTCAAAAGGCGCTTAGTTCTCTTTCCTAGGACATGAATCTTGACTCTATTCCTTCTGTTATGTTAAGTTAATGCATTAGCTTCTCATTGTCCTTCCATAGCTTTTTGACCTCTTTCTGAAGGTTTAGTACAACTTTAAATAGCTGCTCCATGCTCAATTGGCCAGAAGGGTTAAACTCTGATACCTCCTGGTGTAAAGTAGATTTCACCTATTTTCTAGGTTTCTCCTCTGACGTTGGAGTAAGCACATGAATGCTTTTCTGAGTCTGTTTCCGTTCTTCGGAGCTCTATCATATTCCAGGTTGTTAAAATTATTAAGAAAAAGGTTAAGTGTAAGAAGACTACCCGATATTTGCTTCTGGTTTCCTCTCTTTCTTCGAGGAGGTGGTATAGAAACTCTTTTTGAAGCTTTCCATTTTTTATTCTATCCCTTTTATCTGATTTGTTTTATATTATATCTTATTATTTAGTTTATTACTTTCTATTTTATTTAATTCCTTTAACATTTTTCTATCTGCCTTACATATATCCTATTCTATTTTGATGAAAAATAATTCTTATTTATTCTTTTAGCATAAAAACTTTTTATTATTTAATTGTTTAATTGTTTTCATTATTTTTCTATTCTTCTCGCTTTATTTCCTTCTCTTGCTTCCTCTATAATCATTTATTCTCCTTCTTCAATTATTTTCTTATTTGCTTGCTTTTCTTTTAGATCTGGTTTGCTTATTGTTAATTTCATTTCTCCTTCAAGTATCTCTAATACTCTTGTATGTAGTTTTTTTTTGCTGATTCCACCCTTCTGTATTGTTAGTTTGTGTGCTCTTTCAGTTTGCATAGGCAGCAAATAAAATTTACTGAATGTTGTTTTCTCATTTTGCTTCCTTACAAGTCTATTACTTCTGTCATCCTCTTTGCTTCTTCTATATCCTTTAATCTAGATACACTACACAGATACCTGTTAGCATTTTAGTGTTTGGTTATGCTATATTTCTCCTCTAGATTTTCTCATTATTTCAATTACTTCCTTTTTGTTTGAATATTCGTTTATTATCAAGTAAACTGTGTAGTTATGAATGTCAAAGTATTCTAATTAGTTTCTTGCTTAGATAGGAATTCTACCGAGAGTTTATTCCCTGAATTAAGCGAATTGTATCTTATTCATGTTTAAAGATCAAATATTCTATTCCATTTTATTTAGCAATTAATTTGTCCACTGTTTGTCCGTGTTCACTCCATATTTGATTCTTTAACTCTTGTATCATTTTGAACTCTTTTATCTATTAAATCAATGTTTATCAAATAGTGCCTAAAATAAACTGTGACTACCATATAGATCATGATAGGCATTTAGTAGACTCTTACCATTTAGTCTTCAGGGACGTTGGTTGAAATAATTTGTCCATTCTTTTGTTCAATTATTACTTAGTTTGTGACATTTTTTACTACTTCATTTCTTTCTTATTTTATGATTCTCCTTTTAGTGAAGTCTGTCTAATCATGGATATATTGATATCATTTTCCCTTTGTGTATATTATTATATCATGTTCGTTCGATCAGCAATTTGATTCTATGTAGTCTGAGTGCTTGTGTTATAGGTCTGATTTCCATTCGTAATAAAGAAGGTTGGATTAATTAAAGTGAATACGTGGTATAAGAAAGTACTTAAGGTTTTATCTCCTATTTTGAGGATATAATATAAAACCCTTATTGAAGCTAACCATTTTTAATATATAAATAATTAATTAATTAATTAATGTAGTTATGCCTTTTTAGGAATACTACTGATTAATATTTTTTACATATAAAAGTTCTTTTGGTTCTTGTTTTAGTTAAAAAATTTGAAGCCTTTCTCTCTTAAATCTTGTGATTACTTTCGAAGGCCGGAGTTGAGGCTCTTATTGAGTTCTCATTCTTGTACAAATGAACAGTCTTAAGTAGTCTTCTATAATTAATAATCTTAGTTAAATTCTGTCTCAGCTATGCCTTGATTTTTATCCAAGTTCCTATTCAAGTTGCCGGCATAGAGAATAGGAGATTTTCTGAGACGCGGACTACAGAATAAGACACGCTTGTTCTGATGTTGATTCTCAAACTAAGAACTAGCTTGAGACTTACCTTCCATATTTTAAATGATATATAATAATTCTTCTAAATTAACTATCCCAAATAGTTAAATAATATCTAAGAATAATAACTAGTATCTCCATCTCAGAACTTAAAGCTTCAACTTTCACAAAGAATATTAAGACAGACATTAACTAATCGAAAATCCACATTGTATCTGTGAAAAATTTGATCAGCTTGAGTATAATCTGGTTTGCGAATGTCTTATATACATACAAGAATGATAGTAACAAAGATTATATAATGACGTATTGGGAGATTAGTAATCTATGATCTAAACTATATAAATTAGTTACAAAAAACAAATTAAAATACATTTATCTATAAATAAACATTTTATATGTTGTTAGTTAAAAGAAGATTATAATTATTTTATTTAGAATAAGTTTAATGTTAAAAAAGCTCTAAATCTAAGGGGGAAAAAGTGAAAAATCAAGTAAAAGATGAAGAGAATGAAGAGAATTAGGAAGAGAAAGAAAAGCAAGAAGTGAAAGATGAAGACGATCTAGATGAAGAAGAGGATGAAAATAAAACGAAAAGAAGTTAAAAATTTTAAATAGATTTATTATCTTTTAATTAAAAGAAGCAATTCCAACAATTAAAAATGGCATAAAACTCTTTTAGCTAAATTTAAATTTAAGAACTTTGATTTCTAAGATATCTTAGATTCCTAGATTATCTAAGATTTTTTCTTATTAATCAAGATCAACTTAGCTATCATTTATGACATTTATTAAAAGTAAATTTAAGCAATTACTAGTAAGATCTTTCTCAATAGTAAATGCTTTCAGATAATAATAGTTATTAAAATATAAAAATATGGATGTAAGTCTAAATCAGGATAACTAGCAGGTAATCTGGTGTAGTGTATGCTGCATCGCGAGTAATCTCACACTAGATATCACCATGGGAAAGGGTGTATAAGCTCGGAAGAGACAGCATAGCATGCTTTAGGGTTATTGCTAGCATTATGAAAGTTTGACTGACAGGCCTATTAATGACTTAAATACTAATTCTTATTTGAATCTTATTCAAGAAGACTGGAATATTTGGTTCTAGATTTAGGAATAAATTTTAATAAGAAATTCCCTATTTGGAGAAGCTGACGTGACTCATTGAACGAATAGAATGAACAACATGAATTATGAAATCATTTTTTTAATTAAATATTGAAAGACATACGCGTCAACGAGGTACTACGAGCTCTATAATCATATTTATTAGGGAAATCTTGAGGTATAAAGGAGCAAAATACCTGCAAATTTAAGGAATCAAATATAAAATAAAGCTTTAATTGAAAAACTTAACTCCGAAGGTAAAAATCTCACAACTATCAATTTCTTTGACAAAAAATAATTAAAATTAACGAATAAAATAAAATAATTCGAATCTGCTGCAATTACTTCATCAGTTAAATTTGAACTACATTCATAGCAAATAAAATTAAGAGGAATAAAGGGAAAAATATCTGAAATCAATAAGGATCTTAAGAAGCAATTATTTCTAATTAAAACTAAACCTTGAGGTAAGGATTAATAATACTGAACTAATATGATTTCAGATTAATTTAAAAGATGGATATGAGTCATGAGAAAGTTAACGACTAAGCTTTTAAGAGGAAAGCTAGAAATCTAAATTTAATTCCTTCAGCTAAACGCAAGAATTCGAGAAAAATGCAAACAAGATAGAATCTTTTAATAGCTACATTTAGATTTAGGTTAAAATGTAAACCTAAAGTCAATTGTAATAGTAAAAGCGATAAAAAGTGTTGTGGTAGAGAGGCTTAAATGGAAAATTTTACTTAAACAACTGTTAAAATATTTAAAATAAGAATCTAAATTTCGAGCAATAAAATATTAAACTAGCTTGCTTAAACTGAAGCAAGTTCTGATACAATTTCTTGTGGAGCTATAACTGATAATACTTTGCAATAACATGGTTTTTCTTTCTGGGAATTCTAAAATCTTAAATAATTTAAATCTTAAAGAATAGAAATTTTATTAAGATGCAATATGAAGGATGTGTGTGACGTCTACTGAGCATATATATTTTGAAGATTAAGAGAGTAACATTGATGAACAGAAATTTCCAATTTATAATTAAGAAATATTAAAATAGATAATGATACGAGAAATAGTGTCTTCTTACAGATTAAGAAACTTTAGTTACAATTTTTAGTATAATTTGAAATAAAAGTTCTATTAAATATAGCACTCTGAAATTAGTATTATTGGGGATAAGATATCTATTAACATATTTCTTAATGTTAAACTCTACAAAATTTATTCTAAGAATTTAAAGTTTTAGGAGTTAAGATTTACTTAAACTCTTAACTTAAAACCAAAATTATATTAATCAAAACTTCCTGACTTGAAGATAGCTTTAATAAATTGATTTAAGAATTAAATATTTTCATTCTAAGTTGCTTCGTAGAAGAATTTAGTACTTTAGATCAAAATAGCGATAAATAAAATCTCTATGAAACTATTGAAATTTGATTTATTATATTATGTTATTGGTTAAACCGTACCACTTAGATGGTAATTCAGTAAATAAAAATAGATAAATAACTATTATAATAATATGGTAAATTATTTTGTCCATAACTATATATTATAGAAACTAATTACGATAAGTTCTAACTTACTACATATCCAGATTTACAATTCCCAAATAATTATTTGCATTTTCTAGTCTGGAGCTCAAGGTGGAGCAATGCCAAATAGATTAAAATTAGCAAATAACAATATGAATTAAGAATCAAATATATAGGGGACCTCTTAGTGGAGGTTTTTGTCTAATTTGATTAAAATAGGAAATATTAATATAAAATAAATAAATAAAAATGTTCTAACCCTGGAAAAAATATAAATCAGTAAAGTGCAGGATCTAAACTTACGAAAAGCGAGTTAATGAAAGCCAAGAGATTTACTCACCAATAAATTCATAAGTAGGAGAAACCCATTGAAAGCGAGGTTCGTCCTTCTCATATGAAGGGAAACGCCTTGTAGAAGAAAAAGAAATAAACGAATCTTATTAAGTTGGAAATCTATTACTCAAAATATCTAAGTAAGAAGAGAAAATCTTTAGCCTTTCAGAGCAATTAAGATCCATTTTAACTTAGTACGAAGTGTTTAACGAAGAGCTCGACCAATTAAAGACTTATTTGTCACAAATAAGCACATCACAAGAGAATAAATATGATTACAGTCCTAACAACCATCTAGTTAAGTAGTATCAGTGCAGATAGAAAACCCTGAATACTAGTAGCCACTTCCTCAAATCTAATAGAATATATTGCCTAAACTTAAGAGGAAAAAAACAAAGAAATTTCTGAAAGACTAGAGAAAATAGAAAGAATTCTTATCAAGAGACAAAAAAACAAGTAGTCAGAAAAAGATGTTGATATTGCAAATAAGCATAACACTTAATTAGAAACTGTAAAGACTTTAAAAACCTTCAAGTAAGAAAAAAAACGCTGAGACAGATCTCAAGACTTTGAATAACAAGAGAAGGAATTTACAAGAAAAAAATATTTTAATGGAAAAACTTAGAGAGAGCAAGTTGGTTAACCTTCCTAACAAGAAAGGTCGTAGAACCCTACCACGTAAAACTTAATGGGCCACCTTAATCAGGTTGAAATACCTGAAGAAGGTAAACATTTATATTGACAATTAGTAAATATTATTATTAATATAAACTAAATAAGATAAAAATGGAGTTTTAAAATCTTGTTCCCGGCTTTTTCTTGAGCAAAGAAGAGAAAAAAGCTCTAGAGAAAAAGCAGGCATAAAAAAAAGTATCAAGAGTCTTCTTCTCCTCACTTACAAAACTAATAAAGAACCTAATAACTATAATAAACATCTCCTAAAGTAATAAAAAGAAAGGAATCTAATATAATAACAGGAAAAGAACTTCCATCAAAGATAATTAAAAAGGAAATCAATATTTAACAGTTAGTATTTGAAAAATCCAATCTCTAGGAAGAGATTAAAGTGCTTAAGTAGGAAAATTAAGAACTAAAAAACTTATTATCGCTTGGATAAGATAACTTAGAGATTAGAATTATTAACTAAGAAAGGGAACTCCAAGCATATTGGAACATTTAAACTGAACATAGATAAGAAACAGCAAAACTTGGAAATATCGTATAAAAACAAGAGTTGGAGTTTATTAAGCAAAAGAATATTAGCACAAACATAATTAATTAGACAAATTAGATGGAGATAGAATAAAAAGAGGTTATAAATCGAAAACCAATAAAATAAGTAAGGAAGAAATGCTACTACTGTAAGAGTAAGTGACATTTGTACAAGAATTGCTAAAAATTTTAGAATTTTAAGAAAAAATTTTGGCATAAAGAATAAGAAAAATACTAGAGGCTCTATTGTAACTAGCATGGAGATATTTACAGAAGAAAATGATGTGAAGTACCTTTTTAAATAATAAAAACAAGAAATCAAAGAAACTGAGAAGACCTTAGTGAAGATAATTTCATTAGAAAGTCAAGAATGATGAGAAGTGTTGCTGATAAAACAACTTATTTTAAACGGTGTCCAGATTGGCACTGTTGAACATTTTAATTTCATTATTATTAATATAAATTAAATAAGCGATTAAAATATGAAACTATAATAGTTATTCTTTATATCAGTTTCGATATTTTTCAATTAATGAAACATAAACTTATTAGCAATATAATTCAATTGCTATAGAACAATATCAAACCTTTTATTTAAATATGAATAAACGAATTGTATAGTATTTATATTAGTTAAAAATTAATTTGATTCTTGTTAAGATTAATTCAATTTTGCAATCTTCCTATTCTTTTATAAGAATAAAAGTTGGAAAATAGTAATTGCATCATGTTACTTGCCAATAAATTAAAATTAAAATGCTTATAAAGGTATAGCATACAAATATTTTGGTGATATTATAAGTTCTGAATATTAAAATCCTAATACTCTTTGCGGTAACTTCAATGCTTTATTACCTAACTCTGGTGATAATCCATCTTAAACAATAACAACATTCAAAGACTACTAGATTTTACGGTAGCTAATGAACTAATAATTTTAGTTATTTGAACTCCAGCACTTTTATCCATTGAGCAATAACTAATACTATTGTAGGTACTACATCTTGGTTACTTTGCATCTTAATTCTGATAAAATTTTTGACTTTAAAGTAAAACAAGACTCAGACTTACACACTAATCGCTTTCCATTAAATATTAGATTGAAATATGATTTGGAAAGATCTGAAAAGATTAAGAGTAACGCTGGTTCTATAAAATTCCGAAACTTTAAGATCAAGAAATAATAAGTTATGATTAAACTATCTTCCTGTAGCAATTTTAATATCTTTAATTACTAGATTGAAGTATCCTTTAAAATTAGTAAAAAACTAAAAAAAATGGATGATTTCTAAATATCGCAGGATTATAATCTTGACGGCTCTTCTTTATCTAAAAATAAAGAAGCTGCCATCTTATGAAATGAGCATAGGCAGATGCTCGACTACTTTCTAAAAAGTGACCCTAATTCATTTCAATTAAAATCCGTAAAGAAGATAATTAACTTGTTAAGAGCTTTACTAAATATCTGTAGTTAATCTCCAGTTAACAAGTTCCTTCGTATTCCGTTAAAATTACTTCGAAATTCCCTAAAAAGTGGAAATTAACTATCAAGAATTCTAAAGATTGAGAAATATACTTATAGATAAAAAAAATAGTTTGGTACCTCAGTCTCACCAATCGTATCAAAAATATGCTTTTTATAGTAAGATACTTTGGATATTATATTATCTAACCAGTTTTAAGCAGGAAATAATACTATGGATATTTAAGATACTCTTTTAATTAAAAAATAAAATTAAACGCTTTTGAATGAAGTAAAAAAGCTTCAGACATAAATAAAAAACTTAACAGATAATAGCATTTCTTTAGATAAATTAAAAAAATCATGCACAAATTAGTCAAAACAATTAAGACATGATTAACTCATATGAAGCAATCTATGAGCAGTACAAGATTTATATAAATAAAATAAATAAGAAAATTAAGGAAATTAAATAATTTAATTATATCATACTTAATAGTTACTTTAAGAAGTTTATAAATAAAGGAATAATACTAGAGAGATGGAAATTTAAACAGACTTTTTAAACTAATAATTTGAATAAACTTATTTTAATCAATAAATGACTTAAACTGAGTTAGTTGAAAATCATAAATCGATATAAACAAATTTGTAATTTAATGAATTATTTACTTATTAATAAATGAACTATCTGCAATGTTTAATTGAGTTATATTAATATCAACAATAATAATCAGACCAAATATAATGAGAACTTTAATAAGTTTATTAGCTAAAGAATAGACTGAAGTCGAATTAAAAAATTAGTAGTTTGAAAATCAATAATACAATAAACAGTGCTAGGAGTTATAAAATTAAATCTTATTTTTTAGTTAAGGATTAGACAATCAATAACAATATAATTCTGAACAGATCAAGATATTACAAGCACAGCAGTAATAAAAAGAATAAATCCTGTAAGGATTTTTAACATAAAAATAAAATGAAATTGAAAACATAGCAAGCTTTTATACTAAGCAACTATAAAAATATTAAAAAATATATTTTTAAATGTAAACATAAACAGAAACAAATTAAACCAAAATTAATTAAACTTAAATAGATGTTATAGGATAGGATAAGCAAATTTAAGTAAAGATCCAGTGTTTAGATATATCATCTAACACAATAAAAGTTGATCAATTAGACCAATTTTGCTAAGTGAATTTGTAAGAAAAGAATTATATAAAACTCTAGTAATCCTATCATTAGTTAAATATAGATTTCATATGTAACAATTAAAAGTAAGGGGAAAATCTGAGAAAATAATAAGAAATTAATAAAATGTTAATGAATGGATTATTTAGCCTTAAAGCTAAAAATTAATCAAAAGATTAATAGAACTAGACAAATTTCAATAAAATTGAAAACTAAAAATGTTCTGTTACTAAAAAATCAAACCCTCTTAAAAGAAAATAGGAAAAAGATTATATTTAAATTCCAGTAGCTAAACGTAGTATTAAATATAGAGATCAAAAAGAAAGCGAAAAAATAATGCAATCTTTAAATTTTAAATCGCCTTTACTCAAGTAATTTATATTATAGGGTTCTTGAAGAAAAACACAGTATGAAATGAGTAATATTTAAGGCAGGTATGTGACAATAAATTAAGAATTAACCTTTGGAACTATTGATAGTATTAAAAAAACCAAAATATTTGTGGATCAAAAGCTGCTATAAAAATATAATAAATAAGTAATTTTTATAATTATCTAATTCTTTCATCAGCATCCGGAATATGGTAAAAAATTTGTAAATGTTGATTATGATTAACAAGGGAATAAAAATATTTGTATTTACGAAAATGGACTTCCAGCTGAATTAAAAGAAAGTAATAAAGATAATAATTAATATTAATATAGAACTCGAATCAAGATTGGACACGTTAACATTAATGGAATAGCAGGAAAACAGTTAATGATTGAAGAATTTATCAAAAGTAATGACATAGACATCTTCTCAATTAATGAAACATGACAAAAGTAAGATTTTCCTCCTATACTAGTAAAAGGATATAGGACATACTTTAGAAATGCAGATAAAGGAGGAGTAAGCTTGATTATTAGAGATGAAATAAATAGTACTGAATCTAGAGTAAATATAGAAACCTAAAATCGATTTGTTTCAGTCAAAATGGAAAATATATTAATCACATCTTGCTATATGCCTGACAATAATAAAAGTAGTCTTATTAAAGATTAAGCTTATGATTATATTAATACATATATTGGATAATTTTCAAATAATCCTCATATATTGATAGGAGACTTCAATGCTCTATTATAAAATTACGGAAATAATACTTAAAACGATTAAGACAACACATCTAGATTTTAAGAATTCTTGCAATAAAATGATCTTCAAATAGTTAATAATACGATTAGTAATACATGCATACACAAAGGAACGGGAAAATTGTACTGTAGTTACTATATTTTAATTAGTAGTCATTTAAATAATAATTAATTTGTAAATTTTTAGTTCACAATGGCTGCTTAAAATCTGATCACATTCCAATTACAGTTAACTTTTTGCTTAATACAAAATATTATGATGATGAACAAATAATTTAGAGAAAATATAAAATTAATCGTTTGTAAGATCCAATTGATAGATAAAGATATTAACAATCATTTATACAAACTTGTAATTATTACTTTCAAATAGATAGAACTAATTTAGAGGAATAGTACATGTACATTAGCAGAAATATTCAAGAAAACGCAGATTCAGTACTAGGATCATTTATTCCTGATCCTAAATACAGCAAACTTCCTCAAGATCTTGCAAGAAAGTATATAGATGCGAAAAGAGCTAACTAAGAGTATAAAGAAACGCAAATTTATTTTGGAAGAATTAATTAAAGAGTCCTTAATCTTCAGAAATCAGCTAATAAGCTTTGAAATAAATATAAATATCATCTATGAAAATGGTTAAAAGATAAAGCAAAAAAGAAATTTCTAAATCTTAATGAAGAACTAAAAATTATGTTTTAACAGCGAAAAAGATTCTGAACCCAAAAAAAGAAACAAAATGAACTTTAATTAAGAGCTTAAAAACCAATTCGTTGATTCATGAGAGAATTTTGTTTTTAATAAACGTTAAAATCTTACTTAATAGTAGCTTGGCAATAGTAACAAAAATTTTAATCTAGTTTATTGAAATATTAAAGAAATTTAAGAGTAAATACCTTCCTATTTACAAGAATTCCAACTTTTTACGATTTAAGAAATTTAGGAAATTATTCAATAAATCCCTAATGGAAAAGCAGCTGGTCCAGATGGCATAAAGGGAGAATTATTGAAGTATGGAGGTTATTATCTTACTTTGATTCTTCATTCTTTCTTGAATAATATGCTGAGGTTAGGTAGAATGCCTGAAGAACTTAATACGTCAATCATTATTCCTATATTTAAAAAAGGAAGCAAAGATGACTGGAAAAATTGGAGACTTATTTCTTTGATGAACTCTATACTAAAAATATATGATAAAGCTTTAACTAAAAGGTTATATGATTAAATATATAAAAGAAACTTAATTCATGAAAGCTAGATGGGATTCATGAAAAGGAAATAAACTACTATGTAAATTTGGACAATATAGTAAATAATCGAATCCTATCGCAAATAAGCAAAAGGGAAGACAAAACTCCTTGCCACACTAATAGATGTAGAGAAAATGTTTGATACTATAGAAATAAGATTGCTTTTCGATTAACTCAGGAGAGTCAAGCTTCCTTTAGGACTTATAAATTTCCTTGAATCTTTCTATAAAAACATAAATTCCTCCTTTCTTATAGATGCAAACCTTATCTAGGAAGATAAAATACAATAATGGAGTTATATAAGGTAGCTCACATGGTCCAGTGCTTGCTTTGCTGTACTATGATATTGTAATCAGATATTTAGAAAGTAAAAGTAACATAATAGGATTCAAATGTAATACTATTGGCAGAAGCTTCGCATGTAGAGGATGGGCAGATGATTTAATTCTCCTATTCAAATCTGAAAAGTCCATGCAGATTTTAATAAATGAAACATAAAAAGTATTCGAATGAACTTAATTGAATATTAATACTTCAAAATGCGAAGCTATTTAATTCTTAAAAAAGAATCAAAAAGAAGTTAAGTTAAACTTAAAAATAAAAGACAATCCAATTATTTAGAATTAATAAGTAACATATTTAGGAGTAATTCTTCATCAAAAAAAGGATCTAATTAATCACTGCAAATCGGTTTCATCTAATTATCTGTCTACTATGAAGAAAGTAGTATTTACATTATCAAGATATAAAAATGTGACACCTTGACATTTTAAGACTTTGTGCCGGATGTTCACGCTCCCTAAAGTTGAATATGGAGGAGAATTAATACCTTGAGCAGTCTAAAATGGAGCAACTGGAACACTAAATAAAATTGACAAAAGTATGAGATTAATAGCAAGGAAAGCCTTCTAAGCACCTGAAAACACTTTTAATGAGTCCTGTTATATAGATCTTAACTGAATGCCATTTAAAGATATTATGGCTTTGAGGTTTTCTAGATTCTTTTTATAAAATACGATAAGAAAGTATTAACCTTCCATAATCAACATTAGGGACTCTCTTTATGAATAATTGATAGGAAGGATATTAATATAGAGACTAATTAACAAGATTATCTGAATACTACGAAATTGACTTTAATAATTAGGAACATAATAGTAGCTTAACTACCTTTACGAAATATGTAAAGAACTAGATTCAACAAAAATTCTATAGAATAACTTAGTAAAGACTTAAATTTATGCCAACTGCAAAGATTTTTATAGAATAATTTTGTAACTAACGATAATTCCCAGAAATTACCTATCCGAAACTAAATAAATAATATAGAAAAGAAATAATCAGTATATACAAACTTAGAACTTAAAGCTACTACTTTCGGAAAGATCTTCAAGACAGACATTATCCTATCGAGAATCCTCATTGCATCTGTGGAGAATTGGACAAGTTCCAACATATTATGGATTGCAATTGTTACATAGATATAAGAGAATGGCTAAAAACAAAGATTGAATAAGGTGATATAGGAAGACTAATAACCTATGATTAAAATTATATCAACTAATTCCCAAAAAACAAGATAGAATACATAGATTTACAAATAAAAATTTTCCACAGGATGCTGCTCAAAAGGAGATTGGAATTATTCGAAATGGAAGAAGAATGATTGGAAAGTCCTGAATCTAAGGAATAAGAAGAATAAAATCAAGAAAATAGTGAAGAGAACGAGGAAGAAAAGGAATAATAAGAAGAGCTAAAAGAATAAGTGGAAGAAAAGAAGGAGAAAATTGATAACTAAGATGATTAAGCTGAAGTATAAGATGAAGATGAAAGCGGCGATGAAAAACTTATTAATAATTCTAAAGCATTTATAATTGAAGGAAGTAATTCTAACAATTAAAGATGTCACCAGACTATTTTAGTTTAGTTAAAGTTAAAGTTAAAGTTAAAATTAGTATTCATTTATCTGCTATTAGATATAATACTGAGTCGGCTTTCGGACTATAAACATACAAGAAAAATTACTATAAATTAGCAGATTATTTAACCAACCTGATTGGTAAAGCCAAGAAAGATAATAAAGCATTATTATCTTGTATATTCTTCATAATTAGGAAGTTACTAAATTTATTTGATTAAGAATAAATTTTATAAGCTTTACTTACACAAATTTGGAAATTAAAGAAATAAAAGACAAAAAAAACACAGAGAACTTTGCAAAAATCTTTAAATAATTTATAAGCAAGCAAAATCTAATTAATCCAAAAATTAGAAATTAAATGGATTTTAACTCTAGTTGGCAACAATAATTTATTGAAAACTGGAAAATTCATACTTTAGAGAAGCATTCTAACTTAAGTTAAGAAGAAAATGACACTATGAATAGAAAAATTAATGAAGTATATAAAAATAAACCTTTTAATAATAATAATATTAATTTTGAGTTTTCCATTTTAGGGATTTTCAACCCTATCAGGAGGACAGCAGTTCATGCTCCCTGCTGTTAAATATAAAACTTCGGGTCACCCAATTTTAGTGAGATTTGGAACTCGGATTTCTCCAAGTTTTCCTTCCTTTTAATTGATATGGTTCCATCTTGATCTTGTATATTGAACCATCCGGGTTGCAATACATTCTTTTCATTCTTGCTTCTTCTTTTTACTTCTTTTTACTTCTTTTTTTGTTCTTTTATCCAATAGTTTCTTTATTTCTATTATAATTTCCAACACTTCCGATAAGTATATCATATGCTTCCACAGCAGAAACATTTCTTTTTGATTTTTTATTATTTTCCTTGATGGGTTTACTCTTTTAAGGCTTCGATTTCCATTTGTATAGCTCCAGTTGATCTTTCTTTAATGTTTACAATTTCTCTTCTATTTTTCCGAGTCTGTTATCCATTTCAGTCTGTTTCTGAAGCTAATTTTAGGATTAGCTATTTTGACTTTGTGATATGTTTCAAAAGGCGCTTAGTTCTCTTTCCTAGGACATGAATCTTGACTCTATTCCTTCTGTTAGGTTAAGTTAATGCATTAGCTTCTCATTGTCCTTCCATAGCTTTTTGACCTCTTTCTGGAGGTTTAGTAAAACTTTAAATAGCTGCTCCATGCTCAATTGGCCAGAAGGGTTAAACTCTGATACCTCCTGGTGTAAAATAGATTTAACCTTTTTTCTAGGTTTCTCCTCTGACGTTGGAGTAAGCACATGAGTGCTTTTCTGAGTCTGTTTCTGTTCTTCGGAGCTCTATCATATTCCAGGTTGTTAAAATTATTAAGAAAAAGGTTAAATGTAAGAAGACTACCCGATATTTGCTTCTGGTTTCCTATCTTTCTTCGAGGAGGTGGTATAGAAACTCTTTTTGAAGCTTTCCATTTTTTATTCTATCCCTTTTATCTGATTTGTTTTATATTATATCTTATTATTTAGTTTATTACTTTCTATTTTATTAATTCCTTTAACATTTTTCTATCTGCCTTACATATATCCTATTCTATTTTGATTAAAAATAATTCTTATTTATTCTTTTAGCATAAAAACTTTTTATTATTTAATTGTTTAATTGTTTTCATTATTTTTCTATTCTTCTCGCTTTATTTCCTTCTCTTGCTTCCTCTATAATCATTTATTCTCCTTCTTCAATTATTTTCTTATTTGCTTGCTTTTCTTTTAGATCTGGTTTGCTTATTGTTAATTTCATTTCTCCTTCAAGTATCTCTAATACTCTTGTATGTAGTTTTTTTTTGCTGATTCCACCCTTCTGTATTGTTAGTTTGTGTGCTCTTTCAGTTTGCATAGGCAGCAAATAAAATTTACTGAATGTTGTTTTCTCATTTTGCTTCCTTACAAGTCTATTACTTCTGTCATCCTCTTTGCTTCTTCTATATCCTTTAATCTAGATACACTGCACAGATACCTGTTAGCATTTTAGTGTTTGGTTATGCTATATTTCTCCTCTAGATTTTCTCATTATTTCTATTACTTCCTTTTGTTGAATATTCGTTTATTATCAAGTTAACTGTGTAGTTATGAATGTCAAAGTATTCTAATTAGTTTCTTGCTTAGATAGGAATTCTAACGCCTTTTAATTCTCATTCCCTGAATTAAGCGAATTGTATCTTATTCATGTTTAAAGATCAAATATTCTATTCCGTTTTATTTAGCAATTAATTTGTCCACTGTTTGTCCGTGCTCACTCCATATTTGATTCCTTAACACTTGTATCATTTTGAACTCTTTTATCTATTAAATCAATGTTTATCAAATAGTGTCTAAAATAAACTGTGACTATCATATAGATCATGATAGGCATTAGTAGACTCTTACCATTTAGTCTTCAGGGACGTTGGTTGAAATAAGTTGTCCATTCTTTTGTTCAATTATTACTTAGTTTGTGACATTTTTTACTACTTCATTTCTTTCTTATTTTATGATTCTCCTTTTAGTGAAGTCTGTCTAATCATGGATATATTGATATCATTTTCCCTTTGTGTATATTATTATATCATGTTCGTTCGATCAGCAATTTGATTCTATGTAGTCTGAGTGCTTGTGTTATAGGTCTGGTTTCCGTTCGTAATAAAGAAGGTTGGATTAATTAAAGTGAATACGTGGTATAATAGTACTTAAGATTTTATCTCCTACTTTGAGGATATAATATAAAACCCTTATTGAAGCTAACCATTTTTAATATGTAAATAATTAATTTCTATAAAGTGTTTTAAAATGGAAGTGATATATATATCCATACTTAGATGTATTATAATAGCTTTAGAGATTGCTATTCTAAAGGCAGAGATTTTCTGAACAGTATAGTTCATAATTTTCTCTTCTCCTACTTTTTTAAAGCTCCATTAGTAATTTTGATTAATCTCGCTGCATAACTATAAGTATTAAACTTATCATTAATATTGTCCTAAAATGATTATAAAGCAATAATTAAATTTAGGAGTAATTTTAGTCTTTTCAAGTGAGCAAAAAGTAAGTTCCTTGATATAGTGTCAATATCTTTTTTAAGTAAATTATAGTTAGCTATTAATTACTTTTAAGTGACCATCTTAATGTATATCAATTATTTTTTAAATAGTTCAAATTTGTTAAGTTTTCGAGTGATTACGAATAAATCCAAATTGAGCTGGATGGAAAATGTTTAGCTCTTAAATGTATTTATTTAAGTGTTAAGTTATTGCTTTACCACATATTTTAAATAAGCAAATAAGTAGAGCGATAGAGCATCAGCTACTCCAAAAACTCTTACTTCCTATCTAAAAATAGGAAGAATGCTTACATCCTTCATTATATTGATTATAGTAAATGTTCTAAACATATTTTTGATAAAAAGTTTATCTATTTAATGTAGTTCTTGACCCACATATTTGATAAGTTCAGCTTTATACTTCATTACTCGAGACTTTATTATTAGCTAATTTATTGATTATCTTTTTAATTTCTAAGTTCATAAAAGGAGGTATAATTAAAGAATAGCTTAGTTTATTACTATAAAAGGTTTATTTAGAAGAGAAATTGTAAACATTAAAGAAAAATTAACTGGAGCTATTCAAATGGAAATCGAAGCCTTAAAAGAGTAAACCCATCAAGGAAAATAATAAAAAATCAAAAAGAAATGTTTCTGCTGTGGAAGCATATGATATACTTATCGGAAGTGTTGGAAATTATAATAGAAATAAAGAAACTATTGGATAAAAGAACAAAAAAAGAAGTAAAAAGAAGTAAAAAGAAGAAGCAAGAATGAAAAGAATGTATTGCAACCCGGATGGTTCAATATACAAGATCAAGATGGAACCATATCAATTAAAAGGAAGGAAAACTTGGAGAAATCCGAGTTCCAAATCTCACTAAAATTGGGTGACCCGAAGTTTTATATTTAACAGCAGGGAGCATGAACTGCTGTCCTCCTGATAGGGTTGAAAATCCCTAAAATGGAAAACTCAAAATTAATATTATTATTATTAAAAGGTTTATTTTTATATACTTCATTAATTTTTCTATTCATAGTGTCATTTTCTTCTTAACTTAAGTTAGAATGCTTCTCTAAAGTATGAATTTTCCAGTTTTCAATAAATTATTGTTGCCAACTAGAGTTAAAATCCATTTAATTTCTAATTTTTGGATTAATTAGATTTTGCTTGCTTATAAATTATTTAAAGATTTTTGCAAAGTTCTCTGTGTTTTTTTTGTCTTTTATTTCTTTAATTTCCAAATTTGTGTAAGTAAAGCTTATAAAATTTATTCTTAATCAAATAAATTTAGTAACTTCCTAATTATGAAGAATATACAAGATAATAATGCTTTATTATCTTTCTTGGCTTTACCAATCAGGTTGGTTAAATAATCTGCTAATTTATAGTAATTTTTCTTGTATGTTTATAGTCCGAAAGCCGACTCAGTATTATATCTAATAGCAGATAAATGAATACTAATTTTAACTTTAACTTTAACTTTAACTAAACTAAAATAGTCTGGTGACATCTTTAATTGTTAGAATTACTTCCTTCAATTATAAATGCTTTAGAATTATTAATAAGTTTTTCATCGCCGCTTTCATCTTCATCTTATACTTCAGCTTAATCATCTTAGTTATCAATTTTCTCCTTCTTTTCTTCCACTTATTCTTTTAGCTCTTCTTATTATTCCTTTTCTTCCTCGTTCTCTTCACTATTTTCTTGATTTTATTCTTCTTATTCCTTAGATTCAGGACTTTCCAATCATTCTTCTTCCATTTCGAATAATTCCAATCTCCTTTTGAGCAGCATCCTGTGGAAAATTTTTATTTGTAAATCTATGTATTCTATCTTGTTTTTTGGGAATTAGTTGATATAATTTTAATCATAGGTTATTAGTCTTCCTATATCACCTTATTCAATCTTTGTTTTTAGCCATTCTCTTATATCTATGTAACAATTGCAATCCATAATATGTTGGAACTTGTCCAATTCTCCACAGATGCAATGAGGATTCTCGATAGGATAATGTCTGTCTTGAAGATCTTTCCGAAAGTAGTAGCTTTAAGTTCTAAGTTTGTATATACTGATTATTTCTTTTCTATATTATTTATTTAGTTTCGGATAGGTAATTTCTGGGAATTATCGTTAGTTACAAAATTATTCTATAAAAATCTTTGCAGTTGGCATAAATTTAAGTCTTTACTAAGTTATTCTATAGAATTTTTGTTGAATCTAGTTCTTTACATATTTCGTAAAGGTAGTTAAGCTACTATTATGTTCCTAATTATTAAAGTCAATTTCGTAGTATTCAGATAATCTTGTTAATTAGTCTCTATATTAATATCCTTCCTATCAATTATTCATAAAGAGAGTCCCTAATGTTGATTATGGAAGGTTAATACTTTCTTATCGTATTTTATAAAAAGAATCTAGAAAACCTCAAAGCCATAATATCTTTAAATGGCATTCAGTTAAGATCTATATAACAGGACTCATTAAAAGTGTTTTCAGGTGCTTAGAAGGCTTTCCTTGCTATTAATCTCATACTTTTGTCAATTTTATTTAGTGTTCCAGTTGCTCCATTTTAGACTGCTCAAGGTATTAATTCTCCTCCATATTCAACTTTAGGGAGCGTGAACATCCGGCACAAAGTCTTAAAATGTCAAGGTGTCACATTTTTATATCTTGATAATGTAAATACTACTTTCTTCATAGTAGACAGATAATTAGATGAAACCGATTTGCAGTGATTAATTAGATCCTTTTTTTGATGAAGAATTACTCCTAAATATGTTACTTATTAATTCTAAATAATTGGATTGTCTTTTATTTTTAAGTTTAACTTAACTTCTTTTTGATTCTTTTTTAAGAATTAAATAGCTTCGCATTTTGAAGTATTAATATTCAATTAAGTTCATTCGAATACTTTTTATGTTTCATTTATTAAAATCTGCATGGACTTTTCAGATTTGAATAGGAGAATTAAATCATCTGCCCATCCTCTACATGCGAAGCTTCTGCCAATAGTATTACATTTGAATCCTATTATGTTACTTTTACTTTCTAAATATCTGATTACAATATCATAGTACAGCAAAGCAAGCACTGGACCATGTGAGCTACCTTATATAACTCCATTATTGTATTTTATCTTCCTAGATAAGGTTTGCATCTATAAGAAAGGAGGAATTTATGTTTTTATAGAAAGATTCAAGGAAATTTATAAGTCCTAAAGGAAGCTTGACTCTCCTGAGTTAATCGAAAAGCAATCTTATTTCTATAGTATCAAACATTTTCTCTACATCTATTAGTGTGGCAAGGAGTTTTGTCTTCCCTTTTGCTTATTTGCGATAGGATTCGATTATTTACTATATTGTCCAAATTTACATAGTAGTTTATTTCCTTTTCATGAATCCCATCTAGCTTTCATGAATTAAGTTTCTTTTATATATTTAATCATATAACCTTTTAGTTAAAGCTTTATCATATATTTTTAGTATAGAGTTCATCAAAGAAATAAGTCTCCAATTTTTCCAGTCATCTTTGCTTCCTTTTTTAAATATAGGAATAATGATTGACGTATTAAGTTCTTCAGGCATTCTACCTAACCTCAGCATATTATTCAAGAAAGAATGAAGAATCAAAGTAAGATAATAACCTCCATACTTCAATAATTCTCCCTTTATGCCATCTGGACCAGCTGCTTTTCCATTAGGGATTTATTGAATAATTTCCTAAATTTCTTAAATCGTAAAAAGTTGGAATTCTTGTAAATAGGAAGGTATTTACTCTTAAATTTCTTTAATATTTCAATAAACTAGATTAAAATTTTTGTTACTATTGCCAAGCTACTATTAAGTAAGATTTTAACGTTTATTAAAAACAAAATTCTCTCATGAATCAACGAATTGGTTTTTAAGCTCTTAATTAAAGTTCATTTTGTTTCTTTTTTTGGGTTCAGAATCTTTTTCGCTGTTAAAACATAATTTTTAGTTCTTCATTAAGATTTAGAAATTTCTTTTTTGCTTTATCTTTTAACCATTTTCATAGATGATATTTATATTTATTTCAAAGCTTATTAGCTGATTTCTGAAGATTAAGGACTCTTTAATTAATTCTTCCAAAATAAATTTGCGTTTCTTTATACTCTTAGTTAGCTCTTTTCGCATCTATATACTTTCTTGCAAGATCTTGAGGAAGTTTGCTGTATTTAGGATCAGGAATAAATGATCCTAGTACTGAATCTGCGTTTTCTTGAATATTTCTGCTAATGTACATGTACTATTCCTCTAAATTAGTTCTATCTATTTGAAAGTAATAATTACAAGTTTGTATAAATGATTGTTAATATCTTTATCTATCAATTGGATCTTACAAACGATTAATTTTATATTTTCTCTAAATTATTTGTTCATCATCATAATATTTTGTATTAAGCAAAAAGTTAACTGTAATTGGAATGTGATCAGATTTTAAGCAGCCATTGTGAACTAAAAATTTACAAATTAATTATTATTTAAATGACTACTAATTAAAATATAGTAACTACAGTACAATTTTCCCGTTCCTTTGTGTATGCATGTATTACTAATCGTATTATTAACTATTTGAAGATCATTTTATTGCAAGAATTCTTAAAATCTAGATGTGTTGTCTTAATCGTTTTAAGTATTATTTCCGTAATTTTATAATAGAGCATTGAAGTCTCCTATCAATATATGAGGATTATTTGAAAATTATCCAATATATGTATTAATATAATCATAAGCTTAATCTTTAATAAGACTACTTTTATTATTGTCAGGCATATAGCAAGATGTGATTAATATATTTTCCATTTTGACTGAAACAAATCGATTTTAGGTTTCTATATTTACTCTAGATTCAGTACTATTTATTTCATCTCTAATAATCAAGCTTACTCCTCCTTTATCTGCATTTCTAAAGTATGTCCTATATCCTTTTACTAGTATAGGAGGAAAATCTTACTTTTGTCATGTTTCATTAATTGAGAAGATGTCTATGTCATTACTTTTGATAAATTCTTCAATCATTAACTGTTTTCCTGCTATTCCATTAATGTTAACGTGTCCAATCTTGATTCGAGTTCTATATTAATATTAATTATTATCTTTATTACTTTCTTTTAATTCAGCTGGAAGTCCATTTTCGTAAATACAAATATTTTTATTCCCTTGTTAATCATAATCAACATTTACAAATTTTTTACCATATTCCGGATGCTGATGAAAGAATTAGATAATTATAAAAATTACTTATTTATTATATTTTTATAGCAGCTTTTGATCCACAAATATTTTGGTTTTTTTAATACTATCAATAGTTCCAAAGGTTAATTCTTAATTTATTGTCACATACCTGCCTTAAATATTACTCATTTCATACTGTGTTTTTCTTCAAGAACCCTATAATATAAATTCCTTGAGTAAAGGCGATTTAAAATTTAAGGATTGCATTATTTTTTCACTTTCTTTTTGATCTCTATATTTAATACTACGTTTAGCTACTGGAATTTAAATATAATCTTTTTCCTATTTTCTTTTAAGAGGGTTTGATTTTTTAGTAACAGAACATTTTTAGTTTTCAATTTTATTGAAATCTGTCTAGTTCTATTAATCTTTTGATTAATTTTTAGCTTTAAGGCTAAATAATCCATTCATTAACATTTTATTAATTTCTTATTATTTTCTCAGATTTTCCCCTTACTTTTAATTGTTACATATGAAATCTATATTTAACTAATGATAGGATTACTAGAGTTTTATATAATTCTTTTCTTACAAATTCACTTAACAAATTGGTCTAATTAATAAACTTTTATGTGTTAGATGATATATCTAAACACTGGATCTTTACTTAAATTTGCTTATCCTATCCTATAACATCTGTTTATTTTAATTAATTTTGGTTTAATTTGTTTCTGTTTATGTTTACATTTAAAAATATATTTTTTAATATTTTTATAGTTGCTTAGTATAAAAGCTTGCTATGTTTTCAATTTCATTTTATTTTTATGTTAAAAATCCTTACAGGATTTATTCTTTTTATTACTGCTGTGCTTGTAATATCTTGATCTGTTCAGAATTATATTGTTATTGATTGTCTAATCCTTAACTAAAAAATAAGATTTAATTTTATAACTCCTAGCACTGTTTATTGTATTATTGATTTTCAAACTACTAATTTTTTAATTCGACTTCAGTCTATTCTTTAGCTAATAAACTTATTAAAGTTCTCATTATATTTGGTCTGATTATTATTGTTGATATTAATATAACTCAATTAAACATTGCAGATAGTTCATTTATTAATAAGTAAATAATTCATTAAATTACAAATTTGTTTATATCGATTTATGATTTTCAACTAACTCAGTTTAAGTCATTTATTGATTAAAATAAGTTTATTCAAATTATTAGTTTAAAAAGTCTGTTTAAATTTCCATCTCTCTAGTATTATTCCTTTATTTATAAACTTCTTAAAGTAACTATTAAGTATGATATAATTAAATTATTTAATTTCCTTAATTTTCTTATTTATTTTATTTATATAAATCTTGTACTGCTCATAGATTGCTTCATATGAGTTAATCATGTCTTAATTGTTTTGACTAATTTGTGCATGATTTTTTTAATTTATCTAAAGAAATGCTATTATCTGTTAAGTTTTTTATTTATGTCTGAAGCTTTTTTACTTCATTCAAAAGCGTTTAATTTTATTTTTTAATTAAAAGAGTATCTTAAATATCCATAGTATTATTTCCTGCTTAAAACTGGTTAGATAATATAATATCCAAAGTATCTTACTATAAAAAGCATATTTTTGATACGATTGGTGAGACTGAGGTACCAAACTATTTTTTTTATCTATAAGTATATTTCTCAATCTTTAGAATTCTTGATAGTTAATTTCCACTTTTTAGGGAATTTCGAAGTAATTTTAACGGAATACGAAGGAACTTGTTAACTGGAGATTAACTACAGATATTTAGTAAAGCTCTTAACAAGTTAATTATCTTCTTTACGGATTTTAATTGAAATGAATTAGGGTCACTTTTTAGAAAGTAGTCGAGCATCTGCCTATGCTCATTTCATAAGATGGCAGCTTCTTTATTTTTAGATAAAGAAGAGCCGTCAAGATTATAATCCTGCGATATTTAGAAATCATCCATTTTTTTTAGTTTTTTACTAATTTTAAAGGATACTTCAATCTAGTAATTAAAGATATTAAAATTGCTACAGGAAGATAGTTTAATCATAACTTATTATTTCTTGATCTTAAAGTTTCGGAATTTTATAGAACCAGCGTTACTCTTAATCTTTTCAGATCTTTCCAAATCATATTTCAATCTAATATTTAATGGAAAGCGATTAGTGTGTAAGTCTGAGTCTTGTTTTACTTTAAAGTCAAAAATTTTATCAGAATTAAGATGCAAAGTAACCAAGATGTAGTACCTACAATAGTATTAGTTATTGCTCAATGGATAAAAGTGCTGGAGTTCAAATAACTAAAATTATTAGTTCATTAGCTACCGTAAAATCTAGTAGTCTTTGAATGTTGTTATTGTTTAAGATGGATTATCACCAGAGTTAGGTAATAAAGCATTGAAGTTACCGCAAAGAGTATTAGGATTTTAATATTCAGAACTTATAATATCACCAAGATATTTGTATGCTATACCTTTATAAGCATTTTAATTTTAATTTATTGGCAAGTAACATGATGCAATTACTATTTTCCAACTTTTATTCTTATAAAAGAATAGGAAGATTGCAAAATTGAATTAATCTTAACAAGAATCAAATTAATTTTTAACTAATATAAATACTATACAATTCGTTTATTCATATTTAAATAAAAGGTTTGATATTGTTCTATAGCAATTGAATTATATTGCTAATAAGTTTATGTTTCATTAATTGAAAAATATCGAAACTGATATAAAGAATAACTATTATAGTTTCATATTTTAATCGCTTATTTAATTTATATTAATAATAATGAAATTAAAATGTTCAACAGTGCCAATCTGGACACCGTTTAAAATAAGTTGTTTTATCAGCAACACTTCTCATCATTCTTGACTTTCTAATGAAATTATCTTCACTAAGGTCTTCTCAGTTTCTTTGATTTCTTGTTTTTATTATTTCAAAAGGTACTTCACATCATTTTCTTCTGTAAATATCTCCATGCTAGTTACAATAGAGCCTCTAGTATTTTTCTTATTCTTTATGCCAAAATTTTTTCTTAAAATTCTAAAATTTTTAGCAATTCTTGTACAAATGTCACTTACTCTTACAGTAGTAGCATTTCTTCCTTACTTATTTTATTGGTTTTCGATTTATAACCTCTTTTTATTCTAT
Source organism: Loxodes magnus (assembly GCA_946699065.1). Classification (NCBI taxonomy): domain Eukaryota; phylum Ciliophora; class Karyorelictea; order Loxodida; family Loxodidae; genus Loxodes; species Loxodes magnus. Next base: position 368,254 of record CAMPDV010000134.1, on the reverse strand, counting down.
CTCCATCTAATTTGTCTAATTAATTATGTTTGTGCTAATATTCTTTTGCTTAATAAACTCCAACTCTTGTTTTTATACGATATTTCCAAGTTTTGCTGTTTCTTATCTATGTTCAGTTTAAATGTTCCAATATGCTTGGAGTTCCCTTTCTTAGTTAATAATTCTAATCTCTAAGTTATCTTATCCAAGCGATAATAAGTTTTTTAGTTCTTAATTTTCCTACTTAAGCACTTTAATCTCTTCCTAGAGATTGGATTTTTCAAATACTAACTGTTAAATATTGATTTCCTTTTTAATTATCTTTGATGGAAGTTCTTTTCCTGTTATTATATTAGATTCCTTTCTTTTTATTACTTTAGGAGATGTTTATTATAGTTATTAGGTTCTTTATTAGTTTTGTAAGTGAGGAGAAGAAGACTCTTGATACTTTTTTTTATGCCTGCTTTTTCTCTAGAGCTTTTTTCTCTTCTTTGCTCAAGAAAAAGCCGGGAACAAGATTTTAAAACTCCATTTTTATCTTATTTAGTTTATATTAATAATAATATTTACTAATTGTCAATATAAATGTTTACCTTCTTCAGGTATTTCAACCTGATTAAGGTGGCCCATTAAGTTTTACGTGGTAGGGTTCTACGACCTTTCTTGTTAGGAAGGTTAACCAACTTGCTCTCTCTCTAAGTTTTTCCATTAAAATATTTTTTTCTTGTAAATTCCTTCTCTTGCTATTCAAAGTCTTGAGATCTGTCTTAGCGTTTTTTTTCTTACTTGAAGGTTTTTAAAGTCTTTACAGTTTCTAATTAAGTGTTATGCTTATTTGCAATATCAACATCTTTTTCTGACTACTTGTTTTTTTGTCTCTTGATAAGAATTCTTTCTATTTTCTCTAGTCTTTCAGAAATTTCTTTGTTTTTTTCCTCTTAAGTTTAGGCAATATATTCTATTAGATTTGAGGAAGTGGCTACTAGTATTCAGGGTTTTCTATCTGCACTGATACTACTTAACTAGATGGTTGTTAGGACTGTAATCATATTTATTCTCTTGTGATGTGCTTATTTGTGACAAATAAGTCTTTAATTGGTCGAGCTCTTCGTTAAACACTTCGTACTAAGTTAAAATGGATCTTAATTGCTCTGAAAGGCTAAAGATTTTCTCTTCTTACTTAGATATTTTGAGTAATAGATTTCCAACTTAATAAGATTCGTTTATTTCTTTTTCTTCTACAAGGCGTTTCCCTTCATATGAGAAGGACGAACCTCGCTTTCAATGGGTTTCTCCTACTTATGAATTTATTGGTGAGTAAATCTCTTGGCTTTCATTAACTCGCTTTTCGTAAGTTTAGATCCTGCACTTTACTGATTTATATTTTTTCCAGGGTTAGAACATTTTTATTTATTTATTTTATATTAATATTTCCTATTTTAATCAAATTAGACAAAAACCTCCACTAAGAGGTCCCCTATATATTTGATTCTTAATTCATATTGTTATTTGCTAATTTTAATCTATTTGGCATTGCTCCACCTTGAGCTCCAGACTAGAAAATGCAAATAATTATTTGGGAATTGTAAATCTGGATATGTAGTAAGTTAGAACTTATCGTAATTAGTTTCTATAATATATAGTTATGGACAAAATAATTTACCATATTATTATAATAGTTATTTATCTATTTTTATTTACTGAATTACCATCTAAGTGGTACGGTTTAACCAATAACATAATATAATAAATCAAATTTCAATAGTTTCATAGAGATTTTATTTATCGCTATTTTGATCTAAAGTACTAAATACTTCTACAAAGCAACTTAGAATGAAAATATTTAATTCTTAAATCAATTTATTAAAGCTATCTTCAAGTCAGGAAGTTTTGATTAATATAATTTTGGTTTTAAGTTAAGAGTTTAAGTAAATCTTAACTCCTAAAACTTTAAATTCTTAGAATAAATTTTGCAGAGTTTCACATTAAGAAATATGTTAATAGATATCTTATCCCCAATAATACAAGTTTCAGAGTGCTATATTTAATAGAACTTTTATTTCAAATTATACTAAAAATTGTAACTAAAGTTTCTTAATCTGTAAGAAGACACTATTTCTCGTATCATTATCTATTTTAATATTTCTTAATTATAAATTGGAAATTTCTGTTCATCAATGCTACTCTCTTAATCTTCAAAATATATATGCTCAGTAGACATCACACACATCCTTCATATTGCATCTTAATAAAATTTCTATTCTTTAAGATTTATATTATTTAAGATTTTAGAATTCCCAGAAAGAAAAACCATGTTATTGCAAAGTACTATCAGTTATAGCTCCACAAGAAATTGTATCAGAACTTGCTTCAGTTTAAGCAAGCTAGTTTAATATTTTATTGCTCGAAATTTATATTCTTATTTTAAATATTTTAACAGTTGTTTAAGTAAATTTTTCCATTTAAGCCTCTTTACCACAACACTTTTTATCGCTTTTACTATTACAATTGACTTTAGGTTTACATTTTAACCTAAATCTAAATGTAGCTATTAAAAGATTCTATCTTATTTGCATTTTTCTCGAATTCTTGCGTTTAACTGAAGGAATTAAATTTAGATTTCTAACTTTCCTCTTAAAAGCTTAGTCATTAACTTTCTCATGACTCATATCCATCTTTTAAATTAATCTGAAATCATATTAGTTCAGTATTATTAATCCTTACCTCAAGGTTTAGTTTTAATTAGAAATAATTGCTTCTTAAGATCCTTATTGATTTCAGATATTTTTCCCTTTATTCCTCTTAATTTTATTTGCTATGAATGTAGTTCAAATTTAACTGATGAAGTAATTGCAGCAGATTAGAATTATTTTATTTTATTCGTTAATTTTAATTATTTTTTGTCAAAGAAACTGATAGTTGTGAGATTTTTACCTTCGGAGTTAAGTTTTTCAATTAAAGCTTTATTTTATATTTGATTCCTTAAATTTGCAGGTATTTTGCTCCTTTATACCTCAAGATTTCCCTAATAAATATGATTATAGAGCTCGTAGTACCTCGTTGACGCGTATGTCTTTCAATATTTAATTAAAAAAATGATTTCATAATTCATGTTGTTCATTCTATTCGTTCAATGAGTCACGTCAGCTTCTCCAAATAGGGAATTTCTTATTAAAATTTATTCCTAAATCTAGAACCAAATATTCCAGTTTTCTTGAATAAGATTCAAATAAGAATTAGTATTTAAGTCATTAATAGGCCTGTCAGTCAAACTTTCATAATGCTAGCAATAACCCTAAAGCATGCTATGCTGTCTCTTCCGAGCTTATACACCCTTTCCCATGGTGATATCTAGTGTGAGATTACTCGCGATGCAGCATACACTACACCAGATTACCTGCTAGTTATCCTGATTTAGACTTACATTCATATTTTTATATTTTAATAACTATTATTATCTGAAAGCATTTACTATTGAGAAAGATCTTACTAGTAATTGCTTAAATTTACTTTTAATAAATGTCATAAATGATAGCTAAGTTGATCTTGATTAATAAGAAAAAATCTTAGATAATCTAGGAATCTAAGATATCTTAGACATCTAAGTATCATAAATTTAAATTTAGCTAAAAGAGTTTTATGCCATTTTTAATTGTTGGAATTGCTTCCTTTAATTAAAAGATAATAAATCTATTTAAAATTTTTAACTTCTTTTCGTTTTATTTTCATCCTCTTCTTCATCTAAATCATCTTCATCTTTTACTTCTTGCTTTTCTTTCTTTTCCTAATTCTCTTCATTCTCTTCGTCTTTTACTTGATTTTTCACTTTTTTCCCCTTAGATTTAGAGCTTTTTTAACATTAAACTTATTCCAAATAAAATAATTTTAATCTTCTTTTAACTAACAACATATAAAATGTTTATTTATAGATAAATGTATTTTAATTTGTTTTTTGTAACTAATTTATATAGTTTAGATCATAGATTACTAATCTCCCAATACTACATTATCAAATCTTTGTTACTATCATTCTTGTATGTATATAAGGCATTCGCAAACCAGATTATACTCAAGCTGATCAAATTTTTCACAGATACAATGTGGATTTTCGATTAGTTAATGTCTGTCTTAATATTCTTTGTGAAAGTTGAAGCTTTAAGTTCTGAGATGGAGATACTAGTTATTATTCTTAGATATTATTTAACTATTTGGGATAGTTAATTTAGAAGAATTATTATATATCATTTAAAATATGGAAGGTAAGTCTCAAGCTAGTTCTTAGTTTGAGAATCAACATCAGAACAAGCGTGTCTTATTCTGTAGTCCGCGTCTCAGAAACTCTCCTATTCTCTATGCCGGCAACTTGAATAGGAACTTGGATAAAAATCAAGGCATAGCTGAGACAGAATTTAACTAAGATTATTAATTATAGAAGACTACTTAAGACTGTTCATTTGTACAAGAATGAGAACTCAATAAGAGCCTCAACTCCGGCCTTCGAAAGTAATCACAAGATTTAAGAGAAGAAGGCTTCAAATTTTTTAATTAAAACAAGAAGCAAAAGAACCAAAAGAACCAAAAGAACCAAAAGAACCAAAAGAACCAAAAGAACCAAAAGAACCAAAAGAACCAAAAGAACCAAAAGAACCAAAAGAACCAAAAGAACCAAAAGAACCAAAAGAACCAAAAGAACCAAAAGAACCAAAAGAACCAAAAGAACCAAAAGAACCAAAAGAACCAAAAGAACCAAAAGAACCAAAAGAACCAAAAGAACCAAAAGAACCAAAAGAACCAAAAGAACCAAAAGAACCAAAAGAACCAAAAGAACCAAAAGAACCAAAAGAACCAAAAGAACCAAAAGAACCAAAAGAACCAAAAGAACCAAAAGAACCAAAAGAACCAAAAGAACCAAAAGAACCAAAAGAACCAAAAGAACCAAAAGAACCAAAAGAACCAAAAGAACCAAAAGAACCAAAAGAACCAAAAGAACCAAAAGAACCAAAAGAACCAAAAGAACCAAAAGAACCAAAAGAACCAAAAGAACCAAAAGAACCAAAAGAACCAAAAGAACCAAAAGAATTTTTATATGTAAAAAATATTAATCTGTAGATATCCTAAAAAGGCATAACCACATTAATTAATTAATTATTATTTATATATTAAAAATGGTTAGCTTCAATAAGGGTTTTATATTATATCCTCAAAGTAGGAGATAAAACCTTAAGTACTTTCTTATACCACGTATTCACTTTAATTAATCCAACCTTCTTTATTACGAACGGAAACCAGACCTATAACACAAGCACTCAGACTACATAGAATCAAATTGCTGATCGAACGAACATGATATAATAATATACACAAAGGGAAAATGATATCAATATATCCATGATTAGACAGACTTCACTAAAAGGAGAATCATAAAATAAGAAAGAAATGAAGTAGTAAAAAATGTCACAAACTAAGTAATAATTGAACAAAAGAATGGACAACTTATTTCAACCAACGTCCCTGAAGACTAAATGGTAAGAGTCTACTAAATGCCTATCATGATCTATATGGTAGTCACAGTTTATTTTAGACACTATTTGATAAACATTGATTTAATAGATAAAAGAGTTCAAAATGATACAAGTGTTAAAGAATCAAATATGGAGTGAACACGGACAAACAGTGGACAAATTAATTGCTAAATAAAACGGAATAGAATATTTGATCTTCAAACATGAATAAGATACAATTCGCTTAATTCAGGGAATAAACTCTCGGTAGAATTCCTATCTAAGCAAGAAACTAATTAGAATACTTTGACATTCATAACTACACAGTTAACTTGATAATAAACGAATATTCAACAAAAAGGAAGTAATAGAAATAATGAGAAAATCTAGAGGAGAAATATAGCATAACCAAACACTAAAATGCTAACAGGTAGCTGTGTAGTGTATCTAGATTAAAGGATATAGAAGAAGCAAAGAGGATGACAGAAGTAATAGACTTGTAAGGAAACAAAATGAGAAAACAACATTCAGTAAATTTTATTTGCTGCCTATGCAAACTGAAAGAGCACACAAACTAACAATACAGAAGGGTGAAAGTAACAAAAAAACTACATACAAGAGTATTAGAGATACTTGAAGGAGAAATGAAATTAACAATAAGCAAACCAGATCTAAAAGAAAAGCAAGCAAATAAGAAGATAATTGAAGAAGGAGAATAAATGATTATAGAGGAAGCAAGAGAAGGAAATAAAGCGAGAAGAATAGAAAAATAATGAAAACAATTAAACAATTAAATAATAAAAAGTTTTTATGCTAAAAGAATAAATAAGAATTATTTTTCATCAAAATAGAATAGGATATATGTAAGGCAGATAGAAAAATGTTAAAGGAATTAAATAAAATAGAAAGTAATAAACTAAATAATAAGATATAATATAAAACAAATCAGATAAAAGGGATAGAATAAAAAATGGAAAGCTTCAAAAAGAGTTTCTATACCACCTCCTCGAAGAAGGAGAGGAAACCAGAAGCAAATATCGGGTAGTCTTCTTACACTTAACCTTTTTCTTAATAATTTTAACAACCTGGAATATGATAGAGCTCCGAAGAACAGAAACAGACTCAGAAAAGCATTCATGTGCTTACTCCAACGTCAGAGGAGAAACCTAGAAAATAGGTGAAATCTACTTTACACCAGGAGGTATCAGAGTTTAACCCTTCTGGCCAATTGAGCATGGAGCAGCTATTTAAAGTTTTACTAAACCTCCAGAAAGAGGTCAAAAAGCTATGGAAGGACAATGAGAAGCTAATGCATTAACTTAACCTAACAGAAGGAATAGAGTCAAGATTCATGTCCTAGGAAAGAGAACTAAGCGCCTTTTGAAACATATCACAAAGTCAAAATAGCTAATCCTAAAATTAGCTTCAGAAACAGACTGAAATGGATAACAGACTCGGAAAAATAGAAGAGAAATTGTGAAAATTAAAGAAAAATCAACTGGAGCTATTCAAATGGAAATCGAAGCCTTAAAAGAGTAAACTCATCAAGGAAAATAATAAAAAATCAAAAAGAAATGTTTGTGCTGTGGAAGCATATGACATCTTTATCGGAAGTGTTGGAAATTATAATAGAAATAAAGAAACTATTGGATAAAAGAACAAAAAAAAAAGCAAAAAGAAGAAGCAAGAATGGGAAGAATGTATTGCAACCCGAATGGTTCAATATACTTGATCAAGATGGAACCATATCAAGTAAAAGGAAGGAAAACCTGGAAAAATCCGAGTTCCTAATCTCGCTAAAATTGGGCGACCCGAACTTTTATTTTTAACAGACAGGGAGCATGAACTGCTGTCATCTTGACGGGTTGAAAATCCCTAAAATGGAAAACTTAAATTAATATTATTATTATTAGAAAATCAGATAAAAGGATAGGATAAGTGATGGTAAAAACGCTATGCCCTAACAGAAGAAATATGAAGCAAGCAAAATAGCATAATGGAGTATGTAAGGAAAAGCATAAATAAAGAAAAAAGCAAAAAGAAATAAAGAAAGCTCAAGAAGAAAAAGAATAAAATGCAAGATAAAAGTGAGAAGCAAACTGAAACTAATTTCAATTAGAATTTACTATGCTAAGAAACAAAAAATGGAAGATTACTCAACAACAAATAATAGGAAAAGACAAAAGAAGAAGAATAGAATAGATAAGAAGAAAGAAAAGATAGATAATAATTGGAAAAAGATAAAAAAGGGGAAAGAACTAATAATGAAAAGACAAAAGAAGAAGAATAGAATAGAAGAAGGAAAGGTGGAGAAGGAAGATGAGTAAAAAGAAGAAAGTGATGAAGAGGAAGCAGAGAGATGGGTGAAAAAGAAGAATAAGATAAATCATAAAAATAGGGACATCAAATGTTAGGGGAGTTAGAAGTGCAAAAGAGGCACTAAAAAAATTAATGACTCAGAAAAGTAACCGCATAATGGCAATATAAGAGATTTAGATTAAAGACTAAAAAGATATGTGTAATATATCAGGATATAAAAATTTAATAAATGCGGGATCAAAAAAAGAGAAATAAATAGCATTCTATGTTTGAAACGATATATGTAAGGAAATTAGAGAAATATAGAATGAACTGAACCAAATGACTCTTTTTGGAGGAGGGAGAGTGATAGCCATTGAAATAATGAGAAAACTGACAGTAATAAATGCATATGCACCTGTTGCAAATGACAACGAATAACAAAAGCAATTCTATAATTTAGTGAATGAATTTAAACTATAAGCAATAGAAAAAGGACTTAATGCAATGATCATAGGAAATTTAAATGCGCACATAGAGAAATGATTACCAAAGAAAACAAACTCAACTGAAAAGAGAATGTTACAGTTCAAGGAACAGAATAATTTAATATGCTCAGACTGAAATAGGTACTTTCGTTCACTAAAACAATGAATATAAAATAGATTACTTTTTAATTGAATAAATAACGAGAGAAAATAAGATAAAAAATGATTTTTATTATTCATACGTAATAGGGGATCATAGATCCGGTATTATATAAGTAAAGATTGGTAAAGAAATAAGAAAACCATTAAAGATAGCAAAAATAAATTATCTAATATTAAAGAAGAGAGATATAAGAAAAGGTGAAGGATTTATACAAGAAAATGTTTAAGAAGAAGAAACTGATAGTCTAAACGGTACATAGACTTATAAATGATGAAAGAAAAAGATATAAGAAGGAGTTTTAATGATATTGAAATAGTTAAAACATAAAACTTTAAGATATATAAATACTCAGAAACAGCAAAATAGTGTAAATAAAACGTTTAGAAAATGAAGCAAACAATCAAAATAAAGAGTAAAGAACAACGAAGAAATAAATGAAAATCAATAAAACGAGAAAATCAGAGAATAGCAAAGAGTAAGACAAGAATATATTTAATCAAGAAAAAAGATAAAAGAAACTAACTTAACATATTTATGGACAATGTAAATAAAGGAAACTTGACAGAATATGGAAGAAACTAAAAAGCCTACTTAAGTTAAAAAATAATTAATGAATATCCTTACCAAAAGAAGATGTTAAGACTTCAGGGATGAATGATAGTAGTTGTATGAGATGGTGATAATACGTTACAAACTAAATTATTAAACAAGAGACAAATAGTGGTAAACGAATATGAAATTTGAGAAAGCATTTAACTAAATGGCAAAATGAAAAGCAGCAGAACCTGATGAAATATAAGTAGGAAGATCTTTAGCAGACGGGGAAAAATGAATAGAGTAAACTGCAAAATGGAAACTAAGATGATTTAAGAGGAAGTTATACCTTATGAGATGAAATAGCAATACATAATATTAACATACAAAAAAGGAGGATAGTCGAACCTGATGAGTTAAAGACCAATCTCTTTATTGAATCATGCTTTAAAATTTATAGACACATGAATTTTCTAGCAATTGTAAGGATATTTACATAATAATGAAAGTGAATATTAATATGGTTTCAAAAAAGTTAAATTATGCGCACTATAAATCTAATAACTAAGAACAGTATAGGAATGATCATTGCGGAGCAAAAAAGATATTTTTGTGATATTTGCTGATATAAAGAAAGTTTATGACTTGGTGCAAGAAAAGATATATGATAAATCCTAAACGATATAAAAGTACCAGAGTAGATAATTAAACTCCTAGCAAACTTCTACTGTGAAGAAGAAATTAAACTGAAAATCAATGATTAAATAAAAATCATTAGTGACAAATAAAGTTCTAAAACAGGGAAGCATAACGTCGTCTATTCTATTTAACTTGATAATAGCAAGATTTCTCCATAATTTCGAAGATTAAAAACTTGGAATTACGATAAACTATAAAAATGAAGAGGGATGAACTTAAGAAATGCACGCAGGATTTTTTGCATATTCAGATGACTTAGCCTCAATTATGGGAATAAATAGAGGAAGTAATCGAAAATTTAACCTAATGGGCAGAAAATTACAAACTGGAAATTGCAGATAATACAAAATGAATGATATGAAAATCAGCAGAAAATAGTAACTGAGAAAATATTGGAAATTCCATCAAAATGCAAAATTTAAAGATCGAAAGAGTAACAACCTTTTAGTGTCTAGGTCATATAATAGAAGAGAAATCAATTTTGAAAAAATATGGAGAATAGACTAGAAGCAGCATAAAAGATGTAAACATGAATATTGGGAAAAATAACAATAAATAAGGGATTAAAACTATATAATGCAGGAATAATGATAAAAACTTTCGTAATCTCAGTTTTTAGTTATGGGACAGAAGCGATTTCTTATTGCGAATAATTTGTAGCAAAATAAGTGATGAAGCAATTAGAAATAATATAGATAAGATTTTTACAACAAACATAGTTACTCCTTTTTAAGTGCAAAATGAGATGCTAGGAAATGAACTGTAGTTTATGAAATTTAAGCATTATCTATGACATAAAACGTTTAGATTAAGAGGCAGATTATTAAAAACTAAGGAAAACAGTAGACGGATTAATGCTCGACCTAAGTAAAGAAGAGAACTTTATATTTAAAGAATATTGCGTGACAATAAAAATTAGAATTAAAAATAAGAGGACAAAGATATATTTATAGGAGTGGTAATAATAATTAAAAAGAGAAGAAAAAAATTAATCGTGCATAATATAGAGTATACGTAGAAGATAGAGAAATAATGGAATAAATTATAACAACATTACAGTATAGAAAAGCATGATTTGATGAATATGTAGTAGAACACCGTAATTACTTCTTAAAAATAGACTTTTATTTTAAGATAAGTTAAATTAAATCTCAATGTGCTTCGTCTATTAATGCTTACATATTCTTTTAAGATTTAGAAAGGGCTATTAAATCATCTGTTCATCCTCTCAAGCGGAATTATTATTGAAGCTAATAAATTTTAATCCATTACTATTTCCTACACTGTCTGTCTGATAACAAAATCATAATAAAAAATAATGGCCCAGCGAACTTCCTTACATTACTCCTTTCCTAAATTTATGCTTTTTAGAATAGCTTCCATTTATAAGAATTAAGATTTAGATTTTTATAATAAGATTCAAATGCTAATATCAGCCTTAAAGGTAATTTAACTTGTCTCAGCTAATCGAAAAGTAAATTTCTTTCTATCGAGTCAAGCATTTTCTCCACGTCATTCTAAATTGCTATTAGTTGGTTTTTACTTGGGCTTACTTTCGAAATAGATTTACTATTTATTGTATTACCCAAATCTACTTAACAGCCTATCTCTGTTTTAAAAATTCCATTCAAAAAATTTAATGGATTAAGTTCCTTTAATATATTAGCTAATATAGTCTCTATGAAAGTTCCCTATCATACAACTCAGTATAACATTAAAAAAGAGGTTGCTCTTCAATTTTTTCAATCATCTTTGTTGTCTTTTTTAAATTGGGATGATTATTGATATGTTAAGCCCATCAGAAATTTTCCAAGTCTAAGAATATTATTCAAAGAGAAATAAAGTATTAAGTTAGATAATCCTCTCCATATTTCAACAATGCTTCTTTAGTTCTATCAGGACCTGCTGTTTTCCGGTTGGAATTTCTTTTATAACTTTTTTAATTTCCTCAACAGCAAAGAGATAAAATCCTTAGTATCTCTAAGACTATTTCTTTTTATATATCTCTTTATTATTTTCATAAACTTTATCAATTTTCCTGTTACTTAAATCCATTAATTAAGCGAAGTTTTCATGCTTATTGAATACAAAGTTCTTCCTTAGTTAAATAATTAATCTTATGTTTATTAGTTAAAATTACTTTATTTTTGCTCTAGAATTAAGAAATTTCTTAGCTTAGGAAATATATCTTTTACCTTTTCATTGAGAAGTAGAAATCTACTGACCCTATTTATTCTAAATCTTCATAAGTTAAATTTGAATTTTTTTAAAAATCCCATAGCTGTATAATGAAGATTGATCATTTATTACTTGACTCTTGTAAATTATATGTGAGTTTCTTCATACACTGAACTAACTCTTGGTCTCACTGTACTTGATTGCTAAATCTCTAGTAAGTCCATAATGTTCCAAATCAGGGATAAATGATCCTTTAAAAAGACAGAGTTATCTTGTATATTGATTTGTATACATAATGCTAACCTTCTAATCTATTGCTATCTATTTTAATTCAATAAAGTTTAAAGAAAATAATTCTTATGCTTCTTCCTATCAATCGAATCTTAAGTCTTCTTACTACTTCTATTATAATTCTATTCTATATGAATAAGTAGGAATATAATCAGTAAACTAGCATAATGTGACTGAAAATTAGGAAATTAGTTACTGTTTAAATGGTTATTTATAATACTACTATCATTGAAGTAATTAAGGAAGTACCTTTATATATGCATGTATTAGTGTTCCTATAGTTTAATACTTCTAGGTCTTTTATATCAATATTTCTTTAAATCTATTTGTATTTTCATAATTTTTATCCTTATTATTTCCGAAATTCACTAGCAGAGCATTTAAGTTTCCTAGTATCTTAAATATCTATAGTATTGTCTAAAGTATCTAACATTTTAGAAGATATTTTGAATACATCTGAAGAGTCTTTTGAGTCATTTTTGCTACAAGTAACTGCTAATCTTTTAGAATGTCTAAAGAAAGTGTTCTTGTTTTAAAGAATTGCGTAGTTATTCTAGAGGAATAGAAGAAACTTGCTAATGGTCTTTTAATAAGCTTACAATCTTATTAGTAAGTTTAAGTTGTAAACTGTAAAAGTCTATGCTTTGGAAGATATCTAACGCTTTAATATGCCAAACCAATTAATAGCAGCATCTTTATAATTAGATTAAGAAGAGTTGCTAAGAATACACTCCTGCGATATTTTTAGATGTCCATTTGATTGTAATGGAGAGTAATAAAGATATATTTTAACTGTTTAAGGTAATATTTATGACTTAGGTAGAAAAACGAAAAATGAAATGAAAGAGAGACTACAAGAGAATGGAGATAAATAGAATGGTAAGTTGATTTCAGCAACTAAACTAATGTTTAGAGATTAGACTAGCAGGTTATATTATTAAGATAAGCTATAATTGATAGTTTAAAATTAAAATTGTAATTAAAATGTGTCAAGTAGATCAGACTTCATCTTTTTCCTTAGTCATGAAATATTCCTAGCTTTATATTTTCTTTTAATGATAAAAATCCTAAGAATTATCATCTTCATTAATTTCATATATATAGCTTTTCTATTTCTAAAAAAATTCATCAGTAAAAGAAACTCCTTTAGAAGGAGAAGGATCTTCATAAATTCCTTCTAGACTTTAAGGTTTCATATAGTCTAGTTTAATTTTTTTTCTTTATTTACTTCTTATTCATTATCTTATTGAAAACATTTTAATAAAGTTCTCCTTTGGTTTAATTATCTATATATACTAATTTTTTTGAAATTGTTATATCTAGTTCTTAACAAAGTAACGTCAGGAATTGCTTGAAAGTTAATTATCGTTCTTTTTTATCATTTTTTCCTTATATTTTTCAACGAAGCTCATGATACCTTTAACACTTCGCATTATACCAAATACTGATCCTAGTATTGCTGAAAGTAGAATCACAGGAGATACTTTTAGAGTTTGCTTCGTAAGCAAAAAGTTTTCACTTAGTGTAAAAACTATTTTCGCATGGAGATTAGCGCTGAACTATACCTCTGTGTTAGTGAATTAAGTTCCTTTAGTATATAAACCAGTATTAACTATATGATAGCCTGTATCCTTATCATGATTCTATTCCTTAGGGTTATTAGTTTCGAAAGCAGAAGGGATTACATTTATTTCTAATTAGGTTGGATTTGATCCTCTAAATAACTTCGAAGAATCGGGATTTATTGTGACGTTTATGCTCGAAACTTCATCTGGAATAGAAGAAGTGGAAGTTATGTTGAATTGTATAAAGGATGAATAAGAATTTTCCTCTGCTAGGTCAAACTAAACGTAAGCAGTATTTTTTATTGCACATAGGTTACATTTGATTTTCACAAGGCAATCTTTTTCAAACTTCTTACATTTTATTTAATCCCAATGGCTTTTGGAAGAATTAAGTATGAATCCTTCCTTTTAAAAGCCAATATTCTAATGGCACTCTGAAAAATCTGCTTATTCATTCTACTAACTTGTACATTATCCCTAATATTAGTTAAACTTAAGTATCATTTATAAATCAGCTGCTACAGATTTGTATTTCTCTTTCATTATCACAGTAGGAATTAAAGCTTTAGCTTCGTTAATGTTATCGAAGAAGAAGTTGAACAAGTTACTCAGAACTAAGGCAATGGCTAGAATATAAAAAATGACAGTGAAAAGTCCTCCAATAGATGTCTTTTGAAGTTTCATAAATTAACCTGTTACATAGTTATGATCTTACTCGTATATATCAAGCTTCTTCAAGCTTTTGTAATACTATCTCTTATAAAAAAAAAATATAACTAATAGAAATATTACCATTAGAATAATCATTCCGATTCAAAAGTTGTACGTAGACACCTTTTCAGGCTGGCCTTGGAAAATTTATGGCTGATTTGAGAATTATCCTCCAGTATTTTTTATATCAATAGGACTTATAGCACCTATAAGACAAATTTTATTATTTGGGCACATAAGACAAAATGATGTTCCTTCTTTTTAGCCATAGTAACCATTTGCACAAGGTTAGCATTACTTGAATGAATGTGCGCCTTAGGAAGGTTATTCTGTTCCTTTAGGACATGGTTAGCATTGATGACTTAAATTCGAATGTGTACCCATAGGGCATAATTCGCATATTCCTTTTTCATTTTCATAGGATCCATCACTACAAGGTCATCCACATATACTATTATTCGAAGAGCATGCTTTAGGAATATCATATATTCAGAATTAATTCTAAGCTCTAAAGTCATTGTTAATTCAACCAAAGGTATAAACCCCTCCAAATAGCAAAAGCATTCTTTTATAATAAGCCATAGCATGTCCATAAACATTAGGTGGCCACAATTTATTTTCTTACCTCGTTAATTCAGCATATATCTCATTTTCTCTTTGTCAATCAATGCCAAAAAGATTTTCTTAAGGAAAAAGTCCTCAAATTTATCCTCCAAAGTAAGCTAAATAGTTATCAACAGCTCCATAAGCAGTTTTACCTCTTCCTACTATATTTTTCTTAATATAGAATTTATTTCTTTTAGCATCATACACAAAAACTTAATCATTCTACCAGTCCCCACTCTAGTATCCTTACATTATATAAACTTAACTATCAAACGAATAAAGGCTACAGTATTAAATATGGACTGGATAAGGTTTATTTTTGTTTAAATGCGTTCATTCACTTGACCCTACATCGTATCTTCATAGCTCATTAGTAATACCTGATGTTGTTTTTCCTCCAAATATATAAAAATTCTTTCCTACCATTGTACCACATGGACCTTTTCTAACAATTGGAGAATTTATCTATTCTAAGAGTTCCCAAGTTAATGTAATGGTGTTATATTTATATAAATCGTTTAAATTTCCTGCTTGGCCCGTTCCACCGTATAGTATTAAAAAGTTTCCATGGACTACTGAAATATGACCATATCTAGGTTCAGGTAGTTAACCATTTACTTTGGGTTCATACCATTTTCACTTCTCTAAATCGAGTCTATAAAGTTTACCCAAAATTTGATTTTTGGAGTTCAATCCTCCAAATATGTAAGCATTACCTGATATAATGTTCATGCTATGGTATTAAAGTGGATCAGGAGCATTAAAACTATTAGATACTACTTCTCACTTTAGCTATGGTTTTGATAAATCTATGATAGAAACATCATTTACAATATTTTACTCCAAAATACCGCAAGAAACTCATATTTTTCTATCATAGCATATACCAGCGTGCTACTCTCTCTTTCATCCATCCCAACTTTCTATCTATAATTATGTCCATTTCAAACTGTTATGGTTTGAGTAGTCTAGTTCTCAAGCCTCTGGAATATCTTAGTAATCTAAATCTGATCAGCCTGATGTGATGTAGAACTTTTTAGTATCGTTAAAAAAGCAAGATCCTGATTAAAATTATCCTCCAGGATGAGGTTAAACAGTTTACTTTCTCCATACTAAGGTTTTTAGATCTAAAATGTACATATCGAAGTCTTGAACTGATCCTCAGTTCCTTAAAATTAGTTCATTATTATCAATTATCATATTCGAATAACTTTAATGCTTTGGTTGCGGACCTGTAGTTTCTAACTGCTACCACTTGTTTTCTCTGAAGTTATAAACTCATAAGTCATCAAGATAGTTAAAATTTCCGGTGCCTCCAAATATGTATAGTAGATAATCTCTAGTTTCACGCTAGACCAGGAAAGAAGCAGCTGAATGTCGAGATTCAGGAGCAAATCCTATGGGTTAGATTTATTATCATTTTTAGTCTTGAACGTAAAACTTTCATATATCGTTCTCTATTCCATACCTAGTTGCACCACCAAAGATTACCATTATTTCTTCACTATCAAGAAATTAAGCCACACCATTATAACGAGGCTCAGGTTGATAAGAACTTGACAGGGCTAACTAGTATCATTTCATCTATTTCATATCGAACTTCCAAGTATCGTCAAAAATAACTCCTTCATCTGCTTTTCCCATTGAAATTAAAAAGTAGCCACGTAGCCTGCTTAAACATCTAAGTGGATCATATCTCTTTGAAGGGGGATTTAAACTATCAGGAAAAGTTCTTCACTAAGCTAATGAAAGAGTAAAGAAGAAAATTAAGTAGAGACTAAGCATTTTATAATAATGAATCAACTAAAATTAATTTAAGGGCAAAATAAAAATTCAACTGAAACTATTGAAATTTTATTCTAATTTCAAATAAGCTGCATATCTAGTTAATGGCCTATTACAAAAAAATTAGCATATGTAGATTTAGAAAGTACGGTGTAATTAAAAAATTTTATCACTAGATTCTAAATCAAACCAGTAATCCTAGTAGTAACAAGAGGGCAGAAGTTGAATTTTAATAGCAACTAAATAAAAAATCTTAGAAGCTTACAATATACTATAATAAATGCCTTTGATGACTAAGGATACGATATAAGTTATTAAACAGAACGGAGTAAAAATTAAAGCTTAAAATGTATTTTAAACTATTTTATTAGTATATTTTAATCTTAAGAAGATATCTAATCACACTTACCTTTTATAGCAGTAAAAATTAAGAGTATAAATAAAGACCAGAATCCACTCCTTATTGATAGAAGAATAAAAATAGTAGCAAGAAGTTTGGTATTTAGGTTTTAGAAAGTTTGAGAACTATCAGTGTAAGAATATTCCAGTGATGAGGTTTATGCAATCTGAACTATTTCTTGTAATTATATAAATTTCTCTTATTTTAGAAGATATTTTTAGCCTTCGATTAGCAATCAATCAGTTCTATCATCTTATTACATACCATATGCCAATTAAAAATTTTCTAAGTATATAAAGCATAAAAAATCTGATTTAATCCCAATTTTCAGATTAACTATCTCTCGATTTAGTTAGAGTGACATTATATAATAAATATAAGTAATTAGTATTTAGAGATAAGGATAATTTTAGTAGTAGCAGTATTAATTATTTCAACTAAAGAGCAAAATAAATACTATATAATGACTTTCAATGAACGAAAAGATATTTGTGGAACGGTATAATATTTACTTTATATAATACTCAGATAAGTATAGTCATAAATTCAATGAGTGGATTAGCATTTTCTAAATCATATAGGAGTAAAATTGCTAGGTGGTCGGAATAAACACTCTGTAATGTCGTGCAAAGGTATGAAATATTTGGAAGAAAAGTAACTGAAAATATCAAAGATATGGACATAACTAAGAATCGTGGCTGTAAGATCATCAAGTTTACTGTATCAGTCAAAAAGTTTTGTCTAGTAGTAAAATAAATAAACGAGTTTGGCAAAGAGAATTTAAGAGTGTCAAGTGTTTAATACTTAATGAACTTGACAGTAAAGTATAGCACACTTTTAGTATTTTAATAGGAGATTTGGAACAATAGAGTAAGTGTCTTTTGAAAGTACTTTAAGATCAGTAAGTCAAATAATAAAAGAAAGCTAGTCAGCAGGTTTTGGTTAATAAAAGAAACAAGTGTGCTAATGAGAAGAAGTAAGGAGAAACTAAATTTTGACTGAAGAGGATTGTTACAGGAGGAAAGTATCAAAAGAAGAGCGAAGAACGAAGGGAACGAAAGGTGATAAAAGGCAAAGAGCAAAGAACGAAGGGCGAAGGATGAATAACGAGAGATGAAAGGCGAAAGGTGAAGGGTGAAGGGTGAAGGGCTAAAATAGTTTTAATGTTGAACTGAAAAAAGCGAAGAAGAGTTGGCGAAAAAAGGATAAGAGTTCAAATGATATAAAAAAGGAAGAAGGACTAAGGGTAATATTTTTATTAGGGTTGAGTTGAATAGTTTTAAGAGTACAAATGATATGAAAAGCGAGCAACATTTCTTAGATCGAGTTGAATAAGGTTAAGTTTAAAATCAAGAAAAATTAGCAATAATAAGAAACAAGATGATATTGAAAAATAAGAATAAATCAATTCTTTCAGAATTTCTAAAAATAATAATTAATATATTCGAGAAGTGAAAGAATATAAATAAACATTAAAAAAGATTTAAAATAATCAGACAAAAGATATCTGATCTTAGAAATAATTTTATAGTTCTTAATAATTAAATAACCAAAATGTATTATTTATAAACATAAGATAAGTTAGAAATTTTAATAATATAAAAGTTCTAATATTACATTAATAGTCAAGATATTTCATCATTTTTGTATGATATTTCTTATTATTACCAGAAGGATTTAGTAATTAGATGGAAAGTTGAAAATATGGTCTTTTGTTATTCTTAAGTTTGATTCCTCTTCTGTGCATATTACCAATCTAAAATTTGCTTAATAAGTTGGAAATTTTATGATCGAATTTATCTTGACTATTGATATGCCTTTTATTATGGACTAAAACTTGTCGAAATAAGATTAGAGGAAAAGGATATCACTGTAGGTTTAAAGTTAAGCAAGCTTATAAAAGTTAATCTCAAGCTAATAGTTGTATTGTAATATCAATAGATTAATGGGGCTTTACTTATAAACTTCAACTTTAATTTTATTCTTTGAAGCTAATTATCTTACTTTTACTATGGATATGCACTCTACCAAAAGTAATTCAAAAATTTTCAAATTTTCTTCCTTTTTGTATTCTTATGCTCTCCAGCAGAATTTGGTTTGCTTAAATTTGCTCATTTCACTATTTATGTCGGTGAATATATAAACTTACCATTCTTTTCTACATGTTTAGGCTAAATGCACAGGTAATTTCAATTAACACTTTCAGGCATCTTTATTTAAGCTTGCTAATATTAAAATCAGATGCCAGTATCTTCTGAATATCTTACAATTAATAGATATAAATACTTATTTTTAACTATGCTATAACTTAGTTTACTTAATGTGTATTGATATATATATGTTATAAATTAAAGAAAGCGCTTGTCTTCAACACTTTTACTGAAACCTTCAACTTCTACTCTTCTCACTTAAATCTAGCTTAATATCTATCTTTCCCTTAATTTTCAGTTTATACTAATAGGCTTTGCTCTAGGTCTTTTCTATAAATGCTAATAAAGAAGTCTTTTAATTAAGAAGCTTGGGTATGCTATTATCTTATTTTGGTACACTATAACTTTTCCTAAAGTTATCTTCCATATATTTAGATGATAATTTTTCTCTAATTATCATAAAAAGCTTTCTTATCCTGCCACTCTATAATAATAGAATTAGTATATAGTCTATAAGATTTAGTTTTTACCTTTTGATATTATACACCAAAATATAGACTTCAACATTGATTTAGATTTCCTAATGGGACAGATTATTAGTCTAGTAATCAATAATAAGAGTAGTTAAGCAATTATATCCAGATAAATTAAATAAGATTAAGTATCTTTTATTAGCTAGATATCTATTAATAAATCTATATAATTTAGCAAAGTATTATAAAGCTTAATCTTAACTACTGTAACAGGATTTATTTCTCTCTTATCTTTACTATTTGACTCTTTGAAGATACCTTTTTGCATGACCAGGTGCTTAATTGCTTTACTTTCTTTTGGTATTTTAAGGAAATATTATGATCAAGTTGATTAGTCCTTTAACATTTGCAACTTCAAATATAAGGGGAGAGAATAATGTTGAGAATAGTAAAGATTGATAAAAATAGTCAAATACACTTTTTTAAACTGAAGGTACAAAATATTCAGATAATAAGTTTTTAAATCCTTCTTAAGTAGATAATCAAAGATAATATAGAATATTCAGCAGACAATCCTACAAGATTATTCCGAGAACATTAAGTAGCTTTAATAACAAAAATCATCATAAAAGATAAGCAGAATTGACACAAATACGCAATAAAAACTGAAAAGGTAGAAATTTTCAATTTACTAGATAAATAAGAATTAGATTGATCAATTAGCAGGGAGCTTAATTATCTTATGTGTATCATTAAGAAGAATTAATTATAGATTTAAACTTCAACATAGTTATAAGAAATAATAAAGGTATATATTTAAAGCATCGTAATACTCTACTATTATTAACTTCTTAAAATTACCTTTCCAGCCTTTTATGTTCTATTAAGTAGGATAAAGATAATTATGTCAATCATTTAACTAAAAATGAGTGTAATAATAATAAGCTTTAAGAGTTTCAATATTTGGTAATATTGAGAAATAATTGAATAATTACTTGGAAATAACACTCAATCTACTCTAAAAATAATAGCTTGTGCTCATCAAATCTCTTAGTCTTAATCATCTTACTATATATTCCAATTACAGATTTCTTCATTGAGTTCTTCTTCATCCAAGGAATAATTTAGTTTTCATTTGAAAATTTGAAGATCTCTAAGAGTCTTTTAAGTAATCTTTTATGAAAGACTTTGATGAATTTGTCAATTTTAGAATTACTTTTTAGTTTAGTTTTGGGTTAATGGTGTTACTGTGTTTTAAAACTAATTTTTAGTTTCTGTAATTATTTTACAGTTAATAAATGCTTAAATAGTATCCTTATAATAAAAGCATTTTAATATGTGTTTATATTAATCAAATATTAACTACTTAAGCAGAAGAAATCACTTTATTAAATGTTAATTAAAAGAAGTTACTGATATATGAATCAGATTTTTCATTTTAATTATGCTCATAAAATTCAAGCATCGTTCTTTTCATCTTCTAACTTTTCCCCATTTTTTCTTTCGCTTTCTTGCTGTTCTTCTTTAGGCTCCAATTGGCAATTTTTTTTTTTTCCAACAATTTAAATAGTTATTTTAGTAGATTCCTGTGAAAAATTTTTATTCGAAGATCTGCATCTGTTTATTAATGAGAAGTGAGCTTCTAGTTTATGTAGAGTTAGTCATAAGATATTAGTTTCTCAAAGTCAGGAAATTGATTAAAAAAGATTTTTACGTGAGTCCAAATAGTAGATACATTTGAAGATATGCTTAAATGTGTCTTAACTTCCGCATGAACACATTTTCCTCAGGATAATTAGTCATATTAAATAATATTAAAAGTAATAGGATTAAGTGAGCAACTTAAAGGTTGAAATATTCATTTCCTATATTTCTTGCTAAGTTTAGTATAATTTATATCAGGAAATTATTTAGACCATAAAGTTGCTCTCTGAATATCAGTGTAGTGGGCATATCTCTATAGTGTAGAGTTGCTTCTTAATAAATTTGTTTCTTGCTTTATCTTCAATAAATTTCTCAATAGAAAGTTAGTTAAAAATAATTATTAGATATCATTATTAATTCCATAAAACTAAGCCATCTTTTTTACTTACTAAAAGTACTAAGATTTTAAGTTAAAATTACATCCAAAGAGTCTTCCTGTATCTGATTCTAGATAAGTTCTAGCTTCTTTTGTAATTTAAGTAGAATCGGAAAAAACGTTTAACCATAATGCATTCAAAAGGTATCCAGTTGAAATTTATGTAGCAAAACTCATTAAAGACAGATAGACAACCGTAAAACCTTGCTCGCCATTGAACGTTTACTATGGTTTATCTCCTCTTTCATACATTTTAAGCCTTTCATAACAGTTCAATTTGCCAACTTTCCACCATACTTGATCTTAGACAGTATAAACATATGACAGAGCATTTTGAAATGTCAGGAAGTAACACTACCACATAAACGGAATGTACTGAATTAAGTTGGAATATGGAATTATCTAATTTCATTTAAAAAATGAAATGAGTAAACTTTCAGCTTATAAGGGAAATTATCTCTTAGTAAGGCATTTATTAAATGTCGTGTAAATTACCTAATAAAACGCACTTTAATCGATGTATCTGTTAATCGTAGCGATGATTTACTACATAGAGACATTCCTAGAAGAAATTTTGATTAATATCAAATTAGGTAAATAAATAAATTTGATTATGGAGAACGTAGAACCTCGTTGGTGTACAGCTCTTTCCATATTTTAATATATGTCCGTTTCTTCAAGTAAGTCTTCAGGTATAGAAATTCTTTCTTTCTAGTTACATGTCTTCATCATTTTCCTCCACATGATTTCTTGTTCTAATTTCTTCTATCTATCTTAACTTTATCAGATTTTTATTTCAGCTTAATTTATTTTTCTTTAATATCTTGCTAATTTTCGTTTCTAATTATTTTCTTCTTAATCAAGCTTTTATAAACTCAAAAAAATTATCCTTTTCCTGCTCTATAGTTTTTCCTATTTCTTTTTTTCATTCAATTTTCTTTTCTATGTATCCTTTTTTTTCTGATATATCTTTGATATATTCTTTTATTATCAAGTCTGTTTTAGCTCTTTTTTACTCTTCTTAGGTTCTAATGAATTTCTCGAATTTGGCCGTATCTCATATTATATCAAATAGTTCCCCTCCTTATCTCTCTACTTAAATGTCTCTTAGATTTCAAATACATAATCATCTTCCTTCTTTGTATTCTGAACATTTTTCTATGATATACCTTTCATTTTCTCTTGCATCATTATACTCTATGTTCTCAAAATGTTCGACCTAAGTAAAGAAGAGAACTTTATATTTGAATAATATTGCATGACAATAAAATTAGAATTAAAAATTGAGGAAAAAGATATATTTATAGATGATGATAATAATAATTAAAAAGGGAAGAAAAATACTAATCCGTCTACTGTTTTCCTTAGTTATCTAATAATCTGCCTCTTAATCTAAACGTTTTATGTCATAGATAATGCTTAAATTTCATAAACTACAGTTCATTTCCTAAAATCTCATTTTGCACATAAAAAGAGGCATCTATGATTGTTCGTAAAGACCTTCTCTATATTATTTCTAATTGCTTCATCACTTATTTTACTACAAATTATTCGCAATAAGAAATCGCTTCTGTCCTATAACTAAAAACTGAGATTACAAAAGTTTTTATCATTATTCCTGCATTATATAGTTTTAATCCCTTATTTATTGTTATTTTTCCCAATATTCATGTTTACATCTTTTATACTGCTTCTAGTCTATTCTCCATATTTTTTCAAAATTGATTTCTCTTCTATTATATGACCTAGACACTAAAAGGTTGTTACTCTTTCGATCTCTAAATTTCTCATTTTGATGGAATTTCCAATATTTTCTCAGTTACTATTTTCTGCTGATTTTCATATCATTCATTTTGTATTATCTACAATTTCCAGTTTGTAATTTTCTGCCCATTAGGTTAAATTTTCGATTACTTTCTCTATTTATTCCCATAATTGAGGCTAAGTCATCTGAATATGCAAAAAATCCTGCGTGTATTTCTAAAGTTCATCTCTCTTCGTTTTTATAGTTTATCGTAATTCCAAGTTTTTAATCTTCGAAATTATGGAGAAATCTTGCTATTATCAAGTTAAATAATCTCGGCGACGTTATGCTTCCCTGCTTTAGAACTTTATTTGCCACGAATGATTTTTATTTAATCATTGTTTTTCAGTTTAATTTCTTCTTCACAGTAGAAGTTTGCTAGGAGTTTAATTATCTACTCCGGTACTTTTATATCGTTTAGGATTTATCATATATCTTTTCTTGCACCAAGTCATAAACTTTCTTTATATCAGCAAATATCATAAAAACATCTTTTTTGCTCCGAATTGATCATTCTTATACTGTTCTTAGTTATTAGATTTATAGTGCGCATAATTTACCTTTTTTGAAACCATATTAATATTCACTTTCATCGTTATGTAGATATCCTTACAATTGCTAGAAAATTCACGTGTCTATGAATTTTAAAGCATGATTCAATAAAGAGATTGGTCTTTAACTCATCAGGTTCGACTATCCTCCTTTTTTGTATATTAATATTATGTATTGCTATTTCATCTCATAAGGTATTACTTCCTCTTAAATCATCTTAGCTTCCATTTTGCAAGTTACCTCTATTCATTTTTCCCCGTCTGCTAAAGATCTTCCTACTTATATTTCATCAGGTTCTGCTGCTTTTCATTTCACCATTTAGTTAAATGCTTTTTCAAATTTCATATTCGTTTACCACTATTTGTCTCTTGTTTAATAATTTAGTTTGTAACGTATTATCACCATCTCATACAACTACTATCATTCATCCCTGAAGTCTTAACATCTTCTTTTGGTAAGGATATTCATTAATTATTTTTTAACTTAAGTAGGCTTTTTAGTTTCTTCCATATTCTGTCAAGTTTCCTTTATTTACATTGTCCATAAATATGTTAAGTTAGTTTCTTTTATCTTTTTTCTTGATTAAATGTATTCTTGTCTTACTCTTTGCTATTCTCTGATTTTCTCGTTTTATTGATTTTCATTTATTTCTTCGTTGTTCTTTACTCTTTATTTTGATTGTTTGCTTCATATTCTAAACATTTTATTTACACTATTTTGCTGTTTCTGAGTATTTATATATCTTAAAGTTTTATGTTTTAACTATTTCAATATCATTTAAACTCCTTCTTATATCTTTTTCTTTCATCATTTATAAGTTTATTTACCGTTTAAACTATCAGTCTCTTCTTCTTAGACATTTTCTTGTATAAATCCTTCACCTTTTCTTATATCTCTCTTCTTTAATATTAGATAATTTATTTTTGCTATCTTTAATGGTTTTCTTATTTCTTTACCAATCTTTACTTATATAATACCGGATCTATGATCCCCTATTACGTATGAATAATAAAAATCACTTTTTATCTTCTTTTCTCTCGTTATTTATTCAATTAAAAAGTAATCTATTTTATATTCATTGTTTTAGTGAACGAAAGTACCTATTTCAGTCTGAGCATATTAAATTATTTTGTTCCTTGAACTGTAACATTCTCTTTTCAGTTGAGTTTGTTTTATTTGGTAATCATTTCTCTATGTGCGCATCTCAATTTCCTATGATCATTGCATTAAGTCCTTTTTCTATTGCTTATAGTTTAAATTCATTCACTATATTATAGAATTGCTTTTGTTATTCGTTGTCATTTGCAACAGGTGCATATACATCTATTACTGCCAGTTTTCTCATTATTTCAATGGCCATCAAACTTCATCCTCCAAAAAGAGTCATTTAGTTCAGTTCATTCTATATTTCTCTAATTTCCTTACATATATCGTTTCAAACATAGAATGCTATTTATTTCTCTATTTTTGATCCCGCATTTATTAATTTTTATATCCTGATATATTACACATATCTTTTTAGTCTTCAATCTAAATCTCTTATATTACCATTATGCGGTTACTTTTCTGAGTCATTAATTTTTTTAGTCCCTCTTTTGCACTTCTAACTCCCCTAACATTTGATGTCCCTATTTTTATGATTTATCTTATTCTTCTTTTTCACCCATCTCTCTGCTTCCTCTTCATCACTTTCTTCTTTTTACTCATCTTCCTTCTCCACCTTTCCTTCTTCTATTCTATTCTTCTTCTTTTGTCTTTTCATTATTAGTTCTTTCCCCTTTTTTATCTTTTTCCAATTATTATCTATCTTTTCTTTCTTCTTATCTATTCTATTCTTCTTCTTTTGTCTTTTCCTATTATTTGTTGTTAAGTAATCTTTCATTTTTTGTTTCTTAGCATAGTAAATTCTAATTGAAATTAGTTTCAGTTTGCTTCTCACTTTTATCTTGCATTTTATTCTTTTTCTTCTTGAGCTTTCTTTATTTCTTTTTGCTTTTTTCTTTATTTATGCTTTTCCTTACATATTCCAATATGCTATTTTGCTTGCTGCATATTTATTCTGTTAGGGCATAGCGTTTTTACCATCACTTATCCTATCCTTTTATCTGATTTTCTAATAATAATAATATTAATTTAAGTTTTCCATTTTAGGGATTTTCAACCCGTCAAGATGACAGCAGTTCATGCTCCCTGCTGTTAAATATAAAGCTTCGGGTCACCCAATTTTAGTGAGATTTGGAACTCGGATTTTTCCAGGTTTTCCTTCCTTTTACTTGATATGGTTCCATCTTGATCAAGTATATTGAACCATTCGGGTTGCAATACATTCTTTTCATTATTGCCTCTTCTTTTTGCTTTTTTTTTGTTCTTTTATCCAATAGTTTCTTTATTTCTATTATAATTTCCAACACTTCCGATAAAGATGTCATATGCTTCCACAGCACAAACATTTCTTTTTGATTTTTTATTATTTTCCTTGATGGGTTTACTCTTTTAAGGCTTCGATTTCCATTTGAATAGCTCCAGTTGATTTTTCTTTAATTTTCACAATTTCTCTTCTATTTTTCCGAGTCTGTTATCCACTTTAGTCTGTTTCTGAAGCTAATTTTAGGATTAGCTATTTTGACTTTGTGATATGTTTCAAAAGGCGCTTAGTTCTCTTTCCTAGGACATGAATCTTGACTCTATTCCTTCTGTTAGGTTAAGTTAATGCATTAGCTTCTCATTGTCCTTCCATAGCTTTTTGACCTCTTCCTGGAGGTTTAGTAAAACTTTAAATAGCTGCTCCATGCTCAATTGGCCAGAAGGGTTAAACTCTGATACCTCCTGGTGTAAAATAGATTTAACCTTTTTTCTAGGTTTCTCCTCTGACGTTGGAGTAAGCACATGAGTGCTTTTCTGAGTCTGTTTCTGTTCTTCGGAGCTCTATCATATTCCAGGTTGTTAAAATTATTAAGAAAAAGGTTAAATGTAAGAAGACTACCCGATATTTGCTTCTGGTTTCCTATCTTTCTTCGAGGAGGTGGTATAGAAACTCTTTTTGAAGCTTTCCATTTTTTATTCTATCCCTTTTATCTGATTTGTTTTATATTATATCTTATTATTTAGTTTATTACTTTCTATTTTATTTAATTCCTTTAACATTTTTCTATCTGCCTTACATATATCCTATTCTATTTTGATTAAAAATAATTCTTATTTATTCTTTTAGCATAAAAACTTTTTATTATTTAATTGTTTAATTGTTTTCATTATTTTTCTATTCTTCTCGCTTTATTTCCTTTTCTTGCTTCCTCTATAATCATTTATTCTCCTTCTTCAATTATCTTCTTATTTGCTTGCTTTTCTTTTAGATCTAGTTTGCTTATTGTTAATTTCATTTCTCCTTCAAGTATCTCTAATACTCTTGTATGTAGTTTTTTTTTGCTGATTCCACCCTTCTGTATTGTTAGTTTGTGTGCTCTTTCAGTTTGCATAGGCAGCAAATAAAATTTACTGAATGTTGTTTTCTCATTTTGCTTCCTTACAAGTCTATTACTTCTGTCATCCTCTTTGCTTCTTCTATATCCTTTAATCTAGATACACTGCACAGATACCTGTTAGCATTTTAGTGTTTGGTTATGCTATATTTCTCCTCTAGATTTTCTCATTATTTCTATTACTTCCTTTTTGTTTGAATATTCGTTTATTATCAAGTAAACTGTGTAGTTATGAATGTCAAAGTATTCTAATTAGTTTCTTGCTTAGATAGGAATTCTACCGAGAGTTTATTCCTGAATTAAGCGAATTGTATCTTATTCATGTTTAAAGATCAAATATTCTATTCCGTTTTATTTAGCAATTAATTTGTCCACTGTTTGTCCGTGCTCACTCCATATTTGATTCCTTAACACTTGTATCATTTTGAACTCTTTTATCTATTAAATTAATGTTTATCAAATAGTGTCTAAAATAAACTGTGACTACCATATAGATCATGATAGGGATTAGTAGACTCTTACCATTTAGTCTTCAGGGACGTTGGTTGAAATAAGTTGTCCATTCTTTTGTTCAATTATTACTTAGTTTGTGACATTTTTTACTACTTCATTTCTTTCTTATTTTATGATTCTCCTTTTAGTGAAGTCTGTCTAATCATGGATATATTGATATCATTTTCCCTTTGTGTATATTATTATATCATGTTCGTTCGATCAGCAATTTGATTCTATGTAGTCTGAGTGCTTGTGTTATAGGTTTGGTTTCCGTTCGTAATAAAGAAGGTTGGATTAATTAAAGTAAATACGTGGTATAATAGTACTTAAGGTTTTATCTCCTACTTTGAGGATATAATATAAAACCCTTATTGAAGCTAACCATTTTTAATATATAAATAATTAATTAATTAATTAATGTAGTTATGCCTTTTTAGGATATCTACAGATTAATATTTTTAATATATAAAAATTCTTTTGGTTCTTTTGGTTCTTTTGGTTCTTTTGGTTCTTTTGGTTCTTTTGGTTCTTTTGGTTCTTTTGGTTCTTTTGGTTCTTTTGGTTCTTTTGGTTCTTTTGGTTCTTTTGGTTCTTTTGGTTCTTTTGGTTCTTTTGGTTCTTTTGGTTCTTTTGGTTCTTTTGCTTCTTGTTTTAATTAAAAAATTTGAAGCCTTCTTCTCTTAAATCTTGTGATTACTTTCGAAGGCCGGAGTTGAGGCTCTTATTGAGTTCTCATTCTTGTACAAATGAACAGTCTTAAGTAGTCTTCTATAATTAATAATCTTAGTTAAATTCTGTCTCAGCTATGCCTTGCTTTTTATCCAAGTTTCTATTCAAGTTGCCGGCATAGAGAATAGGAGAGTTTCTGAGACGCGGACTACAGAATAAGACACGCTTGTTCTGATGTTGATTCTCAAACTAAGAACTAGCTTGAGACTTACCTTCCATATTTTAAATGATATATAATAATTCTTCTAAATTAACTATCCCAAATAGTTAAATAATATCTAAGAATAATAACTAGTATCTCCATCTCAGAACTTAAAGCTTCAACTTTCACAATGAATATTAAGACAGACATTAACTAATCGAAAATCCACATTGTATCTGTGAAAAATTTGATCAGCTTGAGTATAATCTGGTTTGCGAATGCCTTATATACATACAAGAATGATAGTAACAAAGATTTGATAATGTAGTATTGGGAGATTAGTAATCTATGATCTAAACTATATAAATTAGTTACAAAAAACAAATTAAAATACATTTATCTATAAATAAACATTTTATATGTTGTTAGTTAAAAGAAGATTATAATTATTTTATTTAGAATAAGTTTAATGTTAAAAAAGCTCTAAATCTAAGGGGGAAAAAGTGAAAAATCAAGTAAAAGATGAAGAGAATGAAGAGAATTAGGAAGAGAAAGAAAAGCAAGAAGTGAAAGATGAAGACGATCTAGATGAAGAAGAGGATGAAAATAAAACGAAAATAAGTTAAAAATTTTAAATAGATTTATTATCTTTTAATTAAAAGAAGCAATTCCAACAATTAAAAATGGCATAAAACTCTTTTAGCTAAATTTAAATTTAAGAACTTTGATTTCTAAGATATCTTAGATTCCTAGATTATCTAAGATTATCTAAGATTTTTTCTTATTAATCAAGATCAACTTAGCTATCATTTATGACATTTATTAAAAGTAAATTTAAGCAATTACTAGTAAGATCTTTCTCAATAGTAAATGCTTTCAGATAATAATAGTTATTAAAATATAAAAATATGGATGTAAGTCTAAATCAGGATAACTAACAGGTAATCTGGTGTAGTGTATGCTACATCGCGAG
The DNA here is from genome assembly GCA_946699065.1 of Loxodes magnus. Classification (NCBI taxonomy): domain Eukaryota; phylum Ciliophora; class Karyorelictea; order Loxodida; family Loxodidae; genus Loxodes; species Loxodes magnus. Next base: position 338,179 of record CAMPDV010000134.1, on the reverse strand, counting down.
TAATCTCACACTAGATATCACCATGGGAAAGGGCGGATAAGCACGGAAGAGACAGCATAGCATGCTTTAGGGTTATTGCTAGCATTGTGAAAGTTTGACTGACAGGCCTATTAATGACTTAAATACTAATTCTTATTTGAATCTTATTCAAGAAGACTGGAGCATTTGGTTCTAGATTTAGGAATAAATTTTAATAAGAAATTCCATTTGGAGAAGCTGATGTGACTCATTGAACGAATAGAATGAACAACATGAATTATGAAATCATTTTTTTAATTAAATATTGAAAGACATACGCGTCAACGAGGTACTACGAGCTCTATAATCATATTTATTAGGGAAATCTTGAGGTATAAAGGAGCAAAATACCTGCAAATTTAAGGAATCAAATATAAAATAAAGCTTTAATTGAAAAACTTAACTCCGAAGGTAAAAATCTCACAACTATCAATTTCTTTGACAAAAAATAATTAAAATTAACGAATAAAATAAAATAATTCTAATCTGCTGCAATTACTTCATCAGTTAAATTTGAACTACATTCATAGCAAATAAAATTAAGAGGAATAAAGGGAAAAATATCTGAAATCAATAAGGATCTTAAGAAGCAATTATTTCTAATTAAAACTAAACCTTGAGGTAAGGATTAATAATACTGAACTAATATGATTTCAGATTAATTTAAAAGATGGATATGAGTCATGAGAAAGTTAACGACTTAGCTTTTAAGAGGAAAGCTAGAAATCTAAATTTAATTCCTTCAGTTAAACGCAAGAATTCGAGAAAAATGCAAACAAGATAGAATCTTTTAATAGCTACATTTAGATTTAGGTTAAAATGTAAACCTAAAGTCAATTGTAATAGTAAAAGCGATAAAAAGTGTTGTGGTAGAGAGGCTTAAATGGAAAATTTTACTTAAACAACTGTTAAAATATTTAAAATAAGAATCTAAATTTCGAGCAATAAAATATTAAACTAGCTTGCTTAAACTGAAGCAAGTTCTGATACAATTTCTTGTGGAGCTATAACTGATAATACTTTGCAATAACATGGTTTTTCTTTCTGGGAATTATAAAATCTTAAATAATTTAAATCTTAAAGAATAGAAATTTTATTAAGATGCAATATGAAGGATGTGTGTGACGTCTACTGAGCATATATATTTTGAAGATTAAGAGAGTAACATTGATGAACAGAAATTTCCAATTTATAATTAAGAAATATTAAAATAGATAATGATACGAGAAATAGTGTCTTCTTACAGATTAAGAAACTTTAGTTACAATTTTTAGTATAATTTGAAATAAAAGTTCTATTAAATATAGCACTCTGAAATTAGTATTATTGGGGATAAGATATCTATTAACATATTTCTTAATGTTAAACTCTACAAAATTTATTCTAAGAATTTAAAGTTTTAGGAGTTAAGATTTACTTAAACTCTTAACTTAAAACCAAATTATATTAGTCAAAACTTCCTGACTTGAAGATAGCTTTAATAAATTGATTTAAGAATTAAATATTTTCATTCTAAGTTGCTTTGTAGAAGAATTTAGTACTTTAGATCAAAATAGCGATAAATAAAATCTCTATGAAACTATTGAAATTTGATTTATTATATTATGTTATTGGTTAAACCGTACCACTTAGATGGTAATTCAGTAAATAAAAATAGATAAATAACTATTATAATAATATGGTAAATTATTTTGTCCATAACTATATATTATAGAAACTAATTACGATAAGTTCTAACTTACTACATATCCAGATTTACAATTCCCAAATAATTATTTGCATTTTCTAGTCTGGAGCTCAAGGTGGAGCAATGCCAAATAGATTAAAATTAGCAAATAACAATATGAATTAAGAATCAAATATATAGGGGACCTCTTAGTGGAGGTTTTTGTCTAATTTGATTAAAATAGGAAATATTAATATAAAATAAATAAATAAAAATGTTCTAACCCTGGAAAAAATATAAATCAGTAAAGTGCAGGATCTAAACTTACGAAAAGTGAGTTAATGAAAGCCAAGAGATTTACTCACCAATAAATTCATAAGTAGGAGAAACCCATTGAAAGCGAGGTTCGTCCTTCTCATATGAAGGGAAACGCCTTGTAGAAGAAAAAGAAATAAACGAATCTTATTAAGTTGGAAATCTATTACTCAAAATATCTAAGTAAGAAGAGACAATCTTTAGCCTTTCAGAGCAATTAAGATCCATTTTAACTTAGTACGAAGTGTTTAACGAAGAGCTCGACCAATTAAAGACTTATTTGTCACAAATAAGCACATCACAAGAGAATAAATATGATTACAGTCCTAACAACCATCTAGTTAAATAGTATCAGTGCAGATAGAAAACCCTGAATACTAGTAGCCACTTCCTAAAATCTAATAGCAATATATTGCCTAAACTTAAGAGGAAAAAAATAAAGGAATTTCTGAAAGACTAGAGAAAACAGAAAGAATTCTTATCAAGAGACAAAAAAACAAGTAGTCAGAAAAAGATGTTGATATTGCAAATCAGCATAACACTTAATTAGAAACTGTAAAGACTTTAAAAACCTTCAAGTAAGAAAAAAAACGCTGAGACAGATCTCAAGACTTTGAATAGCAAGAGAAGGAATTTACAAGAAAAAAAAATTTTAATGGAAAAACTTAGAGAGAGCAAGTTGGTTAACCTTCCTAACAAGAAAGGTTGTAGAACATTACCACGTAAAACTTAATGGGCCACCTCAATCAGGTTGAAATACCTGAAGAAGGTAAACATTTATATTGACAATTAGTAAATATTATTATTAATATAAACTAAATAAGATAAAAATGGAGTCTTTAAATCTTGTTCCCGGCTTTTTCTTGAGCAAAGAAGAGAAAAAAGCTCTAGAGAAAAAGCAGGCATAAAAAAAGTATCAAGAGTCTTCTTCTCCTCACTTACAAAACTAATAAAGAACCTAATAACTATAATAAACACCTCCTAAAGTAATAAAAAGAAAGGAATCTAATATAATAACAGGAAAAGAACTTCCATCAAAGATAATTAAAAAGGAAATCAATATTTAACAGTTAGTATTTGAAAAATCCAATCTCTAGGAAGAGATTAAAGTGCTTAAGTAGGAAAATTAAGAACTAAGAAACTTATTATCGCTTGGATAAGATAACTTAGAGATTAGAATTATTAACTAAGAAAGGGAACTCCAAGCATATTGGAACATTTAAACTGAACATAGATAAGAAACAGCAAGACTTGGAAATATCGTATAAAATCAAGAGTTGGAGTTTATTAAGCAAAAGAATATTAGCACAAACATAATTAATTAGACAAATTAGATGGAGATAGAATAAAAAGAGGTTATAAATTGAAAACCAATAAAATAAGTAAGGAAGAAATGCTACTACTGTAAGAGTAAGTGACATTTGTACAAGAATTGCTAAAAATTTTAGAATTTTAAGAAAAAATTTTGGCATAAAGAATAAGAAAAATACTAGAGGCTCTATTGTAACTAGCATGGAGATATTTACAGAAGAAAATGATGTGAAGTACCTTTTAAAATAATAAAAACAAGAAATCAAAGAAACTGAGAAGACCTTAGTGAAGATAATTTCATTAGAAAGTCAAGAATGATGAGAAGTGTTGCTGATAAAACAACTTATTTTAAACGGTGTCCAGATTGGCACTGTTGAACATTTTAATTTCATTATTATTAATATAAACTAAATAAGCGATTAAAATATGAAACTATAATAGTTATTCTTTATATCAGTTTCGATATTTTTCAATTAATGAAACATAAACTTATTAGCAATATAATTCAATTGCTATAGAACAATATCAAACCTTTTATTTAAATATGAATAAACGAGCTGGTATAGTATTTATATTAGTTAAAAATTAATTTGATTCTTGTTAAGATTAATTCAATTTTGCAATCTTCCTATTCTTTTATAAGAATAAAAGTTGGAAAATAGTAATTGCATCATGTTACTTGCCAATAAATTAAAAGTAAAATGCTTATAAAGGCATAGCATACAAATATCTTGGTGATATTATAAGTTCTGAATATTAAAATCCTAATACTCTTTGCGGTAACTTCAATGCTTTATTACCTAACTATGGTGATAATCCATCTTAAACAATAACAACATTCAAAGACTACTAGATTTTACGGTAGCTAATGAACTAATAATTTTAGTTACTTGGACTCCAGCACTTTTATCCATTGAGCAATAACTAATACTATTGTAGGTACTACATCTTGGTTACTTTGCATCTTAATTCTGATAAAATTTTTGACTTTAAAGTAAATCAAGACTCAGACTTACACACTAATCGCTTTCCATTAAATATTAGATTGAAATGTGATTTGGAAAGATCTGAAAAGACTAAGAGTAACGCTGGTTCTATAAAATTCCGAAACTTTAAGATCAAGAAATAATAAGTTATGATTAAACTATCTTCCTGTAGCAATTTTAATATCTTTAATTACTAGATTGAAGTATCCTTTAAAATTAGTAAAAAACTAAAAAAAATGGATGATTTCTAAATATCGCAGGATTATAATCTTGACGGCTCTTCTTTATCTAAAAATAAAGAAGCTGCCATCTTATGAAATGAGCATAGGCAGATGCTCGACTACTTTCTAAAAAGTGACCCTAATTCATTTCAATTAAAATCCGTAAAGAAGATAATTAACTTGTTAAGAGCTTTACTAAATATCTGTAGTTAATCTCCAGTTAACAAGTTCCTTCGTATTCCGTTAAAATTACTTCGAAATTCCCTAAAAAGTGGAAATTAACTATCAAGAATTCTAAATATTGAGAAATATACTTATAGATAAAAAAAATAGTTTGGTACCTCAATCTCACCAATCGTATCAAAAATATGCTTTTTATAGTAAGATACTTTGGATATTATATTATCTAACCAGTTTTAAGCAGGAAATAATACTATGGATATTTAAGATACTCTTTTAATTAAAAAATAAAATTAAACGCTTTTGAATGAAGTAAAAAAGCTTCAGACATAAATAAAAAACTTAACAGATAATAGCATTTCTTTAGATAAATTAAAAAAATCATGCACAAATTAGTCAAAACAATTAAGACATGATTAACTCTTATGAAGCAATCTATGAGCAGTACAAGATTTATATAAATAAAATAAATAAGAAAATTAAGGAAATTAAATAATTTAATTATATCATACTTAATAGTTACTTTAAGAAGTTTATAAATAAAGGAATAATACTAGAGAGATGGAAATTTAAACAGACTTTTTAAACTAATAATTTGAATAAACTTATTTTAATCAATAAATGACTTAAACTGAGTTAGTTGAAAATCATAAATCGATATAAACAAATTTGTAATTTAATGAAATATTTACTTATTAATAAATGAACTATCTGCAATGTTTAATTGAGTTATATTAATATCAACAATAATAATCAGACCAAATATAATGAGAACTTTAATAAGTTTATTAGCTAAAGAATAGACTGAAGTCGAATTAAAAAATTAGTAATTTGAAAATCAATAATACAATAAACAGTGCTAGGAGTTATAAAATTAAATCTTATTTTTTAGTTAAGAATTAGACAATCAATAACAATATAATTCTGAACAGAAGCACAGTAGTAATAAAAAGAATAAATCCTGTAAGGATTTTTAACATAAAAATAAAATGAAATTGAAAACATAGCAAGCTTTTATACTAAGCAACTATAAAAATATTAAAAAATATATTTTTAAATGTAAACATAAACAGAAACAAATTAAACCAAAATTAATTAAACTTAAACAGATGTTATAGGATAGGATAAGCAAATTTAAGTAAAGATCCAGTGTTTAGATATATCATCTAACACAATAAAAGTTGATCAATTAGACCAATTTTGCTAAGTGAATTTGTAAGAAAATAATTATATAAAACTCTAGTAATCCTATCATTAGTTAAATATAGATTTCATATGTAACAATTAAAAGTAAGGGGAAAATCTGAGAAAATAATAAGAAATTAATAAAATGTTAATGAATGGATTATTTAGCCTTAAAGCTAAAAATTAATCAAAAGATTAATAGAACTAGACAGATTTCAATAAAATTGAAAACTAAAAATGTTCTGTTGCTAAAAAATCAAACCCTCTTAAAAGAAAATAAGAAAAAGATTATATTTAAATTCCAGTAGCTAAACGTAGTATTAAATATAGAGATCAAAAAGAAAGTGAAAAAATAATGCAATCCTTAAATTTTAAATCGCCTTTACTCAAGGAATTTATATTATAGGGTTCTTGAAGAAAAACACAGTATGAAATGAGTAATATTTAAGGCAGGTATGTGACAATAAATTAAGAATTAACCTTTGGAACTATTGATAGTATTAAAAAACCCAAAATATTTGTGGATCAAAAGCTGTTATAAAAATATAATAAATAAGTAATTTTTATAATTATCTAATTCTTTCATCAGCATCCGGAATATGGTAAAAAATTTGTAAATGTTGATTATGATTAACAAGGGAATTAAAATATTTGTATTTACGAAAATGGACTTCCAGCTGAATCAAAAGAAAGTAATAAAGATAATAATTAATATTAATATAGAACTCGAATCAAGATTGGACGCGTTAACATTAATGGAATAGCAGGAAAACAGTTAATGATTGAAGAATTTATCAAAAGTAATGACATAGACATCTTCTCAATTAATGAAACATGGCAAAAGTAAGATTTTCCTCCTATACTAATAAAAGGATATAGGACATACTTTAGAAATGCAGATAAAGGAGGAGTAAGCTTGATTATTAGAGATGAAATCAATAGTACTGAATCTAGAGTAAATATAGAAACCTAAAATCGATTTGTTTCAGTCAAAATGGAAAATATATTAATCACATCTTGCTATATGCCTGACAATAATAAAAGTAGTCTTATTAAAGATTAAGCTTATGATTATATTAATACATATATTGGATAATTTCCAAATAATCCTCATATATTGATAGGAGACTTCAATGCTCTATTATAAAATTACGGAAATAATACTTAAAACGATTAAGACAACACATCTAGATTTTAAGAATTCTTGCAATAAAATGATCTTCAAATAGTTAATAATACGATTAGTAATACATGCATACACAAAGGAACGGGAAAATTGTACTGTAATGACTATATTTTAATTAGTAGTTATTTAAATAATAATTAATTTGTAAATTTTTAGTTCACAATGGCTGCTTAAAATCTGATCACATTCCAATTACAGTTAACTTTTTGCTTAATACAAAATATTATGATGATGAACAAATAATTTAGAGAAAATATAAAATTAATCGTTTGTAAGATCCAATTGATAGATAAAGATATTAACAATCATTTATACAAACTTGTAATGATTACTTTCAAATAGATAGAACTAATTTAGAGGAATAGTACATGTACATTAGCAGAAATATTCAAGAAAACGCAGATTCAGTACTAGGATCATTTATTCCTGATCCTAAATACAGCAAACTTCCTCAAGATCTTGCAAGAAAGTATATAGATGCGAAAAGAGCTAACTAAGAGTATAAAGAAACGCAAACCTATTTTGGAAGTAATTAAAGAGTCCTTAATCTTCAGAAATCAGCTAATAAGCTTTGAAATAAATATAAATATCATCTATGAAAATGGTTAAAAGATAAAGCAAAGAAGAAATTTCTAAATCTTAATGAAGAACTAAAAATTATGTTTTAACAAGCGAAAAAGATTCTGAACCAAAAAAAAGAAACAAAATGAACTTTAATTAAGAGCTTAAAAACCAATTCGTTGATTCATGAGAGAATTTTGTTTTTAATAAACATTAAAATCTTACTTAATAGTAGCTTGGCAATAGTAACAAAAATTTTAATCTAGTTTATTGAAATATTAAAGAAATTTAAGAGTAAATACCTTCCTATTTACAAGAATTCCAACTTTTTACGATTTAAGAAATTTAGGAAATTATTCAATAAATCCCTAATGGAAAAGCAGCTGGTCCAGATGGCATAAAGGGAGAATTATTGAAGTATGGAGGTTATTATCTTACTTTGATTCTTCATTCTTTCTTGAATAATATGCTGAGGTTAGGTGGAATACCTGGAGAATTTAATACGTCAATCATTATTCCTATATTTAAAAAAGGAAGCAAAGATGACTGGAAAAATTGGAGACTTATTTCTTTGATGAACTCTATACTAAAAATATATGATAAAGCTTTAACTAAAAGGTTATATGATTAAATATATAAAAGAAACTTAATTCATGAAAGCTAGATGGGATTCATGAAAAGGAAATAAACTACTATGTAAATTTGGACAATATAGTAAATAATCGAATCCTATCGCAAATAAGCAAAAGGGAAGACAAAACTCCTTGCCACACTAATAGATGTAGAGAAAATGTTTGATACTATAGAAATAAGATTGCTTTTCGATTAACTCAGGAGAGTCAAGCTTCCTTTAGGACTTATAAATTTCCTTGAATCTTTCTATAAAAACATAAATTCCTCCTTTCTTATAGATGCAAACCTTATCTAGGAAGATAAAATACAATAATGGAGTTATATAAGGTAGCTCACATGGTCCAGTGTTTGCTTTGCTGTACTATGATATTGTAATCAGATATTTAGAAAGTAAAAGTAACATAATAGGATTCAAATGTAATACTATTGGCAGAAGCTTCGCATGTAGAGGATGGGCAGATGATTTAATTCTCCTATTCAAATCTGAAAAGTCCATGCAGATTTTAATAAATGAAACATAAAAAGTATTCGAATAAACTTAATTGAATATTAATACTTCAAAATGCGAAGCTATTTAATTCTTAAAAAAGAATCAAAAAGAAGTTAAGTTAAACTTAAAAATAAAAGACAATCCAATTATTTAAAAGTAATAAGTAACATATTTAGGAGTAATTCTTCATCAAAAAAAGGATCTAATTAATCACTGCAAATCGGTTTCATCTAATTATCTCTTTGCTATGAAGAAAGTAGTATATACATTATCAAGATATAAAAATGTGACACCTTGACATTTTAAGACTTTGTGCCGGATGTTCACGCTCCCTAAAGTTGAATATGGAGGAGAATTAATACCTTGAGCAGTCTAAAATGGAGCAACTGGAACACTAAATAAAATTGACAAAAGTATGAGATTAATAGCAAGGAAAGCCTTCTAAGCACCTGAAAACACTTTTAATGAGTCCTGTTATATAGATCTTAACTGAATGCCATTTAAAGATATTATGGCTTTGAGGTTTTTTAGATTTTTTTATAAAATACGATAAGAAAGTATTGACCTTCCATAATCAACATTAGGGACTCTCTTTATGAATAATTGATAGGAAGGATATTAATATAGAGACTAATTAACAAGATTATCTGAATACTACGAAATTGACTTTAATAATTAGGAACATAATAGTAGCTTAACTACCTTTACGAAATATGTAAAGAACTAGATTCAACAAAAATTCTATAGAATAACTTAGTAAAGACTTAAATTTATGCCAACTGCAAAGATTTTTATAGAATAATTTTGTAACTAACGATAATTCCCAGAAATTACCTATCCGAAACTAAATAAATAATATAGAAAAGAAATAATCAGTATATACAAACTTAGAACTTAAAGCTACTACTTTCGGAAAGATCTTCAAGACAGACATTATCCTATCGAGAATCCTCATTGCATCTGTGGAGAATTGGACAAGTTCCAACATATTATGGATTGCAATTGTTACATAGATATAAGAGAATGGCTAAAAACAAAGATTGAATAAGGTGATATAGGAAGACTAATAACCTATGATTAAAATTATATCAACTAATTCCCAAAAAACAAGATAGAATACATAGATTTACAAATAAAAATTTTCCACAGGATGCTGCTCAAAAGGAGATTGGAATTATTCGAAATGGAAGAAGAATGATTGGAAAGTCCTGAATCTAAGGAATAAGAAGAATAAAATCAAGAAAATAGTGAAGAGAACGAGGAAGAAAAGGAATAATAAGAAGAGCTAAAAGAATAAGTGGAAGAAAAGAAGGAGAAAATTGATAACTAAGATGATTAAGCTGAAGTATAAGATGAAGATGAAAGCGGCGATGAAAAACTTATTAATAATTCTAAAGCATTTATAATTGAAGGAAGTAATTCTAACAATTAAAGATGTCACCAGACTATTTTAGTTTAGTTAAAGTTAAAGTTAAAATTAGTATTCATTTATCTGCTATTAGATATAATACTGAGTCAGCTTTCGGACTATAAACATACAAGAAAAATTACTATAAATTAGCAGATTATTTAACCAACCTGATTGCTAAAGCCAAGAAAGATAATAAAGCATTATTATCTTGTATATTCTTCATAATTAGGAAGTTACTAAATTTATTTGATTAAGAATAAATTTTATAAGCTTTACTTACACAAATTTGGAAATTAAAGAAATAAAAGACAAAAAAAACACAGAGAACTTTGCAAAAATCTTTAAATAATTTATAAGCAAGCAAAATCTAATTAATCCAAAAATTAGAAATTAAATGGATTTTAACTCTAGTTGGCAACAATAATTTATTGAAAACTGGAAAATTCATACTTTAGAGAAGCATTCTAACTTAAGTTAAGAAGAAAATGACACTATGAATAGAAAAATTGATGAAGTATATAAAAATAAACCTTTTAATAATAATAATATTAATTTTGAGTTTTCCATTTTAGGGATTTCCAACCCTATCAGGAGGACAGCAGTTCATGCTCCCTGCTGTTAAATATAAAGCTTCGGGTCACCCAATTTTAGTGAGATTAGGAACTCGGGTTTCTCCAGGTTTTCCTTCCTTTAACTTGATATGGTTCCATCTTGATCAAGTATATTGAACCATCCGGGTTGCAATACATTCTTTTCATTCTTGCTTCTTCTTTTTACTTCTTTTTTTGTTCTTTTATCCAATATTTTCTTTATTTCTATTATAATTTCCAACATTTCCGATAAGTATATCATATGCTTCCACAGCAGAAACATTTCTTTTTGATTTTTTATTATTTTTCTTGATTTTTTTGCTTTTTCTAGGCTTCGATTTCCATTTGAATAGCTCCAGTTTCGCTTTACTCTTTCTAAAAAGTTTACAATTTCTCTTCTAAATAAACCTTTTATAGTAATAAACTAAGCTATTCTTTAATTATACCTCCTTTTATGAACTTAGAAATTAAAAAGATAATCAATAAATTAGCTAATAATAAAGTCTCGAGTAATGAAGTATAAAGCTGAACTTATCAAATATGTGGGTCAAGAACTACATTAAATAGATAAACTTTTTATCAAAAATATGTTTAGAACATTTACTATAATCAATATAATGAAGGATGTAAGCATTCTTCCTATTTTTAGATAGGAAGTAAGAGTTTTTGGAGTAGCTGATGCTCTATCGCTCTACTTATTTGCTTATTAAAAATATGTGGTAAAGCAATAACTTAACACTTAAATAAATACATTTAAGAGCTAAACATTTTCCATCCAGCTCAATTTGGATTTATTCGTAATCACTCGAAAACTTAACAAATTCGAACTATTTAAAAAATAATTGATATACATTAAGATGGTCACTTAAAAGTAATTAATAGCTAACTATAATTTACTTAAAAAAGATATTGACACTATATCAAGGAACTTACTTTTTACTCACTTGAAAAGACTAAAATTACTCCTAAATTTAATTATTGCTTTATAATCATTTTAGGACAATATTAATGATAAGTTTAATACTTATAGTTATGTAGCGAGATTAATCAAAATTACTAATGGAGCTTTAAAAAAGTAGGAGAAGAGAAAATTATGAACTATACTGTTCAGAAAATCTCTGCCTTTAGAATAGCAATCTCTAAAGCTATTATAATACATCTAAGTATGGATATATATATCACTTCCATTTTAAAACACTTTATAGAAATTAATTATTTATATATTAAAAATGGTTAGCTTCAATAAGGGTTTTATATTATATCCTCAAAGTAGGAGATAAAACCTTAAGTAATTCTTATGCCACGTATTCACTTTAATTAATCCAACCTTCTTTATTACGAACGGAAACCAGACCTATAACACAAGCACTCAGACTACATAGAATCAAATTGCTGATCGAACGAACATGATATAATAATATACACAAAGGGAAAATGATATCAATATATCCATGATTAGACAGACTTCACTAAAAGGAGAATCATAAAATAAGAAAGAAATGAAGTAGTAAAAAATGTCACAACCTAAGTAATAATTGATCAAAAGAATGGACAACTTATTTCAACCAACGTCCCTGAAGACTAAATGGTAAGAGTCTACTAATCCCTATCATGATCTATATGGTAGTCACAGTTTATTTTAGACACTATTTGATAAACATTAATTTAATAGATAAAAGAGTTCAAAATGATACAAGTGTTAAGGAATCAAATATGGAGTGAGCACGGACAAACAGTGGACAAATTAATTGCTAAATAAAACGGAATAGAATATTTGATCTTCAAACATGAATAAGATACAATTCGCTTAATTCAGGGAATAAACTCTCGGTAGAATTCCTATCTAAGCAAGAAACTAATTAGAATACTTTGACATTCATAACTACACAGTTTACTTGATAATAAACGAATATTCAACCAAAAAGGAAGTAATTGAAATAATGAGAAAATCTAGAGGAGAAATATAGCATAACCAAACACTAAAATGCTAACAGGTAGCTGTGTAATGTATCTAGATTAAAGGATATAGAAGAAGCAAAGAGGATGACAGAAGTAATAGACTTGTAAGGAAGCAAAATGAGAGAACAACATTCAGTAAATTTTATTTGCTGCCTATGCAAACTGAAAGAGCGCACAAACTAACAATACAGAAGGGTGGAAGCAGCAAAAAAAAACTACATACAAGAGTATTAGAGATACTTGAAGGAGAAATGAAATTAACAATAAGCAAACTAGATCTAAAAGAAAAGCAAGCAAATAAGAAGATAATTGAAGAAGGAGAATAAATGATTATAGAGGAAGCAAGAAAAGGAAATAAAGCGAGAAGAATAGAAAAATAATGAAAACAATTAAACAATTAAATAATAAAAAGTTTTTATGCTAAAAGAATAAATAAGAATTATTTTTAATCAAAATAGAATAGGATATATGTAAGGCAGATAGAAAAATGTTAAAGGAATTAAATAAAATAGAAAGTAATAAACTAAATAATAAGATATAATATAAAACAAATCAGATAAAAGGGATAGAATAAAAAATGGAAAGCTTCAAAAAGAGTTTCTATACCACCTCCTCGAAGAAAGAGAGGAAACCAGAAGCAAATATCGGGTAGTCTTCTTACGCTTAACCTTTTTCTTAATAATTTTAACAACCTGGAATATGATAGAGCTCCAAAGAACGGAAACAGACTCAGAAAAGTACTCATGTGCTTACTACAACGTCGGAGGAGAAACCTAGAAAATAGGTGAAATCTACTTTACACCAGGAGGTATCAGAATTTAACCCTTCTGGTCAATTGAGCATGGAGCAGCTATTTAAAGTTTTACTAAACCTCCAGGAAGAGGTCAAAAAGCTAGGGAAGGACAATGAGAAGCTAATGCATTAACTTAACCTAACAGAAGGAATAGAGTTAAGATTCATGTCCTAGGAAAGAGAACTAAGCGCCTTTTGAAACATATCGCAAAGTCAGAATAGCCAATCCTAAAATTAGCTTCAGAAACAGACTGAAATGGATAACAGACTCGGAAAAATAGAAGAGAAATTGTAAACATTAAAGAAAGATCAACTGGAGCTATTAAAATGGAAATCGAAGGCTTAAAAGAGTAAACAAATCAAGGAAAATAATTCAAAATCAAAAAGAAATGTTTGTGCTGTGGAAGCGTATGACATCTTTATCGGAAGTGTTGGAAATTATAATAGAAATAAAGAAACTATTGGATAAAAGAACAAAAAAAGAAGCAAAAAGAAGAAGCAAGAATGGGAAGAATTTATTGCAACCCGAATGGTTCAATATACAAGATCAAGATGGAACCATATCAAGTAAAAGGAAGGAAAATCTGGAAAAATCCGAGTTCCTTATCTCGAAAAATTGGGCGACTCGAAGTTTTATATTTAACAGCAGAGATCATGAACTGCTGTCTTTGACGGGGTTGGAATTCCCTAAAATGGAAAAATTAAATTAATATTATTATTATTAGAAAATCAGATAAAAGGATAGGATAAGTGATGGTAAAAACGCTATGCCCTAACAGAAGAAATATGAAACAAGTAAAATAGCATAATGGAGTATGTAAGGAAAAGCATAAATAAAGAAAAAAGCAAAAAGAACTAAAGAAAGCTCAAAAAGAAAAAGAATACAATGCAAGATAAAAGTGAGAAGCAAACTGAAACTAATTTCAATTAGAATTTACTATGCTAAGAAACAAAAAATGAAAGATTACTTAACAACAAATAATAGGAAAAGACAAAAGAAGAAGAATAGAATAGATAAGAAGAAGGAAAGGTGGAGAAGGAAGATGAGTAAAAAGAAGAAAGTGATGAAGAGGAAGCAGAGAGATGGGTGAAAAAGAAGAATAAGATAAATCATAAAAATAGGGACATCAAATGTTAGGGAGTTAGAAGTGCAAAAAAGGCACTAGAAAAATTAATGACTCAGAAAAGTAACCGCATAATGGCAATATAAGAGATTTAGATTAAAGACTAAAAAGATATGTGTAATATATCAGGATATAAAATTTAATAAATGCGGGATCAAAAATAGAGAAATAAATAGCATTCTATGTTTGAAACGATATATGTAAGGAAATTAGAGAAATATAGAATGAACTGAACTAAATGACTCTTTTTGGAGGATGAAGTTTGATGGCCATTGAAATAATGAGAAAACTGGCAGTAATAGATGTATATGCACCTGTTGCAAATGACAACGAATAACAAAAGCAATTCTATAATATAGTGAATGAATTTAAACTATAAGCAATAGAAAAAGGACTTAATGCAATGATCATAGGAAATTGAGATGCGCACATAGAGAAATGATTACCAAATAAAACAAACTCAACTGAAAAGAGAATGTTACAGTTCAAGGAACAAAATAATTTAATATGCTCAGACTGAAATAGGTACTTTCGTTCACTAAAACAATGAATATAAAATAGATTACTTTTTAATTGAATAAATAACGAGAGAAAATAAGATAAAAAATGATTTTTATTATTCATACGTAATAGGGGATCATAGATCCGGTATTATATAAGTAAAGATTGGTAAAGAAATAAGAAAACCATTAAAGATAGCAAAAATAAATTATCTAATATTAAAGAAGAGAGATATAAGAAAAGGTGAAGGATTTATACAAGAAAATGCTTAAGAAGAAGAGACTGATAGTTTAAACGGTACATAAACTTATAAATGATGAAAGAAAAAGATATAAGAAGGAGTTTAAATGATATTGAAATAGTTAAAACATAAAACTTTAAGATATATAAATACTCAGAAACAGCAAAATAGTGTAAATAAAATGTTTAGAATATGAAGCAAACAATCAAAATAAAGAGTAAAGAACAACGAAGAAATAAATGAAAATCAATAAAACGAGAAAATCAGAGAATAGCAAAGAGTAAGACAAGAATATATTTAATCAAGAAAAAAGATAAAAGAAACTAACTTAACATATTTATGGACAATGTAAATAAAGGAAACTTGACAAAATATGGAAGAAACTAAAAAGCCTGCTTAAGTTAAAAAATAATTAATGAATATCCTTATCAAAAGAAGATGTTAAGACTTCAGGGATAAATGATAGTAGTTGTATGAGATGGTGATATTACGTTACCAACTAAATTATTAAACAATAGACAAATAGTGGTAAACGAATATGAAATTTGAGAAAACATTTAACTAAATGGCAAAATGAAAAGCAGCAGAACCTGATGAAATATAAGTAGGAAGATCTTTAGCAGACGGGGAAAAATGAATAGAGGTAACTTGGAAAATGGAAGCTAAGATGATATAAGAGGAAGTTATACCTTATGAGATGAAATAGCAATACATAATATTAATATACAAAAAGGAGGATAGTCGAACCTGATGAATTAAAGACCAATCTCTTTATTGAATCATGCTTTAAAATTTATAGACACATGAATTTTCTAGCAATTGTAAGGATATCTACATAACGATGAAAGTGAATACTAATATGGTTTCAAAAAAGGTAAATTATGCGGACTATAAATCTAATAACTAAGAACAGCATAGGAATGATCAATACGGAGCAAAAAAGATGTTTTTATGATATTTGCTGATATAAAGAAAGTTTATGACTTGGTGCAAGAAAAGATATATGATAAATCCTAAACGATATAAAAGTACCGGAGTAGATAATTAAACTCCTAGTAAACTTCTACTGTGAAGAAGAAATTAAACTGAAAATCAATGATTAAATAAAAATCATTCGTGGCAAATAAAGTTCTAAAACAGGGAAGCATAACGTCGCCGAGATTATTTAACTTGATAATAGCAAGACTTCTACTTAGTTTGGAAGATTAAAAATTAGGAATTCGGTAGGCTTTAAAAATGAAGAGGGATGAACTTTAGAAATACACGCAGGATTTTTTGCATATTCAGATGACTTAGCCTCAATTACGGGAATAAATAGAGGAAGTAATCGAAAATTTAACATAATGGGTAGAAAATTACAAACTGGAAATTGTAGATAATACAAAATGAATGATATGAAAATCAGCAGAAAATAGTAACTGAGAAAATATTGAAAATACCATCAAAATGAGAAATTCAAAGATCGAAAGAGTAACAACCTTTTATTGTTTAGGTCATATAATAGAAGAGAAATCAGTTTTGAAAAAACATGGAGAATAGACTAGAAGCAGTATAAAAGATGTAAACATGAATACTGGGAAAAATAACAATAAATAAGGGATTAAAACTATATAATGCAGGAATAATGATAAAAACTTTCGTAATCTCAGTTTTTAGTTATGGGACAGAAGCGATTCCTTATTGCTAATAATTTGTAGTAAAATAAGTGATGAAGCAATTAGAAATAATATAGATAAGGTCTTTACGAACAATCATAGTTACTCCTTTTTAAGTGCAAAATGAGATGTTAGGAAATGAACTGTAGTTTATGAAATATAAGCATTATCTATGACATAAAACGTTTAGATTAAGAGGCAGATTATTAGATAACTAAGGAAAACAGTAGATGGATTAGTATTTTTCTTCCCTTTTTAATTATTATTACCATCATCTATAAATATATCTTTTCCCTCAATTTTTAATTCTAATTTTATTGTCATGCAATATTATTCAAATATAAAGTTCTCTTCTTTACTTAGGTCGAACATTTTGAGAAAATAGAGTATAATGATGCAAGAGAAAATGAAAGGTATATCATAGAAAAATGTTCAGAATACAAAGAAGGAAGATGATTATGTATTTGAAATCTAAGAGACATTTAAGTAGAGAGATAAGGAGGGGAACTATTTGATATAATATGAGATACGGCAAAATTCGAGAATTTCATTAGAACCTAAGAAGAGTAAAAAAGAGCTAAAACTGACTTGATAATAAAAGAATATATCAAAGATATATCAGAAAAAAGGATACATAGAAAAGAAAATTGAATGAAAAAAAGAAATAGGAAAAACTATAGAGCAGGAAAAGGATAATTTTTTTGAGTTTATAAAAGCTTGATTAAGAAGAAAATAATTAGAAACGAAAATTAGCAAGATATTAAAGAAAAATAAATTAAGCTGAAATAAAAATCTGATAAAGTGAAGATAGATAGAAGAAATTAGAACAAGAGATCATGTGGAGGAAAATGATGAAAACATGTAACTAGAAATAAAGAATTTCTATTACCTGAAGAAACGGATATATATTAAAATATGGAAAGAGCTGTACACCAACGAGGTTCTACGTTCTCCATAATCAAATTTATTTATTTACCTAATTTAATATTAATCAAAATTTCTTCTAGGAATGTCTCTATGTAGTAAATCATCGCTACGATTAACAGATACATCGATTAAAGTGCGTTTTATTAGGTAATTTACACGACATTTAGTAAATGCCTTATTAAGAGATAATTTCCCTTATAAGCTGAAAGTTTACTCATTTCATTTTTTAAATGAAATTAGATAATTCCATATTCCAACTTAATTCAGTACATTCCGTTTATGTGGTAGTGTTACTTCCTGACATTTCAAAATGCTCTGTCATATGTTTATACTGTCTAAGATCAAGTACGGTGGAAAGTTGGCTAATTGAACTGCTATGAAAGGCTTAAAATGTATGAAAGAAGAGATAAGCCATAGTAAACGTTCAATGGCGAGGAAGGTTTTACAATTGCCTATTTCTGTCTTTAATGAGTTTTGATACATAAATTTTAACTGGCTACCTTTTGAATGCATTATGGTTAAACGTTTTTTCCGATTCTACTTAAATTACAAAAGAAGCTAGGACTTATCTAGAATCAGATACAGGAAGACTCTTTGGATGCAATTTTAACTTAAAATCTTAGTACTTTTAGTAAGTAAAAAGATGGCTTAGTTTTATGGAATTAATAATGATATCTAATAATTATTTTTAACTAACTTTCTATTGAGAAATTTGATGAAGATAAAGCAAGAAACAAATTTATTAAGAAGAAACTCTACGCTATAGAGATTAGCCCTCTACACTGATATTCAGAGAGCAACTTTAAGGTCTAAATAATTTCCTGATATAAATTATACTAAACTTAGCAAGAAATATAGGAAAGGAATATTTCAACCTTTAAGTTGCTCACTTAATCCTATTACTTTTAATATTATTTAATATGTCTAATTATCCTGAGGAAAATGTGTTCATGCGGAAGCACTTAAGAATATATTCAAATGTATCTACTATTTGGACTCACGTAAAAATCTTTTTAATCAATTTCTTGACTTTGAGAAACTAATAGCTTATGACTAACTCTACATAAACTAATAGTTTCTTTCTCATTAATAAACAGATGCAGGTCTTTGAATAAAAATTTTTCACAGGAATCTACTAAAATAACTACTTAAATTGTTGGAAAAAACATAATTGCCAATTGGAGCCTAAAGAAGAACAGCAAGAAAGCGAAAGAAAAAATGGGGAAAAGTTAGAAGATGAAAAGAACGATGCTTGAACTTTATGAGCATAATTAAAATGAAAAATCTGATTCATATATCAGTAACTTCTTTTAATTAACATTTAATAAAGTGATTTCTTCTGCTTAAGTAGTTAATATTTGATTAATATAAACACATATTAAAATGCTTTTATTATAGGGATATTCTTTAGACCTTTATTAACTGTAAAATAATTACAAGAAAAAAAAACTAAGAATTAGTTTTAAAACACAGTAACTACATTAACCCAAAACTAAACTAAAAAGTAATTCTAAAATTGACAAATTCATCAAAGTCTTTCATAAAAGATTACTTAAAAGACTCTTAGAGATCTTCAAATTTCCAGATGAAAACTAAACAATTTTTTGGATGAAGAAGAACTTAATGAAGAAAACGTAATTGGAATATATAGTAAGATGACTAAGACTAAGATATTTGATGAGCACAAACTATTATTTCTAGAGTAGATTGAGTGTTATTTCCAAGTAATTATTCAATTATGTCTCAATATTACCAAATATTGAAACTCTTAAAGCTTATTATTATTACACTCATTTTTAGTTAAATGATTGACATAATTATCTTTATCCTACTTAATAGAACATAAAAGGCTGGAAAGGTAATTTTAAGAAGTTAATAATAGTAGAGTATTACGATGCTTTAAATATATACCTTTATTATTTCTTATAACTATGTTGAAGTTTAAATCTATAATTAATTCTTCTTAATGATATACATAAGATAATTAAGCTCCCTGCTAATTGATCAATCTAATTCTTATTTATCTAGTAAATTGAAAGTTTCTACCTTTTCAGTTTTTATTGCGTATTTTGTGTCAATTCTGCTTATCCTTTACGATGACTTTTGCTATTAAAGCTACTTAATGTTCTCGGAATAATCTTGTAGAGTTATCTGCTGAATATTCTATATTATCTTTGATTATCTACTTAAGAAGAATTTAAAAACTTATTATCTGAATATTTTGCACCTTCAGCTTAAAAAATTGTATTTGACTATTTTTATTTACCTTTTGCTATTCTCAAAATTATTCTCTCCTTTATATTTGAAGATGCAAGTGTTAAAGGATTACTCAACTTGATTATAATATTTCCTTAAAAAACCAAAAGAAAGTAAAGCAATTAAGCACCTGGTCATACAAAAAGGTATCTTCAAAGAGTCAAATAGTAAAGATAAGAGAGAAATAAATCCTGTTACAGTAGTTAAGATTAAGCTTTATAATACTTTGCTAAATTATATAGATTTATTAATAGATATCTAGCTAATAAAAGATACTTAATCTTATTTAATTTATCTGGATATAATTGCTTAACTATTCTTATTATTGATTACTAGACTAATAATCTGTCCTATTAGGACAACTAAATCAATATTGAAAGCTATATTTTGGTTTATAGCATCAAAGAGGGAAAAGCTTAATCTCATAGTTGATAAAATTAAGTCTTCAATTATAGAATATCAAGAATGAAAAAAAATTTTAAGGTAAGTAGAGAAAAAAGTATCATCTAAATGTAAAGAAGATAACCTTAGGAAATTTTATAATGTACCAAAATAAGATAATAGCATACCCAAGCTTCTTAATTAAAAGACTTCTTTATTAGCATTTATAGAAAAGACCTTTTAAAAAGAACTCCGAAAGCAAACGTGAAATATAAAAAATAACTAATTACCGCTTTATTACCTTACAATAGAACAAGCTAGATATAAGATGTAAATGCTAGGCTAACTAAAATTTATAATATTAGCTTCAACTCATAAAATTTAAGGCATCTAGAGCAAAATCTATTAGTATCAACTGAAAATTAAGGGAAGAGATAGATATTAAGCTAGACTTAAGTGAGAAAAATAGAAGCTGAAGGTTTAAGTAAAATGGGTTGAAGACTGGCGCTTTCTTTAATTTATAACATATATATATCAATACATGTTAAGTAAACTAAGCTATAGCATAGCTAAAGATAAGTATCTATATCTTTTAATTGTAAGATACTCAGAATATACTAGCATCTGATTTTAATATTAGCAAGTTTAAATAAAAATACCTGAAAGTGTTAATTGAAATTACCTTTACACTTAACATAAAATTTAGAAAAGAATGGTAAGTTTATATATTCACCGACATAAGAAAGGAAATTAGCAAATTTAAGCAAAACCAATTCTGCTGGACTTAGTGATGTAAAAAAGTAGAAAAGTTGAAATGCTTTGAATTACTTTTGCTAGAGTGCATATCCATAGGTAAAAATAAGATAATAAGCTTCAAAGAATAGCATTAAAGTGATGAAACTTATAAATGAATCCACAATAATTTATTGGTATTATAATACAACAATTAGCTTGTGGTTAATTTTTATAAGCTTGCTTTGCTTTAAATCTACAATGAGATCATTTTCCTCTAATCTTATTTCAACAAGCTTAAGCCCATAATTAAAAGGTGAATCAGCATTACAGATAAATTTGATCTTTCAAATTTCCACTTATTAAGCAAATTTTAGATTAATAATTAGCAATTAAAAGAGGAAATAAGTCAAAGAAGAATAAAAATAGAAATTTAACTTTCAATCTTATTACTAAATCCTTCTGGTAATAACAAGAAATATTATACCAAACTTGATGAAATATCTTGATTATTAATGTAATGCTAGAACTTTATATATTATTATTAAAATTTTTTAATTTATCTTATGTTTATGAACAATATATTTTGCTTATTTAATTCTTAAGAACTATAAAATTAATTCTAAGAACAGTTATCTTTGTCTGATTATTTTAAATCGTTTTTAGAGTTTATATATACACTTTCATTTCTTGAGCATTCGTTTATAAATTAAAAGAATCATTTAATTATTATTTTAGTAATTCTTAAAAGATTGATTTCTTCTTATTGCTAAGTATCGCCTTGTTTATTTATTATTGCTCAGCTTTTCAAATTTATTTAAACTTAAACTTATTCAACTCAATCTAAGAATTGTTATTCTTTATCTTTATATCATTTGTACTCTTACTTATCCAATTTTTCCTTTTTTCAGTCTAATATTACAACTATTTTAGCCCTTCACCTTTACTCTTCGCTCTTCGTCCTTCGTTCTTCGCCCTTCGCCCTTCGCTCTTCGCTCTTCGCTCTTCATCTTTACCCTTCTTCTGACACTTTCCTCTTGTTACATCCTCTTCAGTAAAATTTAATTTTTCCTTATTTTCTATTCCATTAGCAAACTTCTTTCTTCTATTTAGCAAAACCCGCAAACTATCTTTCTTTCTTTTAATTATTAAACTTTTTGCTCTTAAGATAAGACACTTGCTCTATTGTTCTTTATCTTCTATTAAAGTACTAAGAGTATGCTATACTTTTTGACAAGCTCATTAAGTACTAAACTCTTGGCACTCTTTTCTCTTTATCAAACTCATTTATTTATTTTACTAGTAGACAAAATATTTCAGCCAATACAATAAACTTGATAATCTAACACCCAAAAAGCTTGGCTATGTCCATATCATTGATATTTTCAGTTATTATCTCTCCAAATATTTCATACCTTTGCATGACATTACAGAATGTTTATTCAGATCACCTAACAGCTTTACTCCTATATGATTTAGAAAATGCTAATCCCATCACCTAATTTATGATTATAATTAGATTAATTAAAACCTGAGTGATATATAAAGTCAGTATTAAACCGTTCCACCAAATATCCCTTTGCTCATTGAAAGACAGTATATGGCATTTATTTTGCTCTTTAGTTGAAGCATATCAATACGGCCACTGCTACAAATAACTTTTAGCTATAGATACCAATTACTTATATTTATTATATAATGTCATTCTAACTAAAATTAAAAGATAGTTAATCGGAAAATTGGGATTAAGTAAAGATTTTTTATGTTTTATACACTCAGAAAATTTTAACTAGCATATGGTATGTTATAAGAAGATAGAACTGATTGATTGTTAATCGAAGGTAAAAATATGTTTTAAAATAGGAGAAATTTATATAAGTACAAGAAATAGTTCAGGTTGCATAAACTACATCACTGGAATATTCTTACACTGCTAGTTCTCAAACCTTCTAAAACCAAAAACCAAACTTCTTGCCACTTGCCACTATTCATATCTCTTCTATCAATGAGAAGTATATACTAATCTTGATTTATACTTTTAATTTCGAGTGCTATAAGATTTAAGCATGTATAGATGACCTTCTTAAGGTTAAAATATACTTATAAAATAATTTTAAAATGCATTTTAAAGTTTTCATTTTTGCTCCATTCTGCTTAATAACTTATTTTGTCTTCATAGTTACTTCTTATATATTATAGCATTATAATCTTATAAAATTTTTGATCTGGTTTGTTATTAATATTTAAATTTTTCCCTTTTGTTATTACTAGGATCACTGATATTTTTAAATCTTTATAACTGATTTTCTTGTAATAATTCATTAACTTAATAAGTAGCTTTTTTGAAATAATTTCAGTTTAATTTCCATTTTGTCCTTAAATTAATTTTAGTTGATTCATTATTATAAAATGCTTAGTCTCTACTTAGTTTTCTTCTTTACTCTTTCATTAGCTTAGTGAAGAACTTTTCCTGATAGCTTAAATCCCCCATCTAAGAGATATGATCCACTTAGATGTTTAAGCAGGCTACGTGGCTACTTTTTAATTTCAATGGGAAAAGCAGATGAAGGAGTTATTTTTGACGATACTTGGAAGTTCGATATGAAATAGTTGAAATGATACTAGTTAGCCCTGTCAAGTTCTTATCAACCTGAGCCTCGTTATAATGGCGTGGCTTAATTTCTTGATAGTGAAGAAATAATGTTAATCTTTGGTGGTGCAACTAGGTATGGAATTCAGAACGATATGTGAAAGTTTTACGTTCAAGAATAAAAATGATAGCAAATCACACCCACAGGATTTTCTCCTGAATCTCGACATTCAGCTGCTTCTTTCCTTGCCCAAAATGAAAATAAAGAATATCAACTATACATATTTGGAGGCACCGGAAATTTTAACTATCTTGATGACTTATGAGTTTATAGCATTCAAGAAAACAAGTGGTAGCAGTTAGAAACTACAGGTCCACAACCAAAACGTTAAAGCTATGCAAATATGATAATTGATAATAATGAATTAATTTTAAGGAATTGAGGAACAGTTCAAGACTTCGATATGTACATTTTAGATCTAAAAACCTTAGTATGGAGAAAGTAAAATATTTAGCCTCATCCTGGAGGATAATTTTAATCAGGAGCTTGCTTTTTTAACGATACTAAAAAATTCTACATCACATCAGGATGGTCAGACTTAGATTACTAAGATATTCCAGAGGCTTGAGAACTAGACTATTCAAACCATAACAGTTTGAAATGGACATAATTATAGATAGAAAGTTGGGATGGATGAAAGAGAGAGTAGCACGCTGGAATATGCTATGATAGAAAAATATGGGTTTCTTGCGGTATTTTGGAGTAAAATATTGTAAATGATGTTTCTATCATAGATTTATCAAAACCATAGCTAAATTGAGAAGTAGTAGCTAATAACTTTGATGCTCCTGATGCACTTTAATACCATAGCATGAACATTATATCAGGTAATGCTTACATATTTGGAGGATTGAACTCCAAAAATCAAATTTTGGGTAAACTTTATAGACTCAATTTAGAGAAGTGAAAATGGTATGAACCCAAAGTAAATGGTTAACTACCTGAACCAAGATATGGCCATATTACAGTAGTCCATGGAAACTTTTTAATACTATACGGTGGAACGGGTCAAGCAGGATATTTAAACGATTTATATAAATATAACACCTTTACATTAACTTGGGAACTCTTAGAATAGATAAATTCTCCAATTATTAGAAAAGGTCCATGTGGTACGATGGTTGGAAAGCATTTTTATATATTTGGAGGAAAAACAACATCAGGTATTACTAATGAGCTATGAAGATACGATGTAGGGTCAAGTGAATGAACTCATTTAAACAAAAATAAACCTTATCCAGTCCATATTTAATACTGTAGCCTTTATTCGTTTGATAGTTAAGTTTATATAATGTAAGGATACAAGAGTGGTGACTGGTAGAATGATTAAGTTTTTGTGTATGATGCTAAAAGAAATAAATTCTATATTAAGAAAAATATAGTAGGAAGAGGTAAAACTGCTTATGGAGCTGTTGATAACCATTTAGCTTATTTTGGAGGATAAATTTGAGGAATTTTTCCTTAAGAAAATCTTTTTGCTATTGACTGAGGAAAATAAAATGAGCTATATGCTTAATTAACGAGGTAAGAAAATAAGTTGTGGCCACCTAATGTTTATGGACATGCTATGGCTTATTATAAAAGAATGCTTTTGCTATTTGGAGGGGTTTATACCTTTGGTTGAATAAGCAATGATTTTAAAGCTTAGAATTAGTTCTGAATATATGATATTCCTAAAACAAGTTCTTCGAATAATAGTATATCTGGATGACCTTGTAGTGATGGATCCTATGAAAATGAAAAAGGAATATGCGAATTATGCCCTATGGGTACACATTCAAATTTAAGTCATTAATGCTAACCATGTCCTAAAGGAACAGAATAACCTACATTAGGTGCACATTCGTTTAAGTAATGCCAACCTTGTGCAAGTGGCTATTATGGCGAAAAAGAAGGAACATCATTTTGTCTTATGTGCCCAAATAATAAAAATTGTCCTATAGGTGCTATAAGTCCTGTTGATATAGGGGATAATGGAGGATAATTCTCAAATCAGCCATAAATTTTCCAAGGTCATCCTGAAAAAGTCTCTACGTACAATTTTTGAATCGGAATGTCTATTCTAATGATAATCTTTCTAATGATTTGGTTTATTTCTTATAAGAGAAAGTATTACAAAACCTTGAAGAAGCTTGATATATACGAGTAAAATCATAACTATGTAACAGGTTAATTTATGAAGCTCCAAAAGACATCTATTGGAGGACTTTTCGCTGTCATTTTTTATATTCTAGCCATTGCCTTAGTTCTAAGTAACTTGCTCAACTTCTTCTACGATAATATTAACGAATCTAAAGCTTTAATTCCGACTGTGATAATGAAAGAGAAATACAAATCTGTAACAGCTGATTTATAAATGACTCTTAAATTTAACTAATACTAGGGATAATGTACAAGATAGTAGAATGAATAAGTAGATTTTTCAGTGTGCCATTAGAATATTGACTTTCAAAAGGAAGGATTTATACTTAATTCTTCTAAAAGCCATTGGAATTAAATAATGTGTAGAAAGGTTGAAAAAGATTGTATTGTGAAAGTAAAATGTAACTAATGTGTTATTTAAGAAACTGCCTACGTTTAGTTTGACCTAGCAGAGGAGAATTCTTATGCCTCTAATATATAGTTCAACGTCACTTCCACTTCTTCAATCCCACATGAAGTTTCGAGCATAAACTTCACAATAAATCCCGATCCTTCGAAATTATTTAGAGGAACAAACCCAACCTAATTAGAAATAAATGCAATCCCTTCTGCTTTCGAAACTAATAACCCTAAGAGCTAGGATCATGATAAGGAAACAGGCTATCATATAGTGAATACTGGCTTATATACTAAAGGAACTTAATTTACTAACACAGAGGTATAATTCAGTGCGAATCTCCATGCGAAAATAGTTTTTACGCTAAGTGAAAACTTTTTGCTTACGAGGCAAACTCTAAAAGTATCCCCTGTAATTCTAATTTCAGCAATATTAGGATCAGTATTTGGTATAATGGGAAGTGTTAGAGGTATCATGAACTTCGTGGAAAAGTAAAAGGACAAAATATTTAAAAAAAATGAAAATTAGCTGCCAAACAATTCCTTGCATTATTTCATTGAGAAATAGATAGAAAAATTTCAAAAAAATTAGTATATAAGAATACTTAGGCCAAAAAAGAACTGAATTAAAAAGTTTTCAATAAGAAAATGACTAAGAAGCAAGTAAAGAAGAGATAATAAACTAGACATCATGCAGCCTTCTAATTTAGAAGAAATTTATGAAATAGTTCCTCCTTCTTAAGGAGTTTCTCCTTTCGATTATTTTTTATAGAAATAGAAAAGCTAGCTAAATAAATTTATTGGAGATGATAATTCTTCGGAATTTATGTTTTAAAAGAGAAGATTAAACTAGGATAATTGTGTAACTAAGGAAAAAGAGTAAGCCTAGTTTGCTTGACACATTTTAATTACATTTTTTCTTTAAAACTATCAATTATAGCTTATCTTAATAATATAACCTGCTAGTCTAATCTTTAAACATTAGTTTAGTTGCTGAAATCAACTTAGCATTCTATTTATATCCATTCTCTTGTAGTCTCTCTTTCATTTCACTTTTTCATTTTTCTACCTAAGTCATAAATATTACCTTAAACAGTTAAAATATATCTTTATTACTCTCCATTACAATCAAATGAACATCTATAAAATATCGCAGGAGTGTATTCTTAGCAACTCTTTTTAATCTAATTATAAAGATGCTGCTATTAATTGGTTTGGCATAGTAAAGCGTTGGATATCTTTCCAAGCATAGACTTTTACAGTTTACAACTTAAACTTACTAATAAGATTGTAAGCTTATTAAAAGACCATTAGCAAGTTTCTTCTATTCCTCTAGAATAACTACGCAATTATTTAAAACAAGAATACTTTCTTTAGACATTCTAAAAGATTAGCAGTTACTTGTAGCAAAAATGACTCCAAAGACTCTTCAGATGTATTCAAAATATCTTCTAAAATGTTAGATACTTTAGTCAATACTATAGATATTTAAGATACTAGGAAACTTAAATGCTCTACTAGTGGATTTCGGAAATAATTAGGATAAAAATTATGAAAATACAAATAGATTTAAAGAAATATTGATATAAAAGACCTAGAAGTATTAAACTATAGGAACACTAATACATGCATATATAAAGGTACTTTTTTAATTACTTCAATGATAGTAGTATTATAAATAACCATTTAAACAGTAACTAATTTCCTAATTTTCAGTCACATTATGCTAGTTTACTGATCATATTCCTACTTATTCATATAGAAAAGAATTGTAATTGAAATAGTAAGAAGACTATAAGATTCGATTGATAGGAAGAAGCATCAGAATTATTTTCTTTAAAATGTTTTGAATTAAAATAGATAGCAATAGATTAGAAGGTTAGCATTATGTATACAAATCAATATGCAAGATAACGATGTCTAATTAAAGGATTATTTATCCCTAACATTATGGACTTACCAGAGATTTAACAAAAAAATACAGTGAGGCAAAGAGTTAGTTCAGTGTATAAAGAAACTCACATATAATTTACAAGAGTCAAGTAATAAATGATCAATCTTCATTATACAGCTATGGGATTTAAAAAAATTCAAATTTAACTTATGAAGATTTAGAATAAATAGAGTCAGTAGATTTCTACTTCTCAATGAAAAGGAAAAAGATATATTTCCTAAGCTAAGAAGGTTCTTAATTCTAGAGCAAAAATAAAGTAATTTTAACTAATAAACATAAGATTAATTATTTAACTAAGGAAGAACTTTGCATTCAATAAGCATGAAAACTTCGCTTAATTAATGGATTTAAGTAACAGGAAAATTGATAAAATTTTCGAAAATAATAAAGAGATATAAAAAGAAATAGTCTTCGATTACTAAGGATTTGATCTCTTTGCTATTGAGGAAATTAAAAAAGTTATAAAAGAAAATCCAAATGGAAAACAGCAGTCCTGATAGAACTAAAAAAGAATTGTTGAAATATGGAGAGGATTATCTAACTTTAATACTTTATTCCTCTTTGAATAGTATTCTTAGACTTGGAAAATTTCTGATGGGCTTAACATATCAATAATCATCCCATTTAAAAAAAGGCAATAAAGATGATTGAAAAAATTGAAGGGAATTCTCTTTTTTTAATGTTATATTTTAGTTGTATGATAGAGCTTTTTCATAGAGATGATATTAGATGAGATATTAAAGGAACTTAATCCATTAAATTTTTTGAATGGAATTTTTAAAACAGAGATAGGTTGTTAAGTAGATTTGGGTAATACAATAAATAGTAAATCTATTTCGAAAGTAAGCCCAAATAAAAACCAACTAATAGCAATTTAGAATGATGTGGAGAAAATGCTTGACTCGATAGAAAGAAATTTACTTTTCGATTAGCTGATCCAAGTTAAATTACCTTTAAGGCTGATATTAGCATTTGAATCTTATTATAAAAATCTAAATCTTAATTCTTATAAATGGAAGCTATTCTAAAAAGCATAAATTTAGGAAAGGAGTAATGTAAGGAAGTTCGCATGGGCCATTATTGTTGTATTATACTTTTTTATCAGACAGATAGTAAAGGAAAAAGTAATGGATTCAAATTTATTAACTTCAATAATAATTTCACTAGCAGAGGATGAACAGATGATCTAATAGTCCTTTCTAAATCTTAAAAGAATATGTAAGCATTAATAGATGAAGCACATTGAAATTTTAATTTAGCTTAGCTTAAAATAAATGCCTAGTTGTATGAAACAATTAAATTTTTAAAATGTATAAAAGAAAAGAGGAAACTTAGACTTGGAGATTGGAAATCAAGCTTTTACATATAAATAGCAAATTTCATTTTAGGGGTATCTCTGTAGTTAAAAAATACTTAATTAATAACTGCATATAAGTTTCTATTAATTATTGCCTGCAATGAAGAAGACTGTATTTACATTAACAAGATATAAAAATATGACACTCTGATAATTTAAGACTTTGTAGAGAATGCTCAAGTTTCCTAATGATAGCATCTGAAAATACTATTAAAGAATCTTGCTATATAGATCTTAACTGAATACCATTTAAACATATTATGGCTTTGAGGCTTTAAGATTTGTTTACTAAATAAAATAAGAAAGTATTTAGCTTCCTTAATAAGCAATAGGACTCCTCTTTAAGATTAAGTGATAAGAAGGATATTAACATGGAGTCTAATTAGCAAGACTATCTGAATATTAAGAAAATGATATTAATGATTAGGAGCATAATAGTAGCATAAATGCTTTTATGTAATAGGCTAAAAGTAAGCTTCAGTATTAATACTATAAAGTTACTACTTAAAGACAAAATGATACCCACTGCTAAGTTACCTGTAGAGTTATTGGAGTGATAATAATTCTTCTAAATTAACCGTTCCAAATAATTAAATAATATCTAAGATTAATAATTAGTATGCACAGACTCAGAACTTAAACCTACAAATTTCACGAATATTTTAAGACAGGCATTAACTAATCGAAAATCCACATTGCATCTGTGAAAAATTTGATCAGCTTGAGTATAATCTGGTTTGCGAATGCTTTATATACATGTGAGAATGGATAGTAGCAAAGATTTGATAATGACGTATTGAGAGATTAATCTAAACTATATAAATTAGATTCAAAAGACAAATTAAAATACATTTATCTATAAATAAACATTTTATATGGTGTTAATTAAAAGAAGACTAGATTTATTATATTTGAATGCTAAAAAAACTATAAATCTAAGGAGGAAAAAGTAAAAAATCAAGAAAAAGATGAAGAGAATGAAGAGAATTAGGAAGAGAAAGAAAAGTAAGAAGTGAAAGACGAAGATGATCTAGATGAAGAAGAGGATGAAAATAAAACAAAAAGAAGTTAAAAATTTTAAATAGATTTATTGTCTTTTAATTAAAGGAAACTATTCCAACAATTAAAAATGGCATAAAACTCTTTTAGCTAAATTTAAATTTATGATACTTAGATGTCTAAGATATCTTAGATTCTTAGATTATCTAAGATTTTTTCTTATTAATCAAGATCAACTTAGCTATCATTTATGACATTTATTAAAAGTAAATTTAAGCAATTACTAGTAAGATCTTTCTCAATAGTAAATGCTTTCAGATAATAATAGTTATTAAAATATAAAAATATGGATGTAAGCCTCAAGCAGAAGAACTAGCAGGTAATCTGGTGTAGTGTATGCTGCATTGCAAGTAATCTCACACTAGAAATCACCATGGGAAAGGGTGGATAAGCTCGGAAGAGACAGAATAGCATACTTTAGGGTTATTGCTAGCATTATGAAAGTTTGACTGATGGGCCTATTAATGACTTAAATACTAATTCTTATTTGAATCTTATTCAAGAAGACTGGAGCATTTGGTTCTAATTTAAGAATGAATTTTAATAAGCAATTCTCTATTTGGAGAAGCTGACATGGCTTATTGAACGAAAAGAATGAACAACATGAAGTATGAAATCATTTTTTAAACATTAAAAAGAGTTTACGCGTCAACGAGGTAATATGCGCTCATAATCATATTTATTGGGAAAATCTTGATGTAAAAAGGAGCAAAATACCTGCAAATTTAAGGAATCAAATATAAATAAAACTTTAATTGAAAAACTTAACTCCGAAAGTAAAAACACACTGCTTTCAATTTTTTCGACAAAAAATAATTAAAAATTAACGAATAAAATAAAATAATTATAATCTGCTGCAATTACTTCATCAGTTAAATTCGAACTACATTCATAATAAATAAAATTAAGAGAAAAGAAGCGAAAAAATATCTGAAACCAATAAGGATCTTAAGAAGCAACTATTTCTAATTAAAACTAAACTTTGAGGTGAGGATTAATAATACTGAACTAATATGGTTCTAGATTAAACTAGAAATCTAAATTTAATTCCTACAGTTAAACGCAAGAATTTGAGAAAAATTAAAACAAGATAGAATCTTTTAATAGCTACATTTAGATTTAGGTTAAAATGTAAACCTAAAGTCAATTGTAATAGTAAAATCGATAAAAAGTGTTGTGGTAAAGAGGCTTAAATAGAAAATTTTACTTAAACAACTGTTAAAATATTTAAAATAAGAATATAAATTTCGAGCAATAAAATATTAAACTAGCTTGCTTAAACTGAAGCAAGTTCTGATACAATTTCTTGTGGAGCTAAAACTGATAGTACTTTGCAATAACCTGGTTTTTCTTTCTGGGAATTATAAAATCTTAAATAATATAAATCTTAAAGAATAGAAATTTTATTAAGATGCAATATGAAGGATGTGCGTGACGTCTACTGAGCATATATATTTTGAAGATTAAGAGAGTAACATTGATGAACAGAAATTTCCAATTTATAATTAAGAAATATTAGAATAGATAATGATACGAGAAATAGTGTCTTCTTACAGATTAAGAAACTTTAGTTACAATTTTTAGTATAATTTGAAATAAAAGTTCTATTAAATATAGCACTCTGAAACTTGTATTTTTGGGGATAAGATATCTATTAACATATTTCTTAATGTGAAACTCTGCAAGATTTATTCTAAGAATTTAAAGTTTTAGGAGTTAAGATTTACTTAAACTCTTAACTTAAAACCAAAATTATATTAGTCAAAACTTCCTGACTTGAAGATAGCTTTAATAAATTGATTTAAGAATTAAATATTTTCATTCAAAGTTGCTTCATAGAAGAATTTAGTACTTTAGATCAAAATACCGATAAAATAAAATTTCTTTGCAACTAATTATTTAATTAATTTTATCTTAAAGGGTTAGAGTCATCTTTTATTAGAGGAAACGCTTTCTAAAATTAAAGCCGATAAAAGTTTTTATATCCATCACTCAACTGTAGATGTCTTCATCTGAATCAATTTCAAACTGAGATTATTCTTCTTTTCCTTCTATAAGCTAATAGAATTGTTCTTCCATCTTCTTGTAATTTTTCTCCAGCTTCTTTAAATAAATTCTAAGGTAATCATTGTTCTTTTGAAGTTTTTTTTTGTTACTATTAATTGCAAAGATTTTATTCAAGTAATGTCACAATTGAGTCAACTAATACCTGTTTCTTTCTATAAATACCTCCAAAGCAGTTTAAATATAATTTCCTTGATGTTCCAAATTATTTTCGGCGCTGTTCAAGCATATTTCTTTAATTAAATATTATCTCCATTAATGTCGAGTCTTTTGACCACAAACTCAACGTTCTATTAAAGGCTTGAAGCTAAGTTTTAATTTTATTTCATGTTTTTGTTCTATTTCATCTTATCTATTTGAGGTTAGAGGTTTTTATCTTGTAATTGAACTTCTTCTTCAATTTTCTATGGATTTGTTACTAGGTTTTTGCATCAATACAAATTTGGAAGTTCAGTATTTCCCATTCCTAAACAGGAGTAGATTTATCTTTTTTTAATTCTTGGCTCTTGTTAGTTAACTGAGATTTAAGATTGATTTATAAGGATAGAATTTAAGGTTTAGATTCCCTGGTTTTTTTCCATTTTTAATCTCTTTACAAGTATTGAAAATAGATTCATTACATTATCTTATTGGTTAAATCGTACCACTAGAGATGTTAATTCAGTAGAAATAAAAATAGATAAATAACTATTATAAGCATATGATAAATGATTTTGCTCATAACCATATATTATAGAAACTAATTACGATAAGTCCTAACTTACTACACATCCAGATTTACTATTACCAAAAGATTATTTTAATTTTTAAATCGGGAGCTGAAGGTGGAGCAATGTCGAATAAATTATAATTAACAAATAGCAATATGAATTAAGAATCAAATATATAGGGAGGTTTTCTAGTGGAGGTTGAATGTCTAAATTGATTAAAATAGGACATATTAATATAAAATAAATAGGTAGATAATAGATGTAACTATAATAGTTTATTCTTTATATCATTTTCGATATTTTTCAATTTATGAAACATAAACTTTAATAGCAATATAATCCAATTGCTATAGAACTGTGTCACGTCTTTTATTTAAATATGAATAAACGAGCTGGTATAGTATTTATATTAGTTAAAAAGTAATTTGATTTTGTTAAGATTAATTCAATTTTGCAATCTTCCTATTCTTTTATAAGGATAAAAGTTGGAAAATAGTAATTGTATCATGTTACTTGCCAATAAATGAAAAGTGAAATGCTTATAAAGACTTAGCATACAAATAGCTTGGCGATATTATAAGTTCTGAATATTAGAATCCTACTATTATTTGCGGTGATTTCAATGCTTTATTAACTAACTATGTTGATTATCCATCTTAAAATAACAGCATTCAGAGACTACTAGATTTTACGGTAGGTAATGAACTAATAATTTTAGATTACTTGGACTCCAGCACTTTTATCCACAGAGAAAATAACTAATACTATTGTAATTACTACATCTTTGGCTATTTTGCATCTTAATTCTGATAACTTTGATGACTTTAAAGTAAATCAAGACTCAGACTTACACACTAATCGCTTTCCACTAAGTATTAGACTGGAATATTATTTGGAAAGATCTGAATAAGATTAAGAGTAACGCTGGTTCTATAAAATTTCAAAACTATAGTATCAGAAGAAAGAAGTTATGATTAAACTCTATTAATGGAGCAATTTTAATATCTTTAATTACTAGATTAAAACATCCTTGTAAATTAGTGTTCATTTATCTGCTATTAGATATAATACTGAGTCAGTTTTTAGACTATAAGCATACAAGAAAAATTGCTATAAATTGCCAGATTATTTAACCAACCATTTAGCTAAAGCCAAAAAAGATAATAAAGAGTATCAAAGCATAACTTTCTTGCATATTCTTCATAATTAGGAAGTTACGAAACTTTATTTGATCAAGCAATTAATTTTATTAACTTTACTTACACAAATTTTGGAAATTAAGATAAATTATACTAAACTTAGCAAGGAATATAGGAAAGGAATATTTCAACCTTTAAGTGGCTCACTTAATCCTATTACTTTTAATATTATTTAATATGTCTAATTATCCTGAGGAAAATGTGTTCATGCGGAAGCACTTAAGAATATATTCAAATGTATCTACTATTTGGACTCACGTAAAAATCTTTTTAATCAATTTCCTGACTTTGGGAAACTAATATCTTATGACTAACTCGTCATAAACTAGAAGCTCACTTCTCATAAATAAACAGATGCAGATCTTCGAATAAAAATTTTTCACAAGAATCTACTAAAATAACTACTTAAATTGTTGGAAAAAACATAATTGCCAATTGGAGCCTAAAGAAGAACAGCAAGAAAGCGAAAGAAACAATGGGGAAAAGTTAGAAGATGAAAAGAACGATGCTTGAACTTTATGAGCATAATTAAAATGAAAAATCTGATTCATATATCAGTAACTTCTTTTAATTAGCATTTAATAAAGTGATTTCTTCTGCTTAAGTAGTTAATATTTATTTATTTATTTAATATACTAAATTAAAGTGTTCGTATCTCCGGGGATTTTAAACCCCTTCAATACATACCTCCAGAGTTCGTTCCTTGAGGTTTAAAATAAAAGTTCGGGACTCCCAGTTTTTTTGGAGTTCTGGCACTCCCTTGAAAAAGCCTCCTTCTAAATATTCTTCCATCCTTGTCTACATAAATTCTTGAAAGTTCTCTCCAAATCTCTTCACTGTTTCTTCTCTGTTTATCCAAATATATCTTGCAACTCTTGTATGTGTGGAATTTTGATTTGCACAGGTAGCACAGTTTGACGATCCTTCTGGGAGGAGTTATCTCTAAGGGTTTTGTGTATTCTAGTTCCATTTTATTTTCAGCTAAAGTTTAAGGTTAAATTCTTTTTTCTCCCAAAAGTTTCACTTCGATTTCCTGTTTCATTAATCTTTCTTCATTGTTTTAACTTTTCTATAGTAATTTTTTGTTTTCTTTCTTTAATATTTAAACTTCTTCTTATAGGTTACGGATAGATTTCATAAGTTATTCTATTATTAGCTATTCATCATTTTTCTATTTCTACATTATTTTTTAGTTACCACTTTTCATGTAGTTGCTTGATCGTGGCTATGGAAGTAAAAAGTCTCGCTTGCTTTAGTCAGTTTCTGTTGATTTAATTTCTTATTCAATTTAAGATTATCTTTATTTTTCTAAATTTGGGGGTTAAAGAGCCTAAGAAAATTATTATATTATTAAAGAAGACGTGGTAGGAGAAGAATTAGAAGTCTCTGGTTTTTTTTCCTTTTTCTATGGAGCTGGAAAAAAACCCTTCCTGAGACCTTCTGCCATTTTTTATATTAAGTAGTTAATATTTGATTAATATAAACACATATTAAAATGCTTTTATTATAGGGATACTATTTAAGCATTTATTAACTGTAAAATAATTACAAGAAAAAAAACTAAGAATTAGTTTTAAAACACAGTAACTACATTAACCCAAAACTAAACTAAAAAGTAATTCTAAAATCGACAAATTCATCAAAGTCTTTCATAAAAGATTACTTAAAAGACTCTTAGAGATCTTCAAATTTTCAGATGAAAACTAAATTATTCCTTGGATGAAGAAGAACTTAATGAAGAAATCAGTAATTGGAATATATAGTAAGATGATTAAGACTAATTGATTTGATGAGAACAAGCTATTATTTCTAGAGTAGATTGAGTGTTATTTCCAAGTAATTATTCAATTATGTCTCAATATTACCAAATATTGAAACTCTTATAGTTATTATTATTGCACTCCTTTTTAGTTAAATCATTGACATAGCTTTCTTTATCCTACTTAATAGAGTATAAAAGGCTGGAAAGGTAATTTTAAGAAGTTAATAATAGTAGAGTATTACGATGCTTTAAATATATGCCTTTATTATTTCTTATAACTATGTTGAAGTTTAAATCTATAATTAATTCTTCTTAATGATATACATAAGATAATTAAGCTCCCT
Source organism: Loxodes magnus (assembly GCA_946699065.1). NCBI lineage: Eukaryota > Ciliophora > Karyorelictea > Loxodida > Loxodidae > Loxodes > Loxodes magnus. The sequence continues at coordinate 301,220 of CAMPDV010000134.1, read as the reverse complement.
GCTAATTGATCAATCTAATTCTTATTTATCTAGTAAATTGAAAGTTTCTACCTTTTCAGTTTTTATTGGTATTTGTGTCAATTCTGTTTATCTTTTATGATGATTTTTGCTATTAAAGCTACTTAATGTTCTCGGAATAATCTTGTAGAGTTATCTGCTGAATATTCTATATTATCTTTGATTATCTACTTAAGAAGGATTTAAAAACTTATTATCTGAATATTTTGTACCTTCAGCTTAAAAAATCGTAGTTGACTATTTTATTTACCTTTTGCTATTCTCAAAATTATTCTCTCCTTTATATTTGAAGATTCAAGTGTTAAAGGACTACTCAACTTGATCATAATATTTCCTTAAAAAACCAAAAGAAAGTAAAGAGTCAAATAGTAAAAGATAAGAGAGAGATAATTCCTACAGCATTAGTTAAGATTAGTTCCTTATAATACTTTTCTAAACAGCATTGAAATATTGATAGACATCTAGCTAATAAAAGATACTCAATCTTATTTAGTTTATCTGGATATAATTGCTTAACTACTCTTATAATTGATTACTAGAGTAATAATCGTCCCATCAGGACAACTAAATCAATATTGAAAGCTATATTTTTGTTTATAGTATCAAAGAGGTTAAAATTAAGCCTTCTAGACTATAAGATTTAAGTCTATAGTTATAGAGTATCAGGATAAGAAAACTTTTTTATGAAAATTAGACAAAAAAGTATCATCTAAATATATAGAAGATAGCCTTAGGAAAAATTATAATGCACCAAAATAAGATATCAGCAACTGAAATTTATAATATTAGCTTCAATTCTAAAGTTTGTAATATCTAGAGTAAAACCTATTAGTATCAACTGAAGTTAAGAGAAGAAATAGATATTAAGCTCAATTTAAGTGAGAAGAGTAGAAGTTGAAGGTTTCAGTAAAACGGATTGAAGACTGGTGCTTCTTAATTTATAACGAATGAATATCAATATATATTAAGCAAACTAAGTTATCGCATAGTTAAAGATAAGTATTTATATCTATTAATTGTAAGATATTCAAAATATACTAGCATCTGATTTTAATATTAGCAAGTTTAAATACAAATACCTGAAAGTGTTAATTGAAATTACCTTTACACTTATCATAAACATGTAGAAAAGAATGATAGGTTTATATATTCACCGACATAAGAAAGGAAATTAGCAAAATTAAAAGCAAATCCAATTTTACTGGAGGCATAAAAATACAAAAATGAAAAAAATTTGAAAGGTTTTGAATCACTATTGCTAGAGTGCATATCCATAGAAAAAGTGAGATAATAAGTTTCAAAGAGAAGCATTAAAGTGATGAAGCTTATTAATGAAGGCACATTAATTTATTGGCATTATAATACAACAATTAGCTTGTGGTTAATTTTTATAAGCTTGCTTTACTATAAATCTACAGTGAGATCATTTTCTTCTAACCTTATTCAGTAAACTTAAGCCCATAATTAAAAGGTGAATCAACATTCAAGATAAATTCGATCAATAAATTTCCAACTTATTAAGCAAATTTTAGGTTAGTAATATATACCGAAAGAGTAAATAACTTTAAGAATATCAGAAAACGGTATTTTCAACTTTTCATTTTTTTATTAAATATTTCAGGTAATAACAAGAAACATCTTACCAAACATGATGAAATATCCTGATTATTAATGTAATACTCGAACTTTATATATTATTATTAAAACTTCTAATTTATCTTATGTTTATAAACAATATATTTTGCTTGTTTAATTCTTAAGAACTATAAAATTATTTCTATGATCAGATATCTTTGTCTGCTTGGTTTTAAATCGTTTTTGGAGTTTTCATATACGCTTTCACTTCTTGAATATTCGTCTATAAATTGAAAGTATAATTTAATGATTATTTTTAGAAATTCTTCAAAAATTGATTTCTTCTTTTTGTTCAATATCACCTTGCTTACTTATTATTGCTCAGATTTTCAAATTTATTTAAACTAAAAGTTTTTCAACTCAATATAAGAATTGTTACTCTTGATCTTTTATTTCATTAGTACTCTTACTTATCCAACTCTTCCTTTTTTCAGTTTAATATTACAGCTATCTTAACCCTTCGTCCTTCGCTCTTCGCCCTTCACCTTTCAACCCTCTTTTGATGCTTTCCTCCTGTAACATCCTCTTCAGTCAAAATTTAATTTCTCCTTATTTCCTACTCCATTAGCACACTTCTTCTTCTATTTACCAAAATCTGCTAACTACCTTTCTTTTAATTAGTTAATTTACTGATTTTAAGGTACTTTCTAAAAGCACTTACTCTATTGTTCTTAGTCTCTTATTAAAATACTAAAAGTACGCTATATTTTATATGCTAAACTGTTTTAATTAGTACAAAGTATTTAGCATTGATTTTCTTAATTTCTCTCTATCTAACTCATTTACTTATTTAATAGTAAGACATAATATTTTGACTGATACTGCTAACTTTACTATTTTACAACTTACAAAGCTTCTTTACTACTTATATCATAACAACTTCATTTACCAATCTCCCCAAATATATTTTTCATTATCTTTGCCTGACTAAATCCATATCACTACTGAGTGTTTATACCGACAATCTATAAAACTTACTAATATATCATTTAGAAAATGCTAATCCTATCATTGAGTTTAAAACTATACTACTACATTACTCTGGATTATTTACATCCTTAGTATTCAAATTACCTTTATACCATTCAATTTTGTATGCTTATACTAATTAAAGACAGCTTTAGTATGTTATTTGATGTAAATTAGTATTCCTTTTGCTATGAATAATCCATACTAATAGATATTAAAAACATATATAAGTTACATTATAATCATGTTTGTTAAAGTGAGGAGATAAGTAAATTGAAAGCTAGGGATACAATCTTTGGTACTTTTAATCACTAAAAATTTTAAGCTTCATATGGTATGCTATTGGGAGATAGAAACTAATTGGTTAGCTATTTGAAGGTTGAAAGTAAATACTTAAGTAGGAGAAGTTTATATGAGTGAAATAGTTAGTTCATATTACTCTAGCCTCATTTCTGGTTACATCTCATTGAGATAACTTCTCAACCTCTTAGACAACATAACACCTCAATCCTAATCATATCCAATGCTTTTCTCTTCTACTGTAAGAAGTAAATTTTAATCTTATTGTATACTCTTCATGAGCAAATTAAAAAATAGCAAATTTCATTATTTGTAACTTCTTAAGGTTAAAATATACTTAATTATTTGCTTAAAATGTATTTAAAAGATTTCCTTTTTATCCTATCTACTTAATAATTAATACCACATTCTTAGTTACTCAAAGGTATTTATTATAGTATTGTAAGCTCCTAAGATTTTGATTTAGATTGCTATTCAATTTTACTTCTGCTCTTTTGTTATTGCTAGGATCACTAGTATGATTTAAATCTAGTGCTTAAATTTTTCAACATATTTGTACATTCTAAAACTTCATAGTTTGATTTTCTTGTAATAGACCAATAACTTGATATATAGCTTTGTTTTTGAAACTAGACTAGAGTTGAAATAATTTCAGTTTAATTTCCATTTTGTCCTTAAATTAATTTTAGTTGATTCATTATTATAAAATGCTTAGTCTCTACTTAGTTTTCTTCTTTACTCTTTCATTAGCTTAGTGAAGAACTTTTCCTGATAGCTTAAATCCCCCATCTAAGAGATATGATCCACTTAGATGTTTAAGCAGGCTACATGGTTACTTTTTAATTTCAATGGGAAAAGCAGATGAAGGAGTTATTTTTGACGATACTTGGAAGTTCGATATGAAATAGATGAAATGATACTAGTTAGCCCTGTCAAGTTCTTATCAACCTGAGCCTCGTTATAATGGTGTGGCTTAATTTCTAGAAAGTGAAGAAATAATGGTAATCTTTGGTGGCGCAACTAGGTATGGAATTGAGAACGATATGTGAAAGTTTTATGTCAAAGACTAAAAATGATAGCAAATCACACCCACAGGATTTGTTCCCGAATCTCGACATTCAGCTGCTTCTTTCCTGGTCTATCGTGAAACTAGAGATTATCTACTATACATATTTGGAGGCACCGGAAATTTTAACTATCTTGATGACTTATGAGTTTATAGCATTCATGAAAACAAGTGGTAGCAGTTAGAAACTACAGGTCCACAACCAAAACGTTAAAGCTATGCAAATATGATAATTGATAATAATGAACTAATTTTAAGGAATTGAGGAACAGTTCAAGACTTCGATATGTACATTTTAGATCTAAAAACCTTAGTATGGAGAAAGTAAAATATTTAGCCTCATCCTGGAGGATAATTTTAATCAGGAGCTTGCTTTTTTAACGATACTAAAAAGTTCTACATCACATCAGGATGGTCAGACTTAGATTACTAAGATATTCCAGAGGTTTGAGAACTAGACTATTCAAACCATAACAGTTTGAAATGGACATAATTATAGATAGAAAGTTGGGATGGATGAAAGAGAGAGTAGCACGCTGGAATATGCTATGATAGAAAAATATGGGTTTCTTGCGGTATTTTGGAGTAAAATATTGTAAATGATGTTTCTATCATAGACTTATCAAAACCATAGCTAAAGTGAGAAGTAGTATCTAATAATTTTGATGCTCCTGATCCACTTTAATACCATAGCATGAACATTATATCAGGTAATGCTTACATATTTGGAGGATTGAACTCCAAAAATCAAATTTTGGGTAAACTTTATAGACTCGATTTAGAGAAGTGAAAATGGTATGAACCCAAAGTAAATGGTTAATTACCTGAACCAAGATATGGTCATATTACAGTAGTCCATGGAAACTTTTTAATACTATACGGTGGAATGGGCCAATCTGGAAATTTAAACGATTTATATAAATATAACACCATTACATTAACTTGGGAACTCTTAGAATAGATAAATTCTCCAATTATTAGAAAAGGTCCATGTGGTACAATGGTTGGAAAGCATTTTTATATATTTGGAGGGAAAAAAACATCAGGTATTACTAATGAGCTATGAAGATACGATGTAGGATCAAGTGAATGAACTCATTTAAACAAAAATAAACCTTATCCAGTCCATATTTAATACTGCAGCCTTTATTCGTTTGATAGTTAAGTTTATATAATGTAAGGATACTAGAGTGGTGACTGGTAGAATGATTAAGTTTTTGTGTATGATGCTAAAAGAAATAAATTCTATATTAAGAAAAATATAGTAGGAAGAGGTAAAACTGCTTATGGAGCTGTTGATAACCATTTAGCTTATTTTGGAGGACAAATTTGAGGAATTTTTCCTTAAGAAAATCTTTTTGCTATTGACTGAGGAAAATAAAATGAGCTATGTACTGAATTAACGAGGTAAGAAAATAAGTTGTGGCCACCTAATGTTTATGGACATGCTATGGCTTATTATAAAAGAATGCTTTTGCTATTTGGAGGGGTTTATACCTTTGGTTGAATAAGCAATGATTTTAAGGCTTAGAATTAGTTCTGAATATATGATATTCTTAAAACAAGTTCTTCGAATAATAGCATATCTGGATGACCTTGCAGTGATGGATCCTATGAAAATGAAAAAGGAATATGCGAATTATGCCCTATGGGTACATATTCAAATTTAAGTCATTAATGCTAACCATGTCCCAAAGGAACAGAATAACCTACCTTAGGCGCACATTCATTTAAGTAATGCCAACCTTGTGCAAGTGGCTACTTTGCTGAAAAAGAAGGAACATCATTTTGTCTTATGTGCCCAAATAATAAAAATTGTCCTATAGGGGCTATAAATCCTGTTGATATAAGATATAATGGAGGATAATTTTCAAATTAGCCATAAATTTTCCAAGGTCATCCTGAAAAAGTCTCTACGTGCAATTTTTGAATCGGAATGTCTATTCTAATGATAATCTTTCTAATTATTATATTTATTTCTTATAAAAGAAAATATTACAAAACCATGAAGAAGCTTGATATATACGAGTAAAATCATAACTATGTAACAGGTTAATTTATGAAGCTCCAAAAGACATCTATTGGAGGACTTTTCACTGCCATTTTTTATATACTAGCCATTGCCTTAGTTCTAAGTAACTTATTCAACTTCTTATTCGATAACATTAACGAATCTAAAGCTTTAATTCCAACTGTGATAATGAAAGAGAAATACAAATCTGTAACAGCTGATTTATAAATGATACTTAAGTTTAACTAATACTAGGGATAATGTACAAGATAGTAGAATGAATAAGTAGATTTTTCAGAGTGCCATTAGAATATTGACTTTTAAAAGGAAGGATTTATACTTGATTCTTCTAAAAGCCATTGGAATTAAATAATGTGTATGAAGGTTGAAAAAGATTGTATCGTAAAAGTAAAATGTAACCAATGTGCTATTTAAGAAACTGCTTACATTAAGTTTGACTTAACAGAGGAGAATTCTTATACCTCTAATATACAGTTCAACGTCACTTCCACTTCTTCAATTCCAGATGAAGTTTCGAGCATAAACATTACTATAAGTCCTGATCCTTCGAAATTATTTAGAGGATCAAACCCAACCTAATTAGAAATAAATGCAATCCCTTCTGCTTTCGAAACTAATAACCCTAAGGAATAGGATCATGATAAGGAAACAGGCTATCATATAGTTAATACTGGCTTATATACTAAAGGAACTTAATTTACTAACACAGAGGTATAATTCAGTGCGAATCTCCATGCGAAAATAGTTTTTACACTAAGTGAAAATTTTTTGCTTACGAAGCAAACTCTAAAAGTATCTCCTGTAATTCTAATTTCAGCAATACTAGGGTCAGTATTTGGTATAATGGGAAGTGTTAGAGGTATCATGAGCTTCGTTGAAAAGTAAAAGGACAAGATATTAAAAAAAAATGAAAGTTAGCTGCCAAGCAATTTCTGACATTACTTTGTTAAGAAATAGATAGAACAATTTCAAAAAAATTAGTATATAAGGCTACTTAAGCCAAAGTCGAGCTGAATTAAAATATTTTCAATAAGAAAATGACTAAGAAGCAAGTAAAGAAGAAACAGTAAACTAGACTATATGAAGCCTTCTAATCTAGAAGAAATTTATGAAGTAGTTTCTCCTTCTTAAGGAGTTTCTCCTTCTTAAGGAGTTTCTCCTTCTTAAGGAGTTTCTCCCTTCGATAATTTTTTATAGAAATAGAAAAGTTAAATACATTAGTTTAATGGAGATGATTTTTAGGACTTTTAGCTTTAAAATAAAATATCAAGCAGGGAAAGTTTCATAACTAAGGAAAAAGACGAAGTCTTATTTGTATGACATATTTTAATTATATTTTTTATTTTTAAGAGCCGAATTATAGCTTAATTTAGTAGTGTAACCTTCAAGTCTCATCGCTAATCATGAGTTTATTTACTTAAATCAACTTAGTATTCTATTTTTCTTCATTCTTTTGTAGTCTCTCTTTCATTTCACTATTTCACTTTTCTACCTAAGTCTTGAATATTACCTTTAGTCCGTTAAAATAAATACTATTACTCTCCAGTTTAGTTATACAATTTGCATAGTTCCCTTTTCCCTTCTTAATAGAGTATAAAGAACTAAGAAGATAATATTAAGAAGTTAATAATAAAAGAATACTACGATGTTATGAATATACTAAATGATTTCTTATAACTATGTTGAAGCATCGAAAATGTAATTAGTTCTCCTTAGTGTTACACAAAAGAAAATTAAGAATATAATCATTCTGAACTATACTTATCTAGTAAACTTAGCCATTTCTAGAGCAACTTTATTTAATCACTAAGTTTTTATCTTTTCAATGCTTGATCGCAATACTATGTTGAATCTAATTTTTACCTTTTACGATACTTTTGTTATTTATACTACTTAACCTTTGATATCTTCTAATAAAAATTTTAGTTTAATGTTCTAAAGTATCTTAGTGTTACTTTTGAAGACCTCAAAATCTTATTGTCTGAATATTTTTTACCTTCAACTTAAATAAAATGTATTTAATTTATTTAATTTAATATTTATTAATCTCAAATTCTCATTTCATTTTACATTTTAAATTGAAAGTTTTAACGTAAAAAAGCAACTTAATCACTTAACTTGAAGTTATTTTCTTTTAGGTCTGAAATATGAGCAGATCTTATTGGCTTTCATATATCTCTGAGGCTATTTTTGTATATCAAGCATTTCGTGAAAATAGCTCTATTCTTCCTCAATTTTTCATTCTTAAACTGCTGTCATATTTTTTTATTTCTTCAGAGCTTAGATGAATTAACTAAACCTATAATTCTACTTATCTTTAGCCTTATTTCATGCAACTGACTTCAGATGTTATCTCCAATTTTTCCTATATTGAACTAAAACAAAAGCACTTAAGTCGTATACATTAACAATCAAAAATCTTCATCATTAGACGTTATCATCTTGATAGCTTTATCTCTTAATAGAGCCTATTATTACATTTCGTTAGATCAATACTCTCTGATATTTACAAGGTATACCCAAAAAAATCGGAATTATTTAGTATTGAATTCCATATTTTTAACATGACTAATTAGTGGAGTGAAAGATATTATTTTGACAAATGAATTAATAGTATATAATACTCTTTTATATATCGTATTTATAGACTTTATTATAAGACTTTTTAACCTTTTTTACAATATATTGTAAAATTTTTCTCATCGAGTGTTGATTTTATGGTTATATTGATCAGTAGTATATAAGACTTGTATCTTCAATATTATGCAAGTGGGTAGATATATTAATTCGAAAGTTATGAGTGTGGTTTTATAGCTTAATTATATTTAATCGAAGAATTACTTTTGAGAAGTGTTATAAGATGATTAGAAGCATATGGAGTTATATAGATATCCTTATACTTTACTTCTAGTTTAACTCTGTAATATACCTTTTAAAACTGGTTAGTCATCTATACAGAAGATTGTAGGTGATATGAGTGATGAAACATTATAAGTTTCAAATATCTTTCGAGTGAAATCTTGAGATTCCTTTAACGATAGCTACTAGATACTTTGTATATCGATCTAGTAGTTCACTTAGTATCTTATCCTATAGACTAGCTCAGCTACTATAAGATTTCTCGTTTTTTGATTAAATTCACTAACTTTAAGAGTGCTTTTATTACCTCTACATTTAACTACTCATCTCTAAAATGGTATAATCGTTAACTTCATTCTTAAGATAATGCATTATTATATTCCTTTATATCATTAAGTTCACTAGGTTTTCCTTAGTTGCAAGTTATACATTTAAATGCTTATATAGATGCCTTCTAGTCTCATTTTCACTTCTGTTTTAATTAATAATTTGTAGTTGTGAGATTAGTCCAATTTTTTCAGTACTAATCAAGATTTTTTAACTAACTTTGTTTCCTTTTTATGCTGCCTTTACTATTATCACTCTTCTGTCTTGCATTTTTAGGATTCTCCAGCGATTTTTTTTTGCTTCGTAAACTTCTAAATTATCTTTCTAAAGGTTAAGAGAAACATGGGCTTAAGTATGTCTATTATCTCCTTAATAACTAGACAGTTAAGCATCATAAGTGGTATTAATGCCAACTTTTCTTGCCTTATCCAACTCTCAAAGATCAAGTTCTTTTTCAAACTCAGATTTTCTCTTATTATCTCCTTGATATTCCATATTAAGCATACATTATTACCACTTCAATCTGTCTTATCATGGTAATTAATACTGATATATAAGTTAATCCTTAGACAGATTACAGATAATGCAAAATAATGGAACTGAAAGAGAGGTAATGACATATGTAAAATGGTAATTAGAGATCGACCTTATAATGTAGATCTTATCTGATTTAAAGCCACTTGATGCATTTTTATTACTTCATATGTTTGTTATTACGTACTTTGAGTGGAGTGGAATGATAGTACTGATAGAAAATGTGTATAGTTAAGCTGGAGAGATCTTTAATGAATATATTAGAGGATGTAAATTTTTTGAAAAATACATAGAAATTAAAAAGTCGAAATCTTTAAGTAACATTTCAGACTTATTATCTCTTCTCTAGCTTAAGATTGATAGGTACAAGCGACTCCATATGCAGTTTCTGTACAAACTTAGGATTGATCACGTTGGTGATTCTAAACCTCTTTAGGAACTCTATGAGCATTACTTTTCCAAACATTAGTCCGTAATTTTTCCCTAAGCATACTCTAGGACCTGCTGAGAACGCTAAAAAGGCATAAGGATGAAATTTCTGGTTTTCAAATCTTTCAGGTTTAAACTCTTTTGGATTTTCCCACCACATAGGATTCATTTACGTTCCATAGGCACTGATTTTTATCACTGCGTTCTTAGGAATAAAATATTTTCGCTTGCCATCAGTAATAAAATGGTCCTAGAGTGCAATTCTAAACTCAGATTCAGATGTAGGTGGGTACATTCTTAGTACTTCCTTTGAAAAATTGGCAAGCTTAGATAGCATCACTAATTATTCATCATAGGGTAGAAATTTGCTCTTATCACTTTACTAGATTTGCTTTAATTCGTTATATATGATATATTGCTATTCCGGGTACAAGGAAAGGCACATTAATAGATACTCCAAGTATCTTCCAGTTGGTGCGAAGCTTTGAATGAGAAAATTTAATACCTAATCAACCATTTCTTCCTGATCCATTGGTCTGTCTTATTCTAAGTATTTAGGATCAGTTGAACTCTATCTTTAGGCATTCTAATCGGTATGTGCTATTACAGTATCTAGAAAGTCCATATCTTCTGATAATTATTCCCATTTAGTGGTTTTGAACTCCAATCTACTCTTCAAAGCTATTTTAGCAGCATCTCTAAGCATCTTTATTTCCTTATCAAGGATTAGATTCTGAGGTAATGGGATTTATCTATAGTGCCTTGGGAAAAAGCTCTGCCATTTATATTTCTACTTCGCAAATCTTTCACTAAGTGACTAGAAGATTAAGATAGGGTGTTATTAATATCTAGCTTGGAAATCTTCCAAGAAATTTCCTCCAAATAGCAACTGAGTGGATATATCAAAAGCGATCTTATTAGTCTCCTCTCCTAGATTTTGTATATTTAGGTTTTTTTCCCATTTTTCAAAATACTTATTAATGATTCCCTTTATAAGTGGGATGCTCTCTTTTATAACAGAATACTTAAAGGTAGGACCAAGGGCTTTTCTTTACCTCTTCCATTAAGATCCTTATGCATTACCAATTCCATTCCCAAATATTTCCTTACTCTTATCCTTAGAATTGAACTTCCTATAGAACTTAGCCTTGTAGTTCAGCACATCAGCAACGATCTCTGGTTTGTTTATTACAAGATAAATAGTTGGACCTAAACAGGAGTACCATAACTCACCTCCATGTGCTTGCATCTCCTACTAGTAGTTATGGAAAAATTCTCCTGTGCGTAATTCTCTTAATACTTTAGGAATGTTGCCTCATATAGGAATCCACGTTCCCCTTATTCCCTATTTCCTAAAAACGTAGATAAGGAAGAGAGGGCGAAGCAGAAATTTGTACAGAATGAATCAGAATAAATAAAGCCCTATGCCTATTAAAATCCAGTTCAGCATTTTTTATATATTGTTTGATTTAATTTAATTTAACTGCCTTTGGTGAAATTTCATTTCAACCGATATGCAATAATAATTTAACCGTATGATTAAAATTTACTACTATCTTCACAATTACAGTCATCCTATTTAATGAACTGATATATTCGCCTGATCACATAGGGATAGTGTGAGTTATTATTGATATGATGCATATTTTGTAATGTGTTTGTTATAGCGTGCTAGCTATCAATATAACTGTTTACTAACTTTTTACTTTAAGAACGATTTTCGTTTTTATGTATATATAAAGCTAGATGATGTTATATGAAATATGCTTTTTGAAATTGTGATTTTGACAAAATGCAAAATTACTTTTTTTAGTTTACCAATTTTATTTTTAGGGATTTTTATCTGAAAAACGATTCATAAAATAACAAGGTTCTCTCATCTGAACGATGAGTTCGTTCTTACTTTCGATCTATCGCTTGCTTATCTCATGCTTCTACTTGAGGTGTTGCCTTTGTATTCATTAAAGCTTCGATTGAAATCTTCTGGTGATAAATTCGATTTTTGTTGCATTCTTAGAGAAATCTCATTGCTTTTAGATTTCAGCTTAAATAATTCCTCTTTCAAATGAATTACTTCTCCTTCTTTTTACTGGAGAATGGAAATTAAGTGTTTTTAGTTTTCAAGTTCAACTTATAGCTTCGCATTTGCTATTTCTTATTACTCTAAATTTTCCTACAGTTTGTTATATTTTTGTTGCAAATTCCTATAATTCTAAGAATTTGTTTAATCTTCCAGTTTTTTCAGTTAGTTACTTAGACTCTAATCCTTTTGCTGCTCTAGGATTAGTTCCTTTAGTCTACTTTAAAACACTTAAAGCTAGCACTTTAATTCCTTTTTCTCTCTTTCCTGCATTTGAATCTTTTTCCTATATACATCTAGTTAAGATTCTGCCTGGAGCTTGGTTGATGAAGAGTTATTTTCATAAATTTTGTAGTTTTAAGCCATCTACTAGAACTTCTGGCTTAAATCTTGGTACATCTAATCCAATTGGTCTTTTTCCAACTGCATTCCTTTTATTTTGGCTCTCAAAGTCATTATTTATTCAGACTACTAGCTCTTTTCCTAAGTCTTTACATCTTAATCTACCTTAAAGCTTTGATTTAATTTTTGCACCTTCTCCTCATTCTCTGTTATCAGCTCGCTCAATTACTTATTCTTGCTTTTTTCCTTTTCTAGTAGTTTGTACGTACTAGTGAAATGTTTTTACTTAGTCTCTTACTGCTCTATTTACTGCCGAAGTTCTCATATCGTTTACTAGAGTTATTAGGTCTTTATTTACTCTTATTCAAGCTGTTTTAGGCTTTATAAATATCTCTAGTTGCAGTTTTTTAAGTGCTTCTCCATTTTTTCTAGCTATATCCCCGCTTCCTTATAACCCTCTTCCAAGCTCATAATTGTTTAGCAAGCTTCCTCATAATTCAAGCTTAAATCCTCAATCTACCTTTACAGCTAAATATTCTAGTCATGAAGCTTAATTTGCTCTTATCTAAGTAGTTCATTTTCTTTCGTTTACAGCTACTACGATTTTTGTATCTACTGATTCTCAACATTCTGGTCTTTGATCTTCTACTGTTAGACTTTTAAATGATTCTACATATCACTCAAGTTCTCACTTTTACTATTTAGCTTCGTTTCTAGCTCTCAGTTCTATTACTTCAGTATTGAAATCTCATCAATCTACAAGTCAATGATTTCTTACAGTTCTCTGGATTTCTATTCTAAGCTCTTTAAAGTCTATTTATCCGCCTCATAATTCTCATTTGATTGGTTCTTCAGATCTACATACTCTGTTGCCTCCTGAGATATCTAGTCCTGGGTTAGAATTACCTAATCTGATTGTTCTGATTCTGTCATTTTGTTTAGTATTTTATACTAAAACAATTATTCAGAAATTACTCTAAGGAGTGAAAAACTAGATAAGAGCTTTATTAGTGATCTCCTTGTAATCGCTCGCTTTTTCTTGGTAAAAGCATAATAATATAAAGGATCTACCTTTAAGTAGTCGTGTATAAATAGCCCCTTCTGGTATGCTTTAAAGATAATGACTAGATAGAGTTCTTGAAGCGAAAAACAAGCACAGTAAAGATATAGGAAAGAAAGTAGAGAGAAGGAACTCGTAAATTGCTAGACTTAGAGATATTTTCTAGTAAAATGGAGATGTAGGAAGTTTGTCAATGCTTCATTAGATATAGGAAAGAGTAGCAAGAAATTAATATCGCAAGGATAATGTTAAATTGAAAACCTGCATTATATAAGAAGGAGCTAAAGGTATATATACATGATTTGATGCCTATTTACAGAAGTATTGATAGCTTTAAGCAATAATACAGAAACATTAATGCTGTTTAGTGCCAATTAAAAGAGGTAAAGAAGTGATTTTATTTAGTAAGAGCAAATTTTTAATATTCCATATAACGTCAAGACATGCAGTGAAAATCTCACAACAAACGTTATACACTTTCCTTTCTAGCTTTCTATTTTCTATAAGCATTTAAAATATTCAAGTTGGTAGATATTATAGAGACTAAAATTAGTTTATACTAAATATAAGTAAATCTTGAAAAGGAAAAACTTTTAGTCGCTCTAAAAACTGATTTATTAAAAGCCTTCCTTTTCACTACGATCTAGAAGCGATTTCTAATTAAAGTCTTTATTATTAATATAGAAGTTAAAGCTATTTTGCTAGCAACTTTAATATCCTACTTCCTTTCGTCTTTTCTAATATAGGCAATCAAATCTGAAAATTGTCTAAGTAACTGAAACTTAAGCTTAATTAACTGAAAATATAAGATAATTAGCTTCTGGTCAAACTTGGAATTACTTATAAGAGCTTAAAGCTAGTTAGGATTAAAATATCCATGTTAAGGATCTTATAATTGTGGTTATTTTAAAGTCTTGTATACTAAATAACTTGGAATATTAGCAAAACTAAAATAGTAAAGGCAGCTAAGATTGTAGACCCTCCATTTTAAAGCATTTAATATTACCATCTTAAGATCCTCCTTTCTCACATATATTACTTATAGGTTACTTTTAACTTTTATTCTTCGCTTCTTAAATATTAGTTTCTTATAAGTTTTGATTTCTTCACTCTCATTTAGTTTCTAAAGGCAGTCATTTCTTTTTGACTAGCTATAGAAGTTTTTAAGCAAGGCTTTGAGTTTGGGTAAATATTAGTCTTCTTATAACTCTATTTGCAATAAGTATCACTTTTGGCTTTTTGAACGACACTCATTAACAATTATAGCTCTGATTTTCAACCTTCAATATTAATCCTGTAAATAAATTTCTTAATATGCAGTCTAATTAATTTCGTTGGTTATTAGATAACTAATTGTATATTATTTACGTTTATGTTTCTTCAACTTTATTTCAAGACTGATTTAACCTTTGTAGATATACTTCCAGCCACTAAATCTCTCAACTCAGTTTATTCTTACTTAGAATCTAGTCTCACTTATTCTGATTCAGCCAATAAACTAAAGTGTTATCAGCTTCTATTATTAAATCTATCGATATCTAGTAATAACCCAACTATAGTAGTTACTAATTATCTTTAATGCTTCTTTACTTAAAACTTGAGAGTTAGGATATTCATTCCTTATAAGCTAAATTCGCCAAATAGTTCCATAATAAACTTCTTTATTTTACCTTAAAGGGTACAATACAACTTTGCTAAATCAGCTGTAAAAAAAGGCATGCTTTCAAGACTAAATCCAGAATTAGCTCGTTCTTAAGCAACACACTATGCAAGGAGTATTATTCGTTATTACATACTTATAATACAGATATTCGTTTATATAAGAAAGGGAGAATCATTTTGTCTCTCAATCCTAGCAAACAGGAGTGTATAAATCGTCTAAATATTTATAAATATCACGTCCAAAAAAAGTTGTTCATACTATCTAGAAATTAAGTATTGATTATATAAAGTTCACTTTCTTCAATAACTAAGACTGTACATTAAAAAATTTGCTATATCATAGTCATATAACTATCAGCTTCGATACATAAAAGACGATCTATTACTGAATATAGTTATAATAAAGACTAAATAATACCACTTTGCATTGCATAGCTGTAACATCTTCAAACTTACTAAAGTTCTGCTGAAGTTAAACGTAGTAAATGGATTGAATATTTCACAACTTTCTTTCTTCATCTTCAAAAGTGAATATAATAGCGAAGGATAAATCTTCTAGTAAATGGCTTTTTATTTTGAAAGCAGAGTTAAAAATTATACACTACATCGATTAGAAAACTCAGTCTAGTCTTTTTAAGCTTGTTTTGTTATTGGTGTTTATCTTTCAAATTTTGACTAAACAAGAATTTATTATTTAATGGCACTTCTTCTAATAAGAGTGATCCGATATAAGCAAGATGATAGCTAGACATAATGTCATTTTATACTATTTATATTTGTTCTTTACACAGTAGGAAAGACTTATTTAAAGCACTCTTTAAGTAAAAATATATTTTATAAGAAATTTCTTTCACCATTATTTATTTATTTTACCTCGTTAAAGATTAAATATTTTAAATTAGTTTCCAATCCATCAAAAAATCATACAGAAGCATAAAAGTACATCCTTATCACTCTTGCTTGCTTATATTTATTCAAAGTTGCTACTGGATATTTTCAAATTACTCTCCTCATATAGCTCTTTAAAATAGTACTACTTTATTTGTTTAAATATCTTACCTTTTCTTACTAACCTTAATAGGCAAATGCTAATAACCTCTACACATCTCACTTCCTTATTTAATTATTGGTAGATCCACTTCCTGATATTATTCATTTACAATCAGATGTTATTTATAAACTAGGAACTATATCTTCTGGAATTTATAATGTTAATCTACATTACCCTGTTATGATGTCTCATATTTTTATAGTTTATTTGAATCCCCTTTCTGCTGATATTATTCATTTATTGTTACTTGATACTTCTATTGATGTTATACCTCATGAATGGCCTTACAGTACTCTTTTTTCAATCTTTGTCTAAAAATCCCATATTTTAATATTATTATCACTCCCTCCTGCTACTATTCACTTATTATCACTAGTTAATGCGATTTAAAATATTATGCCATATCAACCTTTCAGTGTACTTTTTAATCCATTGTTTTCAAGATCCCATATCTTTATCGCGTTTTTTTCGCTCTAACTTCCTGATACTATTCATCTATTATCATTCGATATTGCTAGTGCAAAAATGTTTGATTTTTTGTTCGTCATTGTAAATTTTAGCTCATAAGTTACCATATTCCAAATCTTTATCTCTGAACTACTTCCTGATACTATTCATCTGCAGTCTCTTGATATAACTATCGCTGATATATAATTTGTAAACCCATTCAATGTACTCTTTAACTTATAACTGTAGAAATCCCATATCATTATTAAATTTTCAGGGCTTTCACTTGCTGAAACTATACAACTATTGTCCTTTGATAATGCCACACATCATACGCCTGATTTATGTCCCCTCAATGTTTTTTTTAACTAACCAGTTTGGAAATTTCATATTTTTATAGTTTTATCTTTACTTCCTGACACTATTCACTTATTATCACTTGATAAAACTACTGATGATACACTACCTGAGTGACCCTTTAATACCCCATTTTTTCCAAGATATACGTTTGTCATATTTGCCTTATTAAATTTACAATTACTGATTTTTGCTCCTCTTAAATTAACTCCTTACATATTTGCCTAACTTAAATCACATTATTCTAAGATAGAATTACTTAAATCAGCACCTTATATGTTTACTCCTATTAAGTCTAATTGTTTAAACTTAAAGTTCATGTAGTTTAGCATTGTCATAGCGTTTGCTGATGCTTAACCTATTTATTAACTTTATTTGGAAAGTTATATAACCTATAACAACTTTGATTCCATTATTTAGCTAGCCATTCTTTATAATATGCAAATTACTTCGCTCTACGCTATTAATCCTGGCAAATTTAGTAAACTTCATTTCATCTATTCGACATCTATTTGTTTCTCTTCCAAATCAACTAGAAATTAAAGTATTTCATAACTAGTTAAGTTTTTGAGATCTAAGCTTTATTGTGGTATTTCTTGTATCCCTTAGACTGTTATTTAATTTCATTGATTTAACTGAAAATCTTTAAAAGGAATCGTGTTATTTTTTGAGCTTTCTTAATCTTTATGCATCCTTATTTTCTTTTCTAACTCTATAGTATTTCTCTGAGACAACTCTTTCAACTCCTCCTTTATGAAAATTAACTCTGGTCTATTTCTTGGCTCTTATTGCCAGCATCCAGTTATTATCTTCTCAAATTACACAGGACAATCTTCTGGAATTTTCTCTCTCACTCCTTTTCTTACTTCGTTTAACACAACTAAATTGTCTGTCGTTTCAAATGGTTTTTTTCTTGCTGCAATTTCCCATAAAACTATACCCAACGCAAATATATCTGACTATATATTTTAATCAGGAAAAGCAACTAATAACTCAGGAGCCTTCCAACGAATAGCATCTCCCCACTACGCTAAATTTTATAATCTCGAGACTGATTTGATTTTTTCCAAGCCAAAGTCCGTTATTTTAGCATTATACTAACTATCCAATAGAATATTGCTACTTTTCAAATCTCTATGAATGATATATCTACAATGTATATACTCCAACCCTAATACTATATTTAGACTTATTTTATACCTTAATGGTCATGATATTTCTTCATTGCTATGTAAGAAATCATATAATGATTATTGCATTAACTCCATTACCAAACTCAACGGAGATGTACAGTAGCCATATGTTACCAGAACATTTAGATTCTTTTACTTTTTTAGCTCCTGCAACTCTTTTAAAAGCTCATTATTTGCAGAGTCCGTAGTGAAAAACTCTTTTATTGCAACATCCACTTCTCCTTACCATTTTCCTTTGTATACAACACCAAAGCTTCCTCTACTTATTTCTCCCTCCTTTTCCAATTTCTAGCTTTAGATAACGAAGTCTAGATCGATGTTAGATTTCATTTATAGCTATATATAGCAAAACTCTTAGCATCATAAAATACCATTAAATCAATTATAGAAATGAAAGGTTTATCATACTATTACTTTCTTACTTCAAAGTACTTCCATTAATAGGCAAAAGAGATTATTCAATAATTTGCATTCAGCTTCTAAAACTATTAGCTAGCTGCTCTATTCTCTTACTTTTATCAGGAAAATAGAAAACCTTATATGTATCTTTAGTAAGCAAGCTTAGTCTTAGCATTTAATTAGTTATTTTCAGACTGAAGCTTAGTAGTGATTAACTTGTTAATTTGTTTTAAAGGATGAAAATTAGATTTTACTTACCTTTAATTTGCCTTTTTATTTTTCTAAACTAACGTTTTAATCCTCTAGCCACAGAAAAATCAAAGATACTATCCCATTTTATCTTGATTTGCTTCAATTTATTTACTTCTAATTGATGTTAAGAAGTTACCTGCTCTTTCTCAATATTAGAGAAGTATCTTTTGTAGTATCTTAGTTATAGTTATATCTACTGTTGGTATCTTAAACATCAAAACTAGTTCTGCATTTTATTGTTTTAAGAAAGGAAATTCTCATTCTCTGGTCTCCGTTTCTACTGTCTTTATTGTGTTCTCTTTACTATTTTGTCGAGATTGAGTATTTTAATTCTGATTGAAAGTACCAATCTATGAACAACTTGTATTGAGCTCAATCACTCTCTAGATAATTGGTTAGTGTACATTTAACAATCAAACTTCAACCTTCTATCATCCAATTTTCCTTCCTTATACTGAAGTAATTTCCTCGAACGACTAACTAAATCCAATTCCAACAGACGATTGCTTAAAAAAGATTAGAAGTAATTACAGTGGAAATAAGTTAAAAAACGAAGGGTGAACATTCCAGCTTTAATAGAGAAGCCAATCATCACATATAAAAAAAGAAATGAAGCACTACTATCAAAATAGTTAGATATATAAGAAAAGCTATTTAGCAGAAGTTAAAGTCATGAAATAAGCTTAAAATCATATTAGTTAAGAACTACTTAGACTATAGAAGTTATAAGGCTACTTCTGAGTAGGTTAACTCATAAGTAGCAATACTTTAATGAAAAAGAAAGCTTACAACAAGAGCTAGCAATAAGTGAAATGTGAGAAAAGCAGCCACGATAAAAGAAATTAGCTTGGTAAATCGCTATGGAACTATAATAGTATAGTAACTTACTTAGATTGATAAGCTGGAAAGCAAGCAAAGAACTCAAAAATAGAAACTAAGATTTAAGGTTTGATATTTAGAACAATTAGTCTAAGCTACAGTCAGATAATTCATTATTGAGACATATTTATCGTAAACTAAAATATCCACTTTAACTAATCTTAGCAGCTTATTTAAAAATACTATAGTAATCTTATCTTGTTTGATATTCAGACTGGGAATCTTTAAGTTAATAACCTTTATTAAACAATCAAACTACAGCAAGCGAAATTCTGAAAAATCTAGAACTATTGGATAATAAAAGCTAATACTAGCTATTAGGTCAGATATACTAAAGACTTGAAAAAATAAAATCATATTCATGCTTAATCTTACTCATATTAGAGCGAAATTGGCACTTGGAAGAAATAAATTATAGGGTACGCTATTTGAGACCTTAAGATAAGTTAATATTTGCTTAAAAGTAAGAAGACAAGACTATTATAAGCAATCTATCTTCTTAATTTTTACTTAAGCAAGGTAAATAAATTATATGCTATTAGAGACTTAAGGAATCACTATAAAAGTCAGTATCTCAAACAAATAATTTAGTAATGTTAGTCTTAAAAGAGGTGTAGGATTTTATAGTCTAAGAGCTAATTTAAGAAAGTGGTATAAATATTGCTTCGATTTGCAAAACAAGACAAGAGCAAGATTCTGCTCCTATATTGCTATTAGGATATAAATTGAAGGCAAATGAGATAGAGTAAGTGTAATAATGAAAGATGAAACTAATAGCATTGAGATAGAAAATTACTCAGAAGCTTAGAATAGATTTGAGATAGTAAAAATAACTCTACATTAATCAGTTCTTTCTATCTACAGATAGTAGTAAAAATAATAACTCAAAGATTAAGCATTTGACTATATAAAGAAACTGCATGAATAATATCTGAAATCTATACGATTATGGGAGATTACAATGCTATTAGCAGAATTAAGGGAACGCTACTGAAAATAGTCATGATAGAAAGACAAATAATTAGACAAAAAGGTAGAGAGTAATTATGTTGTAATGCTTATATTGCTGAAATTATGGCCTAATCTATTAATCATTAATTTCATGATAAGAACTTAGTTATTGATCACATTCCTATCACTGTGAACTTTATAATCAGGACACATCTTTAAGAAGTATAATGCTTTAAATAAATATAAATTAGTAGATTTCAAGATCTGATGGACTGAGAAAGTATTAAAAATCACTTTTATAAACTCCTTTTGAGGTTAGTAAAAGAAGTAATAGCCTAAAAGGCAAATACTCTTGTAATTATAAGACACATTGAAGAAAGGCAAATTTAATAATAAGATCAGATTATCCTGACTATAAGTATAGTTATCTACTTAAGGTCTCTTGTTGAAGATAAAAAGCTAAAGCAGAGTATTGACAACTCACATTTGCTTTAAAAGAACTATCAGTGAAATGTAAGAAAAAAGTTTAATATTGGAACTAAAACCAAATTTCTTCCTTGAAACTAAAATTCTAAAATTGAGCTTTCTTAGAGCTAGAAAATTATAATCCAAAATAAGAAAAGAAACTAATTTTAGAGCAGAACTAGAGAATTGATTTGTTGATTTATGAGAGATTCTAGATTAAAAAAATTACCTTGACTGAAAATAAGTGAGTCAAGAAAATAATTGTTAAGATCTACTAGAATAGTACAGAGACAGAAATAAGCATTTGCTTTTGCAAGAACTTTATCCTTTTACAGTTTTAGAAGCCCAATAATAATAGAGCTCATACATAAAGGATATATAATTGATATACTCGCTAATCTAAATTCGCTAGGCTCAAACAGAATTTGAGCAAAAACCTTCATATAAATATAATGAATAGTAGCATATAATGCAGATAATCAGTAGGTAAAACCAAATTACTAGCTATATTAAAAGACATTGAAGAAATGCTTGAATTATCTAAAAGGAAATTATTTTTAAAATAACTCATAAGAATCAAATTCAATTTAAAGTAATAAAAGTCATAGCAAGGAAAATAAAAAAGTAAGCTAATTTTAAAAATTATCCTATCCAATCTATTTGAGCTAGCTAGTTACATATTTGGGAATCATATGCAAAAGAAAATATGGTTAAGAGTTGTAAAAAGAATGTTTCTAAATGTCTCGCTGAAATGAAAATTAATAGTATTTTTGCTGTTGAGATATGAAATGTGACACATTGATACTTAAAAACCCTTTGCTGGATTTTTTAAGCGTCTTTTTGTGGAAATACCTTTAAATAATATGAAAGCCATTTATTGAGTCATGTTATCTAGATTTTCCTTTCTTTTAGACATAAAATAGCTCATAGGTTTTTTAAATTCGTTTATAAAGTCAGGAAATAAAGTATAGGCTATGCTAATTGAATCAAAGGAAATCTTTTTGCTAATAGCAATGAGAAGGAAATCATGATTACAATGATATTAATAAATTGACTACTTAATATGATGTTGACTTATGAAGTAAAGAAATTAAAAGCAGACTTATTTTATGGGTATATTAAATAAAGAATTTATCAAAAGCTTTATATGTAGCAGGAAGATTTTAATGAATGGAAAAGGCTTAAGTTTAAACTTATCATTTCATAATCTTTTATAATTCCCGGTAATAACATATATAAAACTTAAAAACAGATAAATAGACAAAATTTAATTTTGGCGTTCTTAGGTGGATTTTCATCTTTTTCTCACCTGCCTCTAGATTACTCCAAAGGCTAATTAAAGTCTAAATTTTTTCCTTGCATGTATTTTGAGAAATATATAGTTTCATTGTCAGTATTTTTTCTTGTAAATAGCTTCTACTTCATTAAAATAAACTTTTTCTCTCTACTAAGTATTAATTACTGCAATCACTTATCTTATTATTTTCTATGTTGTTTCCAGTATTTTTATTTGAAATTAAGCAAGCACTTACATCTTTCCATTAATGAGTCTCTGAATTAAAATATCAGAATTTCTTCGCTATTCATTTTGATTTTGGTAACCTGATTCTTTCTATCTATTTTATAAGCCTTTCGTTTATTTAGTTTTATTCATTAGTTTAATGTAGTCGTAGTTGTTAATTCTCTGTACTTCATTCATTTTAATAGATAATTATTTTTGTTGCTAGCTATTTCTAGAATTTACTATTTTGAACCTGAGAAAATTACAGAAACTATTCAAATCTCTCTCCTGAGACATGAATGCTTAAATCAGTTTCTTCTTGCTTATAGATCTCTATTAGTTGTTGTTGTCCTGCTTTCAGTCTTTTAACCTTTTCCTGGAAGTTAAGTAACATTTTAACTAGCTGCTCATAGCTTATCTACTAGGCAGAGGTGAAATCTGATACTTCTAATTGCAGGATATTCTAAACTTTTCTAAGGTTTTGCTTCAGATATTGGAGTCTCAGCCTGAAATGTAGCCTTCTTTTTTCCTTAGTCCTAGAGATTCGAAGATGACACTTTCTCCAACAACTTGTAAGATGTAATAAAGCCTTTGCATATACCTTCTTCCAGACTTTTTATTGACAGATATGCTTTCAATAAAGATTAAAAGTAACATAGAACTCAGACTTGCAATTTAAAAAAGTAGTTATAAGAGTATTATTAACTAGTTAATAGCCCATAATATAAGTAAGTTGCAATTCATATTTCTCATTTTCACTTAAATTTGTACTTTCAAATTTCATATATTTGACATCTATTTTGCATCAAGTCTCGAATTATTCTAACTACTGTAATTATCCAAATTATCTTTCGAAACTTTACTAGCAACCTTATCTCTTACACTCTGAGCTATCCCCCTAAATCTAGCTTATAGATCTAATTCCTTCTATTATCTGAATCAATCCTCATATATAAGTTATAGTTTTCTTATAGTTTGAAGTCCTTTTAAAAGTGCTTAGTCACTTCTTGAAATAAAAGAATTTACTTCTTCAATTTTAGCATTTAAGTCTTAAATTTTCACTTTACATATTCCTCTCTTTGGACTTTTTTGGTTTATTGGTTTATAACGAAAATGAATGCTCTTATATATTTGTTTCCTTCTTATTGCTTTTAATTGTTTGCTAGAACATAATAAATAAACAAATTAATTAATGAAAGTGGTTCTTGAGTTCATCACGATTAATGAAAGAAACCAAATTTAATCTTAATAAAAGTCTAGTAATGCTCTAGCTTCGCTTGGTCTCTTTGTTCATATTTTCTTCTTTTCACTGTATTTTAAATAAAAATTGATTACCTTCTTTCTCAAATTCTTGTGAATCAGTCCGAAGGCAGGAGTTAGAAGAGGTTCGAGGATAATCCGATTCTTGAGTCAAATAGCACAGTCGAGTTAAATTTCTCTAAATAAAAAAATCATTTCTGATCTTAGTCATGCTTTAGGTTTTTTCAATTAATGGTCTATTTATGGCATGTAGAGGCAAGATAACTCTGAGGCCTGGACTTCGGTGCTTCCTAGTCAGATTCTCGTACCGATAAAGAGAACCATCATATAGTAAAGCTTATCACACAAAGGTATATCCTTATTTATTTATGGGGGCGTCTATTGCAAGAGTACTTGTAATCAGCCTGCATTACACCGGATTACCTTCTCGGCTGATTAGAGTCCGACTTCCATTTAAAAAATTAATATATAGAAATTTCAAAAAATGCGCCTGAGACTTTTTTTTGAAGCGGTAAGATTTACTTATTTCGATATTTCTATATAAAAGAAAGGATATCCCAATAATTATGCATAAATCAGTTAGGTAAGTTTTAGACAAACGAGGTTTTAGAATAGAACTTGCGGGATTTTATACTGTGAAATAGTTCTCTAAAGCTTTAGATTTTTAGAGTTAATGTAACATAATTTATTATATGATGCTGCCTATTTTGGCTTGTCACGTATTAGTTGATAAAAAATCTCGAGAATCATCATAAAACTCTCTGGAATCGTTAATTTCTTCTCCAGGTTCGTAGACTTGAATAATATATCGATGGCTGCCAATCTATCCTTTTTTTACTGCTGGTATTTTATTCCAATTTTAGTCCTTTCCAAACATTTGATTGGCTCTTTTTTTTGCTTCTTTACTATTTTTTAGAAAATTAATCTCCACCCATAATTTTTTCTTATATAGTTTACCTTCAGACTTATAATAAATCTTAGTTACGAATTTCGGAATTTTTTATTTTCACTTTTTGTAATTTTTGGTATCTCCAACGGTTTTTCTTATATGCCTAAACCTTCTACAGAATCAGGAGATAACTGGATCCCTTTTTATTACTTGATTAGATATCTAATTTTGTATGTTTTATTAGTACAGAAGCTTTTAAGCTCAATTTTGCATTAAGGATTTTATTATCCTTTTAGAGTTAGCTAATTTTTATATCTAGGTTGTCTACTTATTGAGTTAGTTGCTACTCTTCATCCTAATTTTTACCTCAGCATATAATAAATAAACCGCAATCAAGGTATCTTATTGCTAGGGAGATTGGATAATCTCCAAGGTGGTACTTTATTAATCTGTTGAAATATCCAGGATTCAACATTCTGATGCATTTAGTTTAAAGCTTTTGGATTAACGACGTTTATGTATAAACCATTACACGCTTTTACTTTTATCTTTCACTTCTTGTTCTCATATTCAAGCGAAAGCTTACTTTTCGTAACTGGACAAGATATTTTCTAGCATCTATAGAAATAAAATTATAACTTTCATGATACTTGAAGCTAAAAACTAAGACCAATCAAATAGAAGAGAGATTGACTATAACTAGAGTAAGGTGAATGAAACAAGCTAGCTTGATATAAGAAGACTAGGGAACTATTTTAAGTCTAGTAAAGGCTAGAAACAGAATTTTAGGAAATGTAAATTAGTAAGCCAATTGACTACAAAAAAGCTATTTTTAGATTGAGAAAGATAAGAAGTAAATAATGAATATGCATGAAAATGAATTTGCAAATAAAAAGGAAAAATGAAGATATTTACTAGATTAGTAAGTTAGGCTAATATTCCTAAGATATAGACAAACATGAAAATGACAAAACTGAACGATGCTTTATTAAAGTTTATTACCCGAGATTAAAGTTAAGCCAGCTTATAAAAGCTTACAAAAAGCTAATGGCTGTATCCTAATACCAATAGATTTACGCGGTTTCATTTAACAGCTTCATCACTTTATTGTTAATCTCTTAAGTTTCGTATCTTATTTTTACCTTTGGATCTGTACTCAAGCGATAGAAATAAACTCTTTCAAATATTCTTCGTTTTTGCATTCTTATATTCTCCAGCAGTATTAGACTAATTTAAATTTTCTCATTTTCGCTATTTATGTCGGTGAATAAAAAGCTTACCCTTCCTTTCTGCCTGTTTATACTAAATGCACAGGTATCTTCAACTAACATTTCCAGACATTTTATTTAAGCTTACTAATATGAAAATCCTGTATTAATAGCCTTCTCTATATAAACTTAGTCTTAAAATAAGATTTTGCTTTTAACTCTTTAGCCCTATAAGCCAAAAAAAGAATTTCAATATTGATCTAGATGTCCTAGTGGGACAATTCTCTCTCTAATAAGCGTTTAAAATGAAGATCACTTGAATTTTGAAAATTAGATTAATTAAATAAGACTCATTATGTTTTGAGTAGCTAGATATATATCAATTAATCTATGTTATTTAGCAACTTATTATGAGCCTTAATCTTAACTAGTGTTATAGCATTTATTTCTCTCTTATCTCTTACTCTTTGACTCATTGAAGACACCCTTTTTTCGTCTGACCTCCTTCTTAAATTGCTTTTCCTTATTTTGGTAGTTTTTTGGAAATGCTATGATCAAGATGAGGAGTCTTTTAGCACTTGCAACTTCAAATGTAAAGTGAGAGAAGAATGCTGAGAATAGCAAAGGGTAGATAAAATGAATTGAATACACTTTTTATAGCTGAAGGTGGAAAATATTCAGACAATAAGCTTTCAAGGTCTTCTTAGGTAGATACTCAAAGATAATATAGAGTATTCAGCTAGAAGGAACTACCAGAAGATGCCAAGGATTAAGTAGCATAAATAGAGCATCATAAACGGTAAAAATTAGTTTCAACGTAATATTTTGTAAAGCATTGAAAAGTTAAAATCTGTCTATTGAATGAAGCAACTTAGAATATCTAGTTTACTAGATAAGTATCCATCAGATTTTTCTTAAAGCAAGAATCAGATTTTCTTTCTATATATTGCTAAGAAGAATTAATTACATTTATAAGCTTCAACTTAGATATCAGAAGTAATTAATATAGTACTAAGCTATTATTATACTTCTTAAAATTATCATCTTAGCTCTTTATACTCTGTTAAGAAGGATTAAGAATATTCAGTCGTCTAGTCTAACTTGAGAGTAATATAAATATATTTCAACTGTCTAAGACAATATTCATGACTTAGGTAGAAAAGTGAAAGGATGAAATGATAGAGAGACTAAAGAGGATGGATATAAATAGAATGCTAAGTATATTTCGGTGACTAAACTCATGATTAGAGATGAGACTTGAAGGTTACACTACTAAGATAAGCTATAATTTGGCTCTTAAAATTAAAAATATAATTAAAATGTGTTATACAGATCAAACTTCGTCTTTATCCTTAGTTACGAAACTTTCCTAGCTTAATATTCTCTTTTAAAGCTAAAAATCCTAAGAATTATCATCTCCATTAAATTTATTTAGCTAGCTTTTCTATTTCTATAAAAAATTATCAAAAGGAGAAACTCCTTAAGAAGGAGGAACTACTTCATAAATTTCTTCTAAATTAGAAGTTTGTATTATGGCTATTTTACTATTTCTTTTTTACTAGCTTCTTAGTCATTTCCTTATAGAAAACTTTTTGACTCAGTTTGACTTTCCTTATAATTTTCTTACATGCTAATCATTTTTAAATAGTTCTAATTATTTCACAATTAAGTTATTCTAGGAAGCTTTTAGAAGCTAGTTATCGTTTTTTTTAAATAATTTGTCCTTTTACTTTTCAACGAAGTTCATGATACCTCTAACACTTCCCATTATACCAAATACTGATCCTAGTATTGCTGAAATTAGAATTACAGGAGATACTTTTAGAGTTTGCTTCGTAAGTAAAAAATTTTCACTTAGTGTAAAAACTATTTTCGCATGGAGATTCGCACTGAATTATACCTCTGTGCTAGTGAATTAAGTTCCTTTAGTATATAAACCAGTATTAACTATATGATAGCCTGTTTCCTTATCATGATCCTATTCCTTAGGGTTATTAGTTTCGAAAGCAGAAGGGATTACATTTATTTCTAATTAGGTTGGGTTTGATCCTCTAAATAATTTCGAAGGATCAGAATTTATAGTGATGTTTGTACTCGAAACTTCATTTGGGATTGAAGAAGTGGAAGTGACGTTGAACTGTATATAAGATGCATAAGAATTCTCCTCTGTTAAGTCAAACTGAATGTAAGCAGTTTCTTAAAAAACACACATGTTACATTTTACTTTTACGATGCAATTTTTTTCAATGTTTTTACACATTATTTGATCCCAATAGCTTTCGATAGAATTCAATGTGAATCCTTCCTTTTAAAAGTCAATATTCTAATGGCACTCTGAAAAATCTACTTATTCATTCTACTATCTTGTACATTATCCCTAGTATTAGTTAAACTTAAGGGTTATTTATAAATCAGCTGTTACAGATTTGTATTTCTCTTTCATTATCACAGTTGGAATTAACGCTTTAGCTTCGTTAATGTTATCGAAGAAGAAGTTGAATAAGTTACTCAGAACTAAGGCAATGGCTAGAATATAAAAAATGACAGCGAAAAGTCCTCCAATAGATGTCTTTTGGAGCTTCATAAATTAACCTGTTACATAGTTATGATTTTACTCGTATATATCAAGCTTCTTCAAGGTTTTGTAATACTTTCTCTTATAAGAAATAAACCAAATCATTAGAAAGATTACCATTAGAATAGCCATTCCGATTCAAAAATTGCACGTAGAGACTTTTTCAGGATGACCTTGGAAAATTTATGGCTGATTTGAAAATTATCCTCCATTATATCTTATATCAACAGGATTTATAGCCCCTATAGGACAATTTTTATTATTTGGGCACATAAGACAAAATGATGTTCCTTCTATTTCAGCAAAGTAGCCACTTGCACAAGGTTGGCATTACTTAAATGAATGTGCGCCTAAGGTAGGCTATTCTGTTCCTTTAGGACATGGTTAGCATTAATGACTTAAATTTGAATATGTACCCATAGGGCATAATTCGCATATTCCTTTTTCATTTTCATAGGATCCATCACTACAAGGTCATCCAGATATGCTATTATTCGAAGAACTTGTTTTAGGAATATCATATATTCAGAACTAATTCTAAGCCTTAAAATCATTGCTTATTCAACCAAAGGTATAAACCCCTCCAAATAGCAAAAGCATTCTTTTATAATAAGCCATAGCATGTCCATAAACATTAGGTGGCCACAACTTATTTTCTTAGCTCGTTAATTCAGTATATAGCTCATTTTATTTTCCTCAGTCAATAGCAAAAAGATTTTCTTAAGGAAAAATTCCTCAAATTTATCCTCCAAAATAAGCTAAATGGTTATCAACAGCTCCATAAGCAGTTTTACCTCTTCCTACTATATTTTTCTTAATATAGAATTTATTTCTTTTAGCATCATACACAAAAACTTAATCATTCTACCAGTCACCACTCTTGTATCCTTACATTATATAAACTAAACTATCAAACGAATAAAGGCTACAGTATTAAATATGGACTGGATAAGGTTTATTTTTGTTTAAATGCGTTCATTCATTTGATCCTACATCATATCTTCACAGCTCATTAGTAATACCTGATGCTTTTTTTCCTCCAAAGATATAAAAATGCTTTCCAACCATTGTACCACATGCACCTTTTCTAACAATTGGAGAATTTATCTATTCTAAGAGTTCCCAAGTTTATGTAAAGGTGTTATATTTATATAAATCGTTTAAATTTCCTGCTTGACCCGTTCCACCGTACATTATTAAAAAGTTTCCATGGACTACTGTAATATGACCATATCTTGGTTCAGGTAGTTAACCATTTACTTTGGGTTCATACCATTTTCACTTCTCTAAATTGAGTCTATAAAGTTTACCCAAAATTTGATTTTTTGAGTTCAATCCTCCAAATATGTAAGCATTACCTGATATAATGTTCATGCTATGGTATTAAAGTGCATCAGGAGCATCAAAATTATTAGCTACTACTTCTCACTTTAGCTATGGTTTTGATAAGTCTATGATAGAAACATCATTTACAATATTTTACTCCAAAATACCGCAAGAAACCCATATTTTTCTATCATAGCATATTCCAGCGTGCTACTCTCTCTTTCATCCATCCCAACTTTCTATCTATAATTATGTCCATTTCAAACTGTTATGGTTTGAATAGTCTAGTTCTCAAACCTCTGGAATATCTTAGTAATCTAAGTCTGACCATCCTGATGTGATGTAGAATTTTTTAGTATCGTTAAAAAAGCAAGCTCCTGATTAAAATTATCCTCCAGGATGAGGCTAAATATTTTACTTTCTCCATACTAAGGTTTTTAGATCTAAAATGTACATATCGAAGTCTTGAACTGTTCCTCAATTCCTTAAAATTAATTCATTATTATCAATTATCATATTTGCATAGCTTTAACGTTTTGGTTGTGGACCTGTAGTTTCTAACTGCTACCACTTGTTTTCTTGAATGCTATAAACTCATAAGTCATCAAGATAGTTAAAATTTCCGGTGCCTCCAAATATGTATAGTAGATATTCTTTATTTTCATTTTGGGCAAGGAAAGAAGCAGCTGAATGTCGAGATTCAGGAGAAAATCCTGTAGGTGTGCTTTGTTATCATTTTTATTCTTTAACGTAAAACTTTCACATATCGTTCTGAATTCCATACCTAGTTGCACCACCAAAGATTAACATTATTTCTTCACTTTCTAGAAATTAAGCCACGCCATTATAACGAGGTTCAGGTTGATAAGAACTTGACAGGGCTAACTAGTATCATTTCATCTATTTCATATCGAACTTCCAAGTATCGTCAAAAATAACTCCTTCATCTGCTTTTCCCATTGAAATTAAAAAGTAACCATGTAGCCTGCTTAAACATCTAAGTGGATCATATCTCTTAGATGGGGGATTTAAGCTATCAGGAAAAGTTCTTCACTAAGCTAATGAAAGAGTAAAGAAGAAAACTAAGTAGAGACTAAGCATTTTATAATAATTAGTCAATTAAAGTGAATTTAAGGGTAAAATGGATGCTAAAATTAAATATATGATATTCTATTCTAGTTTAAACAGGGAGCTACATATAGAGTAAATGGCCTATTATAAGAATATCAGTTTATGATGAAGTAGAAAGTATAAAATGATAAAAAATCTATCACTAGATTCTAAATCATTCCAGTGAGCATAAGAGGACAGAAGTTGAGATATTAATTACAGCATAGATTTAAACTAAGTAGCTTGTAATATAATGAACTATATATATATATATAAGAATCAAATAAGAGTGGGATATAAGTTATTAAGCAGAATAGAGCGAAAGCAAAAGCCTTAAACTAAATCCAAAATATTAATTTAAATATATTTTAAATCTCAAGAAAGTATATAAAAGTGACATTTACCTCTATAGCATTTAATTGAAGAGTATAGGCAAAGATTAGAATCAACATCTTATTGAAAGATAGGGACAAGTGACAAGAGGTTTGCTATTATGATTTAAATGGTTTAAAATTGACATTATAAGTGTATTACAAGCAATGAGATTAATAGGGTATCAACTAACTAACTCTCTTATTTATATATATATCCTACTTTAGTAATATTTAATCCTTCAAGTAACTAATAAAATTAGCTCGTTGCATTTACAAATAGTCATATGCTAGATAGAAAACTCCGAGTGTTCTAAGCATTAGAAGATTGACTTAAGTCCCTACTATCTACTTACCAATCTCTTGATTTTAGTTAAAAAGACTAGAATATAGCTTAAATAAGTTTTAGCTTCTATAGCTATGCTTATTATACTAGGGGCTGTATTAGTATATTTCAAGCAAAGAGTAGAATAAATGCTTATAGCTATTTATAATGAGTTAAGGGATACAAGATCGGATGCTATTATAATTACTTGATATATTACTAAGGTTGTAACATACCTAAGTGTAGTTTTAAACCAAGTGATGGGATTAGTATTTTCTAAATGATATATTAGTAAAGTTGGCAAGTGGTATGATTAAACCCTTAATAGTGTTATGGATTTAGTCATGTATAAGTAAGAAAAAGTTGGAGGGATTTTGGAAGCTGAAGTTGTCAAAGATATGGAAATTGGCGAAGCTTCGTCATTATAAGCTAGTCAAGTTAGTAGTATCAGTCAAAATGCTAAATCTTGCTGGAAAATAATAAATGTGAAGGTGAAGAGAAAATCAGATCATCAAGGTTAAATACTTTGTACTAATTAAAAGAACTTAACGGGGAAATTATAACATACTTAGAGTATTTAATAGGAGGCAAAGAATAATAGAAGAAAGCGTCTTCTAGAAAATAACTTATGAGCATTAAGTCTAATCTAGAAAAAGAAAGATTATTAAACAGTTATAGTAAGATGAAAGAACTATGTTAATTGAGTAGAAAGTAAGGAGAAGTTATATTTTGACTGAAGAGGTTATAATGAGATTAAAATATTAGAAGAGAGACCAAATTGGGAATATTAATTAGTTGAAATTCAATTTAAAGGCGAATATCCAAGAAGTGAGAATATAAATATAAATACTAAAAAAAAACTAAGATAGTTAGACAAAAGATATCTGATCTGAGAAATAATCTTATAATTTTTAAGAATTAAATAAGCAAAATCTATATTTTATAAGTACAAGATAGATTAAAAGTAACATAATATAATATATAGCTTTAATGATAGGTTAATAATCAAGATATCTCATTATAATTGGTATGATATTCTTGCTATTACTAGGATTATATGAAACCAATGAAGAGTTGAAATTCAGTTTTTGATGTTCTTAAGTTTGCTTTCTCTTCCTTAGCTAATTTGCTATTCTCAAATCTTGTCTAATAAGTTGGATTTTTTATAATCGAATTGTCTTGAATGATGATATGCCTTTTAATTATGGACTTAATCTTGTAGAAATAAGATTATAGGAAAATGATCTCACTGGGGATTTAAATAAGGATACGGATAAAAGGCTATAAGAGTGAAAAGACTCAAAAAAACAGGTCTATTAATTGATAATTTTGCCTTAGTATGCTGAATTATAAGGATCAAGTTAACATATTAACAGAATTATTTTGCTATGTTTGAATTAATCGCTAGTAAGATGAAAAATCTAACTGCAATAAATATATTTTTGGAGGTAAAATTTTTATGGAAATAAATAATTATTTAACATTCAGGAGTTCTTAATCTTAATCTCAGTTTAGGTAACAATCTTATGTTCTTTACAATTGAATTAATACCCTCTGTGAACTTCTTGAATATTACATAGTTAGGAGCAATGAACTCTATTCTTCCCACACTCTCTAATGCCAGTGAGAAAGGGTATTTTTTACATCTTTTGGCTACTTCTTTATAAACAGCTGATTATTTGCTTAGTAGGCCTTATTTCTTTAACTCTTAGAATCTTTTTGTATCTTCGTGAGAAGGAGAATCTAAACTTTAGTTTCCTTTTGTAAATTTGAGGATTTCAGAAGTTTGAGTAGGTATGATACAGTTTTTGATATCTTCCAGTTCTATATAACTCTCAATTGACGTTTTCTATAGTTACCTAATCTCTATCCTTGTCAGTTCTTTATTTAACTTAATTTCTTTTAATCCATAGCCGCTTTATTCTGGTGGGTATATGTGAGCTAAAAGTACATCGAACTCTTTCCCTTTTAGATTGTGTCCTTTACTGAACTTTTTATACAAATTATGACCTTCTAAAAGAGGAGCTAACTAATTCAACAGTTGCATTTCTTAGATGCTTGCATTTTGAACATCGTAGTTCAGTTTATTCCATACCTCTTGCGATTCAAACCTTGGACTAGAGTAGTCTTTATGCTAGCTTTAAATCTGCTAATTCGACTTATAAAGTTACGCCTTCTCATTCTAGGAGCCGTAGTTACTATGTATTGGATCCTCTTAATAGTTATCATACAGGTCTTTATAGTTTCGCTCTTCTTCCAGAAACTATTCTATTTATTTTAAATCCTCCATCTACTACTAATGAAACTTAGATGATTATATGAATTCTGATTCTTACTGATCATAAATTTCTTCATTAGGATCCATCTAACATTCTTAGTCTTACTACTCTGGTCTTGTGCTCAAGTTTTCACTGCTCATCTAAATGCTTTCCTATAATTATTTTAATTAATCTTCTCAACCTCCTTTCATATTAATCTGTTGCTGAATCTCAAAACCCGCCTTTCTTATGGCTTTTTCATATTATTAAGCCCTTATTTTCTACTGTATTAGCAGCATTCCCTGCTTTTTGAACTGTTCATAACGAGCTTGAGCTGCTGCGAGTTCTGATTCAATATCAGTTAATCTTGTTTCTGCTGCTCCTTCAATCTAATCAATTTCTTCCTATACTTAACTCAGCTTCTGCTCTCTTTCTTATATTCCATGACATATTTCCATTAGCCGCTATTACGTTGTTATGTTTCCATTTTACTAATAGACTTCACTTAACGTCAAAAATAAGTCAGATTTTTTACTTTCAAGCAGCTATTCCATTTAAATAGTTATTTCCTCCTAAGCTTCTTATAAGGCTTCTAGTTACTTTTCAAGTTTCTAGATCTTGAATTATTCTGAAGCAAACTTATCGTAGGTTTTTTAAAATAGAGGTAGGATTTCTCTTTCAACCTGCTGAACATTAAAGCTTATTTTTCTTTCAAACTACTCAATTTGTTAATACATCTATTCTAGTTATTTCCTTGATTCAGCTACTTATGCTCCCTTTTATGCGTTTTATTCCTTTTTCTTCTAGAACTTCTGCTTTTCCACTGGCTTTTACTAGTATAGATTCTAAGCCTCTTCTAAGACATTTGAATTGTCTTTTAGGAGCTATTCCTATACTTCATCTGTTTGCTTCTTTTGATAGCCTTTATATTAGAATTTTCTTGACTCTAATGCTTGAGTTATTTCTCTTTCTTCGACTATAGTTTGCATTAGCTCTCTTTTAGCTTATGTCTTTTCAGTTTCTAGATGTTCAAGTTCCTGTTTGAACTCATTAAGTTACATTCGCTTAATTACCTGCTACTTCTAGACTTACATTGAGCTTTCAAAGATTTCTTGCATTTTATTCTCAAATTCGCTTGTCCTGTTTGTATAAAGCTCTAATACTGATTTTAGAGCATTATCACCTTCAAATCCTTAAGAGAATATCTCCATTATTTCTTTATCCGTTTTTTCTCCTTCATTATTAAGCCACTTGCTTACTTCTGCTTTCCACTAAGCTATTCCAGCTAATCTATGCTTATAGATTTCTCTCTACTATAGCAAAGTATCAGTCACCCCTTCAACTTTCATGACCTACTCTTTTTCCGCTCATTCCTGCATTATTTCATACTCTATTTACTCCATTTCTTCTATCTATAACTATAACACCTCACTTCCTATTATCTATTCCTTCGCTTCGTCGAAATTAGACCCAATCTTACAGTAGAGATAGTTTTCTATTTTTACAAGATGGGAAGTATCAGGCATTTCAGTTCTACTTTGCTGTTCCTGCTCATTTAGTTTAAATTACTGCTCTCTTAACTAAGTTACTTAGGTATCGATTTATTTTATCCTTTCTAGAATCTGACTCTTTTATGATTTAATGCTTCTGAGTTTTTCTTTGGCTTCTACTTCGATTATAAACTCTTACAGCTGCTCTCCGTTTTTTTCTTTAAAGTCATCATATATTTGGTCTAAATCTTCTCTGTAGGCTACATATTCTCCTCTCTACATAAGCTTTATATTTAGATCTTCTCTTACCATGCTAATTCTCTCTCTTCATAAGTTCAAGTTCTGAATCTATTTTTCCTGTTACTCAATGATTTACTTCTTTTGCAGCATGATTGCATTCTGAGCTTATTCTAGAGGTTTTATTTCTGACTTAATGTTTTGAACTTCCACTTCATTTCTTTACTCAACCTACTTCTAGGCCTACTGTAGTTCATTTTCTATTTGTTACTTTTCACTCCTCAGTTTGTTCAGAACTAGCTTATGCTACTTTACTGTCATAGCCAAGCCCTCTGTTTCTATCCTCTAAGCCTGCTATTCTTTATCCCTTTAACTTCTAAGTGAAGCCAACTTTTGCTCGATTTCATCTAAGTTTTCCCTCAAATTCCTTTCCATCTATCCATTCTCCTCTCTCAGTTTCTACAACTCCAACATAATCTACTATTTCTAGATACTCTGCTACTCCGCCTAGACCTAAGCCTTCTTAATCCTAATTTTCAATTAATCAGCTTATTTCAGCAAATGACTGACACCCTATGATAAATTCTACTGACCTTAGCGTCCATCAAATTCTATTAGTTTCTTTTATTAGTGTTGAGGTAGCAAAGAGGGATCAATTCCTTCCTTAGAAAGCTACTCAATAGTTTACTTAAGTATATTGATTCTTAAACTAGACTCTACCATTGAAAATTTAATTACTTATGTTAATTTATTTTCCTTACTTATTTCCCTTTTGACTGGAAACCACTTTTACTTATAGCTTCTATGGTTTATACTCTTCTGTTTGGATTGCTTATAGTGATCGATAGTTGATATGTCTCATGATGCTTATTTTTAACCTTATGTGTTATATTTATGCTGCGGCTTGTGGATGCATGTGCTATTAAATGCTTAATCCACTAGCTGAGCTGCTTATGAGAGTGGTTTGACTATCACTAGTTCACTATAAGATCCTTGTTTCAGTTTATTTACCTCTAAAGTGAGGATTTAATTTGAGGCTTAGAGAACTAAAGCCTTTTATAGTCATTTTTGGTTTAATAAATATAAATGAAAGTGAAGACATCCTTACACTTGCGATGCGACTTCTGTAAATTTGTCAAAAAGAAGAAAAGAGTTTACGTGCGCTGTATCGATCCTAAGCACAAGCAGAGATAAGGCTTTTCAACTTATTTCCCTATAAACGATTATTACATTAATAGCTAGGATTCCAACAACTTGAGTGAGTATATCATGCAGTCAAACCCAGCAGTGACTTATTATAATCCTATCCTCTTCCAATTTTCTGACCTTAAATTCGAGGAAGAAAACTGATTGACTTACTTCAAAATTTTAAATTGATTAATGATTCTTCACTTAACAATTTAACTCCTTTCCTTATCAAATCCTTTTACTCACCTTTTTTAATGTCGCTACTTAGTTGGCTTTATGATCACTAGGATTTATATGTCTCTAGTTCACCTGATTTTGTATTTTTTGTAATTTGAGCTTTGAATATGCAATGATATGTTGGCTAGTTTTGATGTCATGCCAGTTCGTTTATCTCCATTTAGCTTATACTAATCATCTTCCTTATTAAGGAATATCTTGCCTATATTACCAACATCCCACTTCAGTATATATATTTCATCATCTTCACACCGACATATAATCATATTCTATATATCTCCTTCATGGGTAATCTAGCTCCTATTATCTAGCTTTATAGATGCTAGCTTACTATATAAGATACTGAAGTAGATACTTAACTTGCTTTTTTATTAATAAAGTTTAATTGAAAAGTAAGTGAATTGTCTTCATCATCCTCAAGTCTATTTATTGAAATTGAATCCTTTTAAAAGCTATCCTTTGCCTAGAATTGACTACAAGTTCTTCTTCTTTAGCTTACTTGCCAATTTTTTTTGCTTGAAACTCTTCCTCTTATAGAAGAGCTTGACCCAGTGTGGCTTGTCTTTTATCCCTACCATGACTAGCACCCAAATTAGAACCATGAAATGTTCTATAGAGAATGTGATAAATACTACATACCTTCCCATGCCTTACTTAGCAACAGCTCCTAGTACTTCTCCTCCCTCTTCACTCATGAATAGCCAAGGAGTAAAGAATTTGAGTTAGTCTGATCCATACGCAAACAGCACGACATTGGTTATTATACAAGCAATACTCATTACTTGCATAACTTAGAGTCACACACCTAACGATTTTTTGGTCTATGCATGTGGTCGTTTATGACAGTAAGCTAGTTTGAATACATCAGATCTTATTTCTATCAAATTGAAGAAAATAGACAGAAACGCTGCTCCTGGAAAAGCACTTGCGAATAGAGTTACATACCCGAACTAAACGACTATCTCAATATAGTCATCGAAGTCTAAGTATCTTTCCTTCTCATACTCAAACTGAACCTTTTCGTATGAAAAATGGTCTAGATATTTTTTCTATTTTCTAGATTCCCATTTCGTCAAAATGAAGGGAAGTATAGTTTCAGATGAAACTCTTCTAATCTCATCTACTGTGAATAAAGCAGTGATCTCAGTTCTTAGTCCAATTATATCAAACTTATAAAACCCGATGAAGGTTAAATAAAGGAAACAGTCCATGAAATCAAAAATGAATCGCTTGAAGACCAAACTATTTAAAAAGCTAGACTTGGATTTATGGTTTTCTTGTGCTGTGCTGTATAGTGCAAAGCAGCAATGTAGGACATTTAACCTGTTAACTATAAGAGCTTAGAAGGTAGTAGGAATAAACGTGCCATAACCATTCTTATCAAATATCTGTCCTGGTTCAGATAGTTAGGATAGGAAGGGAATATGAATCCAAGTACCATGCTCGTTAGGTCCAACATATCCGTTTAAGTTTAAGAATATAACGTTCAAGCAGATAGCTACAAGGAAAAAGGGAGCTGATATCATGGCTGATTTGACATATTTTAAAAGTCTCGCTTAAAAAGGGTAAACCAATTCCTGCTTCTCTGTTATAGGATCTATTTAGGGAATACCATAAAATTTGGGTCTGACATCTTCATACTTAAACTTATCAGCAAATACATCCCATTTAACCTTTATCGCCTACTATGTTCTCCTCCAAAACTTTATAAAGAAAGGACTCCACAAGCAAATGAGTAAGCTGAACATCCCAGCAAATGGACTATCATCAGGTGTATAGGGATCAAACATGAAGATTAGAAATCCTATAAATCCGGGGAGCATTAAAAAGTTAGTATAGAACTCCATCCAAGCGAAGTACATAGCAACTCTGTCTCCGTAATACATTCTAATTTCATACTCTGGAACATTCCAACTCCATAAAGTTTTCTTCACTAATTATTTAGCAGTGTCTGTATGGAAGATGATACAATCCTCTATTAGTTTCTTCCTAAGATATAGCGCCATTAAGGTCTCACCCTATAACATTCCTAAGTCACTAATCACTTCGATTCCTTCTTTTTTGGGTTTAAGTGTGTAAATTATAAATCTCATAACTCTTGCTCTCTCACCCTCTTCTATATCCGTGTCAAATTAATCTTTTCTCTTATACTCGAAATCTTCTTTCATTTCTGCTTTTAAAACTTCTTAAGGTAGCCAGTATTTTTCCTTCTTTCTCTTTTCTAGAACTTCCTAATCAGAAAAAATCTTTAAAGCTCTTCTCATACCTTCTGCATGACTAAGCACGACCTCATCATCACCCATTTTGAGTAGTAAGAATGGATATTCTTCCACTTCTTCCTTCTTCTTTTCTTCTCCTTTAGGTTTATCCTTCTCAAGAAAAAGCGTTGTAAATCCTCCTTCTTTTAAAATTTAGTTAAAGTAAGAAATATGAGTAGTTTTGGCAAGTTTCGTGAATTTGATAGCGAACTCTCAATCAAACTATTATGGTGCAGGTGTATCTTCTTTCTTATCCTTATTCTTCTCTTTTTCTTATAGCTGCTCTTAAGTCAGTTCAGCTTTTTTATCTTCCATATTTTCCAAATTATAGTACTTATCTCTTCAAATCGATATTTACGTTTCCTTTACTTTAATATATTAATTTTTTATACTCATCTATATTGAAAAGTATACTGGTTATAATTGACCAGAACATACTATTTGGCTATGAAGTTAGTCTAAGTTTTTATTAAGATAGTTAGAAGCACATTTTGGGTTATTCTAAGTGGTAAATTTTTACCCTTCCACCTACATTAATATATTATATAGTGTTAGGTTAGTATTCACATATCATATGCATAAGTTAGGGAATATTCTTCTCATAAATACCCTATTCCTTTCCCTATGGTACTTCAAGTAGGTTTATATCAACTTTCTCTAAACGAGTTTATATAAAAATAGTAATGACCTTGATCATCCTCTCTAAATGTCTTAGATGTATGATCGAAAAATTAGCTTATGCTTTTCTTTTTACACTTCTAGTACCAAAATTACTTATAAAATGCCTGTCTATACTATTATAATTCTGAAAACTAGTTCGTATCTAATCGATCATATATTCAATCTTTATTTAAAGTAGAATTTATTTAAAGTTGCTGATTTAGTTTTGGAGGGTTTTATATATATATAATTACTTTTTTTGAAACTAGTTTAGAATGCTTACTTGATCGTGGAAGCTTTGCTTCCTCTTATTCTCTCAGCATCTAATTATTATGATGCTTCCCAGACTCTGACTCTTGTGTTTTGGATCTAATTTTTTGTTAGATATCAAAATCACTTTTTTAGTTAGAGATATACGAAAGACTTGCAGCTTGCTTGGTTTTTTATGTCTGATGCTAACTCTTGAAATGAGAAGGAAGGTTTTACATGGTTTATTACTATGATTTTTGACATTTTTAGAGTAAATCTAAGCAAGGTGATCGTATTCATATTGTAACTGACTGATTTATGGCTCCAATTGATTAGTGTAGTGTTTCCTCTTTATCATATTCTTTGTGATGACTTAGATTAGATTAGATAAGCTAACCTATTATAATACCTTATCTACTGATTTAAGCATTTTCCTTTTAGTCCAATCTACTCCTTCTCAACTAAAATCCCTAATCATAATGTTCCCTATTGCCATTGTGAAGATGGTATTAGAAAAGTTTCTGATTTATGAAATGTATTCTGGATTTCTTTCTGTGGAAAGTTTGCTGGCATAATTGTGCTTTCTAAATTACTGATTGAATGAAACTGTTTCAGATAAATTTAGCCTATTTGTAGTACTTTTTTATACGACAACATTGATATTTTAAATCTAGTCTTTACAAAACAAGTTTACTATTGTTTTATTTATCTACTATTTTTGAAGTCACCACTGACTAGAATATTAGAGAGTTTTTGATATCAGCTTTTCATTAAAAAAGTCATGATATATTCTTTCTAGAAGGATCTTAACTTTGGTCCAAAGACTCTAGTAGCGCCCAAAAACAAACGAATGCCAATAATTGCTTCCTCCCTCTTTTCTATCAATATGCATTTACTGCTTCTATCAATTTAGAAGCTTTACTATATCTAGGTTCTCTTAAGTCCTCATATTTCCGCAAGCTTCACAAAAAAAATATTTTTATGGATATTCAAGTTCGCATCTTATCGATCAACACTTCTTCAATAGATCGAGACTCTAATTGGTCCGACTGTCTCTAATATCTATCCATAGGTATTCTTGGTAGCAACTTCCCCTAACTATATATATCAATTTCCTCCAAAACTCCTAGGCTTAGTTCAAAAGCCTATTCAAAGTCCTTTTTTTCTCTTTATATCTTATCTTCGATATTTTGCTGAGTAAGCACTTTGTACTTAAATATCTTCTGATATCTTGAGTTGTTAACCCATCAAAAAAGGTTCTTAAATTTAGACCAAAATCTAATATCTTTTATAGTAAAACTAGCTAACTAAATTAAGATTAAGAAACTGATAATAAGCTACAGTACTTGAATCTAAGCTACATACTCATAGTGGTAAGATATACAGCTAATTAGATTTGGGGGAATTGGATAGCTAATTAAGTCAAACTTAGTTAATAGGAATTAAGTGACTAACATATATAAGATACTCAAAGAAGGATAGAAAGTAAAGTAGATAAGTATTTTAAGGCTTAGAAGGTGTTATATTGTATAGATTCACCCTCTACGTTTTATTACAAGTATTAGAAAGAAATTAAATTTGCTCTAAATTAGTCATAGAAGCTGAAAATTTTAAACTAGAAGGACTAGAAAGTGCTTTTATCTTCTAATATCTTAGCATTTTTAACATTTTTAGATTTTATCCCTTTAAATTTTATTATATGAAAGCTCATGAAAACTATAGACCTTGATAGAAGCGAGGAATTTTAGGAATATTTATGATGCATAGTGTGCTGCCTAGCATCTTAGGTATAAGGAAATTAAAGGTTTTATATTATATACTTTATTTATAGCTTTAAGCTTATAACTTAATATATCTATCATTTCAAGCCCTTTCATTCCTTCAATGAAGACTAATATGTTTACTAAATTTTCTTCTTCCTTATTAATTTTTTACCAACCCTCAATTAAATCTACATTATTAAGAACATTTATTATGTATATTGACTTTGATGCAGGATAGCTAACTAGCTAGAAAATGCAAAAGAAACCTCACTTATATATCAAGCGAATTATCATCATTAGCATGAAGTTATTTCATTTGACATATTTATGACAAAAACTGACTAATTACCTCTATCTATCTATCTATCTATCTCTGACTCTCCTATCTCTTGGCACATTCCAAACATATATACAACTTTAAGCTAGTATCTTTCATATTCCACTAGGTTAAGCAATTTACCTTTCAAAGTGGTCTAATCAACTTCAAGTCTTATTAATTTCGACTAGATAAGCTTCATTTATCCCCTTTTCCTTCAGCCTTTTTATATAACATGACTATAGCAAAACATGATGACTAGTATTAATGAATAGCAAGATGTAAATAAAAGTACTAATAAAATGACAAGATATTTTACCATATGATCATCATATTTAGACATTAACTACAAGGTAGAAAAAAGTAAAAGCAAGCAATGATCAAAGATATATAAGTATGCTGGCCAATATTAAGGTAGGCAATTTTGTGTTTATAAGTAAGTATGTATCAGAAAGTGTGAGGTGTAACCACGAAGTCTTAGTGGTGCATGTGTCATCTTTATACTTATATTATCATTTATTCATCTCCCTATTTATAGTCCGAAAAGAAATATGGCTGACTTTAAACGCCCGTTTAAGGATTTAATCTGGGTTTTAAGTGAAAACCCTAGTTTAGAAGAAGAGATCACTTTAATAAAAATGTTAATGAAATGAAGTTACTGATATAAATCAGATACTTCATTTTAATTATGTTCAAAAAGTTCAAGAATATAAAATCCTAGTTTAAAAAGATGCTTTTGATGTATATATGAAAGCCTCTAGTTTAACTGCCTTAGAACTTTTTTTAAAGGTTACATTAATAAATAAATCAATCAAAGTAAAGACTGTTATTCTTAGGTCTCTTTCTATTGGAAATCCTTTATACACTTCTCGATAAAATCGTTTTCCACCAACCATTCGTTGACAGCTTTCTATTTGGTTGTGTAAGCTTGTAGATTTTAAAAGTCGAACTCTTAATTAGCCTAAAGATAAAATTCCTTACCTCTTTGACTTTTATAATCTCTTTCTTTTAGTATTTGGAGTGTTACTTCTACCTCTCTTTTAAATCAGCATAGTACTTTTTGATCTTATTCTCATGCTACTTTTAATACTTACTTTTTCAAGTGAATCAAAGTCGTTCCAGTTAATGTTACTCATTTTTCCTTTTCAAATAGCTTGTCATATCTTTTTAGCCTTTAAATTACTAACCTAAGTACTCTCCATCTCATCTCTTATTTAATTAGCAGTCATCTCTTGGTTTAGACATTTCATTTTGATCTCTTTCAACTCACTTGAACTTAATGAACTGAATAGCGTGTTCTTACTTATTTGCAGTACTGTACAGTCTGTCAAGCAATAGATCTGCTTTTTTCTTGGAATGTCATAGCAGATTTCGAAGATCCCAAACATAGCTTTACGCTCTAAGATCTTGATGGTATAATTATAAAGCTTGGAGATAGTTCGAACTTCTCAAGTATTATGAGATTTAGGTTTAGTTTGATCTGTTGAGACTAGCACCTTTTTTCTGAGAGCTACTGTTCCATCCCACAGTATATAGAAAAATGTTGGTGGATCACCCTCATTAAAAATATTTTAGGCCTTTCTATACCTAATAGCTGACACTTGTGTTGATAGCAATTTTTTCTTGAAGTCTGATAGACATGACAATTCTTCTATCTACGTCAAAAAGTTATAAACTTGGTTTTTCTCCTCTTTCTTTGCTATGTGGTAGATCTCTAAGTAATGCTCCCTATCATAAACCAAAGTGTCCACGAATGTATGCGCTATGCAAGATGCCGTTCTTTTGCTGTTCTGTTTAAGTGAAGCTTCTCCTAGTACTTCTTACCTCCCTAGTTCAACAAGCAGCTCTTTATTACCCTAAAAATGCTTGTATATTCCAACTTTCCCCTTGGTTATAATATACATCTCATCACCATAAGTATTTTCC
The DNA here is from genome assembly GCA_946699065.1 of Loxodes magnus. Classification (NCBI taxonomy): domain Eukaryota; phylum Ciliophora; class Karyorelictea; order Loxodida; family Loxodidae; genus Loxodes; species Loxodes magnus. Next base: position 256,766 of record CAMPDV010000134.1, on the reverse strand, counting down.
TATATGATGATATCACCCTAGTTAAACTCCTTTGTCTTGAAGTGGCTACAAGCATATGTACATTGATTTTTAGATAAGTAATTAAAAGGGTAAATCTCCTAAACAAACTCAAGCAGCGCCTTCTGATCTAATTGATTTCAGTTCTAATACTATTTCTTAACTATCTAAGCTGGATTTTCCTTCAATTTACTATAAAAATCTTTTGATTTCTTGATAATCTTGAAGCCGAAATTGTGATTATCTTGAGACTTCTTTCTATTTCTTACTTAAGGAGTTTGCGATCTATACAACTGATAGAATTAGCTTGTATTATTCTATGGACTTTTGGATTTATTAAATATACTCCCTAGTTTTTTGCTCTTTTTATTGCTATTTTCCTATTGCTTCTCAAACTCTTTCTTCATACCTTCATTATCACCATTATTAGATTCTTTTTGAATTCACTTTTTATGGAGATATTTTGAGCTTGTAATATCCCTAGTTTTACACCTGAAATCTATTTTAATTGACTATCTAGAATTCATAGGAGTTGGTTCCTAGGTAGACATTCCACTGAAATAATTAGACTGTAAATCAGTCTAATCCTAATTTTTCTTCCACTATCTGCTTTCGATATCCTGAAGGAAACTCTAATTAACAGATGTTGGATTACTTTTAAACGACCTACTTTAGCCTACTCTCTCACCTTAGCATCTTTCTCTTCACTTCTTATACACTTAGCCTATTTTATTCGTACTATCCACATCCACCTCATTCTTATCAAGTATCTCTTTGAAGTTTATCTAACTAAGCTTGAATTTTTTCTTCTTCTTGGTAGGTGAAGCAGGCGTCGAGCTAAAGGCTTTATAGTTAGTTAAGTTCTTAGCCAGAGGTGTTTTGTTCTTCTACATCTGCTGACTGAGTGTTAGTTTCTCTAAAGGTTCGTCTCCGAATTTATAACTGATAGAAAGATCTTTACACTATCTCTATAATCGTAAATTAGGAGGCTTCTTAGTATCTTACTTCTCTACTTACTTCTCTCAATTAAACTAAGATGTGTCAAAAACAGGGAACTCGCCTTCCTTTTCTTCTTTATGCTACACGATCTCTAGTTAAAGTTTGTCGTCCAACATGTTAAACAGTTTTAGATCCTCTTGGTTGGTTAATTTGGTTCTTTGCTTATATGAGTCTTAAATCTTAAACATTAAACGTTATTTTATTACTTTTTATTTAAAACGAGAAACACTTTTTGATACAGATTTTTAGATTAGGAAGGGAGAAAGTAAGTAGAGAGTTAGGTTAATCGAGGATTGGGAAGCAGAAGAGATAAAGTGGGAAGAGAGAGGATTGGAAAGAAGAGAAGGAGGTAGAAGATTGGCTAGGTTGGTCAGAAGCAACTAATGCATCATACAGATCGCAATCTTCTTTCTTCTTTAACTGGGAAAGCTCTAAAAAGACACCAAAAGACACTCATAGGAATAAGGCAAGAAACTCAATAATCAGTGCTAGAAATAAAAGAAGGGAGCATTGCAAACAATACGGCATTATACAGGCAGGAGACGCATCAACGTCATTTCATTATATCCGTGATTATTGAAAACGCCACCATTATACATAATGTTATTATTATATCTAATAACGAAGCTGAAAAGCATTTAATAAAAGAGGTAAATAAATTAAATATCTTAATTACTTAAATCGATATAAGGAAGAGACTAAAAGCGTGAATATTTACACTTAAGTCTATCAAATTTAAAGGACATTTTTAAATAGAAAAGCAGGGTAAAAATGGATAACTCAAGAAATCTACAGATTAAAGGGACATAGAGTACTACTCAAGTGAAAATGAAGAATAATAAACTAAACCTAAGCAGTCAGATGGTGATGATTGGGCCGGAAAAGCGTAGCAATCTCTCAGACTAGCAAATCTAAGGCTTTATACAGAATTAAGTTTATTATTAGAAAACGAATAAAAATGCATATCAGATGGATGTTACTATCCTAACTGATTTGAGAAGTAAGAATAAATAGCAGCTATTTAGGAAGAACAAAAGCTAGATAAAGCGGAGCTTACCTAATATAAAGGAAGTTAAAACTTTTGATTTTGGAAAACGATCAGCGAATTTAATTAAACTGCATGCTCAAAATATCAGTTTCAATAACTCTCCCTCAAAGAGCGTTCTCTAGACTCCTCAAATCACTCCTAATAGCAAGAGGTTAGAAGTTTCATAAAAGGAAGTTCTAAATTACTCTATGGATTTTGGTTCTAATAATGGATTTCAATAGAGAAAGGAAATAAAGCAGTTTAAGCTGAAAACTATCAATCTGGAGCAAAAACTCTACGAAAAATTGAAGAACAAGAGACTAGTGCCGCTTAATCCAGGAACTAACTTAGTACATCATAAGTTCATCAAAGAAATTGATTGCCAGCCTTTAATGATCATTATGCAACACTAACACAATAGAGTTCAAGAGAATGAAAAATAGGAAATTACAGGGGACTGGAAAAACTAATCGCAGGCCAAACAAAGGAGGAAGAAAATTACGATGTCATAAGATACTATAATCAGAGAACGGAACGAGTTTGATCTATCCCATAAATTAATTAACTCTCTGCTGAATGATGATAAACTAGATCCATAGCATTAGTCATAGATCAACTTTGTCATACAGAACAATAAAGACCCATACTATTTTATTAATCTAAGCTGTACTAAAGTAAAACCATTTGACCATATAATAGATATATGCGAAGAAAAATTCGTTCCAATTAGCTACTGATATGTATATAAGTATGATCAGTATTGCTAAATTAATAGCCCTAAGATTATGAAAAGAATCAAGCAGAATGTCTTACAACTAAGCTAAATCGAAAGTACATTTGAAAAGCCTCATAATGGGTGATAGAATTATGTCTAGAGATGGAAATAGCCAAGAGCTTATGAAAAGTGTAACTGTGATGATTCTGCTAATCTTAGGGCGATTTTAAAATCTAGGAATAAATAGATATTCACACTTAAAGGTTGTAATATACCTAAAAGTGACCATATAAAGAATAAGGGGTATTACCTAAGTACTATATTTAGAAAGCCTAAAGCTTAAACCTAAGATACTAATTTGATAGTCATAAACTTTGAAGGCGTGCTAGGAGATTAGCTTGATAAAGTCAAGCAGAAATCTAAATCGTTGGCAATGAGATAGGGAGCTGTACATTCTTTGAAGCAACTGTAGCAAAAATTTCAGGTCATTTTGGTGAGTGGAATAAACATCACGAAGATGTATTAACTTCTAACTTTTTTCAATTAGAAGGGTGTATAATTCACAGCTGTGTATAAGGTTTCTAAATTGAAACAACATGATCATGAAGATGCGAATAATGCTAAGCTTAAATATTTTTGCGACTACAGTAAGATAGTGGAAGACTTTTAGCTTCAAGGCAAAGTTGCTGAAAAGATGCTAGTAGTCTGTGCTTTATGTCTAGAAAATTAAGATACAAGTGAGTTCAACTCTGATCAGATACTTATCTAAAACAATAGCACAACGACCATCAAATTCAATGTGTAATATCATTATATAGACCAAGAGTTCCAATGGCAAGCTAGGAAAGCTAGGAAATACCTATTACAATATGCGTTAATCATCCTAAATCTCTATTGGATTTATCTTAAGCTGTAACATTAGAGGAGATAAAAGACATACTAGAGGACTTTTATAAAGCAGGAAATGAGCGGTCATGGAAAGAAGCATTTTAAAACTGAAAGAAACTGCAGGATGATATATAGCCTTATTCTAACTCGAGGGAATCACATTACTTAAAAGATGTCAAACTAATATCAACCACTGCATTTCATGAGTAAGCTTTCGCTTTAATTAACTCTCAAACATGCGCATCAGATTTTCAAAACCTAGATCCTGAATTTTTAAAAGTGAAGGAAGAAGCGAAAGCCAAATTTGGCAGGAAGAAAACAACTACTAGTTAAGCAAGTAACTAAGAGGAGAATCTACCGGTATAAGATTTAACTCTATGTCCCTTACACAGAACGTTGATTGACAAATAACTTTTCGATTTACCTGTCAACAATTTTGTGATTTTTCCTTGCTACATCTATGAAGATACAAATGTCACAGGCGAGCCAGAGTTAATAGAAATAATCAAGTAGAGACCAAACTGAACTTCGACTATAAATGAAAATCAGGTTCTACTAACAAAAAAGCAGACGGTTAATTTTTAACCCTTCTATAATATGCAAATTTAGTATAAAAATGGCTTCTTCATATTAGTCCTTTATATCTAAATTTTACTTCTTATTACTCTTCTCCTTATTTTTGAAGATATTCCATTATAATTTTATAGTGTAGATCATTAGTCTAAATTTTATGTATAAAGAGTATATTAAAAAAGTCATGAACTAGTTAACCTACTTAAAGAGGTCGAAAATTGAGTAAATGGTAAGATAGTTAGTAGGTTGGTGCTGATCGGATAAAGTAGAAGAACGAGGAGTCTAAGCAAATAACGAGCAACGGAAATAGAGGCTTATAAGGGAAAATTGAAGCTGCTGATGAGAAAGGAGCAGATACTAGTCTCTTTGAAACACTTCCCCAGTAGTAAAAGCTAGAAATGAGACTCCACGAAGAGTCTAAATTGATGGCAGTTTTAATATTTACTTCACTTTTACTAGATAAAGATACATAAAATGATAAATTCCATAATCTAGAATACTTAATAAGTTATTATGTGCTTTTATGAAGCTTTAATATTTCGATACTTATTATGGTCTAATAAAATAAGATTGTTAACTGATAGCGTGATAGAAAATAGGACAATGAGAAAGGGAAATTTCGATTCGTTATTAGAAGGTAGAGACTGATAAATATATATGAGGTAGATTTGCATTCAGATGATTCAATAAAGAAGTGAAGAGTTTATTCTCTTTTTCGTTAATAAATCTAAGTACTCACTTAAGTATTAGTCTATATATCTAAGATTCAAAAATGAACTGATAGTTTATAAGTATAAAGTATAGCATAGTCACTATTTAAATCATAGTAAATAGAAAATGATGATAATTAAGAAGAGATACTAGTTTTGAGCTAGCTAACCATAAAAGGGTTAATGAACATGAAATTAACTAAAAACAGGAAGTTTAGAATTATGTCTTGACTAATCGAAAATTAGGGAAGGGATATCGACTATAATAGTTGAGGTGTTTTCTATTCTTAATTACTTTCTCTTAATTTTCCTCGCTTATTTCTTAACCAATAAATTGCTCTTGTATGTTTGCAGTTATTGGAGCTTGTAGGATTGCTTCTACCTGAAATCTTCCAGTCTTCTTATATCATATTTTTGCTAAGGAAGAACTTATAAGCGACTTTAACTTGAGATTCTAGTCAAGGGCATAAATTATCTGATTTAAATGTAATCTCTGGTAGGTGGAGGAGATCTCCTAGACTCCTATATGAAACTATTTAAAGGGCTTTGCTTTGGCGAATGCTGTGGAGTGTATATCCTCAAGATATTCTATTTGAGCTTAAGTAAATTTTTACTTTAAGTTGGTCTGAATTGTTACAAAGTAGAGTATTAGCCATTACCACTTACAACAAGCATTTATTCCTGAGCGCTAATTTTTCCAATTTCCTAGGGAAATTGATTTTCTCCAATAACTCTATTCCTTTATATTTTAGGACTGTATTTGGTGTTAGATGAGATGACAAGCAGAGGTATCTATTAAATATACGGGGCTTTGGATTTACTAATTTAGGGTCTTCTGTTAATCAGCTCGTTAGATGATTATAATGACATATTTATTTTCGTACAGTTAAGGTCACTTAATCAGCTATAGGAAGCTTAATTAATTACTACTTTTGTTCTATATATAGTAGTTTGCTAAGTTAAGGCCTAGATATCTAGCATAATATAACTAGATATAGAGAAGTAAATAAGAGGGATCTGAAGATTAAGGATGCTTTAAAGCTGGGCTTTATAGTGAAGAAAAGATGGGTTTAGTGAAGCTATTAGGTATTGCAAAAGCTGAAATAAGTGTACTTACTTATATATCCTTGAAGGCTTATTTTTCATTGAGTATTAAAGATATAGAAGGTAAGTATCTTCATGCGGAAATTAACATTTAAGGCAGTTAAGAAAATATAAGCATCAATCTCCCTTTTTAATCAAAAGGGTTGGATAACTAAAATTTATTTCAGTCTAACTTAGACTACAAAATATCAAGGCTACTTTCTTGCCTTCTTTATTCATATTCAAGTTCACTGCTCTTTCTTATTCCACTGTATATTTCAAGAAGCAGACAAATCTATCTCTAAGGTTATTATATACGAAACATATATTTAGAAATTGTCTTTGCACCTATAATATAGACTATGAAGCTTATCCTTGCATTATATATTAGTTTCTATTTTTAGTATGTAAATTAAGCTTAGATAGCCCTTATTCTATACTGGTGATAAATGCTAGCTTATTATTAAGGCTAATATTTTACCATCTTATCGATTTATATGATAACAAAATTTGCCAATCTATATACTTTCCTAATTCACGCTACATTTATGGAGATAGTTACCAAATTGAATGCTTGGTTCATACTCTTTTTATTCTGGCTAAAAAATATGCCCATTAACTAGAATACCCAATAGCAACTGACCATTGAATTAGAGTAAGACATCCAAGAAGTTTCTTTTAGCTTATACTTTTAAATAACTAATTCTTGAAGTGAGAAATAGGGCTAATGATGTTATGAGAGAAGCTAATTATCTTAGGCTATTAACTAGTCCTAGTATATCCTTTAAATAAGATTATGTGTTTATCATACTGCATCAGAAATACCAAGTCATCATTGATACCATAACTTAGATAAAGTTGCTTCTTTTTATTGCTAAACACTTCAATTAATTCCCTTTTATTTTTATATTACTTGCAAGTTTTGCTTAGTATGGACTAAATGAGATAGTGATTGAAATTAGTTTGCTTATATGAGGATAATGGCAAAACATTATGGAGTGAGATATGAAAAAGAGAGGAGTTTTGGATGATCTTCTGTAATATTAGTGAGGTTTAGTGATATTGAAACCCTTTTAAATGAGAGTAAAGCTTTATTAGGTATATAGACGAATAGCAATTCTTGGATATTTTTCTATATCGATCTTATAGTTTATAGTAATAATATAATCTTAATAAGATATTTATTTTCGTCTAAATCAGCTAAAAAAAATCACTAGTATAACACAAAAATAATATAAGCAGTTTATCTAGAAAAAATACCTGTAGCCAAGCTTAAATTTAGAATTAATATGGCTCTAGCATCGGATTTTTATTCCGAGAGTGGTGAAGGATTTACTGTGATATTGAGTATACTTAGCCAATGCTTCATTAATAAAATATAAGTTAAATTTTTATCACCAAAATGATTAAAAAACTTTAAAAAATTCAATCTTCAACTTTCTTCTAATGAATCGTTTTTATCCTCCTCCTCTGAATTCTCGTTCTTATCTTCCTCACTTTCTACTTCTTCCTAGGCTTGCTACACAACCTGCTAGCTTTCTTGCACATCAAATATTTTCAGCATGTCTTTGATCGTAATCATGAGATCTTCATCTTTATCACAATCCTCCAATATTTTACCTCAGATGATTTCGTTACCGTCTGGAAATATATTCATTAGATTGTCAGTTGTAATAACTCCTGTTTTTCTCTATATTTATAAAGTAATACCTTATCGAAGAAATTGAAAGCTTCTCTTATATAAGCATCATTTTTTAAATTCCACTTCTATAGATCCACACTTGCACAGATAAACTCTGAATGAAGAACGTACCTCTATATGTTATAAAACCATCTCCGTTAGTGTCAATAGAATTAAACAGCTCATTCATCAACTCTTCTCTTTCATTTTACTCCATTTTGTAAAAGGCAGAGTCAAAATCCTCTTTGCTTAGTTACCCATCAGAATCTCGATCAAATAACCTGAAATCTCTTTACATTTCATGCCTGCATTGATTCGGAAGGTATTTTATTATTATATACCCTATGAACATTCTTTCTAGCATTGTCTTTTTACAGAAATCGGAAAACGCTTTAGCAATATCTCTAGTATTTAAGATCTCAATGTTCTCATCAGTATGCAACCATTCATATTTTAAAGCCTGAGCTGCATTCTATCTATGATATGGATTGAGTTTCAGTAGACTTTTGCAAAACTTCACGCATTAATTAGAGTAATTGAGTAAGTTAAACTCCATCTTCTCAAGGAATTCATTTTCTGATTCAATAAAATTAAAATATTCCTACACTGTGATGATCTTCTTGAATGGATTATCTTACTTCATCATTTCATACATTATCATCCCAATGCTTCAAACATCCTATTTCTCACCATATAAGTCCAACTCTCTTAATACTTCAGGAGCTTGATATTTAAAATTTTAGACTAGCTAACTTTAATTATTGTAATACTTCTTTCCCTTCCTCGCTAGATTTTTCATATTAATACCAAATCCGAAATCATGCATTTTGATGCAATCTAAACTTTCCTTATTCTGTAGAAGTATATTTAACGGGGTTATATTCCTATGTATCCATCCTTGCTTATTTATATACATCACAACCGACAAAAGCTATTTAACACACTTTTTTATATCCTCCTCAGCCCATTTAATCAAAATATCTTTCCTTTTTATCATTTCTGCTTCAAGTGTGAATCCTTCTACAAGTTCTAGGATGAAGTTAGTTTTAAAGTCCTGTTCAAATCACTCATACATATGTATTATATTAGGGTGTTCGCAGTTAATCAGCACTTGTTTTTCAGTCTCAGCTTCATTCTTAAAATTTCCATGCATAACCTTCAGAATAAAATCGCATTGATAGTCTTCTCTTTTCTTCACTACGTATACTTCATAGTTATTCACCTCATCCACTATAAGGTTTTTCTCCTTTACATAAATCTCTTCCTATTTTCCTTTGTTGAGCACTATAAAGTTTCCTATTTGAAACTTTGCATTCGTAAGCTTCTTTTCAGCAGACTGTTCCCTCCTTTCACAGCAATCTGATACTGATCCCATTTATTTTAAAATTGGTTTAAATTTAGTAGATATTGATTTTACTATCTTTATAGAAAGAAAGATCGTTTAAGTATAGAATTGAATTATGCAGATGAAAGGAAAGGGAGAAGAGGGGAGGATGAAAGGGAAGGAGAATAGTTGTAAAGAGCTTAAAATGAATGCTCGTTAAGAAAGCCTTATATCGTTATTTTTGACTTTGCATGAAACTCTTTGCTACCTCAAGATAGCAAAGCAGTCTTATAGTGATAATCAATAGATTCAATATCATCAATTAGATGCAAAATTTATAGAGATTGTTTATACCTTAGCGACTTATCTACATGATATCGCTATTGCAAGCTCAAGTTTCTAAAAGCTTTATTTACGATAGTAAGGAATGAAGATGAAATGACTGAAATTTCATCAAAGTGGTGATTAATAAAAGCTTAGTTTATCGAAATAGAAAGGGTGAAGTATACTACCAGCTAAATATTTAAATCTTCGGTAGTTAATTTTTTTAACTTTGCTTGCATTTGAACTAAATTATAGAGTAAGAATCTAAATCTGAAAGATGGAAAATGAAAGATGAAAAAGATTTGGGTTATAATCAAAACGATCTTATGTAATATAGATTTTTCTAGTTTAACATTTTGGTGATTTTTCTTAAAGTCGCTATCATAATTTTTCGTTTCATGAATCAGACTACTTCTTGAATATGATCAGTATCGCATTATCATTAAAATCGACTATGAGTTTCTATTAATTATTTGATCTAATTAGTTTGAGGACTCAAGATAAGATCTTAAATATTTTCTAATAATAAGCATTAACAGTATCACTGGAAGTAATTCTTCACGCCTATAATATGACCATTATCATAAGAACAGCGTTCTGTTTATCTAATTTAATGCAAATGTTCTTGATTTCATTATTCTTCTTGCACTCCTTTCTCATTCTTCTTAGTCGGAAAATCAGCTACTTTAGTTACTTTTTTAATTGTGATGCACATAAAATATTGTCTTTTATGCTAATCCATCATTTTAATATCTTCAATTTTTAATGAGATGAACTAACTCAATCTTAGCCTCTTAAATTCATACCTCATAAGCAAAATTAATTAGGAGATTACTAAGCAAAACTTGTTGATTCTCTAATCACGAATGTAAAAATCAAGTGATAAGTGCTTAATTTTACTTGCTTGGCTATTTATTCTCTTTTATCAATTAAATTATTAAAAGATTTATAAAGTTAAACTCATAGAGGCTCATCTATATCAGCGCTTCCATTATTAATAGATGAGATCCACTCTTTAGGATGTTTTCCATCTATTGTGCAACCTACTGAAAAACAAGTACCTAATACTTCTTTTAGTGTTCCTGCAAAGGTTATACTCCTTGATTTTTTCCTCATCAACTTTGCTATTTTTTTGGCTGCTTCATATGTAATATTTCCATCATGCTTAATTCCCTTTACCTTCTTACGATCACGTTCAGGTTCTTTTAATTCTTTTATAACTAAAGCTGAAGTTGTTGGTATCAATGATACTGTGAAGTTTCTTGCAATTATTTAAAGCTCTACCATTACTTTCTATCCCTTCCATTCAGCTGTAGCGTCTTTAATATCATCTGCTACTTTTTTAGGAGGTAGACCGAAAGGTCCTACTTTTGGTGCAAGAGAGCTAGGGTTAATAGTTTCTCCTGCCAAAGCTTTGAATCTTATAATTCTAGTTTCCTCTTTATCTCCTGCTCCTCCTTTTGGTGGCATTTTTATTATAAATATGCTTGACTTTTAATTAAAAGCATCATATCCTATATAATCTGCTTTATGTACTTTAAGTGTAATAAGATAAAACTAATCTCATTCAAACCTTAAGAAACTGAGGTTGAAAGAGCTACAAATTGAATGTTACGAATTTTTTGAGTACAAGCGATTCTTTCGTGCCCTACCTTTATCTTTAACAAGATAAGGTGTCCAAGTGACTGAGTTTGCTAATTATGCTAATTGCTCTTATCTTGTTACAAGCAGATTAACGTCTTAAAAGCAATCTGATATATACTATATAGATCGACACCAGAAATCGATTATCCTATATTTTCTATCAAGAACTAAGTAACAAACAGACTTAGAATCAACTAATCTCAGCTTATATACATCAAGCGTACCTTTTCTCCTTATCTCCTTAGGCATCTTTTACTCCTTATTTTACAAAGTATAACTTACAGCTTTAATAAGCCTAATCAAAATCAGAAGATTAGACTTAAGCTACTACAATGGAATTAGCTTTATCATTTTTATGCTAAATTAATGATATCAAAGTGAAGGATCATTCATATGATATTTCTATAGCTCATCCCAGATTAAAATATATCATAGGGATCTATTTTTCAAGATAGCGGGTAAAAATAAATTTAGCTATGGTGTGATTAATAAGATATAGTACTATAGAATAAACTGAGCTTTTTCTTAGTGAGCCAATTAATCATAATCATAATAAGGAAAATTTACTTGCCATACTATAAGATAAGAACGGATTTAGAATGGATTCATTAGCAACTTAAAAAGACTCTATAAAGCTTAAAGGAAACTTTCAAGAACAGATTAGATGACTATACTTGATAATGATACTTTGTGGAGTCGTTGGTGGAATTTTCTTCATAAGCATATGTTAAAAGAGCATCATAATCTCCATATTTTCAATATTACTAAAGTATCATCATACAAAGCAAAATATCAAGACTTTAATTCAAAATCAATATCTATCTATATGTAGTTTTCTGCTATTGATCTATGAACTTATACTATATGATATGAAGGTTATATTAAGATACTTTAATGTTGACGAATTCAAGATAAAACTTGATTAAGCAGATTTATAGGTAGTTATATAATGACAAAAATTATCACATTTTCAATCGGGGGGAATTCAAATTTCCCTGCATGTATTTCACTTTTTTCTTCGCTTATTTCACTCCAAAAAACTTGAAAAGTGACTTTCTAAAAGCTCTCTGCACTAACTCATTTACGATTTTCTTTATGAATTTTTCGCTTGATTTTCTATCATCTTCACCAAGTTCTTATATCGTTTGTATGAAAGAAGTTTGCTTAGCATTCGATAAAATTGGTAATTGATTTTCAAGATCAACTAATGTTGTAGCAGTTTGTAGCTATTTGAATTTATAATGCCTAGAGAACTTTTATACCCTTGATGTTGATTGTCTTTATATAGAGGTTTTATATCTGGGATTAGCTCTGATCTAGTTGATTCCTGAACTTCTCACTCCTGCACCTACTCTTCATTACAGTATTCTTTCTTTCTCCTTTTGCTTCATTTTGTAATTGTTGATCTTCACTTTATCAAATTCCAATATATGCAGCTTACATTAGTAGAATCTATCAGCTACACCACCAAATATTACTACTTTCGAATCGTAGCTCTCTGCACAATGAGAACCTCTCTAGAATGGCACATTACCTAGCATTTCACATTTAGCCCAGAGTAGAGTGTCCATGTTTAAAATGTGAACATCTGATAGAAAACATTCATTTGACTTTGTGCTTCGTCCTCCATATATAATGAGAATGTTCAGTTTTTCAATGTAAGTTGATGAATGAAGCATTCTTGGGAAAGGAGGTTGACCTTAAGTTTAAGGTGTTATATATACAAATTTTTTCCTTTATACCTTCAATATTCGCAGTTCATTCGAAAGCTTTGATTAATTATCTATTCCACCAAAAAAGTAAACTCCAGGTTCTTTAATACTTTAAGGTCCTAATCTCTATTATATGCTTCTAAGCATATTAAACATGTTGTGGCCTTTAGGTAATTTAGGTAAAACGGAAGTAGCAGTATGGAATGCTCTGATAAATCTCAAATCTCCTATTTCATTTGTCATATTTTTCCACTCAAATGTCTCCAGGTTTAGAAACCAAGTGTCATTTAATATTGTTCCTTTTTCAGTCATACCACCATGAACAACCATATAGCTTCCCATTACTCCTGCTGCATGGAATTTCCTCATATCTATTATCTCTCCAGTTGTCCTTGCAGCTGTTCATTGTAAATTGATCGTATTAAATTTGATGACATCGTTTAGACAAACTCTGATCCTATTTTAATGGACATACTCCATTTCACCACCAAATAGTATAATAAAGCAGCCAAACTACAATGCGCTATGTCCAAACCTTTTTTTAATGTGTATATCAGCATCATTAGAAGCTTTTATTGGAGTTCATAAATAGTTGACAGGATCTAGCAAATATAAGTCATTCAATACTTCAGTGTTTTTCCCTCCAAAAAGGTAAAACTTATTCAAAACGTTAAGTAAAGTAGCTCCTTCTCTGGTAGAAGGAAAGTATTCTGAACTTTGATGTTCATATCACACAACTTCATAAGACAACGGTAGTGTTGCTTATATCTAATTTTCTTGATTAGCTTGAACATTATTATCAGGCTACTAAAATAATTGGTATAACTTCCTGTTTTTCATCTAAATCTAATTCTTTAAATCTAAATTCTTAGTTCAATAGCTACAAACCTATTGCCTCTTCCTTGTTCTATATTCATCCAAAGCTTCTGATATTATCTTCTCCTGCTCTTCATATATTTAAACCTGTCTAACTTGAAAAACACTCGTCTCTCCCATTAATTATCTATCAGAAAACTGCAGTCTAGATAAATTCACTCTCGATTAAGGAGAAAAAATTTGCCATCTAGGACTTAATTGAGTTTGAGGACTTCCTGGAGTTCATGCTTTCATCGTTCGAAACGTTTAATCGATCAACAATTCAGAGAAATCCTACTCATTGATTGATGTTTCAATATCTAAATTCTTAGAAGACATTAAATATGCTAATAAGACTAATGCTACAATTTAGTTTCATTTGACTATAAATTACTTTAGAGCATCTAAAGTAGTTTTTTATACTTAAATATAGTACCATGTAACAGTTTTAGCAATAGTGCTTTTATTAATATATATATGATAATACTTTTCCTTCCTATAAATGATATTTCTAAATTCAAAATCACTTTTAGGTATTGGTATTGTAACTTTTAAGGTTAGATGCTCGTTGAGGGATTTCTAGTTTGATGCTTGATTGACTTGTTGCTTTATCTAGTGCAACTAGTGGTTACTTTGTATCCTCATGCTAATCTTATTTAAGTGACTTTGATTTAAGGATTTGATGTTCTTATTTAATTTTAAAACTAAAGCTAAAAATGGAATTAATATAAGTTATTTAGGTTTCTTTTCACATGCTTGGAGGTTTGGCTTCTTTTACTTTTCCTCCTAGTCCTCTTTTCAATGCTAGCACACTGAACCTTTTAATATCACTTAGGCCACTTAGATTTAAACTAACATAGTCGAAATATCCCCTGAAATCAGTATATCCATCCTTGTAAAACTCTACCTTGCCATTTGTATATTCAGCGTAGACTTTAATATAGCATTTTGGTACAGGCTTTTGTTATTCTACGTCAATTGCTTGAACATAGCCTTAATTTTATGCTATCAATAGCTCAAGAGTTTTTGATAGATGAGTCAAAGTTTTGCAATTTTCGCCTGCCTTAACAATAATAATCGCATCTAGAGGTTTGATATTTTCGGGAATTGGATGGTTCATCTATTGGAATTCCATTGTGCTAAGTGGCACTCTCTCAGTTAGAGTAGGTTTAATAGGCGGTAAATCTGGAGCTGTTTAGTTAGAAATGAAACTTAAAGGGTTCATTGAGAATTGAACTTCTAGATCTAAGGCATGATACTGAATGTCCAAATAATTAGCTCCTTTGCATTCTATTTTGATCTCATTATCTAATATTTATGCATCCAAGGAGTTTTCCAACACTTTAACTTAAACTTCTTCCTCTTCCGGAATGATTTCCTCTCTTAGTCTCTCTTCTAGTTAATCATGCACATCTTTGAAGAAATCTCGTCAGACCTTGACTGGATGCTCAATATACTTAACTACTATTTAGCTCGCAACCGAAAAATCCTGAGTTAAAGCTCCAGTTAGGTCCAAATAAACTAATAGAGCGTCAGTCTGGATGTTAGTAAAAATCTACTCAACCAAGTTAATTTTGTTAGCTAGTTCAAGAGCTTATTCCTTACGGTCTTACAAGAGAAGATAGTAGATATTCATTAGATGATCTGTCTAGTTTACATCTTCTATTCTCTTCTCGCACACATTCTGTAAGAACTTAATGTATTGCTACTTCAATTGCTAGTTTAGCACTTTCCTTTCTTAGCCTAACTAATGAGCTCTAGCATTTACCAAAGGAGCGTATTCTAATATTCTGAAACCTGACATTTCTGGTGTTATTGATATGAACTTGCTTTTGAAGTAATTGCCTATTTTGACAGATAAAGTGGGAGCTAAGAAGCCTAAATATTCTTTTAGACTTTGCTTGTCAAGATGGAACAAAGAAAAGCCCCAAACTCGTTCATCGAATATGCATCTAGTTCTCAGAATTTAGAGCAACTCGATCCACCATTATTTATCCTATGCACAAAGTCAAAGGATATCATCAAACTTAAATTTAGTCTTTTCACTATCCTAAATATCTTCTTCCTTTATGAACTTCAGTATGTCTTCCTTAGTACCTGTAGCCAGTATATAGCTTAAGTTCTTGTACTCCGGTACCGGCAAAACATTCATCACTTTCAAAACGTTATGCTCTTAGGCTTTAGCTATCACGATTCCTTTCTGACTTACAGTTACTGGATAATGAATGAATTCTCCAACCTCAGGGAAGTAAAACTAGATATTAAAGGTTTAGGTCGCGAAGGAACCTAATTTAAGCTAGAATGTCTTATTGTAATCCAATGGCTAAAGAGGAATACTTCCTTAGGGGATCTAAGCTAAGACTGAGACTTCTTAAGATGACATGGAGATGTTAGTGACGATTATTTTGCAGATGTAGGTCTTTCTGGGTAAAAATTGGTTGACATACTTCTCTGTTTTAGTTCCAACTGAATCAGTGCTATATTGATCCTAAGGATCTAAATATCTCATTGCTACCAGCAGTGACCTAGCTTGCTCATCCATCTAAGTTAGCCCAATTTAACTTGAGTATATTAAAGCGTTAGAAGATAACTTTATTTCAACTCCTGATGGCTCAAGAGGAGTTATTTAATGATTGATATTTTGGCCAAATTCTATATCTAGGAAGGATAAATAAAGGAGACATTCTGTGATTCCAGTTTGATTAATAAAATTAGTCGACATGAAATTTTTGAGGGATCCAGCATTAATGAAATGGTTGATCAGATCGAGTCAGAATTCATTAGGTTGGATCAATTATCTGAAATTGCTTCCAGATTGTTTATAATATTAAGTCTCTTCATACTTCCTAGCTTTACCAGGTTCTTAATATAACTTCTATATCTAAGCCAATTCTTGAAAAGCCTCTGCTTACTCTTCCATCAGTTTTTACTTCCCATCTAAGGAACTTATAGACTTTGGACTTTCTTATTTTTTTCTTAACTTGGAAGATTTAGATTCTTCTTTCTCTATTTAAAGAGAACTTTCACTTTCTTTTTCCAATTCATAAACAATAAAGTCATCCGAAGATGCAAGTTTCTAATCATCAAAAAAAAAGTTAAGGACCTGCTGGATAAAAGTGTCTTTCTCTACCGTTGAGAATTTCCTTACTCTTTCATTGAGAGAAAGCTAAAAGTTTTTAGCTATTTAATTGTTTCCTAGTACGACAATGAATTGCTCAAATACGTTCAATTAATGGAATTTATGGGGAACAACATATTCACTTGTATCTTAATCTAGTAACCAGAGATCGACTACGCTTTTTTCAATTTTGCACTAAAGATATGGCTTAACCACTTTTTCGAAAAATTGAGGATCTTTAAATTTCAAGAAAGTATGAAGCTCGTGGCTGCCAAATTCATCTAGGTATTTGTTCTTTTCTTCTTGCTGTAGCTCATGCCATTGAGTTATAAAGGTTCACTGCATTAACTGGGGGTTATTTGTCAACAATATTCTAAATATTTTGCTTAGAGAGTCAACAACTTAATAATTGGCTGACGTAACATCCTTTATAACTATAATGTCGTTTTATACTGCAGCCTGCGTTTATTTCTTCTCACAGAAAACTGATCCTAAAGCATGAGGTTCTGGTAGAGCTAGCTACTTCTTTTAATACTATTGTTAGTTCTTATTTATAATAACCTTCTACACACACTTAGTGGCTTGAACTGCTAGTATATAGATATTTGAATAATACTATGAGTTTTCCAAGTTTACTTAGACTATTCCATTTGAATCTGGTCTTAAGTTGCTAATTTGTTTACCGAAATAAAGCAAAAAATCTGAATTAGGTGTTGTCTTCTCTTTTATCACTTCAGCTTATGCCCTTGGTGGTTCCTATATTTACTGGGAAATTTTATCTGCCTTATATGATTATTTTTTGACTTCTTCTCCTTCTTTGGCTTCTTGAATATCAGTATTTGTGTCTCTTTAGAACAGTCGCTTTAAAACTAGCTGAGGATGTTACAAGGTAGTTCCCATAAATCTGGGTAATGTTCTTCTGTCCAATACATATTAATACTCTTCACCCAGAACTCTTACTGGTAGATAGATGTTTTTAACCTCTGAAAAAGTCTATGAAAACTCTGTAGGGCTGACAGTCTTATGAAGCTAATCAAATGCATCCAGCTCTTTTGGGTAGAAGGGACATGTCCAAATATGTACTCTACAATCTTGGTCAAAATCTTCTAGCTTAATACTCAGAGAGTTTTGATCCTAAAGAACTTGGGATATTCTTAGGCTGCTAGTTACTTAATTATATCTAATAGCGTTAGTTCTAGTTAAAAAGAAGTCATTCCATTTCCTACCTTTCAGTACTTCAATGCTAATAGAGTGCTATAAGTAATTAAGCTTTAGCTTGTAAAAGCCTTCTTATAGAATGAGGTTAATCTTTCCTACTCTACCTTACTCTTAGTCTGGAACAAATTAGATATTATTTTAATTATCCAGAGACTCTAAAGCCAAATCCTTGTTATTCTGGCACATTTTTATTAGATTTACTTCAGGGAACAATTCTTTGGATTTTTTATTCTAAAGTTAAAGCTCATAGGCGAACTCTATTACATCTCCTTCTATTTTAATAACCTTGCTAGGATACTGTGCTTTTATTTCAGAGCTTCAGTTTTAAATGTCAAACTGCTGGTTTACTAACCATTCGACATAGAAGCTATTGATATTATTCAAAGTTCCTAGGTAGATATTTCCTTACTCGTCTGTCTGTAATTGAATAGTTTATAGTGTAGAATAACTGTTATCATTCATCAGATCTCTGTGATAGAATGTGAATAATAGGGATATATTTCTCCAAGGTTCTCCATTTCTTCCTAATACCTACAAGTTGTAAATTCCATTCTCATTCTACCTCAAAAAGAAATTGTATAGATTATCACTTTAAAGATTTTAATTGACTGCCACTAAAAACGTCTTTGTAAACTCTTGAAACTTGTCCTCTACTGTATTCCATACTTTGCTTTCAAATAGTACATCAATGTATGATAGTTTAGGAGGTACCTAGAAATCAATGACTAACTCCTAGTTTTCTTGAAGCTTTTAAAAGGTATACAACTTGTTGGTTACTATTTCATCTTAGTTTCTAAATTCCACTTTTACCTTTGATTCTTTAAGTAAGCTAAGTGGAAGAGTTTGCCCATGAATACTCAGTTCCGGTTTGATTAGCAAAGTGCATAAGTTGTTAGTTTAGAATTGTTCTTTCGGACATAAGAACCCAATGTTTAGGTCGTATGTTTCTCCTTCAATCTTGAAGTTACTTATTAGTTCTGCGTAATCTTTATACACTATAATTGAAACTAGTGTTCTAGGCTTTTTGCTATAGGGGACAAAAATTTGACCATCTTAGCTGGGATAAAATTTATCTTCTACCCAAAGACTGAGATCATCGTTAATCAAATTTCCCTTCTCATCTAATACAGATACGACTTGTCCTCCATTAACATATTGAGTTAAGTATTTGAGAGAGCCTTTTTTCAATACAGCTCTAACTGCTTTTCCTCCTCCTACTATTTCTATTACAAAAATTCCACGTTCGTTTTGGTCAACGAACGGTAAGTCTATCTCATTTTCATGCCACTGGTAATTTTTATAATGGGAAAAGTCAAGTGTGTATTTATGAGAGGATAATAACCCATCTAAATCAATATCCGTCTTGAACTAGGATTGATTCTTCTTATAGTAGTTCTCAAGATCAATTTTGAACAGCTTAATATCAATGTGACTTATATTTTTAACCTCTAGATATATCTTCGCATTATCACCTTCCTTAATCCTGTACTTATTTTTAGGAGACAGCTAAAGTATCACTTTATTGAACAACTCTTCAACATTTGAATGCTTGGCGTATTACTCTTGGAAATTCAAATCTCCATTTTATATCTTTATTTACGCGAAGGTTTGCGATAATCAGTATTCTGGAAAATAAGCCTTATAGTCCTTAGCATCCTTCTTATTCCTCAGAAACTAGAACAGATATCTAAACACCAGATCATTTGTCTCTACATTCTCACTTTGAACAATCTTACACAGTTCCAAGCTATGATAGTCATATAGACTTGCGTAATGCTTCTGATTTTTCTCTCCCGTAATAAAATGGCACTGATTATTACGGTATGACAGAAATTCTTTGAATAGCTTCTCATCATACATGCTCAGTTTCAAACCTATCTGTAATACTTCTAAGATAATATTGAGGTATAGTGAGCAAGTTTAGGGACATTTATAGTTTGAAATGAATTTTATCATCTCATGCAAAATTGGTAGTTTTTCCTATGGCTCCATATTTTCATCTATTATAAATTTTCGTTGCATCAGATAAAAGATTAAGCTTTCGTCATATCATTTGAAAATCATCTTACCTAGCTTTTCCAGCCAATTTGTTTCAAAATTAGCATCTGCTAGCTTCTGGCATTATATTAGAGTTAGATTCTATAGTTAGTTCTAGATTGGTTCTATAGGGTTGTAGCCTTTCACTCAGCTTTGGTATTTCTTTAAAGCTGAGATTAGAAAATCAGGTTTTAAGGTTTCAATATTTGGATGATGTTAGAGAAAGTCTAAAATGACTTCAGGGTTTAGTTTCTTTTTGTTTAATTAACTCCACATATATGGCTTTAAGGCATTAAGATACTAAGCATTCTTATAAGACAACTTTATTATTCCATCCAGCGAAATCTATTTTTCATCTAACTAGCTTGGATAATAGCTTTGTAGGAGTCCTTATTTAGCTTAAGGAGCGTCTCCTATTAAATGAGAAAAATCTGGCTTGCGAAATTCAAATTTAGCTTATATATAGTCTTTATTAAGTGTCTAGCATGCCTTCTTAAATTCTTTCTCCTACTCTTCATTCTCAAGTTTGAGTATCATTGCTCTTAAGTAAAGTTTCCTTCCTGTATCCTATCATTTGCATTACTTAATTCATTTCTTTCACTCTTTGTATACAGGAGATTGCTTGAAATACCCTGCATAGTTATTCAAATGCTCGTTTCACTTATAGAAGTCGCTTTCTGAGTTTTAGTATTCGTTTAAGATCGCTTGACGGTTTTAAGACCAAGCGAATTTTTCGTAAAACGGGAGATATTCTTCAGACATCTTTTTGTTTAGTGCTTTTTGGTATTGAAATATAGTTCATTTAAAGAGCTTAAATATAAAGGCTTTTTATCTATATCAGGAGTAAAAATCCTAATGTATCCTATTTTGGCTTCTAAGTTTATTATATCATTTACCTTTTGGTATCACCTTTTTAATATCAGTAGCTAAAGACTAGAGGGTAAATAATGTCGACTCTGTCACTGAATACAACATATCAGATCTATAACTGTTTAGTTAAAGATACTGCATGTTGATATGTTGAAAAGAGGTTAGATGAGTATGCTGAATAATAGAGTAGATTTAGATGATTTAGTTAATAAAAGAGTTTATAGTATGTCTCTAATCTATTTAAAGGCATAAATTCAACTTACCAAAACCCAGTCAATGGCTCTTTTTCCTCTCTTGATGCATTCATGTTTTTGTCAGTAAATTATGACATTAGATACTTTCCTAACAGCAGCATTCCTAAGAAAGGTACCAAATGAGCATTTGACATAAGATCAACAATAGCAGCGCTTGGTGCAATTCCTGCAAGTCCCCAACCTAGGCCAAAAAGTATGCTTCCTAAAAATAAAAAGCAGTCCAATGGAGCTTTCTTCTAAAAATTGAAATCACTTTCTAAAGCTGGAGTTTATTTGACTCTGATAATAATGCTGAAGGTTATCAAATTAAATAATAATGCTACTCCTAATGCTATTCCTATCTGTGGATCCCATTCTTCTTTTATGGTGAAGAATGCTAATACCTTTGTTTTTCTAGTGAGTCCAGATAGAATTAAACCTAGACTGAATAATGATCCACACATGATTTAGAATAAAGCTCTTCAGAATTTACTTAAGTCTAAACCTACTAATGTGACAAATAATAAGCCAAATGAAACTAACCAGAGTATGAATCCGAAAAAGTCCCATGCATCTTATTCTACGTATTCCCCTTATGTTAAGAAGGGAAAGCTGTTTCTTAAGGATGCCATTCCAAAAGCGGAAGCTAGAATTAAAAATGAAGCAATACAAGATCTTGCATTAAGTCTAGGAAGACCACATATTATGTGTCCTGATAAGCAGCCATTGCACAATTTTGCCCCTACTCCAACTAAGAAACCCGCCAAAAGCCAGCCAACAATATGTAAATCTAGGACTGTTTTCTTAATATCATCAAAGAGTACCAAATTATAATCTCCGATTGGTGTACCTTTAAAAACAATCTCTCTTCCAGTCTACATAAAAAGAACGTAAGGCAGCGAAAGCAAGCCCAAGAAGAACGGGAATTTCCAAGCGAATTCTTATTTGTTATCCGGAAATACTGATCCATATAATATGCCACTAACTCCAGTTATTTTTCCATATAATAGCAGATTCAATGTAGTAATTAGGCCTATAACGAGTCCTCCTACAACTGCCTATCCGATATCTTCGTAGTTTACAATTATATTTAAATCGCTGGACATTTTAAATAATAATATAATATCCCTGTTAAAATATGGCCTTAGAAAATTACCTTCATAATATCCTTTAAACTTCATTTTATCCTAACTAATCATAATTCTACATCCATGTCACATTCACTCCTTCTGTATCATAATAGCCTGTTATCTTTACTCTTATATGACCTATTGTTATATTATCAAATAGAGCACTATGTTTGTTATAGTGCTGAGTGTATGGAGTTTTAGTGATGTTCAATAATTAAATTAGAAAATTATAGTGTAAATTACTAATTTAAACTACTAGTACCTTGAAAGCAGGAAAACATTTAATAATTGAGAGCTTTGAGAAGGATAAAAGAGCTAAGTAGATTGAAATCGTTTAATGAGTTAGGTTAGTTCTAGTGGTTATTGGTAAGATCTAGAGCTATCTAATCATTAAACTTATCCTGTTATTAAGCTAAGTTAAAGGTATACGCATTTCAGACTTTGACGTACAAACTAAGTAAGTTAATAAAGTGATAATATAAAACCAAACCATCATATCATCAATTTCCTATTAGTGGAGTAAATAGTAACGCCTATTCATACAATCTTTGCATATAGCAATTAAAAGCATTCTAGCATATAGTTATACAACTATTGCATATATAATCTAATATGTAAGTACCAACTAAGCGGTCTATTAAATTACTTTGAATTAATGCTTGGATAATGATAATCTTAATAGTAGTTTAAATATATAAGTGTAAAGAATTATCTATCTTGATAATTATGGATTTTGTAATCATTTATCTCAAGCAAAAATGTCTTTTAAGTGTATATTATTTTATACAGCTGAAAAACTCTTAATGCATTCAAATTATATGTATAGTTATAGGAGAAGAACAAGATTAGCTTAAATGGACTGACTTTAGTGATTCTTTATTTAGCTTATAAACTGAGCAAGTCTATAGCTATTCAATCTACTCCAATAAGAATAAAAAAGCTTGTTTAAAAAGCCCTTATAGGCTTCGTCAACCGTATAAGCTTTTTGCTCTCTGACTACTTGCTTTTAAATATAGTTGGCAAAGCAATTAATTAGTTGGAAATAAGTATTTAGCAACTAACTTAAGCTGCTCCCTTATTCATTATACCTCTCTTTAAGTCTTTCACTTCAAACTATTTAAATTTACCCTATAAAATAGAAATTTCATAGCAAGTAAAGTTTATAGAATTCTTAGCTAAATACTCATCAAGTTGGATGCACAAGACTGGAATTGATATGATAAATAAGTGATTGACAGAATGAAAATACCCAAACTAGTATTTAAAGCAGCTAAATATTAAGTCTAGTTGTAATGACAAGGGAAATGAAATGCCACTCTGATACTCATAATAAATGTTGCCAAACTAGTAATTTAGCTTCTCTAAAAAAAGTGGTAAGAAAGCATTTTTAATCTATTTTAAGTAGCACTAGTCTAATCATCATCTTAACTAAATATTATATCAGCATTTTATAATAAACAAAGCGCGTAATCTAGTATGATACTGCATTTATAAGCATTAATAAATATCTAAATTAGTCTCTAAAGTAATAGCCATATAATATGAAGCTAAGTATTTTAATAAATTCAGAAATTTATAGTAAACTAGTGATCTCATGAATATAAAAAGATCCTCATGCTAGTAACGCAAATATTTTTACTCTGCTTTAGTTTAGTTCTCACATGAATCGAATCAGTATTTACTAGTCGATATAATATCGCCACTTTAAGTATTAAGTTTGTCACTATACTATTGAAGTTAAGCTCCATTAAAGTTGCCTAACCATATTTTAGTTAACTCTAGTATGTAGATATGATTGGTATGTTACCGAGAGTTTGATATATGAATGTTTGGAGAAATTTAGTTGAAGATATTTATAACTAGAAGTAATTTTTCTGAAATGAGGAAAACGTTTTTGCTTTCTAAATGTATATTTGAAAGATACTGAAGCCTTTTTAGTTTACTTCAATAATGCTAAAAATTGTGAATTAAAGAGGATCAATAATAGTCATACTAAATCCATAATTCAGTAGCAATATCAAACGACAATAGATTAATACTATCAGCAGGAGAAAGGGATTAACCAATGGGATATAGGACATTTAGCAGGATAATGCATGCTTACTTTGGAATACCATTAAGGAAAAGCAAATAGTGTGAAAATAGCACCTGATAGCAAGTGAGTAATATCAATAGGTTGATAGAAATAAGGAAATGAGATGTGAATAGACTGGCTTCATTTACAAATCAAGGTTAGTAAGAAAAGGTAAGTTAATTTATATAAACAGAGTAGTAAAATCTCAAAGATTAAAGAGAATAATGATCTGAACATACCAATTTTAGTTTGAAACATAGAAGCAAGCAAAAATGATAAATAGATATTGACAAGCAGAGTATGATTTTTTGAAAGATCTAAACTAAGTTAAAATATTTTGAATTTAAAGGATATAAAATAAATATATATAACTGGTAATAATACAAATGTATAAATGATACTTATGAGACTACTTGCTTTATAAAAGTAATTAGATAAAGAAAACATATTATTAATACAACATTTTGCTTTTGTTATCTTTCATACATAAGAATATCTTAAAAAAATAAGGCTAAACTAGGTATTTTTGTTAATAAGGTAACAATTTGGAAATAAGTTTAAGAGGTAAAGGAATATTTTACTCAAAGTAATAAAGATTTGTCATTATGTTTTTTAAAAGTAAAAGTATATACAAAGCCTTTATCTTAAGAAAAATATAACTTAATCTTAGCTAAGTTTGTTTTTGCTAGGTTTGAAGATGTTAAAATTTAAGAAGGTGAGGCTATTTATGCAATTGAGTTGGGTATAATGTATTGAATGTTGATTTATTAATAGTAACTCTAGTTGTGAAGTAGTTGCTTATTAAAAAATTCTAAAATTAGCTATTAAAAGCAATGCGATCGAAGATTCTTCAGATACTATCTAAATAAAATGAATAAAATTTAAGTTATGTAAGGTTTTCGGAAGTTGCAAGCACTTAGTATTTTGGATTATGGTATTATATTATAATATCTTAGATAAGTTTGACTATAAAAATTTGAAGGGGATCGAGAGGAAGATAAACTTCTCGTTTTGCAATAATAAATGAATGTGCGTTATAGAATTACCTAATATCTAAAAATTCATCTAAGATTGTGTTGCTAATGAATATGGAGGAGCTGAACTTCGCTATAATGGTAATATAACTTTTCAATAAAATGCAATTAAGAGTAATTAAACTTATAGTCAGGAGCTATTTTTTCTAATGATGGAACTATTTATTTTCTACTTTAAATTTGATTTAAGCAAAACAGAAACGTGTTTTCTATCTAAATATAATAATTAGCTGCTCTACCTGAATTTTGTATTGAAGATCAATAAATTTAAATAGTAGATGTTAATGGTTAGCTAGTAAAAAGTAACAATAATTCAGTTTTATATATTGAATCACATGAAGTGAGAATAGCAATAACTGGCATCACAGTAAAATAAACTGAGTTGAGTGTTTAAGTGATTAACAATATCATTTTTAATGCTAAGCCAGGCAATTAATCAAGAATAAACTTAAGAACAAATGCTATAGATCTAAACAGCTTACCTTAATATGATTACATCACCAACCATAAAAATGATTATACATTTTGACAATTATCTTATAGGAAAAATATTTAATAAAATCAAGAGTTATAATTGCTTTTATGCCTAATATAACTTAAAAGTAACTAATACTTATATAAAGAGTGCTTTAGGAGCTATTTATTTTGGAAATAAAGTATATAGACCAACTAAAGAATATTGACTATCAAAATTTACTGTAAATAAAGTACATTAGTGACCTAACTTTCAACCATGCTATGAAACTTCTCTAACTAATCAATATGTAGATGAATATCTAAAATATTAAATGATGTTCTTTCCAACATTCTATTTTAGAGTAAGCATTTAAAGCATTCATTCTGGTAAAGATATTGTAGCAGCTAAAGACACTAAAATAGTAACAAAGTTTATGTAAATCTAGAAAAAGGAAGCATTTATAACTTTTATAAGACTGACTTATTAAAAGACTGGATTAGAAAAACTCAAACAAAGGATTCTCTAAGAATTAAAAAAGATAAAGCTATGATGTAAGTAACTTGCTATAATACTTTCTTTATCCTTCTTAATATAAGCAATCAAATCTAAAAATTGTAATAGTAACTGAAATGCAACCTCAATTAACTTAGAATACACTGGTGAACATATTAAACCAATCAAATTTGATGTTCAATATTAAAGCTGTAAAATATTTTAAGTTAATTAGGATTTTGAAATCAGCAACATAGTAAGAGTCTCGTTAATATGTTGATTTTAAAGTTATCTTCTCAACTTTAGAATTAAGAAATAAATATTACTATAATAAAAGTAGCTAACATTACTGGCTCTTTCTTTTTAGGCTCTTTTAGCATTAATTGGTTCCATCTTTAGATCATCCTTCTTCACAGACATCACATTATGTTCTTTCATAACCTTAATCACATACTCCTTAAATATTGCTTTCTTATAATTTTTGATCTCTTTTCTCTTAATTAGTTGCTTTATATTAGGATTTTTCTTATCCGCTTTAATATGTTAATAATGACTCCTGTGCTAATATCTCTCTACTTTTATAGGAATAAAAATAAATTAAACTTGCTAAATAAAATCATAATTTAGTTTCCTTATAATTGGCTACAAGCAGAATTACTACTTCTGAGTATTCCTTAAGATTTACCAAAAATGAATAATTTCCTTAGTTTTCATTTTCCTATAGAAAGCTTCTATTGTTTTCTAGTTTTGGATTTTAATAGCTATTTTATCCTTTTTTATAGTAGTGGAAATGAGATGTTAGCCCTATATTAAAGAAGAACTAAACAAGCTGGAAATTTACTATTTATGCATTTCTATTTTTATACTCTACTTAGGTATTTACTTTAACTCTGGTTAGCGTTACTAAATACTAGACTTACTCACTCTCATAGCCTTTGCTATAGTTAACCTCTATTTTGCTTCTATATGGTCCTATTATCTTGTCTTAGAGTTTGGAATTTAAATACTAAGAAATTCATTAAAATGGTTCTATTTCTGTGGAAGCTTAAACAGCTTATAAGATTGTTAGAAATAATCAATAAAGCAGCAAAAAAAGAAATTTTAAAGGCAAAAATATTGAGTGGCTATAGCTTAAAAGTAGTAAACTCAACCAATTAAAAGCAAATACTGGCAAGAAAGTGAACGATAGCTATCTAAACGTAAACTCTAAAGCTAAAAAGCTAGAAAGCTTTATATTCCATTTCACAACAATCAACACAAAAAACTACAATTATTAGAAATAAGTAAACTGATCTATATAAATTAAATAATGAGAATAGTTACTAAATTAAACTAAAAAACATTAAACAAGCCTTTCAGTAATAAACTTATGAACACTTAAGAAATAACTCCAAGATATAGAAATTTCAATTAAATTGCTAGGTTTATTTATACTATATCCTTAAGTTATTATCAATCTCTAAAGTTTATAATTATTTAAATGGCTGCAATTCTAAAGCTATTTTAAACCCACACTTTCGCTTAATTTTTTTATACTTCGATTTAAAAGAAAATAATTTATTCAATCTCCTTTACTTAAATTTAGCTTTCTCTTCCTTATTTTTTATTTGATTGGTTATGTAATTTTTTTAGATAAAAATGAAAGTTCAATGTGATTAATATTTAAACACAAAAAAGGCTATTAAAAGTAATATCCAATAAGCAACTTTTTTTCAATCAAGATATTCTATAATACTTCTATCAATTCTCTTACAAAGCCTAGTTATTGATTTTTCTTTAATTTTCCTTCATTTTTTTCAATATTTTTGCAAATATTTATAACTATAAGCATTTACCATATAGCATTGATCCTTATAGAAAAAATCAAAAATAAGTTCACTAGTCTTTATATATATAGTCATTACTATAATGGTAAACAGTATCTTAAATACCTTATTATTTATAAACTGATATCATAATTTCTTAAATGCTAGCTTTCTTTAAGTTTATAGCTAAAATTAAAACTATATAATATAAATAAAAGCCGCTATTGCTAGTAAAGCTGGTAATTTCTATTTTATGAGTTATAAAGTATAAGACATGTATTATATAACTCATTTCTTAGTTAATATTTATTTAATTTTTATGTTATCCTTCATACTCTAATATCTTCTTTTTGGATTAGAGACTAAGTTTCTTTTTAACAATGCTAGTAAGCATAAGATTCATTTTCATTTCTCTTATATATTTAGGATTATCACTATTATTTTTACCGCTAAGGGATGCTTTTTTAGAAGATTGTTAGTGTTATAAAGAAAACTCAAACTAGAAATTAATTTTTAGCTTTCTGGACTTTGAGACCAAAATAAAAGTACTAAGGGTGATTAAGGATTAATGAAAGCTACTTAAAAAATGTTATACTTAATTCTTTGAATTGCTTCACTCCACTAAAACCTAAACAAGCTCTATCTTTATATTCTATAACACCTTCTATGAGCTATTATTCAGCTTCCTTAACTTTTGAAATCTAAGTAGCATTCTGTTTGCTTAATCTTTATATTTGAGACGCTAATTAAAATAAGTGAGTTGAAATTATAAAGATAAACTAATGCTAGAGTGAACCTCGAATCTAGCTTCACTTTTTATTATAATAGAGTAGCAGCTTATATTAATAGGCTATTATTCTTTTATATTTAGATTAAATCTATTTCCAAAAAATCCAAAAAAGAATACTCTGGAAATTGAATTAAAGACTTCCAAACCCTAAGCGAAAACAATAGTACTAGATTAAGCAATAGATTTGAAAAACTTAACTAGATTAATTATAATTTTTCTTTCCACTTAGTTCATATAAAATTCCCTTTTTAAAAGATAATTAGAAATGCTTATTATATATATAGTATAAAAAATGGAAAATATTTGTTGAAAATGTACCTTCTAAATATGATTCAACTCAATCAAATTTCGATTATAATAAAGTCTTAAAAAGAGATAAAAAATGCAAGAGGAAAGTTTGGAAAATATTAAATAAATGATTATAGAGTGTGAAGCACCTTAATGGTGCTCAGCTTTTTGATAAAGATTAATAAAGTTAAAAAAATTTCCTTGTTGATGTCTTCCACATGCTAGCATTCCCTTTTGAGTTTTGTCTTCTATAGGGCCGCGATCGGAATGTTACCCTAAGAGTTCTTAGTATCTGGCATCTTTCATCATTAATGCTACTTGATGCCTCTTCGATCTTGTCTTGTCTTCTCTTCTCTTGGCTGGTTCTTTACCTAAGGGTACTTCCTGGTATCAGAGTTTAAGTCAGTTTCAGTTGGAGGATTGCTCCTCCCTACTTATTTATATATTTAATAAAGTTACTAGATCTAGAAGGAAAGATTGTATATCTGATTTCTAAGAATTAAGTTCAAAAAATGAACATTAAGAAGCATACAAATCAAACAGTTAGAATATAAACAAAATCAATAACCAGAGCTGACGAAAAGCTCTTTTCATAGAAATTTAAAAATGAAAGATCTTATGGATGATGAACAAAAAAATCCTTTAGAATAGTTTAATTTAATTATAAAATGCTTTGTAACTGCTTTATTATTTTTCTTACTCATTTTGCTAATCTTACAAATGCTATCACGACTTATTTTCTTATGTAACGCAAGACTAATTAGATTTTTTTAAAGCATATTTTCTAACTAAGACAGAGAGAGGCTAGAACCAGAAAAAGGGAACCAAAAAGGTCGTCTATCAAATCGAATCTCCCACTTCTGAAGAAAAACCTTTGAAATAGGCTAAAAGTATTATACGCTTGAATCTCATCAAATAGCAGTAATCAAACTATTATTAGCTGATAAAAGTGGTGCTAGACCTCCAAAATGATGTCAAAAAGCTAAATAAAGTTAGTTTGAGACTGATTAAAAAAAATGAAATTGTAGAGGAAATAAAATTGAGATTCATGATCTAAAAGAAACCTTAACGCATTTTTAAATATTGCAAAAAATTGAGAAAATATATAAAATAAAAGATACCAATCGCTATCTATGCGAAATTATACCACATTGACAGTATACATAGCAAGGAGAAGAGCTGTCTAAAACTTTTATAATTAGCCTCTAATGCAAACTAGAGACTAGTGGGAAAGAGGATAATGTAATACCTACGAACGCAAAAAATTTAGCCATTTTTAATTTTAATTTTTATACATATTTTCTAACATGCTTTTATTACTTTTTGAAATAACTTTAAATTCTATTTGTTGCACTAATTTTATAAAGTGAATGAATTTATTAAGCAATTTAATGTATTAAAGAAAACAAACTCAGCAGGAAAGAGAATGGCACAGTTTTTGGAACAGAGTAATTTAATAAGCCTAGATCCAACTGAAATAGGTACCTTTATTCACTAAAACAATGAGTATAAAATAGATTACAATCGAAGAGAGAATTTTATCAAAAATTACATACTATTAAAGAAAAAAGAAATCAATATAAGAAGGAGTCTAAATGGTATGTGGAAAATTTAAAGCATAAAACTTTAAGAAAATGCAGCAAACAATTTTAAATGAAAATCAATAGTTATGTGGAAGAAACTTTACTTAATAGAAAAAATAATTAATGAGTACCCTTATCAAAAGCAAGGTTCTATAATATTCATATACAAAAAAGGAGGACAGATGAACCCGATGAATTATAGATCAATCTCTTTACTGAATCATGCTTTACAATAATAAATACATGAATTTTCTAGTAACTATAAGGAAATCTGCATAATGATGAAAGCGAATATTAATATGGCTTTAAAAAAGGAAAGTCATGCTCACTATAAATTTTCAACCTAAGAACAGTAGAGGAAAGATCAATACGGAACAAAAAAGATGTTTTCGTAATATTTGTTGATATTAAAAAAGCGTACGACTCGGTGCAAAGAAAAGATATATGATAAATCCTAAACGATCTAAAAGTACCGGAATAGATAATTAAACTCCTAGCAAACTTCTACTGTGAAGAAGAAATTAAACTTAAAATAAATGAATAAATAGCAAAATCATTCGCGACAAATAAAGGACTAAAACAGGGAGCACAACGTCGCCAAGACTATTTAACTTGATAATAGCAAGACTCCTCCATAGCTTGGAAGATTAAAAGCTAGGAATTACGATAGACTTTAAAAACGAAGAGGGATGAACACAAGAAATATATGCAGGATGTTTTGCATATGCAGATGACCTAGCCTTAATAAGTGAATGAGAATAATTATAGGAAGTAATCAAAAATTTAACCTCATGGGCAGAAAAATACAAACTGGAAATTGCGGATAAAACAAAATGAACGATATGAAAAGCAGCAAAAAATAGAAACTGAGAAAATATAGGCAATACTATAACGTCCTTTTAGTACTTAGGGTATATAATAGAAGAGACCATCAGCTTTTATGGAAAATAGACTAGAAGCAGCATAAAAGATGTAAACATGAATAATGGGTAAAATAACAATGAATAAGGGATTAACACCATATAGTGCAGGAATAATGATAAAAACGTTCGTAAGCTCAGTATTCAGCTATGGGACAGAAGTTATCCCATATTGTGAATAATTTGTAGGAAAATAAGTGATGGAGCAATTAGAAATAATATAGAGAAGATCTTTACGAGCAATCATAGATGCCCCTTTCTAAGTGTTAAATGAGATGGTAGAATACGAGTTACAGTTTATGAAATTTAAACATTACATATGGCAGAAAACGCTGAGATTAAGAGGCAGACTAATAGGTAACTTTGGATTAATTTGAGAACATAAGTAACGTATAGAGAAAGAATGAAGTAAATGATAGCAACTCTAAAGTATAGAAAAACATGATTTGATGAATTGTTAGGACCACCCAACTACCTTACAATAAAAATAGAAAAGAAAAAATATGCTACTATTTAGAATAAGAACGAGATGTTGGGAGTTTATAGTTTGACAAGCAAATACTTATAATATGAGGTACGGCAAAATTCGAAAAATTCATTAGAACCTAAGAAGAGTAAAAAAGAGCAAAACTGACTTGATAATAAAATATTATATCAAAAACATATTAGAAAAAAGAAAAAAAGGATACTTAGAAAAGAAAATTGAATGAAAAAAAGAAATAGGAAAAGATTATAAAGCAGGAAAAGGATAATTTTTTAGCAAATATGTAAGAAAAAATTGGACGCTCTCAATAAAACGGTTTTTTAAGATATGGAACTAATAAGAGAAGAATTTCTATTAAAGGCTTACTTGAAGAAATAGACATTTTTTAAAGTACCATCGAGGTGCTACGCTCTCTTTATTTTTTATTTTTTTAATTTTATTTTGATGATCTTTCATACTAGAGAATATTTTTGTTACAAAATATTTATTTTTTTTATAATTTTGTTTATTTTATATGTCTTTTATAGATTCTAATTTTTTAATTTATATTTTTAATTTTTTTTAAAAAAAGTTAGCTAATTAATTTTTCACTTAATTAGCTTTTTTTTCCGAATTTTAAAGATTTTTATACTTTTTTCATATTTATATTTTTTTGCCATTTAAATTAATGTGATGTTTTCTCGTTATTTTTTTAAATTTTCTTTGTTTTTTTCATAAATATACTTTTTAAAATATTTTTTTAAGTTATTTTCATAAAATTTTTCAGAAGCTAAATTTTTTAGCAAAACAGTTTGTTGGTTTATTTTATTTATCTTTTTATTTTTGCAGATTTTAATTTTTTACAGTAAGAAATAAATTTTTAGATTTATTATTACATTTTTTTAATAATTTTTAGACTTAAGATTCAAAGCATAATTTTTTTCTAAGTTTTTCTTGTTTTTTTTTAACACATTTAAATTCTTATTTAAGCTAAATGTTTATATCCAAGTAATTTATTCTAACTTCTTTTTTAAGGTGAGTTTTTTAGATTTAAAATTTATATTTTTATTATAATCTTCATTATCTATCTTATTATTTAAGATTATTTATTTGAAAGAATTTTTTTTGTGAGATATATATTTTTTATTTAAAACTTTCCGCATTCTTTTTAACTATATCTTTGGATACTTATTTTTTAGAAATTTCTTATTTATCATTTCTTCTAAGAAAATTTTTTTGTTTTGATAAAGTTTAAAATGACTCTCTAATTTTTTCAATCAAAAAGAGATTAAAAATTTTTTGAAAATTTCTTTTTTTAGAAAAACTATTTTTTAATTTTCCCAATGCTTTCAAAATTTTTTATTTTTTGATTTTATAAACTTAAAAAAAAAAATTTCTCCAAAAATCTTTGGTAGAATAGCAACTGATAAAAACTAATCATTTTTTTCAAAAAAATCCTTAAACAGATTTTAAAAAGTTGAACAAATAAAAAAAAACATGGAAACTTTTTTGAAATAATTTTTCTCTTTATGATCATAAAAACAAATTAATCCATCTCTAAAATATCTTCTACTGTAAAATGCTAAACAAAAAAATATGTTTTCAAAAAATGATAAAAAAAGTTGCTTTCAAAAACAGTTATAATAATATTAAAAAAAAATTCTATATTAAGAATTCTTAAACAATAAATTAATATATTATAAAAAACTTCAATAAAAGCTTCTTAAATAAAAATAAAAATTATTAAGTTAATTAAAAAAATTAAAACAAAAATATAAAATAAATTTAATAACAATTTTTACCTAAGAAATTGTTATGAAAAAGTATTATTTTTAATTAAAAAAACTAATAAAAAAACGAAAGAAAAATATTAAAAAAAATGTTTGAAATTATTTTTTCTAAAATAAATAAGTAAATAAATTAGAGTAATATTATATTAACAAAATAAAAATTTTACTTCATTCATCTTTATTTATTAAAATATTATAAAAAAATCATTTTTAAAATAATTAATATATATTGACATAATCAATTAATTTTTTTTTTCATATCCTTATATTTACAAAAATAAACTATATAAAGAATTTATAATTCAATTACAATCGTAAGTAATACATATATCAACCTTTAATAAAATAGTAATAGAAAGAACTTTGAAATTTTATAAGAAATATTAAAAAATAAATATATTTATTTAAATTTGTCTACTTTTAATAAATGGGTAAATTGGATTATAGAGCACATGGCACTCTCGATGCTGCGCAACTTTTTAAATTAATTTTATTTAAAATAATTAAAAATTTCTCATTAGAAACTTTCTTCAGTGTTTCACTCCTTTGAAAATTCTGACTTGTAGTAGAGCATGGTCGGAGTGATGTTCCAAGAAACCTAATTGTCTGGTATCTTTCATCAACTGTTACTCAATGCCTCCAGATCTTTCCTGTTTGGCTTCTTCCAAGTTTCTCACTCAGTTCGCTGCTCCTTAAGTACTTCCTGGTACTTGATTTAAGTTAATCTCAGTGGGAGAATTACTCCTCCCTATTGAATAGATTTCTCTTGTATGCATTTAAAATGTTTATATACACTCACCCGTATTAAAGCTTCATATCTTGATTGTTCTGTCCTCAGAACCAGAAAATACAAAGCTTGAATTTGTACTAAGTTGAATATAACGTACAGTTTTATATTATCTTGAAGAGTATGAATTCATTATCCATTAGATTAAAAAAAAGATGTCTGGATTCAAAGCAGGATTCTTAGCAGTTCCAAAAAGGTAGAATTTAATGACATCCTAGAAAGGCTAGGGCCAGGAAAAGATTTCCAAAAAAGTACCCCATCAAAATGAGTCTCCCACCTCTGAAGAAAAACCTTTGAAATAGGCTAAAAGTATTATGCGCTCGGAAATCTCGAATCTCACCACATAATAGTAAATAAACTACAATTAGTTGATAAAAGTGGTGCTAGACCTCCAAAATGCTGTCAAAATGCCGAATAAAGATAATTTGAGACTGATGAAAAAACATGAAATTGTAAAGGAAAAAAATTGAGACTCATTATCTAAAAAAGAGACCTTAATGCATTTTGAAATATTTCATAAGACCATAAAATTAATCATAACATTAACAATAGAAACAGAAAGAACTGGTCAAAAAAATAGAAAAATAGAAGAAAACCAGAGAAAAAGGCAGCGCTAAGTGGATCTGGAAAAATAATGAAATGACTCAGTGATAATCGAAGGAGAAAAGAACCCAAAAATTTAAACCAAAACGAGAAGAAAAAAATTCTATTATTGTAGCTCTCGAGCACATTTATGGAAAAGATGCTGAAATTAAAAAAAATAAAAAAGAATACTGAAATTATAAGAAAGAGTTGGAGAATAAAAAGAAGATAAAATAATAACTAAAACCAAAAAGAGAAAGAGAAAGAATATTTTACAACAATTTAGGGAAATTATACAAGAACAAAGATACCAATTATTATCTAGGCAAATGAATACCTCATTGACAGTATGCATAACAAGGAGAAGAGTTGTAGAGACATTAAAATTTTTATATTTAGTCTTTAGAGCAATCTAGAGGTTGACCGAAAAGAGGTTGAAATACCTCCACGAACGCAAAATATTTAATTTTTTATGTGTATTTGTACATTATTCAGTAATTGTATCTTTGTTAATAAGTATATAATATCATGTTCTAAAGACCAATCAATTAAGATATGGGACTTCTCTACTGATTAAATCCATTCTGAGTGCTCAGAAAGAGCTTTAAAATAAGCTGACCAGTCTGAGAATCCTATATCTTTACCGTTGTTCCTCGATTTCGATAAAATTCCTTTCTGGTCACTAGTTATAGCTACCGAGTAAACTTTGTCCGATATTCCAGTCAAAGTTCTCATACAGCTTTCGGCCTGGAAATTCAATATTTTAATCTTATATCAGGAGATGCTGAAATTATTAATTTCTGGTCAATTGATATTGCTACCGAGAAAATAAAACTCGTATGTCCAGTCAAAGTTTTAAGGAGAGTAGCAGTTTAGAGGTTTCAGATTTTGATTGTACTGTCTCCTGGTCCAGAAATTATAAATTTTTTGTCTGAGTGAGATGACTACTGAGTAGACATAAGAGTTATCTGTCAAAATTTAATCTAAAAATATTAAAGAATAATTATCTTGAGATTAGTCTTAAGCTATTTTATATTAGATAATAGACTGAGTTACTGTCTTCATTTCTTATAATTGTTAAAGTCTTATATTATTAGCTTATAAACTTTGTATCTGATTTTTCAAATTTAACTTCACTTATTAAAAACTGTAAATTTTTTAGCTCAGATACTACAATTAATTCTAGTAGTTAACACATACTTGATTAATTTAACTCAGATATCCTAATGTTGTCTAAATCTTCAAAAATCTTTGCCGATATATTCGACTTTTAAGTTAAGAATCTTTAAGGCTCAACTATTAACTATTAGATTCTCAATTCCATCGAAGAATTATTGTAACATTGCTAGTTAAACTATATCATATTTCCTTATCGATTCACCTATATTTTTATTATCTTTAACTAACTTAACTACTACTAAATTTCCTTTTATAATTATTTACGCTCTCTCTATAAATCTATACTGTTATTAAAGACATAGCTGTTGAAATGCTATAATACTTAGTAGATAAATCTAGCTTGTTACTTTGAAAGCTAACAGTGAATTTATTTGATTAAAGCTTTATGATTCTCTAATATAGCTATGCTTTCTACCAACACTCTTTATTCTAAACTCTTCAGTAGCTGTCTGTCCTCTTGCAATTTTGAAGGGTGTATTTTATGAACATATCAACAAGCTTATTACCCACATATGATGCTTCTATTTTCTATTAAACAAGACCACAATTTCATTACAAATTATGCTTACAAGGCAATACCATTGGTAACTTATCCTATCTATCAAAACCTTCATTGCGTAATTAACATCTAGCAATCTAAGTCATCTCCATTTTTTAAAATTAAAAAAGCCTTAAAGCATTTTAAAACTTAAAGGAAAAATGAAAAAAATAAGAAAAACTTATTTATGTATAAATAAATATTATGCTACTTAGAAATTTTATCATTAATCAAATATCTTACTTAAATAAATGTTATTATAGAGCATGTAGCACCTCGTTAGCGCGCATCTCTTTCAGTATTTATATTTAATATTAAAATAAGTGTTCTCAAAAGCTTGATTTCATTCTTTTCGTCCATAAAGTCACTTCAGCTTCTCTAAATGGGGAAGTCTTCTTATTAGAAAATAGTCTTGAATCTTGAGTCAAATGCTTCAGTCTTCTTGAATAAGGTCCAAATAAGAATTAGTTATTAAAAATTAATTAGAAGGCCTGTCAGTCAAACTTTCATACTGCTAGAGAGAACCTCGGGGTAAGTTAGGCTTGTCTCAATGGAGCTTATCCACCCTTCCCCGTGGTGGAATCTAGTGCGAGATTACTCACAATGCAGTATGCGCTGCACCAGATTACTTACTTATTCTCCTGACGCAGCCGACATGCATTTTATTTTAATAATACATTTTTTAACTATAAAAAAATGATCCAACAAAAATTATTTTTTTAATAAAAAAAAAACAAAAAACGAACATAAAAAAAAACATAAAAAGCAAATAAAAAAAAATTGATTTTTGTTAATAAACTTTTTAATAAATACCTGGGGAAAGGTAAATTAAATATGCACATAAAAATGTATAAATAATACTATTAAGAATATAAAATAATAACATTATAATAAATAAATAAATAAAATTATTAAACTCCGAAAAAGGAGATAATTAGTTTTTATAAGCAATTTTAATTAAAAAATATATATACAAATTAAGAAATAAAAATTGTAAAATAATTTAGCAAATCAATATAAAATTTAGTTTGACCTCAAAAGGGAATTTTATACAGTGTTTTTAAATCAAAATAATAGTTTTTAAGAATAGTATAGGCTGTTTATTTGCTAAATTTGTTGCTGCATTGCGTTCTAAAATTTTTGTTCTCAACCTATAAGATAAAATTTAAATTAAAGTATCTTATTGTTAGTTACAAAATTGATTTTAGGTTAATTGTTTCTTAGGTGCCATTTTATTATATAATATTTCCACTCGTTTTTTATAGATTTATCAACATTTTTTATAAGGACAGAAGCTAATCCATATATACCAATTATTTAGTATTTAATATGAAAAAAAAAACCCAATAATTAGAGTAACCATCTAGATTAAAAGTAATCGCTTTAAAAAAAGTAAACTAACTAATATTTTCTCATTGGATATAATGTTAAAGATATAATGATAATAATAAATTAATTAATGTGGATTCATCATTTTTTAGTTTAACCAAGAGTTAACTATTCAATACTGGTAAATAATTTAATCCTGTAAAAGATGTCATGGTAGATTGTATCTCTTGACTACCAAACAGTAGTTAATTATCATCTCACTTTAGACCAGAATAAAAAGTTGCCATAGCTGAATGTCTTTCGTTCCATGTTCCGAGAATAAACCAAAGCAGTGGATGATATAGTTTATTACGGGTATTTGATTCCTCAACCTCTGATGAAGCTATTCTTTATTTTGATCCACAATTGATGGCTTTAGTTCATTTGGAAGTTCCTTTACCAAAGCTAACTGAACAAGCTAAAGTTTAGTACCAAAACTAAATGAATAGTTTAGAAAAACTTTCTTTGAATTAAATAAAGAATAAAAGAATGTTAACTTGAAATGAGATATATAGTAATGAAAAAGAGGAGCATTCAAATAAATAATTGATAGAAAAATATAGAAAAACTAGATTTAGAAAATATAATAAAATAAATAAAAATGATTTTAAACAAATAAGTAAATCAACGGTAAGAGACTCAAAGTCTTTTAAAATAGCTTTGGCTAAATTTGAAAGTTATCTTAGGATATTTTATATTACTTCATACTTTATTTTCAGATTAAAGCTTAAATCTTCAAATCTACTATTATTATAAAATTGGTAACTTATCACCAGTTTTGTATCGACTATCTATAAATCAAAATATCGTAAAAAGTGTATAAATTTTGAAATCAATCAAAATATTTTATTTTAAGTACTATTATATTTAAAAGATATACATTTAAATAATTTTTAAAGCATTAAATTTCATAGTAGGATATACTTTTTTATATAAAGAATATTTCTAATTTTTTATAGTTCGATAATAAGATTTTTTCATTTACTTTGACATTGACTTATAGAATCTATTTTTTTGTTGATTTTTATTCTTAATATAATCTCATAAATTTTCAAATCTTCAAAGCAAACAAATTTTGTTTACTTTTTATGAGTTTTATCTTAGAAGGTAAATATAGATTCTTTATTCAAATTTTTTTTAGATAATTCACAATAATTCTTCATCTTCACTTTCTTCCTCTTCCCTTTCTTCATCTTCGCTAACTTCATCTTTTGGTTATTTTATTTCTTCAACCTATGCATCTTGATATTATTAGTATTCTGAAATAAGGTCTCTCAAATTTGACTCTGCTTCTGTAAACTCCATTTCATCCATACCTTCGGCAGGATAATACTGCAAAAATGCTTTTCTTTTAAATAATTATGAAAATATTCTCAATATACGATTAAACATTTCTTAAATTGCTGTATTATTTCCTATCAAAGTTCCTTATATTTTTAATCCTTTTGGAGGAATATCAACAAAAGAATATTTTATGTTGTCAGGAATTCATTCTACAAAATCAGTCTAACTTTTACTTTATAAACTCTACATCTATTCTTCTACTTCCTTTGTTGATAGTTAACCTCTAAATAATACTGCAGCTGATAGATATCGACCATGTTTAGGATCTGAAGCACATAAAAAATGTTATGCATCAAACATTTATTAAATTATCTCCTGAACTGTTGGAGTTATGCATGAGTTACTTCCTCTTGTTGTAAAAGGAGAATAACTAGGAATTAAGAAATGTAATCTTGGATAAGGAACTAAATTACAAGCTAGTTTTCTTAAGTCACAATTTAATTTACCTGGAAATCTTAAACTAGCTGTTACTCCACTCATTGTAGCGGCTACTAAATGATTTAAATCTCCATAAGTTGGAGTTGTCAACTTTAAAGTTCTGAAACATATATCGTATAATGCTTCGTTATCTATCACCATCACTTCATCTGCATTTTCTACTAACTGATGAACACTAAGAGTAGCATTGTAAGGTTCTACTACTGTATTAGATACTTTCGGAGAAGGAAAAACTGAGAACGTTTCCATAATTCTATCTGGGTATTCTTCTCTTATTTTAGAAATTAAGAGAGTTCCCATTCCTGAACCTGTTCCTCCTCCTAAAGAGTGAGCTATTTGAAATCCTTATAAACAATCGCAGCCTTCAGCTTCTTTTCTTACAACATCAAGAACTGTATCAATCAATTCAGCACCTTCAGTATAATGCCCTTTCCCTCAATTATTACCTGCACCTGTTTATCCAAAAATAAAGTTATCAGGTCTGAACAATTATCCGAAAGGACCAGCTCTAATAGAATCCATAGTACCAGGCTCTAAATCTATTAATAAAGCTCTAGGAACATATCTACCTCCTGCAGCTTCATTATAATAAACATTAATTCTCTCAAGTTATAAATCAGATTCTCCATAATAATTACCTGTGGGATCGATTCCATGTTCATCTGAAACAAACTCTCAGAATCTAGTTCCGATTTAATTTCCACATTAACCTAATTAAGCAAGTATTATTTCTCTCATTAGACAATTATTTATAAAATTAAATGATTACAAGTAAGTAAAGAGGCTATTTAGATCCCAAAGCTATTATTTAAAAAATGCTTCAATATAAAAATCATTTTTAGCAATCGAAATAAAATGACTAAGATTAAATTAGCTTTGTACAGTTAAAGCCTTAGTAAAATAAGGGATTTGCTTGCAGAACTAGCATTGCAATCTTTTCTAAAATGCATGCTAGCATTTAGGATAAAATAAAAAGTATTAAAATTATGTTTAGCAGGTATTAAATATTTCTATTTTTATCTTATTTTTATCTATTTCAGAACGCCAAAATTCATCAATCAAAATTGTACTTTTTCACTGGTATCTATAACACTTAAATTGGCTGAGATATATAATTAGCTAATTTTACTTTAAAGGCTTTAAACTTAAAATAGAAGCGAAAATTATAAATAAAATATGTATTTGATTTGAGTTGACTTGATTCAAAGTTCTTACTAGTTAATATTTAAATTTTTAGCTTTGGATTATAAAAATAGATCCTAAAAATAAATTTATTTAATCATACTATAAAATTAATATTTAAGCCTTAGAATTTAAATTTATTAATTAAATAAAATTTAAGTTCTTTAAATATAAGCTTAGTATAAGAAAGACGAACTATAAATTTCTTTTATCAATGTTTATGTTTAACTAATAGGCCAAATCATTTAGTATCTTTATCAAAATCATTATATTATAATAATATATTAATATGGCGTCGCCTTTGCTTGGTTTACCACAATATAGAGTTTATTGAGTTTTGCATAAATCAATAGGTCTTGAGATCGTATTTTTCTGGATCTTAAATCCTACAGCTTGCTTTTTTTTTCCTCTTGCTAATGCATGTAGTCAAATCCAAATTTTTATCTTTAGTGCTATCAAAGTGCATCTTAGATTTTTGGAATTTCTAAGAATGGTTAAATTATTTTTTACTTGTAAAGTTTTCTAATTGGCGAGCAATAGATCTTGAATAAGTTTTAGATTCCTCTTTCAGTTACTTAAGATTGTTTCTTCTTAAATCTATAGAATTAATTAATTTTGTGTCCAAACTTATAGCAATATCTACATCTAATTTTTATTAAAATAAACTTGACTTCGGATTTTCTTATACTTTTGATTCCAGATTTGGTAGTTAATTGAGCTTTATATACTCTAGTTTATTGATTCTCCGGTCAAAATTTTATCTTCAATTCCATTCTATTTGACTAATCCTCCTTTCCATCTCTTAGGAAATAGTCTATCATTTAATTTCTTGCTTAGGATTCTATTCAATTATCGATTTTTTAATTTTAGCATGACCCTATTTTTAAGATATTTAATGGGCTTTTTTAAACTGAACATTGGTTAAAATAATCAGAGATTTATTCTAGATGATCAATATTTGGATTGATTAGATAGTTAAACAATAATCTAACGAAATCATCTAAGATAGAAGGAATTATTGAGAGAAATAAGTATGTTTTGATATTACTTCTATGTATAATGCAAAATCGAATGCTTGGCGTTTGGAGGTGTTTTAGTATCTTTCTAGCCAACCTCTAGATTGCTCTAGATGCAAATACAAAAGCTAATAAGTCTCTATTCTCTTCTCTTTTCTATGCATTAATTATTCTTGAATTATTCCTTCACCTAGATAATGCTTGTTATCTTTTTCTTGTATATATTTCTGAAATTTTGTAATACAACCTTTCTCTTTTTAGTTTTAGTTGATATAGCTTTTTCTTTTTTTTAAGCCCTTCAATTAATTTCAGTATTCTTACTTGAAATTTGGAAAACCCTAGCATCTTTTTCTTAGATACGTTCGAGAGTTACAACAATAAAATTTTTAAGTTTCTCGTTAAGGTTTAATCCGATTCTTTTTCTTTTAGGTTATCATTAGTTAATTTCCTTATTAATTATTAAGCTTAATAAGTTAATTCTTAAAGTTAGTATTCTATTTATAACTTAAAAGGCTATTAAATTTAGTGAATGATTCTAGTAATTATGACAGTCTTCTCAATTTTATATACTCACAGTTCTTTTAATCAGCACTTATAATCCTCATTATAGCTAAATATACACTTTTAAAATCTAACTTTTTACTTGTGATTTTATTATATCGACATTCATATAATATTTAGTAATCTGCTTCTAATATAGCTCCTTGAAACTTATTTTTAAATCTAAATATGCTTATAAAATGCAATTATAAGTTAATAAATTAAAGCAAAACATAGTTTAAAATTGGCAGATTCAGGAGAAGTACTTCATTTACACTTAAATACAGGTCACT
The DNA here is from genome assembly GCA_946699065.1 of Loxodes magnus. Classification (NCBI taxonomy): domain Eukaryota; phylum Ciliophora; class Karyorelictea; order Loxodida; family Loxodidae; genus Loxodes; species Loxodes magnus. Next base: position 213,665 of record CAMPDV010000134.1, on the reverse strand, counting down.
TGCATGAATGCAGCATTCTAATTCAAAATTATATTAAATTATCTGGTTTATCATTGATAGGGGCTTGAAGAAGGCAGTCCATAACGATGAAGCTCCTTGATTGCAGATATTCAAATATCAATTGCAATTCCCCGCAAATACTATCGATAATCGTTAGTACTTAAAGACAGTATATTAGGAATTATGACTGAGCAAGGCTAAGCTTCCGAACAGAATAGATAAAAAATTTAAGTTTAATGAATTAATTAATTAGCTAAAGCAAAATAACTAAAAACTACAGATAACTTAAATTATGCTTGGATGCTTAAAAAATGCATTTTATTTATATCTCATTGAAGCTAAATTTTTAATTGAATAAAAGCAGAAATTTATAAATATAACAATTTTATTTTTATTATAAAATATAATATTTAAATTACCATAGTTGTTCGAAGGTGAACAAAAAGGGACAGCTTCATCAGAGGTTGGAGAAGCTAAGTACCCATAATAGACTTTATGTCTTCCTCTGCTTTAGCTTGACCTCGAGACATCTGCTATTTCGACCTTCGGCACTGGTTCAACTTAATATTAATTCTGGAACTGAAAGGAAATTATTTTTGCAAGCTTCATCAGAGATGGGGAATTTAAGTACCCATAATTGACACATGTCATCCTCTGCTTTGGTGATGCAATGAGACACAACCTTGCCACGTCCTTGAACTTCCAACAAGTATTAAAGATTACGAGTATTCTGAAATTATATCAGTAACAAGCATTCTTGTCAGTATGAAACATTTATTTTAAGAGCTGCGCACCAGTGAGGTGCTACGCGCTCTTAATCTAAGTTTTGTTTATTGATTAAATTTATGTTCTTTTAGAAAAATTATAATTTACATTATAATGCTAGAAAGATAGACTGAGAAAATTTAAAGCGAGAGTAAATAAATTTGTTGTCATTGTAATTTGGCAAGAGACAAAAGGGAACTAGTATAATAAGTTAAAAATGAAAAGGGGAAGAATTCTTTTTTGAGGATTATGATGGAAACTAATAAGTTCTTGGCAAAAAGATTAGATAATAATATATCTTCACGAATGAATATATAAATAATGAGGCATATTGAGCAACGGAACTTACAAAAATTATAATAAGGAAGCACAAGGAAACAAAATATATCATAGTAATAAGAAATTTATCGTTATCTTTAATTCAACTCTTTTAACGAAGATTTGATGATTGCTAAAGTAATTATTGCTGTTATTGTAACTTAAAAATAAATAATTAAATAGAAATTTAATCACTAAGATAAAAATAAAAACTTAATCATTTCTACCTTAAAACTGCAAAAATAAAAATATAGAGATATCAAATTTTCTAATAAAATGCAATTAGCTGCAAAATATTTTAAAGATAAGAGGTTACAAGAACTTGAAGGAAAAAAAAGATATTATATAAATAATAGTGTCACAAAAATAAAAACTTAGAAAAAATTTCAGCAAGTTGAAGAAGGAGTGATTACTTTAACATAAAAAATGGAAAAGGAATCAACCACGATAAAAAATGGATAGCAGAAACAGGATTAATTCTTAAGAGAAGCAAGCGAAAGTTAAAATTTTAGTCGATAACATGAATATTTTAATAGATAGATAGCACAATAAAAAGCTTCTTATTACTTAAAATATTCATTTATATAATTAATAAATTAAATTTTTAGCTTATTCATAAATTTTCTATAGCAGGTTGAAAAAAGTGAAAACAAAATCCTTGAAGTTTATTTATCAAAAAGGCATAATTAATATATATTAAGATAGTCATCTTATATCTATGATTTGATTATACTTTTATCATATTTTCAAAGCAAAATTTTAGTTTGTTAACTAGATGTTGACTCTAGATCTCACATTTAGTTTTATTTGTGCTAGAAGATGATTATATGAGAAATATTGGACATGATAGCTGTTTGCTACTAGGACTAATTTCTTTAAAGCTTTTGCGAAAATTAGACTTTTTCTTTAAAATAAATCCTTTTCTTTTACTTTTCGTCCCTCCGTGTTAATTTTAGTAGTGATAATATAAAATTAAAACTGAAGAAAGGATAAAGTTCTCTCCTTTTATAGTATAATACTACATTTTATAACTATATACGGTATTTTATTTATACTTCTACCTTAGAAGCTTATTATGGGTAATGGAAATTGATTCAATCACTTATATAGGTTTACTCATATGCTTCAATCTTTTGTTGATAAGGATGTTAATTATCAATTGCTTATCTCTATCATTAAGTAAAAAAAATAGATTCTAATTAGCTTTTTATTGCTGAGAGCTAGCTATCTCGTTTTTTTAATGAATAAAGTGATCGTTATTGTGAAAATTGAAAATAAGAAGGATAGAGAAATGAGAAGTTAAGTAAATAGTTTAAAGTGCTGGGGTATTTCTAATAGCAGTGGGGCAATTATTCACTTGTCTTCTGGTTAAAAAGTTTTTCATATGATTGAATCAAAGAATTCAAGAGGGCGTATCAATTATTTAGTATAATACTGAAATACTTACAACCAAGAAGGCTTATAAATGCAATATAGTAAAAATTAGATGACTAACTTATCCAAAAGAATTAGAAGATATGATATATATTATCGATATTTCACTGATAAGTTATACCCTAAATTTCAATGAAGAAGGTAGTATGAAAATTAAGGATAAATATATTCCACAAAAGCTATTAAAAAGAAGATATAAGATTATAAATGATAGAGGTAAGATAGTTAAGAAGGGAAATCCAAACATCTTTATTCTTCTAGCTAAAAAACTTATATAAGTAGCATTTTATAAAATCAAATAAATCTCACTTAAATCTTTACTTAAAAATCTAAAGTTAGTTCTCCTTTTATTTTCAATTAAGCTTAGTGCTACTTAAGTGAAAAACAAAAATTTACGAATATTTTTTTCTTTTTATGGAGTGACAAAGAAAGGAAACCCAATGTGGTTTATTTAAAAAATATCGAAAGATCAAGCTTAATGGTTTTTAATATATCCCATACTTATTATTATCATTCAATTAGATAATAAAAGAACTAGAAAAAAGTGTGCTTAGATTCTAAAAGCTACTATACAGTCACAACATTAATTTTTAATATTATTTATATAACTACTTTTCATTGAAAGGCTTGCTAAGTTTAAACTTATTAAATCAAATAAAATGTTTCTTTTATTATGCTTCCAAGTATTTCTTATTCTGAATATATAGCTTAGAATTTATTTTTCCTGGCTTTGGACATAATTTATTCAATTTCTAACACTCTTCACAATTTTTTGAAGGATAGTCTTGACCTTTATAGGTACTATTTCCAAATTGGCAACCTTCTGCATGATAATGATTCCCATGGGCTAATGTTGGCTAGATATAAGAAACCAACTTACACTTCTTTTTGTCTCGCAGCAGAAATTTCAACTTTTATTGCATTTTATGCAATTTACATGAGAGCAACCTTCATCTTTTGAAGCTTACATCCCACAATATGGACATTTTCTTATATCAATTCCAGCTTACAAAATAGCCTATAAATCCTATATAAACTTAAAAAAATACTATTCCTTATCCTTTACATTTTCCTCAATGTCATTTATCCAAGCATTTAGGGCAAAATTTGATATTGCATTTTAAGCATTTAACGTAAGATTAATTTTAGGAGAATTCGAAAATAGTTAAGCATTTAGGGCATTCCCTTTAAATAGTCAAACTTACCTATATCCTTCTAACTTTTTAATCCTTTATATGCTAAGCCTTTCCTACATCTACTTACTTATACACCCTTGAATTATACTGAAATTAAACTTCCCATCGAATCCTTTTTCCAAAGGCCATTTGCATTATTTTTACTTTCCATCAATATAAGGGCAAACTAATTAATTTTCCATTATCTTCTCTTACTAAATTTAGCTTTCTATATACATCTTCATGCACTAGAAGCAAAACTAGTGTTCACATGTCAAAGTGGTAATCAGTGAAACATCTAAATAGTTTTGACAAAGCTAGCAAAAGAATTTCTTAGATTTGTTCTCTTCTTATAGTTCACTTTCCTTATGCATCTTTCCAAGTTGCCTTTTAATCTACACCAGTATTCTTATAATATCCACATATAAGAACAAGCAAACCATTATGTAATGATTTCTCTCTATTTCATATAGCTCATTATGAACTACTATATATGACCCTTTTATTAGATAGCAGGTATATGCAATTACCATCAATCAAAATGTCACTAAACAGATAAAATTCTTAAGCTCAAAGTTTCCTATTGTGAAGTAGATGCAAATAGAACTTAGTACTAAAGCCTTGTAGTACTCATTGATGTTCTCGTAGTTTTTACTACCACATTTGATATGAATAGCTAAGAAAACTCCTGTAGTAATTGGAAAAGAAATAGCATATAGATAGTAAAATTACTTCAATAAGCTAATTAGTTCGATACTTACAAATATCGTCTGAATGATTGCTTACCAGTATGAAAAATAGAATCAGAAGCAAAAATTCTTTAGAATCTTAAGCTATCTTTACCTAAAATTATGTTAATAATCCTGAATAAAAAAGTCAAATTCAAATGATAAAGAAACTTGCACTAGAACTTATAACTTATTCATTCTAAGTTTGGAAGACGTAGCTCAATGCGATTAATACCAGAATAATAAATTATTGAGCAATCAGTAGCTCCAGAACTTCTCTTTATATCGATTCCTTATTTTACTAAATTACTTGCTCATCCTTCTTTATTTAGTCTTATGATTTATTCTAGTGATTTAGCATTGACTATATTTATATATTTTACGTTAAAATTAGTTATGAAGGCTTATTATTTGGCTTTTATGGCTTTTAAGTTATACATGTTCCTTAGATTTTTAGTATGCTTATTGTCTTAAGATTTTTATTAAATTATAAGGAAAGATAAATAGAATGAAAGGGTATGCTTTGATTATTCCTCTGCTTTGGAAGTAGTTAGAGGGCATAAAAAAATAAGGATTTAAAAAAGTTGGATAGCAATAGGATAAATATATAGGGGAGAAAGTCAAGATATTGAACCAAAGATATAAATAAGCTTTAGATATGTTTACGATCTCAAAGCTTAATTTATCAATCATTTTCAGCAAACTTAGTAAATTTCATAGTTAACATGACTCGAATATAATTTAGCATATACATAAGATTAAAGCTTGATAGTATATCAAGCAAACTAAAATTCATTCTATAGACATTGGTTTATATATTTGAATATTTTAGGAATTTATCTCATTATAATGCTTCTTAAATATGATTTCATAAATAGATTTAAGAAAGTAAGCCGAAATCAAGAGAATCTTCGAAAATGTCTTTTTCAACTTCTTCACATTTTAGAAAATAAAGTTATAAAGATGTTAGATAACTTAGTATGAGTAAAGTAGCTTAACTTATCTATTCGGTAGCTTTAAAAACTATCTGGATATAGATATTAAAACTGAATTACCATTAAGATAAAAAGATGATAGAAAGTTATTAGTCGGAATTTTTGTATCGATAATCTACTTTCTGAAAATAAATATTTCTTCATTAGCTATTTAGTTTAGATTCAATGCTTCTAGGGTTTATTTAAGAGTTTAATCCTGAATCTCTCACACCCTGAGCAACAATCATAACTACGATATTTTGTCTTTGCTAATAAAAATATTAAGTCAAGAGGGATTAAACAAAAGGTAGGTTTTTAATTTAAAAGGAGTTTGATCTGCAAGTATAATTTATTAAAATTATACCAGGTAGAAATACATTTTTTAATGAGAAATAAGGCAAATTAGTTAAATATAATCAAGTATACACTTACATCTACAGTCTAGTTATTCATATAATGGAACTGTTTATCTAACATAAAGTAAAAATTATAATCTCTTTAGTTGACTTGAATCTTCATATGACGATCTTGATTTACTCCCTATATAATTGCCTTTTAATATTTGTCATGTGAAATTCTAGAAATTTATAGTGTAATAATACTTAATAATTATTTCCTTTGATAATGATATGGAAATTAGTGCTAAGAGTATAATTAACTTTACGAAATATTTCTGAGTATAACACTCTCTATCCTTTACCTTCTCATACTACTTCTACTTCCTAGTAATCTTCATCTATAGTCGCATCTTAATACTACTAATATTCTTAAATTAGATCATTAGTCTTAAGTTCAGCCTCAGTAAATTCCATTTCATCTATTCCCTCTTCTCTATATCAATGAAAAAAGGCTCTTCTTCTAAACATGGCTTAAAACTATTAATTTATTCGACTAAACATACCTTAAATAGCAGTGTTATTTCCTAGTGATGTAGCTGATGCTTATATCTCTTTAGCTGGAACATCACATAGTGAATACTTTAAATTATTAGGGATTCATTCTACAAAGTATGATGAATTTTTGTTCGACACATTGAATATTCACTCGTTTGCCTAATTTCATTTATTTGTTCCTCTTAAGTTTACATTTACTGATAAATATCGACCAAATCTTGGGTCAGTTGCACACATCATATTTTTAGCTTCGAACACACTCTGAAATAATTCGCATACTGACAAGGTTCTAAATGAACTTCTGTTTTGTGGAGAAATTATGGGAGTTAAACTAGGCATTAAAAAATGTAGCTTTGGAAATGGAACTAAGTTAAAGGTAAGTTTTCTTAGATCACTATTTAATTAACCTGGAAATCTAAAATTCGAAGTGATTCCACTCATTGTATTTGAAACTAAGTAATTTAAATCTATATATGTTGGAGTTGCCAACTTTAAGGTTCTGAAGCATATATCATATAATGCTTCATTATCTATCACTATCACTACATCAGAACTCTCTATTAATTTATTAACACTAAGAATCGCGTTATAAGCTCCTACTATTTGTTCAGATGTTTTAGGTGAAGGGAAAACTGAAAAAGTTTCTATAATTTTATCTGGAAATTCCTCGTTAATTTTAGTTATTAAAAGACTACCCATTCCAGAGCCTGTTCCTCCTCCAAGAGAATGAGCTACTTAAAATCCTTATAAGCAATCACAGCCTTCACTTTCTTTTCTTACAGCATCAAGTACATATTCAATCAAATCAGCACCTTCTGTATAAAACCCTTTAGCTCAATTATTACCTGCGCCTGTTTATTTAAAAATCATATTCTCAGTCTATAATATTTAACCAAGTTAGCTAGCTTAGATCTAATCTATTACACTGGATTCTAAATCAGTTAAAATAGCTCTTGGTACAAATTTTCCTGCTTTAGTTTCATTGAAATAAACGTTTATCATATCAAGTTATAAATCAGAACTTCCTTAATAAGTGCCAGTATAATCAACTCCATGTTCATCTTAAATAACTTCTAGAAACTATGACCCAATTAAATTACCACATTAGCCTACTTATAAATGCACTATTTCTCTCATTCTATTATCTATATAGATTTCTCTATCTTCAAAATACAAAATGAGCAAAACTGTTAAAACAAGTATAAATATATGAAATTAACTTGCTACCAAAGCTTAAAAGGGTAGCTTTAAGATAAGTATTCAGTTAAACTATTTGATTGATACAATTGAGTTCGTGTAATCTAATAATGCAGACAGAGAAAACTAAGAAAAGAGCAAAATAAATATTTATGGTAATGAAAATTGATATCACTTGGTTAAATAGTAAGCTTTAAATAAGAGAGATATCTTTGTTATAATCAATACATCTACCAAAGAATACGTTTAGCTCATTAACGAAATATAACCTTAATAACTCAAACGATACATAAGTTTAATTTACCTCTTTTGGTTAAATTTATCCATTAAAAGTAAAATTAGAAGTTTTATATCTGATTGATATTATATAATAATCAATAAAAAAGAAAGTGAAATGAAGATTTGTCTATTTTATTAAATCATAGTGCAAAGGAAATTAGATATAAGTCTTAAGATTATGTTATATTTAAAGTATTTCCTCAACAAATTCATTAAAAAAACTCTTATTGTTACAAAAAAGCCTCTATAATTCACAAAAACTATGAGATATACAAAAATAAACTTATAAGAGATAAGTTTTTATGTATATAGTAGAAAGATGTGAATGAAATATAAATTTTAATTTTGCTAGTAAGTTAAAAAAATCACTTACTTTGACTCATAATTAATTAGTTCATATAATCTAGAAATTGCTTTTTTATATTTTATTTGTTAAGCATAATGATGTATAGACTTTAGTTATTAGTATTGATATTTATAAAAGGATATTTAGATTCTACTATGAAGGTAATAATTTTAGAAAATTTAAGAAATTCAGATCATATTTTTAAGTATTTAAGGTTTTATTCTATTATTATTAAAGAGCATTAGTGGTCTAGTGGTAGAATACTTCGTTGCCATCGAAGTGACCCGGGTTCGATTCCCGGCTGATGCATTTTTATTAACTTAAAACTAAGAAAAATAAAAATAGTTTTTTAAATATTTGGTGACACTTCTTACTCGAATAAATCAAAATCTCTTTACATTTTTACTTTAATTATCGCTAGAACCCATTTTACTACAACTCTATTTTGCAAGTACTTTGCTCATCAAAATGCTTTTTAGATATTCTTGAACTAAGCTTTTTATAGAAAAATGCTAATTCAGAAAAATTACTTTTCTATCTTTTAATTATAGTAAATCCGACTAATATCAATATATCTTTCATATTAAGCTCCTCAAATCATTTTTACCTAAAGATTTTAAAAACAGCTAAAGGTATTTACATTTCTAACGCCTCAAACTAAACATAAACAAAAAAATTGGTTTTTATCATCACTTTAGCTTTAGAAACTTTTTTCTTCTCAAATTTCTAAAATTAACATCAGCTAATTTATTTTATCTAAGATGTTATAAAAGGCGCTTATTTAACCATCTTAATCACTTTTATTATTTTCTAATTCTCTACTTTACATATTCTTTTAACATTCAGTTCATAAGTGATATTAAAATGATTTATCACTTACAACTTATTTATAGCTGAAATATTTTAAATATTACAAATGAAAATCATAGAAATTAAGAAATTTGAACGGTAATATCATTTCTGCTCTTTATCATTTAATAAACTTATAGTGATCTAAATTGTTTTAAAATACATTAAAATAGAATAAAAAGGAATAAACTTATAGAAGTACCAACTATTGTTTGAAGTAAGCTACATAATCCGATAATATAATTTAATGATTTGCTAGTTGGATATGAAGATTATTCTGAATTTAGAAAGAATAGATTGATGATATTTATTAATATGAACAAATAAGGTAAATGTTTTAATTGAAATGAAAGGTAATTAAAAAAATAGAAATATGAAATCAATTTTAATTATCTAAAGGATACTTAAAAGTAAAATTATAATTAAATGAGAGAAATTATACATCTTTAATTAGGTTAATGTGGAAATTAGATTGGAAATAAATTCTGAGAGTTTATTTCAGAAGAACATGGAATTGATAAAACCGGTACTTATCTTGGAGATTCTGATTTTTTATTTGAAAGAATAAATGTTTATTTCTATTAAAATATAAAAGCTAGATATGTTCCTAGAGCTATTCTTATTGATTTAGAACCTAATACATCAGATTATATTAAGCCTAATCCTTTTTTTACGTTATTTAAGCCTGATAATTTTGTTTATGGATAAATGGGTGCTGGTAATAATTGAGCTAAAGGTTTTTATACTGAAGGAGCTGAATTAATAGATTAAGTACTTGATGTTGCAAGAAAAGAAACTGAAATATGTGATAGCTTATAAGGATTTCAAGTGTCTCATTCTTTAGGAGGAGGAACAGGATCAGGAATGGGAAGTCTTTTAATTTCTAAGTTAAAAGAAGAATTTCCAGATAAATTTATTTTAACTTTCTCAGTTTTTCCTTCTCCAAAAGTATCTGATACAGTAGTAGAACCTTATAATGCTACTCTAAGCATAAATCATTTAATAGAGAATGCAGATGAAGTGATGGTGATAGATAACGAAGCATTATACGATATATGTTATAGAACTTTAAAGTTGACAACTCCTACTTATGGAGATTTAAATCATTTAGTAGCAAATGCAATGAGCGGAGTAACAGCTAGTTTAAGATTTCCAGGTAAATTAAATTGTGACTTAAGAAAACTAGCTTATAATTTAGTTCCTTATCCAAGATTACATTTCTTTATTTCTAGTTATTCTCCTTTTACAACAAGAGGAAGTAGCTCATGCATAACTCCAACAGTTCAGGAGATAATTTAATAAATGTTTGATGCATAACATTTTTTATGTGCTTCAGATCCTAAACATGGTCGATATCTATCAGCTGCAGTATTATTTAGAGGTTAACTGACAACAAAAGAAGTAGAAGAATAGATGTAGAGTTTATAGAGTAAAAGTTAGACTGATTTTGTAGAATGAATTCCTGACAACATAAAATATTCTTTTGTTGATATTCCTCCAAAAGGATTAAAAATATAAGGAACTTTGATAGGAAATAATACTACTATATAATAGATATTTAAACGTGTGGATGAACAATTTACTACTATGTTTAAAAGAAAAGCCTTTTTATATTGATATACAGGAGAAGGAATGGAAGAAATGGAGTTTGCAGAAGCAGAATCGAATATGAATGATTTAATTTCGGAGTATCAGCAATATTAGGACGCAATAGTGGAAGTAAAAAGATCAGAATATGGAGTAAGTGAAGACGAAGAAAGTGAAGATGAAGAATTATTATGAAATTAATTATAAAATTATAAAAGAGTTTAAAAAATGTAAAGCTTTAATTAATAACCATAATAATAAATCGATTAATGGAAAAAATATTTTTTCTAAGTAAGTTTTACATTTATAAGGAAATATATCAAATTAAAGAATTATTTAATTTTTATTTATTTTAAAAGAAAAATATATTTAAGAATGATACCTTAGAGAATAATATAAGGAGCCAAGCTCTAAGAAATTATTTTGGTTAATCATCCCATTTGGATTGTATTATGAGGTGGTGTCTCTATTTAACTATTCTAGGAAAATGAATCTTCGATAAAGGATGATTGGTCTAATCTGGCGCATTATCTGCATTGGATAGCAGAGTCGATGGTGGCTTAGCACTGGCTAAAGATTAAGCGGATAATATCAATTCTCAAATTTCTTTTCGTGAGAATACCATTATTTGTAAATACTGATTACTGGAAGTCCAGAAACCTGAGCTTTTAGCATACCTAGCATTTTCATAAATTCATAAGAAGAAAAAATAATCAGAACAATTCATAATAAAATATAAATAAAAAATAAAATAAATTAGGTTTAATATTAATAGACATAGAAACATAAATTGGATAATAATTTTATTAAAGTAAAGCTAAATTTTATAATTCTATTATAAATTAAGTATAATATTGTATATTAATAAAATAATATAATCTCAAATATTTTTTATTTATTAGAAGCATTCTTCACAACTTTATGAAATTTATTTATTTATAAAATTTTACTTTTTTATTTTTAAATTTATTAAACATATGAAAGATTAATTAATTAAACCAAGATGTTATTTATATATTAATTTTCATGCTTAATAGTTACTTACCCTTTCCTAAAATTTTATTTTTCTTAGTTATAAATTTTTATACTTAATGAAATTCTCCAACTATTTTAATTGATGCCAATTTCATCTTTCATTTAAACATTTATTTAAAAATAGTATAAATATTTCATTTTCATGACTGATTTAAAAACACTTGTCTTTATAACTTTTAATCAATTAAGTTTGCTCTTATTTAAAATTTATTTATGCTTTATTTGTAAGATTTATTTATAAAAGTAGTGCTTATATACTTCTCTAATTTTTTTCTTGTTACACCTTAAATTTATAAATTCTTTATATTGCCTTTTCCCTGCATCACTTTTATTTCACTACTAGATTCATGTCTTTTTAATATTTTAGTGAATTTAACTCTTTTAATATTTAAAATTAATTAAAAATAACTTATTACACTCTGTCTTACTTCTGAAATATTAGATCTTACTTAAATAGCAAATCCTTAAATTTTTAAACTTATAAATATATTATATTTGGAAAATTAATATTCTTAAGTGGAAAAAATAAAAAAAAATGGATTAATCTCTTCGACTCTCAAAAAATTAACTTAGAAACCTAAAGAGAAAAGCGGCAAAAGAAATTTAGAAGAAATAATAACAATAGGAGGAGTCAAGCTCTTCTTCAGAAGGTAAAGTTATGGTAGGATAAATAGAGATAAGTTAACCTAAAAACGAAACTAATCAAAAACTTTAAATTTAATTAGACCAAATGTAAAAAGTAATCTCAAATTATGAAGAAACAACTTACAACTTAGGCGAAAAAATACGGGAACTAATGAGTAACATAAAAGATTAGAACAACGAATTACTAATACTTAGAAGATAACTTATTTGTAGCAAATTAATAACGGAAGAATAACTCTGAACTTAATCATAATAAAATTTTAAATATGACACGAAAATGGAAATAGAAAAAATACCAATAGAATTAAAAACAGAATTGAATTCAGAAAAAGAAATGATTGCTACAAGTTTCATTAAAAGATTAGAAAATATAGAAAATAAATTATCATAAAAAAGAACGAAATAAAGACAATAATACAAACTTTGTTGATGTTGCAAATCAAATCAACATATTTTAAAAAACTGTTGATAATGAAAGAAAATAAACGAATAAGAGCAGAAAAGAACATGGAGACAACTCAATAAACTATGAATAACTCCAACAGGGATCTACAAATAAAAGCTTTTTGCAAGACCACTTGAACGGTTACAGTGGTAACCTTCCACTTAATAAAAAGGTCGTGGATCACACCCACGTTAAAAAAACTTTCCACAGGAACTGGTTGCAATTCCAGAGAATGCAAAACTCTACTAACTTTAAGTATATTATTATTATTATAAGTGGAAAAAATAGAAAATAGTTAGAAAGCCAGTTTTAATTTTTTTTGAGCAAATTATCGAATAAAAAAGTTCTATAATAAACAGAATATTTAGAAGCAAACTTTGTTCATTAATAGTTTTTATTTCAAATATAAATAAAAACTAAAGCATTATATAATTGAGTATAAATCTTGCAATTTTACTGGTTTTTATTTAATATAATGTTATCTAATTATCATTAAAGTAAATTTATTTATATTATTCTTTTTAATTTAATTTAAAAAGCATATTGATGGTATATTAGATATTTTATGATGAATTTCAACTTCTTTTTATCTGCTTGGATTATTGCTCATAATCTATTTTTATGCTAATTTTAGAAAAAAGGTTGAAAAGAGTTAATAGTTTCAAAAATTGGCCTTTTCATCCAGTGAATTAAGAAAAATCTTTTCTTGAACTAAAGGGTACCTTAGGACTTCATTAGTCTGCCATCCATGTTTATAATTTAGTCTTCACGGTAAGCCTTTTACATCTAAAAATTACTTTAAAATTACTAATATACTATTATAAAATTATTTCCTATATATAATCTATTTAAGTTGATCATATTTGAAATAAGTCTTTTATTATATTTCTTCTATTATTTTCATAAATTTGGTTTCTTCACATGCATCTATTATAATGATGCTACTTTTTACATACATAACAGCGTATTTTTCTAATGCTTTATTATTATTCATTGATTTCGATATCCATACAAATGCTTCCCTATTATCCATTGATTATTTATACAATTTTATTGTATATTCTATTTTTCTTAAAGTTCTTTTGTTTGAAATTGGAATTAAGAAAACTAAAATTAAAACATTTATGGATTTAATTAAATTATTTGTAAATCTCATCCAATTTATTTTTCCATTTACGATTACATGCTATTTATTGATAATCTATAGATGAAACTTAAAGGTTTAGTTCTTTACCTATTTTTTCTAATATCTATTCTAATTTTTCAATCTTTAATTTATATTGCTTTAATTCTTATTGTATATTTGATATCCTACTGAACTGATTATGAAAGGAATTTTGAGATTATTATCCTTCATCTTATTAAGGTAATTATTCGATTAAATTATATTTTGATTCAAGTTTTTTTAGGTATTCGTTGAGAGAGATCTGTTATTTATTAGGTGTCATTTTATTTTATAATAATATTTACATTTTAGAGATCGAGAAGATATTTCAGACTTTTTCTCATCTATATTTTTACTCTAATATGCATCGAAAATTTTAAATTTTATTATTAATGGATTAAGTATCTTTCTTAACTCTCTTATCGACTTTTTCAAATTTACCATAAAAAATATCCTTTAATTCTGTAAAATTCTACAATATCATACTAGTATTATCTTTTTTGTTATTGTATACATTTATAATTCTTAATTTTTATATTTTTTTCTTTTTTTAATTTTTAAACTGTAGGATTATTTGACATTTTGTGAAAAAAGTTACTTTATCTTACATTTACAACGTTAATTCTTTTCAGAATTACTTTTCATTAATTATTTTTTAATTTACACTTTATCATATTTTTTAATTTCTATAATATACTTATTATTAAAAACTCTTTTTACAGCAATAAAAATTTGGTTATTTGCTTAGTTTAATTCTTTATTAAATAGTTTTAGTAGATAGTAAAATTTTTTGACTTTATAATAAGTTCCAGTAGGAGTTTAAATATCTTTCAACTTAAAGTTTGAGTCAGATTCTTATTGCTTGTTAAGTACAACATAAATTTTTATATTCTATTTTGATTTATTTGATTTCTTCTTATAAGTCGATGCTTTTTTCTGAGTTTTATTTTTATTCTTTCATCTAAGCAAAAATAAGCATTTTTATTTAACTAATTAGTTAAATATCAAAACTGTAAATGCGGCTTCTTCTTATAAATAAACTATTAAGCAATTTAAATTAATTACTAAAGCTAATATTTACTTTATTTTTCATTCAAGTTGTTCATCAAATCTTTTTTATTAATATGTATAAATAAATAGGAAGGAGAAATCCTCTATCTAAAACTGACTTTAACTCTGGTACCAGGAAGTATCACTAAGGTTAAGAACCAAACAAAAATCTTTGTTGGAACCAAGAGAAGAGAAGAAAAAATCGAAGAGGCATCAAGTAATATTAAGGATGAAAGTTGCCAGATACTAAGGTCTCTTAGGGTGACATTCCGATCGCGGCCCTATAGTAGACAATACTCGCAAGGGAATGATAGCACTGTAAAAGACTTCACCAAGGAATTTTATAACTTAAAAATTTTTATTAAAGAAATGTGCCCCATTGAGGTGCTACGCGCTATATAATCTCATTTATTTATTAAATACATTTATTTGCTTAATATAAACTAAAAAAAATCTACTTTCGATTGAAATTATTTGTTTCTAAATAAAATTTTTCATTCGTACTCATACACAACAAAGTATCTATAAATTTAACGAAAATAATAATTTAAATGAACTCTTTTTCATAAATTTTTTTTAATTATCGAAATTTTTACTTCCAATATACTTTTATTAGTTAAAAATAAAAATGATAATAAAATATAATAGATATTATGTTTTTGAAGAATGGAAAAAAATTTAAATATTTTTGGTCTTTTCTGCTGATATAAAATTGATTAAATTATTTAAATAAAATTAAATCTAAATATGTTTTAAGAAATCTAAAGTACAGTTTGTGTTTAAAGCATTTAAAATAAAAAATGAGTGTGATAACAATTTGTAAAAATAGTAAAATGAGTAAGAAAAAAAGTTAGAAAATATGCTTTAAAGAATCTAAAAGTAAATAGTTCTTCTAAACTTTCAAATGCTTTAATTTTTCTGCAAGAAAGCATTATTTAAAATGACTAAAATTAATGAATCCATATATAATCTTTAATTGGGTATTTTAAAATGATCAATATAAGTAGAATAGATTTATCCAAGACAAGAAAAATATAAGATAATAAATCTGTTATATTTGAATTCTTTGTAAAATATAATAGGTAAAAAATAGAAAATAATTTAAGCGATAATATTTTGTTTTCTCTTTTTAACTTAATTATTTTTTATTTTTTTAAGAAAAGGAAAACATTTTAATTTTTCTCAAAATGAAATACTCCCGCCATAGTATAAAAAAACATTAATTTTAAATAGAATTTTTCTTTAAATAGATTGTTAAAATTTGCCTTTTTATTTTTTTATTATTATTGATCTTTTGTAATTCAAATTTAGTGAAGCAAAAATTTAAAAAAAAGCATATTTATAAGTTTGTAATTAACATAATTTTTGCATTTCCTTTATTGCAAAATAGTATAGTAATTAGAGTTATAATTTTAATTTAATTCTATGATAGTTCCCTATATTATGATATATACATAATTTAATACTTTACCAGGCTTTTTTTATTCAAAGCATATTAATTTATTATAATATAAGAAATTGGAAGAAAATAAGATAAAATACAAGAATTTCGAAAAATTGATTAAATAAACTACGAGCTTATGATTAAAACTATGTAAGATCCAATGGAGATTGAACAATCAAACTTAAATATTAATAAAACATAAAAATTAAGATAATTAATCAAGTAATAAAAAGAGCAATTTATGTGATGATTCTCCAGAAGGATGAGTAAATAAAAAAGAACTACTGGAGATGCTAAAGTATGTAAAAAAAGAAAATAAAAATTATGAAAAAACCTAAACAAGATTTATTGTGCATATGAAGGAGATTTTTAATAAAATGATTGCTGAAGACTATTTATTCTAATAAATAATGAAAGATTAAAAAAGAAGAGCCAAGCAAATGCTTGAAAATGATTGAGGTTGGAATAAATTTCAAACAATAAAAAAGGGATAAATTAGCAGCCATAGAATGTTATTCTTGAATACGAACTTGGAGTAGAAATGAACGATTTAAATGATTTTTATGAAGTTTCTTGAATTGTTTATAAATAAATTAAAGACAAGCCAAATAAAGAAGATGTTGCATTAATAAATTATGCTAACTATGTTATACATTAAAAATTATTTTATTTCTCTCAATTTGAATATTTTTGGCTATAATTTTTTATAATTAATATTTTATAATAAATTAAATAACAAATTTAATAAAAAATTATATTTAAATCAAGAAATTGTTTGGTGCTGTGTAGTAAAGAGACGTCAAAAAATAAATAATTTAACTTTAAATGAAAATTTAGCATTTTATTATTTTACAAAGATTTTTTAAGAAAAGATGATTTTGAAAAATTATGGTATAACTATAATTGCTGATATATAAACGACTAGTCAAAGTTAACTTAAAAAATCTTAAATTATAGAGTTTATAGTCTCTCGCAGCTCTTTAAATTAAGATTTAAAATTATTAAAAATCTTACAATGAAAGTTGCACTAGTGTTATCACTCCCTTGAAAATCCTGTCTTCCAATATCTTTATAATCTGGCATCTTTCACCTATAACGTTACTTTAATTTCTTACTTCCTATCCTTCTTGACTCCTATCAAGTCTCTAGAGTTTTTCTTCGCACCCTGTATTTCCTTACACTAAGTTTTGATGATTTCATTTGGAGGATTGCTCTTTCTTATTTAAATTATTAAACAAATATCATAAAAGAATTAAATACTTTGAATCTAATAAATATTTTAGTTAAAGAATAAACCAAAACTTTTGATTTAATATAGGAAAAGTAAAGAAAAATAAGAAAACTAAAATAATTAAAAAGGTAATTTACCCCTTTAGAGAATGCTTACTTTTAAAAAGAAATCGAAAAATTTGGATTAATAAAGAATAAATTAAATAATAAGCTCTAATTATTAAGAAACTAAAGAGAAAATTTGTTATCTTTAAGAAGAAGAAAAAAGTGAAAGATTTATGAAATTTTTTTAAAATAGTTCATGACTTATGTTTGGTCCTAGCTAAGTATTTAAATGGTAGAATAAAATTAAGTTAGTAAAATATGAAAATTAAATTAAATAGTTGAAACTAGCAGAATATTAATGAAAGCAGATTATTATAATGCAGGATAGAATTGGACATGCTAATATAAAATGGATACTGAAAAAATAATAAAATAGGAATGAAGATTTAAAACTAAAAAGTAAATAATAGTATTTATCTAAATTGTATAAACTCTTGAAAAATTATTATTACTACTGCTTATTTCAACGCTTAATTAGACCCGTAATAGAGTTTTGAGTTGGAAGAAGATAAAGCTTTAGAATTATGAATAAATTTTAATATTTTATATATTAATTAGATATTCTTTGAAAGATTTTGAAGAAGATCTTACTTGAAACGAATTGGAACAACTGAAGGAATTTGGGAATGTAAAACTTAAAACAAAGATGAATTCCAACCTCCGTCTTATTAATGGCCTCACTCGATATCTGGATGGGTCAGCACTGTCTGAAAGGCACATCATGAAACAGGCTCAATACGCCTCTATAAATAAGGAAAGCATATTGTAGACTTGGGAGATATATAATATCCAATCTTAGCACAAGCGAGCTCTTCAGCTAAAATTCGTACGAATGAGCATTGGTCAGATCATTGTGCTCACTCCATTCCTTACCTCCTCCTCTCCACTAGTCAACCTGACCTTCTTTTCGAATTAAAACTGCGGTTAGGGGATTATATTCTTGTTCATATATAAAGATTTGACAAAGCGAGAGAAAATCAACTTTATAGAGCCAACTGAATAGGATATGGTCGCTCTCACAGGATAGCCCATTACGGAAAGAAGCTGAATCCTTTTGACGTCAAGAATTAATGCATGAACTGCATGATAACGAAAACAAGTTCAAGACTGAAAAAAAAACAGAAGGAGAGAAATCCGTCAAAAGTGATCAGGCGTAAGACGTGCTCTCTAGCGAACTATCTAATTTTTTTGTTCATAAATAAAATAAAATAAAAAATATAATAGATATAGATAATTGTATATAGACTTTTGCACCTTATTATACATGCTAATGAATTTGGATGTGCCAGTATAAAAACCTACAAAAAACAGATTGGAAATAAAAAATGAGAATTAGAAGATTTAAAATATTATAATATTCTAATATCTTAACTTTTAATTTTCAAATATATAAGACAGATTTACTCGATACTTAGTTTAAATTTATAAAAATAATTTAATTTTACAAGAAAAATGGATAAGTTAACTAAGAAATAAAATTCTGATACTTTTTATTATATTAATTATTTTTTTGCCTTATTCCACTTTGAGATCGTTTTCAAACCCTCAAAAAGATACAAAAAAGGATTTTTGTTGCAAAAGTGACTTTATTTTAATAATTAAATTTATATAAAAAATTTATTTTTACAAAAATGCGTGAAGTTTAAATTAAGCATTTAGCTAGATCAGATAAAAAGAGGTATTTAAAAAATCATAATTATTTTTGAAAGAAGAGGGATAAAATAAAGTATTCCTCATTATGATTAATTTTACATTTGACAGTTTAAATAAATAATTAGTTAAGTATTTAATTTAAAATTATTTATCTTGTTAGTAATTTTAACTAATAAAATATAAAATATAAAATATTATAGATGAATGTTAATAAATTTAAAAAAAAGATGGAGCAAAGCATCCGCCTTTCTAAAATTTAAATAAGAAAAGCTAAAAAAAGGCGGAGCAGGAGTCACGCAAATAGGAAAGGTAGGAATCAGAGTCAAGTTCATCTTCTCAAGGCAAAATAATGAAAGGTGCAATTGAACCTAATAAGCATAAATACAGGTTCCAGAAAGATCTACATGTCAAGATTGTGGTAGTGCAAGCGCAATAGTTAAATACGAAGAAAACAATTTACAATTAAAATCTATAAATAAAGAAGTTTATAAATTTCATTGAAGACTAAAACAATGAACATTCGATATTAAAAAACTAACTTGTCAAAAACATCTTAGTAACGGAAGAACAACTCTGAAAATAATCATAATAAACTTAAATATTCTTAAAAGATGCAGGTCAAAAAATAGCCAATTTTATGTGAAAAATTTAATCCATAAAAAGAATCTGAAAATAATGAAAGTAACATAATTAAAAGACATTAAAAATAATAAAGATTTCTAACATAAGTACAAAATTAACAGTTAAAAAAAACACTGCAGGTACTGCCAATAAAGTTATTGTCTACTAAGAAACTGCAATAATGGAAAAAATTAAATGAAAAAGAACAATAAAAAGCACGAAGTCGACTTAATAAATTATGAATAACGAAAATAGAAATATATAGATAAAAATTCCTTGCAAGACCTACTGAAACTTAGATGAAGCCTGCCACTTATTAAAAAAGCTCATGATATCATCCATGTAAAAAAAGGCAGATTGAAACTGGTTGGAACCCCAGCAAGCTCAAAAACTATTAACATTTAGTTAACAATAATAATATAGATAAAGGTAATTATTTTAAAATGCTTTAATCTATTATCTAAACTAAAAGCTTGCTAATATTATATAATGATAAATAAATAAGGAATGATAATTAACTTTGATCCTTTTAATTATTTTATTTATTGTCTTACAAATTAATTGGTATATTAATACTTTAATATTAAATTAAAAAAAGGATAAAACTAAGTTTTTAGTCTAAGAAGTGAACTTTATAGCTAATTTCCATTTGATATCGCTCTCTCCTAACTAAATCATTGCGTAGGATTTCGTTAGTCTGCCATCCTTATCTCACCCAAGATACATTTATCCTTCCGGATTCTACTTCAATTGATATTCTATTCAATTATTCTTGAGTTATATAATTTCTTCCTATGTATTAGTCCTATCCTTGTTAATCAAAAGCGTAAAGTTCGTCTAATATTTATTTCTTATTAATTCTTTCAATTTAAATTTCCTTTCATCACCTTTTCCAGCAATGGTTCTTCTAACGTATATAGCACCGAATCTGTCCACAAAGAAATTCATCTTATTTAAATCTTATTATTATATTCAGATTCAATTTCCATTAGAATACTTGCATTATTTTTACTTTTCTTAAAGTAGTTTTATTTGATATTAAAATTAAGAAAATTGTAATTAAAACATTTGAGAACCTCATTAAATTTTATATCAATCTATTCCAATTTAATAGCTATCTACGATTGAATTTTGTTGAGTGTTTCTTTTATGAATTTAATTATAGGTTTAGTTATTCAATCAATTTTTCTAACTTATTTTCTAGTTTTTCTATCCTTTATCTCTATTATTTTAAGTCATATTGTATAATAGTTATCGTTGCTACATTATCTACTCGTAAGCTTCCTTATATTATTTTTATTAAGCTTATTAAGGCACTTATTTTGATAGGTTAAATTATTCTTTTTCTTTTTTATAATCGAACCAAGAGAGAACTATTTCTTAAAAGCCATTTATAAATAATAAAATATAGTAAACATTTTTTAAAACTTATTACCTTAAATTGCTAAGTTGATTATGATTATGATAAAGATACTAATGCTAGTTATTTTTATTAAAAGGAAGATATTTAATTAGGCATATTGCTATAGAGTATTAATTATTAATTCTAAATATAATAAACATTAATAAAGTATAAGAATGAGAGAAATTATACTAATTTAAGTAGGCTAATGTGGAAATTAAATTGCAACTAGATTCTGAGAAATAATTTCAGATGAACATTGAATTGATCCTATTGGTAACTATAATGGAGATTCTGATTTATAACTCGATAAAATTAATGTTTATTATAATGAAAATATAGGATCAAAAATTTATTCCTAGAGCTATTCTTGTTGATTTGGAACCTGGTACGATAGATTCTGTTAGAGCTAGTTCCTTTGGATAATTATTTAAACCTGAAAACTATGTTTATGGATAAGCAGGTACAGGTAATAATTGAGCAAAAGGGTATTATACTGAAGGAGCTGATTTAATAAATCAAGTATTAGATGTTGTAAGAAAAGAAGCTGAATGTTGTGATAGCTTATAAGGATTTCAAATGTTTCATTCTTTAGGAGGAGGAACAGGATCAGGAATGGGAAGTCTTTTACTTTCTAAATTAAAAGAAGAATTTTCAGATAAATTTATTTAAACTTTCTCAGTTTTTCCTTCTACAAAGATATCTGGTTAAGTATTAGAACCTTACAATGCTATTTTAGGTATAAATTAATTAATAGAATATTCAGATGCAGTGATGGTATTAGATAACGAAGCTTTATATGAAACATGCTTTAGAACTCTTAAACTTCCTATTCCAACATATAGGGATCTAAATTTTTAAATATCAATGGGAATGAGTGGAGTAACTGCTAGTTTAAGATTTCCAGGCTAGATAAATAGTGATTTAAGAAAACTTACCTATAATTTAGTTCCTTTTCCAAAACTAAATTTTTTGACTATCAGCTATGCTCCTTTAAAATCACGTGGAAGTAGTTAATATAGAGCTCTTACAGCTCCAGAATTAGTTTATTAAATGTTCAGTGGTTAAAATACAATGTGTGCTTTAGATCAAAAACATGGTCTGTATTTATCAGCAACAGGAATTCTTAGATACAGAATTTCACATAGGGAAATAGATGAGTATATGTTAAATGCATAGAATAAATATAACCACTATTTTGTAGAATGAATACCTAACAACTTTAAATGATCTTTTTGTGATATTCCATATATCGGAGTTAAATATTCAATGGTTTTAATTGGAAATAATACTGCAATATAAGAAGTGTTTTCACGAATAGGTGAATAGTTATCGCTAAAATTTATAAGAAGTACATTTTTGCACTAATACATTGATTAGGGTATGGATAAAATGGAATTTACAGAGGCGGAATAGAATATGAAAGATTTGATATCTGAATATTAATAATATCAAGAAATAACTAGAGAATAAGATAAAGAACCTGAAGATGAAGAAAGTGAAGATGAAGAATTACTTTGATCACTTAAATCTAAAAATATCTATATAACTTTTTTTATTTATCGGACTAATAAATGCTAAAATAATCTTAAATAAGACTTAGCCTCATTTATTATAGTCTTTGTTTATCTTCACAATCTTCTCTTAAATTTGTATTTTTACTGTTGAAAAAAGGATTTACAGGAAACAAATTTTCATTAAATAATAAAAAGAAAACTTAATTATTCTTATTAGAAAGAATGAATCTTTGCTTATGTAAAATGAAATTTGAAAGTTCTTTAAATAGAACTTTATTTTTTTTGGCAAAGTAGTTTTTATCTTATTTTATCATTAATATTTGGAGCAATAAATAAAATTTTAAATTTGGAATTAATTTTATATTTAGAAGTTCTAAATTAATTAAGTTTTAATAGAAATAGTTATATAATTTAAGATGTTATTTCTGTATAGTTTCTTAAGATTAGGATAGCTTTACTTTTTTAATGTTCCTATTCTAATTAAGAATGTAGTACAACCTTCGTTATACTTTTTGCTTTTTAATTTCAATTATTATTTTTAGGTAAAATAAATAGGGCAAATAAATGTATTGCTTTTGTCTTTTAACATTTTTACCAAGATATCATATTCTTATCAGATTATATCTGCTCGTATGTAGTTTTTGGAACTTAAATCAATCAGATTTTCTAGTAAAAATAACTTTAGTATTTAATTTTAAGAAACAAAAATTTTAAATGTTAATAAGATCAAACCTTGTAAAATCAGATTTATTAATAGATTCTGCAGCATTTTTCCTAAATTTCATATGAGTAAGTAGAAAGAAAATTTAGAATTATACTAGTTTGCATTTTAAAGCAATTGCTTAATATTCTTATAACAGGTTGTTTGGTCTAGTGGTATGATTCTCGCTTAGGGTGCGAGAGGTCCCGGGTTCAATTCCCGGAACAGCCCTTTTTGATTTGATGGAAATAATTTAGTAACAAATGGATAAACTAAATATAGAAAATGAAATATTAACTTTATTTATTTTCTATTATTCTATTAATAATAAAATCTATCTTTTAACTATAAAACTAAATAACATGGGGAAAAATCTGGGAACCTAAACCTTTAATTCTAGCCTAATAGCTCAATTTTAACTAACAAGTATCAAAAAAATTAAAAAAGATAAATCTACTCCTATTAAGGATTGGGAAATACTGATCTTCCTAACAAACTGAAAAGACTTGAGAAACTCCATGAGCAAAGACTTTATTTGGCTTTACTCCTTAATTAAGAAAATTAATACAAAAATATAGATCCTTAAGGTGGAAAACTAAAATTTTTGGCTTCTTTTATTAGATAAAAAATTGAATCGATGCTAGATAAATTAAGTTTAGTTTTAAATTGAAACCTTAACTTCTAAATTTGTACTAATTGAAAAAGGCCTAGCATCAAATCCATAGTCTTCAAGGGTTTTATTCTTTTTTTAAATTCAAGTATATGCTTTCTGTCGAGATTATTACAGATTAGTTCTTTAGTTTCATCAGTGTTTTGGAGTTCAGCTTTGGTTTTCTATGTGTTTTTTAAGTGAGATATTTCTTTTATCTTACAACTTATGTTATTTATTCTTGTAGTTATATATCACTCTTCTTACCATTTTTCGTCAGCTTTAGAAGTTTGTCTTGCATTATAAAGCTTGTACTAGAAGCTCATGAGATTAGAAATAATTCCATTTTGTTTAAAATTAGGAATATTATTTTATTGATTATTGAGGAAATTACTTAGGAGTCTCTTACATAACTTGTTCTTCTTTTTCAATTCCTATTTTTGCTTCTTCTTTCACATCCTGCAAAGAATTGCTACTTAGCTCAATCTACATCACATTGTTCTGGAGATTTTCTGCATCCTTTATAATTGTTTAGATTGATTCCCTTCTTTTACACTGATATGTGCTATGCCCTACTGCTTAGCAGTTCTCGCATTTTCATATTGCTGGGTGATTTAGTCTAACCGTCTTGTCCAGAATTTTTATTGAGTTTGGGATTTTCTAAGTATCTTCTTGTCTTTCAAGTTGCAAGTATACAGTTATTTTGCCATTTAACCTGGTTGTATTTTCGTAGGTATTAATGACCGTTTAGATAATTTTACCAAATTTTGTTAGCTGTACTTCCATTTGGGCCGTTTTTAAGTCAATATCAAGGTTATAGTGCACTGGGTAGTTTGAGTAGTTGTAATATTAGTCTATATTTCTTTTTCAATTGGTATAACCAACGTCTTATATTTCCATTTAGTTTTTGTCCAAACTGTTCATATGCTTCTGAGTTTTTAAATGCTATAAGTACTATTCCTGTTTGTAGGATTTAAACCCTTGCAATGTTTTAATCGTAATTCTATTTCAGTTATTTAAAAAATTCTTGGATTGCTTCATCTTATCCGATAATTTAATTATTTATGTTTTGATTGCCGTATGCCTGTTAAAGGTAGGAGTTAAAGTAGGCGACTCCTATTCATTTGGAGAAGTTTTACTGAGCATTTTCATGCACAGTTTGCATATCCTATTGCTTATTCGTGCCTACTATTTGGACAATTTCTTCATATTCATTCTTTTGTACTGTTGCTAGAGCCTTTAGTTTCATCCTATATTGTCTCTTGTTTTTTTGGTTATAGATTTATTGTTGTCTTTCCATTCCTCCTTATAGTGTTTTGTTTACTTTCAGAAGTAATATTATTTTTTAGTGCTTTAGTACATTATAGTTTCCACCGTATTTTTGGGGTGAGATGAGAAGGTTCCTTCATGTCTTTGTCTGTTCGTTATTATCTACTGCCGAGTTGAGCGACATGCAAAGGCAGAGGATAGTTTTCAAATTACTAAGAGCCATTTTAAAAATAAATTTAATAAGATAGCCTTAAAGAAATATAATTAAAGTATTCTAATTTAAGCTATATAAACTGATTATATATTGCATTCAATTAATTCAATTAGGTTCTATATTAATCCTTCTTATTATCAAATTAATACTTCAATAACTTATATTAATCTATAAGTCTAGCAAATGTTTTCTATACATAACTTCAATTAATTACAGCTATTAAAAGCTAGGAGTTGCTATTAATTAGCATAATATTATTATAATTTTAAACTAGTTATATTGAGATAAAACTAAAGAGTATGGCTGAAATGAATTTGATTTACTAATAACTAAATTTACTTAAAAAGCCCCTTTAAGTAATTATATTATGATAAATTTAAATTATAATAGAAACTATTCTTTACTATAGCAGGCTATCAATAGTTAATCCTTGCATTCTTTTAAAGCAGCTTTAAAAATAAATGATAAAGATATCATATGCTATTTCAATTTAAAGAAAGAATAATTATTCTTTAAATATCATTTTTATGAGTGATAAGCAAAATAAAAGTTATTTATAAGAATCTTCTTAAAATTTATATTAAATAAGAGCAAAAATTAATTAAGTTAGGTTATTAGTTTTATTATAAAAGCTATTAGATTAAGAACTAAAAGCACTTATTAAAAAGAATCTTATAATATTATAACCGAAGCGTGAATCACTACCACTAGACTAAAAAACTTCCTAATTGTATATTTTTTATTTATTTATTTATTATATATAATTTAATTTAAATAGTTGCTCGAAGGTGAGCAACAAGGTCATCTTCATCAGAGGTTGGGGAATTTAAGTACCCATAATTGACACATGTCGTCCTCTGCTTTGGTGATGCAATGAGACATAATCCTGCCATGTCTTTGGACCTCCAAAAAGTATTAAAAATTAAGAGTATTCTTGGATTATATCAGTATTGAACATTTTTATCAGTACTGAATAATTATACCAGTATTGAACAAGGTTTATCAGTATCTGATAATTTTATCAGTAACAAACATTCTTGTCAGTATGAAACATTTTTTTTAAAGAGCTGCGCGCCAATGAGAGTGCTACGCGCTCTATAATCAAATTTATTTATTTATTGCTATTATTTTAGAGTAATCATAATTAAATCTATTTATGAGATTTTAATATAATTAAAAGGCCTCTACTAAGACCTTAAATAATGGAAGCAATTTTTACAATTAAATTTTTTTAAAAATCTCTAGTTTGAATTTTAAAAATTTAAATAGATTTTAATTTTCTTTATTTGCTAATTTAATTTAAAGAAGATAATATAATTAGACTAATTATATTCGCTTTTAACTAATATTTATTTCAATTTTATCTTCTTTTTACTTAAGATAAAGCTATATTTATATATTTAATACTAAAGTAATTAATATTAATCCTTTTTTGTAATTAAAAAGATGGTGGGAGCTGAGATAGGCCTTCTTGACTAAAATTTCTGGTTTTATGGATAGGAGCAAGTTCCTTTCATGCCACTGAGAAAGTTCCTGGTCATAGTCATTTTCTGATGAGAACGCTGTCTTCGAAATTATCCGTTCTTGGTAAGGGCTTGAAATCTGGCTGTTCATAGAAATTAAAAAAGATAGTTATAATTTTTAATTTAAATTTAAGAATAACTAGGATTAGGAAGAATGCTTACGATAGGAACTAAATATTTATTAGGATAATTTATTAAGAATAATCTTAAGCAGTTAAATAAATATTAAAGAATACAATTATATAGCTTTAATGCTAAATAATCCTCTTATAATTGGAGATATTATTAATTCATTTATAATTAATAACTATATTCTAAAAATGTTCTTAATATCTCAGACTTATTATATAATAGTTTTAATATTTAGATTTAAGTTATCATTTTGAAAATTTAGATTGGCTAAGAATATCAAAAAGATTTAATCTAGTCAAATATAAATTAACTTAGCTATTTATCTCTATATCTAAACTATTTAATTTAGATATTTTTTTGTGTTATAAGTTAAATTTTTTAGTTAATTTAAGTTTCAATAAGATAAATATAATATACTATAATATAAATAAAAAGAGTGATTTAAATAGTTAATATAATCTTTAGATTATTAAAAATAATTCTTTAGTTATTAAATTTTTGATTTTATCTAAAAAATTAAATTGTTTAAATTTATAATAGCTATTAACTATTATGAAAAACAAATGGCTTAAAACTAGAGAAAGTTAATTGTTCTATTATATGATTTGCTTATTATTTAAATATTTAAAATTTATTCAAATAAAATAATTTTTTTCTTTATTCATATAACTAAGTTATAATGTAAAGTTATATAGATTCTTTAATTTTTAGACTGATTTAAATCAAAAAACTTAGATCATCTGCATAAAATTAAAAATTTAATGAAACTAAAAAAATGTATCTAAATAGTTAATTTTAGATTAAAATTAGATTATATTTAATATATTTATCTAAAATAGGATATTACCATCTAAATTTATTTAAATTTATTATATTTGATTATTTAATTAACCTAAAGGCTTTCTCTTCCCAGGGACTGGAAACTCTTTTCTAATTAAACCACATAAGTCATACTCTTAATGCACATGACACGGATATCCTGTTGCGTGATTCTTAAATTTCGGCCAAAGAATTTTATGTTTTTAGTACTATAAACTTCAAGCCGCTAGCAAGAGCGGATAGCCAAAAAAATTTGTACCCTTGTAAATTTACTCTAATTAGGGACAGTCTCAACGACAGGATAGAAACTTGACCTTATCCATTAAGATATAAGGTTTTATAAGATGACCAATCTCTATACTCCATCTTTATAATTATTGAAATAAATGATATAATAAAATTTTATTTATAGTTGAAAAGATTGTAGGAGCTGAGAATGACCTTCGTGACAACTCTTTCTGGTTTTATGGCTAGGAACAAGTTCCTTTCCTGTCGCTGAGAAAGTCCCTGGTCAGAGTCATTTTCTGAA
Source organism: Loxodes magnus (assembly GCA_946699065.1). NCBI lineage: Eukaryota > Ciliophora > Karyorelictea > Loxodida > Loxodidae > Loxodes > Loxodes magnus. Next base: position 184,973 of record CAMPDV010000134.1, on the reverse strand, counting down.
TGGAACACTGTCTTTGAGATTATCCGCTCTTGGTAGGGGCTTGAAGCCTGGCTGCTAATAGCGATGGAGCTCCCTAGCAGCTGTGCCTGGAGCACAACAGGATATCCCCATTATTCCATAAAAAGAGAGCGTCGGGTCGTGCAATCGGAAAGGAGTTTCTGGTCCAAAAACTTTTTTAGTTTAAATTAATTAATTAAATAAAATTTGATTTAACTATAAAAAATTATATAAGTAATATAAATAATGAAGGATAAAATTATCTTATTTCTTTATTTATAAAAAGGACATTTAAATTTTATAGTATTTATCCTTTTTAATTATATATAATTAAATATTTATATGCATAATCATAAATTAGCTATTTAATAAATAATATATATTCTTATAAAATTCTACATTTATATATAATAGGATAAATTAAGTTTAGAAATTTTCGAGGATTTTCACCTCTTCATGCTGGATACCCGATTGCTCCAGTGTTAAAAATAAAGTTTTAGATGTCTCTACTCCTCTCTCCTCCCATTACTCTTGTCATTTCCGGATCTAGCCTTATTTCTAATTAAATTTCCTCTTGTAAATGTATCCTTATTCATTTAAGTATTATCTTTCTCTTATTTGTCTCTACTACATTTTTTTTCTTCCTCTACTGTGCTTGTATGGTTCTTTATTTATTCCAGTACTATGTCTTGAAATTTTGGAATTCCTTGCAGCGTCTTCATAAGTGTTCTGTCGAATTGCATTAGTAACATTTCTTCACTACTTTTTGGAGTTTAACCTAAGTCTTCCTATTGGTCTCTTCAATCATCATTGGATCTCCCCTTTGCTCATCTAATTTCTTTTCTAGTATTCCAGTCTAATACTCATATCAGATTGTTTCTGAAGCTAATTTTAAGATTATCTACTCTGGTCTTAAGATATGTTTCAGAAAGCGCTTAGTTCTCTTTCTTAGGACATAAGTCTGGATTCTATTCCTTCCGTTAGGTTGAGTTTTTCCATCAGTTTCTCATTGTCCTTTCTCAGTTTCCTAACCTCTTCCTGGAGGTTTAGTACCACTTTGATGAGCTATTCCATGTTCATCTGGCCAGAAGGATTGAACTTTAAGACCTCCTGGTGCAGAGCAGACTTCATCTGCTTTCTGGGCTTCTCTTCTGAGCTTGTTTCTGTTCCTCTTCAGGTTGTTAGAATTAAGAAAAAGGTTAGGGTTAAGTGTAAGAAGACAATCCAAGATTGGATTCAGGTTTCCTCTCCAACTTTTTGGAGGTGGTGTAGAAACCTCTTTTGAATCCTTCCATTTTTTTAAATTCTACATTTATTAAATTAAAATTTTGCTTCAAAAAGACATAAATAAAGATTTCATAATATTAAGCAATATTTAAATAAAATATTAGCTTTGAAATAGTTTCTATATAATTTTTCTTTTTACTCTATTTATAAACAAAACTTTTTTAATTAGAAGAATGCTAATATATTTTATAACAGCATGGATATAAATAATTTTATAGAAAAGAGATTGGCATAAGATTGGAAACTATATAAATAACTTTAATTAATAAAGAATAAATTTAATTATATGTTTAATATACTTTTAGATTATTTTTCTATATCAAATATATTAAAATTAAAATTTAATAAAAGTAATTATATCAAAATTAACTCAAGAAATCTCTTTTTTTAAGAATTATATCATTAAATAAGCCTTCTTTTAAGTTATTCAAAACTTTTAAGCTTAATATATTTAATTTATTTTTATAAATAAAGCTATAAATTTACTTTTTACTAAGATTAGTTATATATTAAAGTCAAAGAATATTTGAAAGTCTACTGCTTTTCTTTTTCCATAATCATACTGCTCTTAGATAAGTTTGAATTAATTTTTTATACAAAAATAGAAATTACATTTTAATATATTTTCCTTAAAATTAATTTACTAAATATGATGTTTATTAATCTTATTCTAAGTTAAAACTTTGTTTATTATACTAAACTTATTAAGCATTTGCTATTAGTATCTAATTATTATTTAATTTATTGTAAAATGATTTAGTTCTTCTCATATTATCATTAAATAATAAGCATCATTTTTATGTATGTTAGATGAGATTACCATTATCTATAAAAAATTAATTTTTTCCCTTTTGGTTATTTACTCGAATTGCAAAATTTTCTTAATAAGACATCTATTTAGGAATTATTAATTTTGATGGTACTTAGCCTTAGATTAATGATATAACTTACTTAATAAGAAATGAATGACTAGATTTAAACATAAGAGATTGGTTGAAAATAAATGAATATGCCTATAATATTAAGGTTGAGAATATCTGGCTTATAAGGTTGTAATAATGATTTATATTTTGATAGTTTAAATAATTTGATAAGTGTAAATAGATTAGATGAGTCTTATGTAAAATTGAATTAATGAGGTATATATTTGAATATTTTGGTGTTTGAATATATTAGTTAAATTAAATTTAAAGAATTTGAATATAGAATAATTAGGATAATAGTTAGATTTAACTTATTATTTAACTTATAAATTAATTATTTACTATATAGGAAAATATTAATATTAGAGCTAACTATTTAACAGTTTATATTGTATTATAATAATAGCTTTAATTAGTACTCTTTTTTATAATATAAACTTAAGTTTATTTACATTTCCTTAAATATATTAAAAATATATTACACTAATATTCTCTTAAGACTGTATAAAAGGAAAATAGTTTAATTAAATCAACCATTTAATATCATTATTCATTAATATACACTAACAAACTAACTAAATATCATTAATCCATATTCATCTTATGCAAACTAGTTACATCTACTTTATTAAGAAAACCTTTTATAGAAGATCAAATCTCAAAATTATAGGGATAACATTTATTTAATCATATTCATTTAACCTGCCAAAATGCACAATAACAAACCATCAAAAAACTTTATAACAAACACTAGATAACTTAGACTACGAGATAAGCTAGACAACAATACAAAAACCAGAAATCACCGGAATCTTCCTAATGTTTCAAGGAAAACGAATATAAACCAATTGGAAAAGAACTTCACAGAAAAATGAATCTACATCTGAATAATACGAAAAATGAGGAAAACTTTCAGCAAGTAGGATGAAGTAATTACATTATTTCAGACAAAATAAGAGAATTGATGACTAATTCTGAATAATTGTACTTAGAAACAACTTACTTACGGAAATAAACAGATTCTTAAAATAAGAACAACTATGGTGTTAATCCTTAGACAATAAAAATTTAAGAAGTTCTAATGATCACTGAAGAAACTAAGACTGATATATTGTCTAATAAAATGAGAAATTAAATAGAAATTTAAAGAACTGAGATAGTCAGAAAAATGGAAAAACTTGATAGCTTAATTATTCGAAATAGAAAATAAATATAGGATAAAGAGATGTTGATATTACAATTTTTCATAATATCTAATAAAGTACTGCATTTATTACAAAGACTAAAGAGCAAGAAGATTAAAGTACCTGAAGAGATTTAACATTGATTTTTTATAAAATAGCAATGGAATTTACAAAAAAAAGATTAGATACAGAGTATACCTAAGCGAGATAGAGAGGGAGTGGTAACCATCTACATATAAATTTGTTGAGGATCTTAGCCTCGATAAAAAATGGATAGCTGGAGATGGTTTGAATTCCAGGAAAAACAAACATTTATTAAACTTTTAGTTGATAAAAAAAAGTTAAAAGTTAAAAAGCTTTGTTAAAGCCTTAATAATCAGCCATCTGACCTATTCTATCAGCTTGTCTCCATTAGTTTGTCTTGAATTTCTACTAGGCTTAGTTAGGCGGTGTACCACTTCATTAGCGCACCATCCTTTAATATTCTGAATAGTCTTCATCTTGCATGTAGCATTCCTAATTATTTCTCCAAGGATTAAGATTTGAATTAAAGAATTTTTTCTATAAATTTTTCCGCTTTATGTTGGATATATCCTAAATAGTTTTCTAAAAATATCTTATTTATTCTTTCTTTAAATTTCGCTTAGTTAGTAGCAGTATTTTCATTGGTGTTATCTATTGCACACGTAGCATTTTATTCTTCTTTTAAACTATTATTCTTGTAACAATTATTTAATTTAAATTTACTACTTATTTTAAATAAACGTTTACTGTTTATTTTAATTTGAGGCTTCATTTTCTATTTCCATAGGATCTGATTAATTCTGTTAAAACGAAAATGGCGTTACCTGAATTTATTATTAAATTTAAAGAAATCTTTGTTCCAGTTTGTTTTCTATTTCTTATGATTATTAATATTGTTTCTCAAGTAAAGACGTTATTAGTTTTTCTATTTTTCTACTTTATCAGTGAGGTATCTATTTTTAAACATAAACTCTTTTAATGACTTAGATAATATTTCTATTTGAATTTGTATCGGAAGTTTTTTTAGTTCTGGATTTCCAAGTGGTTAATGCTCGTCATATCAATCATATTTCTCACTTTCACTCATTGTAATTATTTCGTTTTTTATTTTTTAGAGAATTTTCCTGTTTAAATGTTTTGTTCAAAGTTCTGTTATTTCTTAGAAGCCATTTTATATATAATATAATATAATAATAATAAAAAATTAAGTATAAAAAAAGATAATTTTTCTCAGTAAGTAAAGCTAACAGAATATTCGTAAGAATCAATTTATAGTACAGAAATAGATTAAAAAACTATATCTAAAATGAAGATTGAAGAAAAAAAATATAGCAAGAAAGCGAATCTGATATACTGATGAAATGAAAAGAAATATTTTTAAATATTAAAATTCATCGAAAGAATTACTATTTTTTTGTTTCAAACTATCTTTAGGTCAAGAATGTTCTGGTAAGGGATAAAAAAATAAAAATAATTAGAAAGAATAATATCTAACTTATATTAGAATAATGGATAATATTAAAAACTTCGTCAATTTATTATGCATCCTACTAAATTCTGGACAGAAAACCATTAAAAAATTACTTGAAAGCAGGCTAGATATAAAAGAGGAGAGTCAATGGCTTTCAAATATTGCTTGACTTTAATATTTTATAACCTTATAAATTAAATTAAAATTAATTTTACAATTTTTATAATTTTTTAAAGGAAAATAAAATAAAATAATTTATTAAATTTAATATTAGTTCATTTTGTTTAAATTATAAATTATAAAACTTTAACAGTACGAATTAAATATAAAAAATAATTTATGCTTTATTTCAAAAATATAAATAAATAGCTTAATAAATTAAAATTAATTTTATTTAGTTAATAAAGCGATATTAAAATAATATATTCATTATAGTTTTAAAAAGTTAGATAAGTTATATGAGCAATATTCAAATTTACTAAGTTATTTATATTATATTAATAGTTAAAGAATTAAAGAATTAAACTAACAATTATTTTATGTATAAAAAAGTTTGGGTTAATAAATAATAATTTAGAAATTTGAATATTAATCCATTTGAAGTTATCCTAAGATTAGAAATAAGCTATTGTATATAATTTATAGATATATTTAAAAATATATTTATATAATTTTTAAGAGTCTTCTATTTTATTTTATTAATATTTTAAATAATTAAGTTTTTTTAAGTTTATATCTCACAGATGAGACTGGTCCTTATCTTGAATCTTTACTCTTTTTAAAAAGATTTTTTTGATTTAGTCTTTTTAACCCAAAATATTTTATTCATCTAAGGTTATTTCCAACGAAAAATTCTAAATTTGATTTTAGTTTTCATCAATATTTTTTATTCCTTTTTCTAATAAATCTTAACTATTTCAATTAACATTTTATGAAGCATTAGCTGTTTAATCTTGACCTTTCTACTTATAACTAATTTTTTTAGCTTTTTTTTCTATTTCTTCTGTTATTATACTTAGAGAGAATTAATTTGTCCTTTTTTATTTATTCTAGTATTAACTTTTCAAATAAGATTTACTTTTTTCTTGACTTGATGGTACATCTTGATACGGATTCAAATTCTAAATTTTTTCTTCCTCTTAATTTTCCTCAAGAATGTTATCTAATTCTTATTATTCTGAAAAGAACATATTAATCCTTTAATTTCAGTAGTTTTCTACAGTATTATTTTTATTCTTTACAACCTGCAAAAATAGTTAGGAAAAGTTATAATTAGGAATTAATTTTTTCTCTATAAAGCTCAAAAATTCTACTTCCTCATAATTATCAAATAGCTTATATAATTGTTTGCTCCTTTATTTTTTTCAGCCTTAGAATACTATCTAATTTTGTTATTCTTATAATAGTTATTATGCTCTTATTAGTTTAGCTTTGCTTTCCTTACTATTCTTTTGTTTCTTTTTTTCCTTTGCATTTTCTAGATTCTCCATTATGTAAAATATCTTAGTCTTGTTCTTAAAAAATCCAAGGAGAAAATATCATTTAAGTGATTTCCTAAGAATCTAGATGCTAAACTCAGCTAAAATGTAATAAATTAGATTAACTAGGAAGAAAAGATTAGCCAATACAAGCAGAATAAATACTGCCATATCTATAATAATATGACTTTCACCTGACTCAAAATAAATGCCTATATAAAGTAAAATAATAGAGATGAATAAGTAATATTTTTCCATCTAATTTAGTTCATATTTAACATAAGGCTGAAACTTTAGCTAAAGCATTATGAAGACAAATATGACAGAAGTAAGACATCAGAATTAGAATATTACATTAGTGTTTTGTAGAAAGATGAAAACTGATGAAATTATAAACTTCTAGTATATTTTTACGAATTCTCAGTAATAAAACTAGTCTTTGTATCCGATTGTTAGAAATCCAAATTAAGTCTTTATTTTATAAGTACGAACTAGTCTTCTATTCTTGTGTAAATAAAGGATAATTATGAGAGGAATAGCTACTATGTATAATATGAACGCTGGCAAAGCAATTGTTAAGATATATTAAAGATGATTTCTTTATCAGCATATAATTTCTGTATAAGCATTCAAAACAAACACATCATTATTAATATTGTAGCAACTAAAAGAACTTTGAATAGTCAGTATTAAACTTGAATAAATTTAAAAAAAGGAAACACTCATTACTGTTATTAAGATAGGCTTTTTGATAGGTTTTCTTGTTACTAGTGACTATATTCAAATAAACAGAAAAGTAATAATCAAGATTATAAAGGGAAGAGAGATGCTACCTGTTACTTTACTGTAATATTTCTACTCACCTTCTTATTAAAGACATTCAAAGTTTACAATATTAGATGTTGCTGATATATAACTCTAATTAAACGTAAACAAGTTATTAAAAATATCTGGCCAATTAAATTTAAAGTTCTGTATTAAAGCTGAAAATTACATATAGTTAGAAAGAATTTTGAAATACACTCCTAAGTGATTATCCTATTTCCTAGCTGACAATAAAGTAGATTTAACTAAATATAATATAAAGAATATAAATATCATTATGATACATATTCCATAAATTATATTACTTTTATCATTTTAACACTTTTAGCATTTGTTGAGTCCATTTTTAGATCACTCTTCCTCGCATAAATCACATAAAATTCCTTAATATCCTTCTGCACAATATCCTTAAATATTGGTATCATTTAGCATTTGTTATCTTGATATTTCATTTGTTTTACTTAGATAATCTATTATATATTAACTAGTTAAGGAAGTTCCTAAGCAAGATTCAGAATTAGGGCATTTATGTACTTTATCTGTAATAAAACTATATCTTCAATATCCTTCATTAGGAACAATTAAGTTACTTCCATAACATGTTGCACCTTCAAAACATCCTTTGCAATAAGTGTCACTTTAATTTAAAGAATATTATCCATAAAAGCAATTCTAGCACTGTTTACCATTAACTAATATTTAACCTACAAGACAATTAGAAAAATGAACTTTCATTTAAATTTTATTTTAAATTTATAGATTTTAAGGTTAATTTTTTAAGTCTATTGCATCAGTACTAAGCTACAAAATTGCCTCACTATCTGGCTTAGTATTTATAGCTAAATCTTTTATATAAAAAACACCCATCTCAGCTTATATTAATGTTTTGCCTACAAGCATAACTTAATTTTAATCTACTGATTCTATTTACAAATTAGAAGTATTATCAGTTTTTACTAGCTAGCCATAGACATCAGTAATGTATAGTTTTCTTTCTTCTATAGGAAATCCAGGCAACTAGTCTATTAACTATCTTTCAGACTTTTTCTTATAGCAATGAGCCAATACATCAGAGATATAGGTATTACTTAACTGGTATCCAAAGGCAGCTAAATGATTTCCATAATAAGCAGAATTATTGATAAATAGCGTGCATATGGAAGAGGTATTGAGATGGGGTATAAAAGTAGGAAGAGTAGCTTGAAAAGAAATAGCTCCTCCTTCCCCTACATTAGTAGTAACAGAATTATGGATAAAGGAATTATTTTGTAATGTATAGTTACAAATTTATTTCTTATCACATACTAATCTTAATGCTCCACCTTTAGAAGCAAATTACTTCTAACCATCTATTTTATTATTCTAAAATACATTTTACTTAAAAGTTATATTACCATTCAAGCAGTAACCAACTCCTCCATGTTCAGTTGCTATACAATCTTAAAAGATATTATTCTTAATTAAGTAATTATATTTCAGATCATCATTCACTATAGCAAAACAAGAACCTTATACTGATCTCTAATTTTAACAAATACAGTTACTCATATTCATCTAAGAATTCAATGCATAAATAGCAGACCCATAACTATTATTACTTACTCCTCTCTCAAACTTTACGTCACTTAAATTTAATTCACTTTCTTCTATAACTAAACCAGTATCTTAGAAGTCTTCAATTCTACTATCTTCAATTCATAATTTACTACTTTTTTATGCATAAACTACTGCTCCATAACTAGAAGTACTATTAACAAAATCTATTTTCTCCAGACTCATATTTGAATCAAACCCATAAATTACTCCTCCTTTACCTCCTCTCATATTCTCAAACCTAACCTAATTCATACTTAACTAACTTTATCTTACATAAATTGCTCCTCCTTCATATTCTCCTTCTCCATTTCTAAACCAACTATTATTTATTTCAATTTCAGAATAAAGGTCACTATAAATAAACGCTCCAGTGTATCCCTTTTGATCTTCAAAAGTAGATCCATTTATACTTATTTTCGAGTATTACCCTAAAATACCTGAAGTCTATTTAAGTCCTTTATTTTTACTTACTACTATCCTCTGTATTTTTAGCTAACTTTAATACACAAATACTATAGATGACTATCCATCGTTATCACTTATTCTCACTTATTTTAGGATACTTGGCTATTATTAGCTTGAAATTCATAAATTAATAATTCCCATAGAATAAGCTGTATTATTACTAACTTCTGAGTTTATTATTACGAATTGAGAATTCTATGCATATAAGAAAGCTCCATCTAAAGCTTTATTCTGAGTAACATTTGATTTTTCCATTCTAAATTGACTATCTTAAAACATGTAGCCAACTCCTCCTTTATCATTTGCTAAATTTTATTAACATATAACTTCTTTGTAAAATAAAGTAGATTATTATATGTAAAATACAGCTCCTTAGTTAGCTTAGTTGTTATTAAAGGTTGATTTAATAAACTGTATGTTTGATTAGTCTGCCTTAATAAATCCTCCAACTTCAGCTTTATTATAGCTTGCATTAATTTATTGTATAGTAGCTTATACTTAAGTAAATGATAAGACTGCTCCATTTTTAGCTTTATTTTCAATGAACTAGCATTTATTTATTTAGATAGTATCTAAGTTAGATTCTATTACTCCTCCTTGATTTTAAGCTTCATTATTTAAAAACAGACAATCTATTATATTTAAAGTTGAAAATTAGGATATAATTGAAGCTCCATTAGATGCAGTGTTTGCTTAAAATGTAGAGTTTTAAAGCAAAACTAAAGAGTTTTTAAGAGAGATTAAAGAACCTTTTTTAACTTAGTTTTAAATTAAAGTGCAACTAATTAACTAAAGAATCTAATTAGTAACTTCAATTAAAATTCCATCATCAACTTAATTTGCTATAAAGGAGCTTTCTTATATTTGTATTTGAGCATCTTTAGTTACTATAAGCAAGGTTCTTATTTAGTTATTCCTAAATTCTGTTTTGCTTATAATAATTAAATTAAGACTAGATTCTTTAATCAAAAAACTAACTTAGTTATTTCTAATAACACATTTGTTTAGTAATAAACTCTCACCTATCAAAATATCTACTAAGGTTCCTTAAGAAGCATTATTATCAGACATACCAACTGATGTTAGATTAAGATTGGAAGAACTTAAGTAAAAAATAGATTTCATAGCTTAGTTTTATATGACTTAAGTATCGAATAATTGCAAATATGATTGGAATAAATAGAATAGATTACCAACTTTAGCATAGTTAGCTTTTATCTTACTCTATTAGATACTTATATTAGATGAAGTTCCGAATATTATTACTCCATTATCGTATACTTCATTCGCTTCGAAATCACTTCATTTAATTTCTACTTAACTTCCAGCTGATAAATAAAAGCAAGAACAGTATTTAGCATAGCTTTCTTGTATTTTTAAATATGAAATTGATAGAATGCTAGCTTCTTAGTAAATTAAGCCTCCACTATCTTAAGCATAATTTTAACTACTTTAAATATTTTCTATATCAATTCTTGAATTTATAGCATAAATAAATGCTCCATTGACTGCTATATTATTGTGTACTTAAATTTCTAAAATAGTAACGTTGCTTTATTCTATAAGCAAGCTTCCATTTTCAGTTGCTTTGTTATATTAAATTTCTATTTTTTAAATATCTAAAGAGAATAATTTTAAATAGCCAACACTTCCTTGTTTAGCTCTATTATATTGGAATGAATTATTTACTAATTTTGTGAATTATTAATTCATTAAATTTTCAAAGTAGAAGACTCCTCCTTTCTATGCTTCATTCTTATTATAAATATTATTTTCCAATATCTAAATTTGTGAATCTTGCGAATATATAAATCCTCCTCTTCCAGAGCTTGCTTGATTACTCTAAGCACTTGTATTTACTATTCTGCTTACAGAAGAAGATTCTAAATAAATAGCTCCTCCTTTTTGTTATGCTGTATTATTATCAAATTAACAATTTTTTATTTCTTCAATAACAGCCTAATAACCTGAAAATAAAGCTCCTCCACTATCGTAAGCCTCATTTTAATCAAATTAACTGTTTTAAATTAGATTGATTGTTGAATCGTCAAGATAAAAGGAGCCTCCATTATTGGCTTAGTTTTTGATAAATTAGTTATTTTCTATTTTTTCTATTTTAGACTTCTCTATAAGATAAAATACTCCTCCTTTCTATTAAGCAACATTTTCAGAAAAAATGTTGCTTTCTATTAGCGTGATTTCTGAATTTGATAAGGCTAAGAATCCTCCTTTCTATTGGTAATCTATTGCTTAGTTTCTGGAAATAAAATTGTTAGAGATAATAATAATCTTAGACTTTTAAGATATAAAAATAGAGCCTCCCATTTATTATGCACTGTTATTAGTAAAAGAGCAGTTAAATATTAAATTAATAATTGTCTAATTTTAACTACAAATAGCACTTCCATTCTAGGCTTTATTTAGTTCGAACTTATTATTCTAAACTAAATTTATTTTAGAATATTCCAAATAAATGCAGCCTCCATTAAACTATTCAGCATTATTATTATAAAATAGGCATCTTTATATTGCTATACTTATATTACTTTAACTAAAAAATAAAACTCCTCCGTTTTATTCAGCTTTGTTATTAAAAAATTAACTATTATCAATATAATCAATTGAAGATTATTTCAAATACAAAAAACCTCCCTCTTAAGCTGAATTTCCCTTAGCTAATATATTTTAAATGTATTGAATGTTTGAATTTTCTAAATAAAAATCTCCAAGTTAGCTTTTATTCTCTTCAAACTAACTATCTTAAACTGAACTTATATTAGAAGAGCTACTATAAATAGATGCTCCATAGTTAGCGTAATTCTGCTTAAACTAAGTATTTATGATTAAGTTTATTCTCGCATTTTATAAATAAATTGCTCCGCCCCTCTCAAAATTCCTGTTTTTAATAAACTAGCTGTTTTCTATAATCTCACAAGTTGAATTCTCTAGGTAAATTGCACCTCCAAATATTGCTTAATTTCCAATAAATTAAGAATTTGAGACTATAATTCTAGTTTTTCTCACATAAAGAGCAGCACCTTTATTAAAGTTTTAATTGTTGAGGAATAAATTGTCAAGCATCATTAAATTAGAATATTCAGAATATAAAACTCCATAATCGCAATAGTTTAATGTAAATGAGGAGTTTTATATTATTAAAGATGTATTATAGTTGTAAAGCATGCTTTTAAATGACTTGCTATACTCAAATATAGAATTTCTTATTATCAGGTTACTTTAACCACTAAAAAGAGTATTTCCTTAAATACCTGAAAATTAGCTATTTATTATTGTTAAGTTTGAATTTATTGTTAAGAAAAGATATCTATTGTATTCTATTTAGATTTATAAATCTCTTTGTTCAACTATGAATGAGTCTCTCTCTAAATAATGAAAGTCTACTATGAAGTCTCTTAAAATAGTGTGATTAATGGTTAGACTGGATTAGTTTATCTATATGAAGTTATGATATGGATAAATATATCCATTATATCAAGAATCTGGATATAAAGATGGCATTTATTCTCCTGAAATAATGAGATTTTTCATTATGAATACATCTTACTAAAGATTTATTACTAGTCCAGGATATTAAACTAATATTACTGCTGTGCTATTCTTCTTGTAGCACATTGCTGATTCTTAATCATCTCCACACTCTTAATATGTCTATATTGCTATTTTTTTAGAGCCTAATCAACCAGATCCACCTCTAACAATCTCACAGGATTCTTTGTTATAAACTTAATTTAAGCAATCAAGTTTATGATTATGAGGGGATATAAACATTTATACTGATTAATTCTCCTTTGACTAGTAAATAGCAGCTGATAAATCAGTAAAAGGATATTCTTTAGTTCCAATTTATTCAGAAACATTTAACTCTTAGAATATTTCAGCTGTAGTTACATATACTTATTAAACTTGAGCTTTGGAACCAGGAAAGAAGGAAAAAATAGTGTAAATAAAGATAAAGGATTAAAGGGATATCTTCATTTAAACTATAAAGGTATAAAATAAAAAATAAATAGATTTAATTTATGAGAACCTATTAACTTTAAAACCTCCTAACCAGTATTAGTTAATTACCTATTAACAGATGCTTATAAACTATAAATATTAAATCCAAAATAACCAAACAGCTAAATATATTCAATCAACCTACCATTAAGGCAAAATTCCATAAGGTAAGTAGTAGATTTTTAAAAATTAATAGCAGTCTATGCTTTATTAATTTATGAACTGGATACTAAATTTTCATAGTTCATGGATTAAACCTTATAAAATAAGCAAGCAAAAGCATTATGAATTAAATTTAAAATAAGTATAATCATTTCTTTAATTATTCCTCAAACACACTATTAAGCTTTAAGAAAGGAAAGGCTAAAATAAAAAATGCTTTAATTTTAATTATTTAGAGATTTTTAAAGAAATTTAGTTTGCTCTTAATTCCTTTAATAAGCTATCTCTTACTATTTTTTCTCTTTAAGTAAAAGTATCTAAAAGCGTCTAAAGCTATGTTGTTATAAGTTTAAAGTTTGCAAATATACCATTATATACATTAAATCTATTTTACAGCTATAAATATAAGATTAATTTAAATTCCATTCTTAAGGTAAATTGATTACCTAACTTATTTTTTTTATTAATTAATTAAAAGCAGAACTAGCATTTGAACATGAAAATGGGATTTAAAATTATACGAAATTATTCTTAAAAGATATTAATGAAAGAAAGGAATTCTTTTGATTTATGATATTTGAAGAAAGCTTCTTTATCTAGTTAATAAAAGTTAATTTACTTTTTATTTTAATTTAAGACTTAAATTAATTAATTTATTTTAGTTATACTTATAGAAAGTTTAGATTCAGATGCTATAATTTTAATAATAGTTATTAAAATAAATCCTTTTTGATTGTTTTATCTCTGCAGGATTTTCTAAATAAATTACGAAGCTTTAATTCTATAGTGTTGGGAGTTATTCTTGCCTTAATGTAATAAGATGCTGTACAATCCATATTAACTTTAAGACAACATCACTTAATAGCGCTGTTAATAAGTCCTTGCTTTCTATTACAAAAATAAAGGTAGAAAGATAATAATAATTTGGTTTAATACTTTTAAATTTTTACATAACAGGAACTCTTCCTTAATGCATGATAATATTGTGTGTAATAAGCTCTTTCTATAAATTTAATTTTAGACATTATTTAGTTTGAATAACTTAATTATAAAGGAAACTTATTAACTAGCATACATTTATTAAATAGCCTTCATATTCAGACTAAATATTGATTTTCCTTAATAATTTTACTAACTTAAATAGCCTTTCTTTAATGATTATACATTGTAGTACTTAAACAAAAATATTTAGATATTTCATAGTATACTCTATTTTAAATTTAGGATACATTTTCTAATTAAATAACCTCTCAATCATTTATTAGAGACTAAAGCTAAAAAGTCAAATCTAGTAATTATAAATTGGTATATTGATAAATTTAACTTCTCTTATTATCTAAACTTTAAATTGTATTTTATCTTATTTAGGAAATCTAAGAACTAAAGTCTATTAATTTAGAATATTAAAATGGTTAAGAATTAAGATAAATACTATGATAGGATTAATTATAGCATTTCATAAATATTTTTATCTCTATAACTCTTATGATTAAATTCCTAAGATTCTATATCTAAAAATAATAATTAGTGTATTCTAAAATTAGGTTACAATAAGCATGACTAATATAATACAATATAAGCATACCAATTAATAATTTATTACATATTAATTAAAAAATAACTAAATAAACCAACTTAGAATGCTAATTTTACTATAGCTTCAACTTTTTATTATTTAAAATTTTACTTCAAATAAGACTAAATTCTCTTGGTTTATTTCAGTTACTTAATAAAATGGCAATTAGCTCTGGTATGGAAGTAAATTTTAATTTGGTTTAGTTTTTTTAAGAAGTATAGAAATAGGATATTAGAGTAGATTTTAAAAATGTAAAGAATATAATATGTTTGCTTAATAATGAATATATCTTTTAAGGGTATGTAAAGATAAAGCTTTTTAATTGTATATTAGGTTATTTTATTTTTCTATCTTTATTTTATATAAAGAAAGCTAAATGCTTTGAAATTATATCAATAGCATCTATAAGTTTAACCGTTTTAAATTTTATGCTAAATCATTCATATTGTGATGATGTATATAAATCAGCAGAAATACAATTTCATATGATTAGAGTTTCATTAAGAAATATATAAGAATACGTTATAATGACTCCTTCAAAATCATAATATACCCTATCTTTTAAAATAATTTAGAATTTATTTATTTAAAAACTCATTTAAATTGCAAGTTTTCTAATTAAAATGCTAGCTAAGATTCATATTAATGAGACTTGCTTACGTTTTCTTTCTTTTTATACTTTAGTTAAAATTTAATTATAAAAGCTTTAACCTTAAAGGAATATTCGCTTATACTAAATGTTTTATAAAGAAACCCTAAAAATAGAATTTAATCTTTAAATATCTTAAAGAGTAATTGTGAATATAACTCGTTATCGGTGTAATTAAAGTAAGCTACTTTTTAGTTTAAACTAGAAAATAGTTAATAATCTTAGCTATTTTATAAGGAATATTGCATTAGTCATTTTAGTAAGGCAATCAAATTACTTCTTGCTAGTTAGATATATAAATAAACAAAATTATGCTTTATAGCTTTAAAATAGGAAAATAAATAAATTATACATTTTACTAAATAGCTAATAAAATTATTATTCTATGCTACCACCAAACCTATAAAATATTTATTAGCATCATTATTAGTCTCTTTATTATATAAGTTTATATCTTATAATAATTTAAGAGAGCTATAAATTAAATATATCAAGTATACGTATTCTAATAACTAAACAATTAATTATTAATCTTATACTTTTTCAAGCTGAATGTTTAACTTTAAATTAGTAACTTATTGTTTAACTTTTATTAAATAGCTTTAGCTTATTATATTTTATATATTTCAGAACCTTCTTATTTATCTTCTTTCCTTAGAACATTTTCGCTTTATTCTTATTCTTTTTCTTTAATTTTAAACTCTTACTATACTTTAGAATAGCATACATACATTACTGTTACTATATGACTATTTTCATTATAGTTAAATAATAAACTAAAATGAAGAATAGTAAACTATTTCAATCATATGAAATAAATTATAAACTTTATTAAAAATAAAGGAAAATACTTAGCTAAAAGATATTCAAATTAAGAAATGTTCAAATGTATTTTTATTAAATTTAATTATTTAATTAAGATATTTTTGCTCTTTATCTTTAAAACTCTAAGATATGGCTCTTTTTTAAAACTCTTTTTCTTCTTTTATCTTTAAATAAATAACTTGTAGCTGAAATGTCTAAGATTTTTAAGGAGAATAATTTTAAGTTATTAGGAATTTAAATTAATGTAGTAAGCTTTACTTTTACTCTATGCATTTTATATTTAATCATCTACTTCTCATGCAGGTATTCTTCTTATTAAAGCTGCTGTTACTGCTAAATAAATACCATGTCTCGGATCAGTCTCACACATCATATTTATAGTGTAAAGCATTAATTAAATTTTTTGAATCTGCTAGATTATTTTAGGAGTGTCAAATACTACCAGCTTGGTTAATAATAGAAATAATATCTAAAAGGAATTATGTATCTGCTTAATAAAAATTAATTATCTTACTTAAAAATTGTCCAAAAGGCCTATCCTAGCAGAATCCAATATATCAGACTCTAAATCTATAAGAATAGGCCTAGGAATGAATTTAAATGCTTAATTTAGATAAAATAAGTAATTTTTCTTTATAATTATAAATCCAATCAATCAATTCCTTGATAATTCAAAATATATTCCCAAAACTTAGGGCCTATTTAATTTAAGCACTAGAGATTTAAATAGAGGAATAAGCTAAAGTGATTTTATAATTTTTAAAGTAGTTTACTTTTTAATCAGTATTTATTATACTTTATTTAAAAGAAAGAATAAACATTAGTTCTTCAAGCATGAGATAGATAGTACACATTTAAGTTGGCTAGTGTGGAAACTAAATTGGAACTGATCTTTGGAAACTTATTTCAGAAGAACATGAAATCGATTACTTTGGTAATTTTAATGGAGATTTAGAGTTATTATTTGAAAGAATAAATACCTTTTTCAATGAAACATCAGAAAATAGGTATTTACCTAGAACCATTCTTACTGATTTATAGCCAGGTACTTTGGATTCTATTAGACCTAGTTCATTTGGATAGTTATTTAAGCCTGATAATTTAATTGCTGGATTAACAGGTGGTTTTAATAATTGAGCTAGAGGTTTTTATACTGAAGGTGCTGATTTGATAAATTATGTTTTAGATGTTGTAAGGAAAGAAACGGAATTCTGGGACTCTCTATAAGGATTTGAAATAGTTCATTCTCTGGGAGATGGAACAGGTTCAGGTATGGGAAGTTTTTTAATTCTAAACTGAAAGAAGAATTTCCAGATAAAATAATAGAGACTACTTCAGTTTTCCTTCTTCTAAAGTATCAGATAAAGTAGTAGATACTTATAATGCAATTTTAAATATTGATTAGTTAATATAGAACTCAAGTGTAGTTATAGCAATAGATAATGAAGCTTTATTTAATATATGCTAACGGCCTTTAAAACTACTAACTCCTACATTTGAAGATTTGGATTGATTAGTAGCTAATGCAATGAGTGGATTTACTGCTAGTTTGAGATTTCCAGGTTGACTAAATAGTGATTTGAGAAAGCTTGCTTACAATTTAGTTCCTTTTCAAGAAATTACATTTTTTAACCATAAGTTAATCTCCTTTAAAAGCTCGTCAAAGTTCAGCATATAGAAACCTAACAGTTCCAGAGTTGACTTAATAAATTTTGGATGCTAAAAATGTTTTATGCGCTTCAGATCCAAGAAAGGGTTTTTATTTATCAGCAACAGCGATTCTTAGAAAAAAAGATTGAGGAAAGGAAGTAGAAGATTAGATACTTAATATAAGGAATAAAAGTACTTCTTATTTCGTAGAATGAATCCCTAATAACTTAAAAGCATCTGCTTGCGATATTTCACTTAAATGAGTAAAAGCATCAGCTACTTTACTAGGAAATAATACCAACATTTAAGAGATATTTAAGCGTATAGGTACTGACTTTTCAACTATTTTTAATAGAAAAGTCTTTTTACATTAGTATATAGGAGAAGGAATGTGTGAAATGGAATTTACAGAGGCAGAATTTAGTATGGTAGATTTAATTTCTGAATATTAATAATATCAAGATGCATTTTTAGAAGAAGAGTCAGAAGAAAGTGAAGATGAAGAAATTGAAGATGAAGAATTGTTGTGAATAAAGAACAAAACTTAATTTATTTATTGCTTACAAGTAAAGGAATTATTGAAATAAAGAAGCTAAAAGATAATAAATTTACAAAATTTAAGCTAATATTTAAATTTTTTCATAAAGACTAGATATTTATAAAAAAGAACTTTTAATTGTTCTAACTATAAAAGTAAATTATTCGAAAAAAGAACTCAAATACACCAAAAAGCCTAATTAAAAGGCAAAGTTTTACAAGAATATAGTATGCAAATGTATTTAGAAAATTTGAATAAATAAACTATTAAACTTTAAGCAAATGGTTGAAGTAGTTAAGATAAATTTAATAGTTTAAAGTCAAAGGTAAAATTCAACAAAAACCAAAATAGTAAATTAATTTTACACTTTAAAACTTTAATTTAGTTTATATATGAATGATGCTTAAAAAATATGAAAATTGAGATAATAAAGGAATAAGAATATGTTTATCAACTATCATGTTTTTATTAATAAAGTATCAAATATGTTAAAGTTATCAAATAAAATCCTATTCTATAAGTAAATGCATGATAATCATTCAGTTTTTCAATAAGATATAATCGCCGTTATTATGCTCATTTCATAAAAATTTCTGGTTACTTTGAGAGTAAAAATGTAAACTAATAATAATTTTTTAGATTAAATGATTTGCTCTAGACAAATATAGAAAAAATTTGTTCTTAAGTCTGATATTTTATATAAAAACTCAATAATTATAAAGAGAATCATTTTAAAATCTAAAATACTTAATCTTGCTATTTTAACTCAATAACGTGGGGAATAAATAAAAGATATCTAAATATGAAGATTATACTTAAAGGAGAATTAATAGCTTCATTCAGAAAAAGGTTTTAAAGATTTCGTTATCTCTTTTAAAATTATTTTTATTTAAATAACTGCGAGGAAATAGAGTTGATGTCTAATAGTAATAATAAAGCAACTTTTAAATAAAATGAGAATTTGAAATTTATAAGGAAAGACGCAAATTATTAGAGAAATAATAGATATCTTATTCTCTAATTTTAATTTTAATTTTAAACTAAAAGAGTTTTTGGACTGCAACTTCTTGCAGTTTAACGACCCCAACACTCCCTTCATGGGATAACGGGGATATCCTGTTGCTTTCGAAAAGCAGCTGCCAGGGAGCTCCATCGCTATGGGCAGCCAGGCTTCAAGCCCCTACCAGGAGTGGATAATCAAGAGGAAGGCGTTCCCTTGCAAAGGTTGACTTTGACCAGGGACTTTCTCAGCGACAGGAAAGGAACTTGTTCCTAGCCATAAAACCAGAAAGTATGATTCAGAAGGTCAATCTCAGCTCCCACCATCTTTTTAATTATATCTTATTCTCTAATTGTTTGGTATTATTTATTAAAATAATACCAAAATTTAAAAATTTATTATATTTCTATAATTTTCCTTTTATTTTTTTCTAGTTACTACTTTTTAGGATTTCTCTAATATAATCATCAAGGACTTAAAAAATGTTTTGTTTACTTCTATAAAAATCTTTTATTAGATTAAATAAATATGATTCTAGGTATTTTAACATACTAACATGATTCTTAAATTAACGCAATTTATTTTTATATATAAATTTACTATTTTAAGCTAAAGTTATAAATCAACTTAAAATATCTATAACTATTTTAAAAATATATTACTCAATGGGCAAATTGTATTGAAAGATTACAAGATTTTAAACATTAGCCTTTAAATTTTTAAGATAAGAGAACTTTTAAGAATTTATCAAATTAGTATCTTATTTAAAGCATTTCTTATTTCCAAACTCTTAGTTTTATATTCCAATTAATGCTGTTTTTCTTTTCTATCATTTTTAATATTTTGCTTAGTAATTTCAACAGTATAGCATGATTGCCATTTCCTCCAAGACTCCTACCTCATAACAACTGAGCTTCTTACAAAGTCTTTTCAAAAATTTAATTTAGACTTAGTTCAAAAGCCTATTCAAAGTACTTTTTTTCTCTTTATATCTTATTTCGATATTTTTCCGAGTAAGCACTTTGTACTTAAATATCTTCTGATATCTTGAGTTTTTAACCCATCAAAAAAGGTTCTAAAACTTAGATCAAAATCTAATATCTTTTATAGTAAAAACTAGCTAACTAAATTAAGATTAAGAAAGTGATGATAAACTATAGTACTTGAATCTAAGCTACATACTCATAGTGGTAAGATATACAGCTAATTAGATTTGGGGGAATTGGATAGCTAATTAAGTCGAACTTAGTTAATAGGAATTAAGTGACTAGCATATATAAGATACTCAAAGAAGGATAGAAAGTAAAGTAGATAAGTATTTTAAGGCTTAGAATGTGTTAGATCATATAGATTCACCCTCTACGTTTTATTACAAGTATTAGAAAGAAACTAAATTTGCTCTAAATTAGTCATAGAAGCTGAAAATATTAAACTAGAAGGACTAGAAAGTGCTTTTATCTTGGTAATATCTTAGCATTTTTAACATTTTTAGATTTTATCCCTTTAAATTTTATTATATGAGAGCTCATGAAAACTATAGACCTTGATAGAAGTGAGGAATTTTAGGAATATTTATGATGCATAGTGTTCTGCCTAGTATCTTAGGTAGAAGGAAATTAAAGGTTTATATTATATACTTTATTTATAGCTTTAAGCTTATAACTTAATATATCTATCATTTCAAGCCCTTTCATTCCTTCAATGAAGACTAATATGTTTACTAAATTTTCTTCTCCCTTATTAATTTTTTACCGACCCTCAATTAAATCTACATTATTAAGAACATTTATTATGTATATTGACTTTGATGCAGGGTAGCTAACTAGCTAGAAAAAGCAAAAGAAACCTCACTTATATATCAAGCGAATTATCATCATTAGCATGAAGTTATTTCATTTGACATATTTATGACAAAAACTGACTAATTACCTCTATCTATCTCTGACTCTCCTATCTCTTGATACATTCCAAACATATATACAACTTTAAGCTAGTATCTTTCATATTCCACTAGGTTAAGCAATTTACCTTTCAAAGTGGTCTAATCAACTTCAAGTCTTATTTATTTCAACTAGATAAGCTTCATTTATCCCTTTTTCCTTCAGCCTTTTTATATAACACGACTATAGCAAAACATGATGACTAGTATTAATGAATAGCAAGATGTAAATACAAGAACTAATAAAATGACAAGATATTTTACCATATGATCATCATATTTAGACATTAACTACAAGGTAGAAAGAAGTAAAAGCAAGCAATGATCAAAGATATATGAGTATGGTGGCCAATTCTAAAGTAGGCTATTTTGTATTTATAAGTAAGTATGTATCAGAAAGTGTGAGGTGTAACCAAAAAGTCTTAGTGGTGCATGTGTCATCTTTATACTTATATTATTATTTATTCATCTCCCTATTTATAGTCCAAAATGGAATATGGCTGACTTTAAACGCCCGTTTAAGGATTTAATCTGGGTTTTAAAGTGAAAATCCTAGTTTAAAAAGATGCTTTTGATGTATATATATGTATATATGAAAGCCTCTAGTTTAAATGCCTTAGAACTTTTTTTAAAGGTTACATTAATAAATAAATCAAACTAAAGACTGTTCTTCTTAGGTCTCTTTCTATTGGAAATCCTTTATACACTTCTCGATAAAATCGTTTTCCACCAACCATTCGTTGACAGCTTTCTATTTTGTTGTGTAAGCTTCAGATTTTAAAAGTCGAACTCTTAATTAGCCTAAAGATAAAATTCCCTACCTCTTTGACTTTTATAATCTCTTTCTTTTAGTATTTGGAGGGCTACTTCTACCTCTCTTTTAAATCATCATAGTACTTTTTGATCTTCTTCTCATGCTACTATAAATACTTACTTTTTCAAGTGAATCAAAGTCATTCCAATTAATGTTATCCAGTTTTCCTTTTCAAATAGCTTATCATATCTTTTTAGTCTTTAAATTACTAACCTAAGTGCTCTCCATCTCATCTCTTATATAATTAGCAGTTATCTCTTGGTTTAGACATTTCATTTTAATCTCTTTCAACTCACTTGAACTTAATGAACTGAATACCGTGTTCTTGCTTATTTGCAGTATTGTACAGTCTGTCAAGCAATAGATCTGCTTTCTTCTTGGAATGTCATAACAGATTTCAAAGATCCCAAACATAGCCTTACGCTCTAAGATCTTGATGGTATAATGATAAAGCTTGGAGATAGTTCGAACTTCTCAAGTATTATGAGATTTAGGTTTAGTTTGATCTGTTGAGACTAGCACATTTTTTCTGAGAGCTACTGTTCCATCCCACAGTATATAGAAAAATGTGGGTGGATTACCCTCATTAAAAATATTTTAGGCCTTTCTATATCTAATAGCTGATACTTGTGTTGATAGCAATTTTTTCTTGAAGTCTGATAGACATGACAATTCTTCTATCTACGTCAAAAAGTTATAAACTTGGTTTTTCTCCTCTTTCTTTGCTATGTGGTAGATCTCTAAGTAATGCTCCCTATCATAAACCAAAGTGCCCACGAATGTATACGCTATGCAAGATGCCGTTCTTTTGCTGTTCTGTTTAAGTGAAGCTTCTCCTAGTACTTCTTACCTCCCTAGTTCAACAAGCAGCTCATTATTACTCTAAGAATGCTTGTATATTCTAACTTTCCCCTTGGTAATATACATCTCATCACCATAAGTATTTTCCTATATGATGATATCAACCTAGTTAAACTCCTTTTTCTTGAAGTGGCTACAAGCATATGTACATTGATTCTTCGATAAGTAGTTAAAAGGGTAAATCTCCTAAACAAACTCCAGCATCGCCTTCTGATCTAGTTGATTTCAGTTCTAATACTATTTCTTAACTATCGAAGCACGATTTTCCTTCAATTTACTACAAAAATCTTTTGATTTCTTGATAATCTTGAAGCCGAAAATGTGATTATCATCAGACTTCTTTCTATTTCTTGCTTAAGGAGTTTGCGATCTATGCAACTGATAGAATTAGTTTTTATTATTCTATGGACTTTTGGATTTATTAAAAATACTCTCTAGTTTTTTGTTCTTTTTATTGCTATTTTCCTATTGCTTCTCAAACTCTTTCTTCATGCCTTCATTATCACCATGATTAGATTCTTTTTGAATTCACTTTTTATGGAGATATTTTGAGCTTGTAATATCCCTAGTTTTACGCCTGAAATCTATTTTAATTGACTATCTAGAATTCATAGGAGTTGGTTCCTAGGTAGACATTCCACTGAAATAATTAGACTGTAAATCAGTCTAATCCTAATTTTTCTTCCACTATCTGCTTTCAATATCCTGAAGGAAACTCTAATTAATAGACGTTGGATTACTTTTAAAAGACCTACTTTAGCCTACTCTCTCACCCTAGCAGCTTTCTCTTCATCTCTTATACACTTAGCCTATTTTATTCGTACTATCCATGTCCACCTCATTCTTATCAAGTATCTCTTTGAAGTTTATCTAACTAAGCTTGAACTTTTTCTTCTTCTTGGTAGCTGAAGCAGGCTTCGAGCAAAAGGCTTTATAGTTAGTTAATTTCTTAGCCAGAGGTGTTTTGTTCTTCTACATCTGCTGACTGAATGTTAGTTTCTATAAAGAATCGTCTCCAAATTTATAACTGATAGATCTTTACACTTATTAATCTAATTTCTTTATAAATGCCTAACTAAATTTATAATGTTAGTTTATTGATAGCAGGATGGTATAAATTATTCATCTCATTCTTAATCTTGCTTCTTCCAAAAACAAATCTCTTATAACTTATAAAATTAATAGAGATTGTATTATTTCCTAGCTTAATTTGGTTAAAATAATAAGAAAATCAGTTAATCTAACTAAGAACTATAAATAATCTCAAATATGTATAAGTTACTAGTAAACTAGAAAGGAAAGATGATAATAAAGTTCTTTATGCGCTTAGAATTGCTTTAGAATAGTAGATTTAAATAGCTTCTAAATTTATTAATGCTAATATTGGGAATCTTAAGAAATTATTAAGATACAACAACTTTAGAAGTAGAAGTAAATTATATTATGCCTCTAAAGGACTAATATTGAAACATTAAGCATTTAATTTCAAATCTCAGTTAGAATGAAAGTTCAAAGATAACGGGATTAAAAATTTTAAGATACTGTTTTTCAAAAGTAGAGACCAAAAGATTTGAATTAAATAAAAATAAGTTATCTTTGAACAAAATGAAATAAAATTTAAGTTAAGCTAAGCTAAGAAAATTATTAGGTTAATATAATTTTCTAAATAGGATTAATGAATTAAGTGTTTGTAGAAGTTAGAAAATGTTTCTAATCCACGTTCACAAAAATAAAATAAGCAATCTTATACAGAAGAAAATAATACATCTGATGAGGGAAAATTAGCAACACAAAGTTTATTGATAATTAAGCCTTATAGAGATATTAATAGTAATGAAAAAATAATAAAAGTTTATGTGAATAATAATTATTTACTAAGAAAATTAGGTGAATATGTTGATTATTAATCCTCCAAAACTTTTAAATATTTTTTTAATTTTTATCTAATTTATTTTTCCTTTTTTCAACTAAGTTTTCTATAAAATAAAAATGTTCAAGTTACATAATATCTTCTTGAGCTTTATTCATTATTCCATCATGATAATTTAAAGTTTTTTATGTTGGCTAGTTAAATTTATTTACTTTAATTTTATTATAATTGTATTAAATATTTAAAGCTTTGCTTCATAATTATGCTTTAATGTTTATATTTTAAATAGGGAGAACCAATCCTCCAACTGAGACTAACTTAAACTCGAAGTACTTCAGGAGCGACGAACTGAGCAAAAATCTTGGCAGGAGCAAAGCAGGAAAGAACTGGAGGCATTGGTTTACGGTTGTTGAAAGATGCCAGAAAATTAGATCTCTTAGGTCATCACTCCGACAATTCTCTATTAGAAGATAGAATTTCTGAGGAAGTGAAGCACTAGAGGAAATTTCCAATAATAAATTTTTATTAATAATAAATAAAATTAATTTAAAGAGCTGCTCATTATCGAAAGTGCTGCACGCTCTATAATCAAATTTATTTATTTATTTATTATAATTTAATTTAAATAGAGTGGAAAGCCCTCTCCTTCGGATGCTGCTTGGAGGCCCAGCAGGGAAACTAAAAAATGAGCGCGGACGGAGGATAAATCGACAGAAGAGAAACCAATAACAAGAGAAGGAAGATGCGACAAGCTGGATTACTCTGAATGCCAGGAGGAAACTTTCTTCATCATAGGTAGGAGAAATATACCAGTAATTGCATCCTATGCTTTGGAAGGAAAAATTACAGGGACGTACCGCAGGAAGAGAAAACAAGATAGAGAGACCAATAAAATTTTATTTTTGGACATTAAATAAAATTAATTTAAAGAGCTGCGCACCAACGAGAGTGCTACGCGCTCTATAATAGAATTTATTTATTTATTATATAATTTTCTTTCTTTATTATATTTTCCTTTATTGTTTTAGTTTCTTAATAATTATCTCAATCAATTTTATTTTAATTTTTATATAGTTTAAATCCTAAAATCTTAATTATGGAAAGTAATAATATTTACTACGAAGAAATTAAAGAATCGAGCTAAGATTAACTTAAAAGAAATCTCTAAATCTAAAAATTCGTACAAAGAAATCATTTTTCAGTTTATATTGTATAGTAAAGTCTTAATTTTCTAGTAGCCCTTATAGTTTGAAGTTTAAATGAAGCTACTAAGAGATTTTAGCTTATAAAAGTAATAAAAAACTTAAAAAAATAAATTTACAACATAAAATAAATTCTAAGAACTTAATTATTTAGGTTGAAATATAAAATATAATGATTTTAAATTGATAATTAGGAGAGATTACTTAAATAGTTATGGAAAATAATAATATTATAAATCAATTAAGTCAAATGCTTTTAAACTTTATAAATAATAAGCTAATATTTAATTAATAAAAACTATTAATCATTAAAAAAATAATAAAGTTTAGAAAATATCAATAAAAAGTTAAATATTCTAGTATAAATATAAAATAAAATAAAAAATATTTCTATTAAGGTAGAATAACATCATATATACATTGTAGGAATCTCTAAAACTAAATATCTTATTAAAAGGAACTAAATAAACACTAAGAATTTTAAAGCTAATGTTTACAGAGATGCAAATATGAGGTTCTATATAAATTTGCAAATTGAGTTTTGTAAGTAAATCTATATCTCCTTGATAATTCCCATTATCATCAATTCCATGTTCATTTGAAATTTATTCCCAGAACTTATTTCCAATTTAATTTCCACGTTAACCTACTTAAATTTCCACTATTTCCTTCATTTTTTAGTAATTTAATTTAATTTTTTTGTAAATAGTTATAATAAATTCTGTTTAAAAACAATATAAAAGTTGTATTTAACTTATAAGTTTATTAATATAATATGCTCTTAATCTTTTTAATTATAAACTAGAAAAATATTAGCAATTAAGAATTATTTATACTTAAATGCTACTTAATATAAATAATATTAGTATCAATCCTTAAATTATTTGCTATAGTCAGATAAATTTTATAAAACAAAAATTTACAAAAATTTATATCATTTAGAAGAGGTTTTTAGATACTTTCCATCATTTAATTTTATAAAAATAAAAGGGAAATTTATTCTCCAATTTGTTTATTACATTTCTAAAATATTTCTTATTTTTAATTTAAGTCAAATAAAAAAAGATAGGAGTTTATAAAGAGTAGAATAAAACAATAATAGAATGAGAATAATAATTAAAAAGATGGTGGGAGCTGAGATTGACCTTCTGAGTCATACTTTCTGGTTTTAAGGCTAGGAACAAGTTCCTTTCCTGTCGCTGAGAAAGTCCCTGGTCAAAGTCAACCTTAGCAAGGGAACACCTTCCTCTTGATTATCCACTCCTGGTAGGGGCTTGAAGCCTGGCTGCCCATAGCGATGGAGCTCCCTGGCAGCTGCTTTTCGAAAGCAACAGGATATCCCCGTTATCCCATGAAGGGAGTGCTGGGGTCGTTAAACTGCAAGAAGTTGCAGTCCAAAAACTCTTTTAGTTTAAAATTAATTAAAAAAAATAGAATAAGAATAATTATAAATATATTTATAAAAGCTTTATATTGTATATTTATAGTTTCTATTATGACTTATTTAAATAAATAAAAATATTAAAAATAAAACTAAATATCAAATTATTTTTTTAATTTAGCAGTCATTTAATTATATTTTCTATATTTATACATATTAATTAAAAGTAAATATTTAGTTCTTTTTACTTTGATAAAGAGATAGTAAATAATGAAAATACCAATTTCATCAAAAGAAATAAACATAATTTCCAGCCCACAAAATAAGTTTATTTCTTTAAGTTTTAATACTTAATAATTTAAAAAAATGGTTATGCATAATTTAGCTTTTATCTTTTTAATTTTAATATTTGCAGCTTTATAAACTTTAAGCATTAAAATAAATTAAAATAGTTATTTGATAAGTAATCTATTATCTTATAAATACAAATATTATCTTTTAAATTGAAAATGCATAAATTTTATTTATTTTATTTTCTCAATTAACTAAAAATGATTAAGCAATTTTTAGAATATTTTTTTTATCATTAGGTTTTAATTAATTTATGCACATTTAAAATTATATTCATTTTATAATATATTTAACTATTCTTTCATCTTTTTGAAAAATTATTTATTTTAATAGTTTTTTAACTATAATCATTTGATAGAATAAATTGAAAAATAATATGAACATTAGGTTTTAGATTATATTTTAAAATAGAGATTATAGTGCTAGCAACTAATTAGAAATTTGAGAATTAAATTTATTTTCTAAATTGTTGCTTCCATCAGATTTAAATGTTTGGTAAAACATCTAGATAATATACCATAAACTGATTCTCTTATATAAATTAAGGTTAACTAATATAACTCTATAATATCTGTATTACTAACTTTTTGGTTTTTTTCTATCTTGTTGACTAAAATAAATAACTTATATAAATTGCTTTGCATTATTACAAATTTATATTAAGGCTTATTATCTTTATTTATTTAAGTCTTTTCTAAACATTCCTAGACTTGAGAATCATATTTAATAATAAAATACCATAAATTTAAATTTAATTTAGATTTATTTAATCTATTAGTAAGGAATTTGTTCTTTCTATAAGTATACTAGAACCTAAAGCTTAAGAATGATTCAACAAATAGTTTTTTATTTTTTCACTTAAGCAAAATAATATTAATAAAAATCTTAGAAATATATTAACCTTCAAGTAGAATCTACCTTTCTAGATTATATTTAAGAAAAAGAAATAGAATAAAGTTATTTAATAATTATGATTCATTTACATTAAGAAATAAGTTTAAAACATATAAAAAGTATAAAACAATGGGATTAATCTTAAATAAGTCAAAACTATATTTTCTTAATTAGCTTAGAAAGATTATTTATTTAAAATTACTAAAATTAGATATAGAGAAAAATATTTCTTTAATGAAAAGTCTAAAAATATATATTTTATAATAATAGCTTTTTATAGAAAAAGTGAGTATAAAAAGAATAATAAAAACTAATTTTTAAATAAATTAATTAATAAATTAATTAAATTAGTGTGGTACCACCATTGTTTGGTTCACCACGAAAAATTGAAGAAGCCAAATTTAATTATTAAAAATAGACAAGAAATGTTTCTAGCTTAATCTAGTCTCTTTGATTCTTAACTTCTTCTCTCCGTTTTTATAATCAAAGATGATTGCCTTCATTCTTCAAATTCTTGTAATTCTTCCATAAACTGGAGTTAGAAAGAGTTAGAGAACATTCCACTATTTGTGTCAAATGACCAATTATTTGTTAAATTTTTCTAAATAATAGTTATTTGACTTCTTTTATTAATTGTGATGAACTTAATAAAAATGAATCCAAATTAATTGATTTGTTTATATCAAATTTTTATAAATTGGAAAATATATAAAATTTAAATTATTTTTATTGGTTTATAATAATCTTATATATAAAAAAAACTCAGTTCAAAAAATTTACTATTGTATAAAACTCTGAGCGTAAAGTTGTTTTCTGAAATTTAAATGAATTCTAAAAACTTAAAATTTTTCATATATATAAAAAATTTTAAGTTTATAGGTCCTTCCAAAAAAACCTCATGTAGTATAAACGCTAAGCAAAAAGCATTTTAAAAATTTTCATGCTTTAAATAAAACACTGTTTTTCCTCTCTAATATCTCTTAGCTCTTTACTTTTAAATATTTCTTACTTCTTCTCTTTTTACCTTTATACATTATTTTCTTCTTAATATTTTAAGACTCTTTAAGCTCAACTAAAATCTTTTCTTAATATTTAATTCTTTGAAATTTACGTTTCATTTTTCTTTTTTTATTTTTTTGCTTTTTATCCTTCTTTGCTCTCTCCTACCTGAAATTCTTTTTTACTCCTCCTATTATCGTCAATAATTAATTCTCTTATCTTACTTCTTTCTTCTTATCTCTTTATCTTCTCTTTATTATTTTTAATCTTTGCATTATCTCTACCTCCAATCCTTTTTTTACTTAAATTATTACTTTATAAATTTGTCTTCATCTCCTCTCCTAACATACTCTTTAAAATCTTCAACTCAAGCCGAATTAGCATCCATTTTTATAATTTTTTTCTTATATATTATCTATTTCAACTTATTTTCATTAGTAAAATCAAATTGTTTAGTATTCATATAAGTTTCTGCATTATTAAGTTCTTTTCGAATTTTTGTTATTTAAATTTTTCTAACTATTTTAATAATTTTTTACTCTAAATTATAAATAAATTCTTTCGCTATCTAAATATATTTTATTCCTTACTTTAGAACTCTTTAACTTATATCATAAATATTTTTTAAATTCATTTTGGAATATTCTTTCTAAAATTTTTTCAGTAAATTCAGTAATTGTCAAATCTTTTGCAAAATCTGTTTATTTAAATCTTTTATATCTTTTTTCTTTCTTTCTTCATATCTAATTATAAAACTTTTTTTAAATTTTTTATGACCTTAATATTTTAGCTTTATAGAAATTATTTGATTTTTTATAAGATGCTATTTTATATAATTGCAAAATTAACTTTTATTTTTTATCTTTAATATTTAATATTTTTTAATATCTTCCTTTTCATCAAAAAATAAAGCTGCTTACTAGCAACTTTCTTTTCCTTCTTCACTTACTTCAATATTCTTAAAAGGATTATTTTATTTTATTTTTACATTAAATTAAATTAAATAATGTTCGCCTTTCAGCTTAATAAAATAATTTTTATGATATCACTCTCATTCTGAAACTCTTAGGTCTTCATTATTGTTTTGATTTGATTTTTTTAGTTTAGTTTCTCTTCTTCTTGTATCTTCGCTCATTCTAAAAATAATCTTATTTATTTAGCTATTATACTATTAATATCAAAGCTTCATTATTTTAAATCTTCTAGCTAAATTTAAAATTTACTCTAACTTAGGTTGTCTTTATATTTCTATCACTTATTTTTTAAATTAAAGCTTTAAACATTTAAATTTTGCAATTCTTATGTTGGCTAGATTTAATAGTTTTACATTTAGCTGAGATTGATAACTGGAAAATTATTTTTTATTTATACAGTAAGTAGAATTTTTAGTTTTTTTCTAAATAATGTTATTTAAAGGTTTTATTATATTAAATATAAAATGGCTTCTAAGAAATAACAGAACTTTGAATAAAACAGTTAAACAGGAAAATAATCTAAAAAATAAAAAAGCGAAATAATTACAATGAGTGAAAGTGAGAAATATGATTGATATGACGAACATTAACCACTTGGAAATACAGAACTAAAAAAACTTCCGACATAAACTCAAATAGAAATATTATCTAAGTCATTAAAAGAGTTTATGTTTAAAAATAGATACCTCACTGATAAAGTAGAAAAATTAGAAAAACTAATAACGTCTTTACTTTAGAAACAATTTTAATAATAATAAGAAATAGAAGACAAACTGGAACAAAGAATTCTTTAAATTTAATAATAAATTCAGGTAACGCCATTTTCGTTTTAACAGAATTAATCAGATCCTATGGAAATAGAAAATGAAGCCTCAAATTAAAATAAACAGTAAACGTTTATTTAAAATAAGTAGTAAATTTAAATTAAATAAGTGTTACAAGAATAATAGTTTAAAAGAAGAATAAAATGCTACGTGTGCAATAAATAACGCCAATGAAAATACTGCTACTAACTAAGCGAAATTTAAAGAAAGAATAAATAAGATATTTTTAGAAAACTATTTAGGATATATCCAACATAAAGCGGAAAAATTTATAGAAAAAAATTCTTTAATTCAAATCTTAATCCTTGGAGAAATAATTAGGAACGCAACATGCAAGATGAAAACTATTCAGAATATTAAAGGATGGTATCATCTTTACTAGGAAATTAGTTGAAGTAAATATCAAGTCCATTCTAGTATAATCTATTATTAATCAACTAAGTTTTATTTAGTAAGTTACCTGTTTCAATTTAATTAAAATTTTTTATTATTTTCAAATTATCTCTTTATGAGATTTTTACACCTGTCATTTAAGTTTAAATCAGTTTAATTAGCATTGGATTCAACTTTGATCTCTCCACTAGATTAAGATTTACTCTTATAATTAATTTAATTTTTATCAGTGCATCATTGTGTCTTAATTTCTCTATCTAGAATAAAAATTTAATCAGTTTAAATTATTTAGTTTTGGAATTACAGGAAAAATTGATTTAAGTAGATATATAAAAAAGTTATTTTTTATCTGCTTTAATATCTATTTATTTTTAGTGTAACTTTTTCTTATATTATTATATATCATATTTTATTCGCTAGCTTCAATTTTATATTCTTTTGCATTTCTAATAAATTTTGTTTATGTAATTTTTATAATATATTTCGGTTATTTCTTAGTTACTTATCAAGGTTTATATATCTAGATAATATTTTACTTTTGCATGGATTAAAATTTCGTTTAAAAGCTAGTTCCAATCAATTAGTCTTTATATAGCATTTTTAAGTTATTTTATTTCTTAAATAAACAGATTTTTTAAAAAATGGACGAAATATAGAATTCACTAGTTTTTAATAGTGACTCTTCTTTAATTAATTTCAAAGAAGCTGCAAATTCATAGGAAAAGCATAGGCAGGTGCATTAAAATCTCCAAACGAAAGATTTGGAGTAACTACAAATTAAATAAGTAAACATAATAATGAATTTATTAAGACAACTACTTAAAAATTGTAGTCAAAAACCGGAAACCAAATTCATACGCGTCCCATTAAAACTACTTAGGAACTCTCTTCAACGTGGATATTAATTGTAGCGTATTATGAAAGTGAAATCAACCTATAAATAGATGAACAGATTAACCGCCTAAAATAATACCGCGAAAGATACGAAACGATTACCTAAGAAATTTTTCCAAAAATAAGATATTATCTTAGATAGTTAGAATTCTAAAGATATACCTTCAAATCCTAATTAAAATCCAAATAAAGATATCCTTTTATGGTAGTCAAAAATAACATAAACCTAAGATTCATTTTTGAATAATACTAATTAACAATTCTATTAAATTTCAAATAACTAAATTAGCCAGAAATAAAATAATATTACTAATCCTGATAATTCAAATAATCATTATTTACCTGATCTTCAGAGCAAACAACCTTAAAATTAAACTGCTGATTTAAGAAATGTAATATAAAATAAAATAATTAATTAGTCTAATGAAAACTTATTTACCTTAGAAATAAAAGAACTTAAACATAATATATAAAGACTTATAGATAAGAACCAATAATTAAATGAAATGCTAATTAATATAAAAGTAAAATATGAACGAGATATTGAAACATTGATAAGTAACTAAGAAATATCCAAAATATATTAAAAAACTTATATAAATAAAATTTATTAGAAATATAAACAATTATAGAACAATTTTTAATCAATCAAATCTGATATATAGCAATATCACAAAAAAATGCTATCAAAATAACTAGTTCTTAAAATTACTTAAACAAACTTCTCTACTTATTACAGTAACTAAATAGTTTAAACAGATGAAATAATTAGTATAGTTCAAGAAATTTAGATATAATAGAAAAACTATGAGAATTAAGTCAATTCAATAGATGAAATATAATATAATAAAGAGATTCAAATTGAAGCCAATGTTAATTAAAGCTTTACTTAAGCTTAAATGATAGGAATAAATAATTCACTATGCCAAAACTTTAATAAAATTAGAAATTTTACTTAAATTGAAATAGATAACTTTCTAAATAAAACTTAGCAAGGATATCAATAGACTATATTAGAATAGAACTAATATTTACTTCAACAAATTACCTAATAAAAAATAATAAACGAAATTTAACTCCAAGAGTTATATTCTTAATATTAAAAATTATAAAACTAAAATAAGTAATTTATAGATTAAGAATAGAAAGCTTAAATGGAAAATTTAACTTTTAAAATCGAATTAGATAAGTAAAGATAATAAAACTATGAAATAAATATTGCTTTTCAAAATTAAATTCTATTAAAAAATAAGGAAATCCAAATGTATAAATAATTATTTTAGAATTAAATCTAGCATACAAAAGAATTTAGTAATTAATAGTAATTTTAGAAGAAGTATTTTGTAGATGCATAAACTTAGACATTATATGGAAATATTTAAGCAAAAGATAGTATTATCTAAACAGATAATATAAATAAATAATAAACAGCTTTTTTGTGTCAAAAATTTACTCAAACAAATATAATCAAGCAAGACAAGTTAATGTAAACTTAAAATAATTAATAGGAAGCATAAACTAATACTATTATAACATAACATAATAACTAATACTGTCAAATAAAATTGCCAGATGAAGATTTTGTTTTACTATAGCATTAATATCACTAACTCAACTTAAAATTCATTTAAAGTACCCAAAATATGTAGACACTTGAGATAAAAATATAAGAGTTTTAAAAACTTAATTAAAATTTGAAAACAGATATATTTAATTATTCTACTAAAAGATGAAAAAAGATTAATAAAACTAAACAGATTCGATCGATGCTATTTATCAGAATTAAACCTTATCTTCCAATATTAATCTTAATATTCTTAAAAGGAAACATGAAGAAGAAGATAAAACAATTCCGCCAGCAAAACGTATGAGTAAACATAATAATAAAAAAGAGTGCGATTAAATAATATGTTATTTCAATCTGACTAGTCTATAACTTTAAAAGTTTATTAAATCCGAAACTTGAAGACGTCCATAGTACGAAATGTACAATATATAAGGTAGATATGTCACAGTTACTTAAGATTTAGAATAAGGTACATGTGATAGTGTGAAAAGTAAAATTGATATAGATAGAAAGCTACTTAAAAAATATACGACGTAAGTAATATATATTTTGATACAATATTTTCATTAACATCCTGAGTATGGAAAAAGATTAGTTCATATTTAGATTAACCAATAAGGATAGAAAAGCATTTGCATTTACGAAAGTGGTCTACCTGCAGGATCGGAAAAAATTAGAAAGGACTAATAAATTTAAAAAATTAAAGATGGGACATATAAATATTAATGGAATAGCGAGCAAGTGCTTGAATATTGAAGAATTTATCAGAGATAACAGTATAGATATTTTATCAATAAACGGAACCTGATAAAAAGATGACTTTCCTCCAATATTGATAAATGGATTTAAAACATATTTTAAGAACTCAGGAAAAGGAGGAGGTGTATGCTTAATTGTAGGAGAAGAATTTAATAGTACAGAAATACATATATAAGTTGAAAAAGAAATAAATAGATTCATAACAATTAAACTGGATAATATTTTAATCACGTCTTGTTACATGCCTGATAATGGAAAAAGTTAAGATGTTAAAGATTTAGCTTATGAACAACTAAATACATTGCTGAATTTATATAATGATAATCCACATATACTAATGGGAGATTTCAATGCTCTTTTATAAGGCTTCGGTGATAATCCTGAAAATGCTTATGATAATAACATTAGACTATAAGAATTCTTACTATAAAACGATCTTGAGATAGTGAATGATAGCAACATTAATACATGTATTCACAAAGGAACAGGAAAAACGTATTGTAATGATTATATCATTATAAACAACCATTTGAACGTTAATTAGTTTGCAAATTTCACTGCTCATAATAATAGTTTATTTTCTGATCATATTCCAATCACTGTCGACTTTATCAATAATTCTATAGTATATTGGGAAAAGATAACTCAGAGAAACTATAAAATAAATAGGTTATAAGATGCAATAGATAGGCAAAAATATTAAGAATCTTTCCTACAAACTTTTCTAGAATTCTTTTAAATAGATTAAGATAATCTTGAAGATTAATATGAATGCATCAAAAGTAATATTTAAGACAATGCTGATCAAACATTAGGTTCGTTTATTCCAGACTCAAATTATAGCAAACTTCCTCGAGCTCTTACAAAGAAATATTTAGAGGCAAAAAGAGCTAACTCAGAATATAAGGAAGCTCACGTAAAATTTGGAAGAATAAACTAGCAAGTAACTAATCTTCATGAGGAAGCAAAACGACTTTGGAAAGACTTCAAGTATAATCTACGAAAATTTAAAAAGAACAAAGCAAAAAAGAAATTTCTACTTCTTAATGGAGATTCTAAGGAAATTTTTTCACAAGCTAATAAAATTCTAAATCCTTTGAAGAGAAATACTATGAACTTTAATTAAGAAATCAAAAATAAATTCATTGAATCATGGGAAAATTGTGTTTTTAACAAGCATTCTAATCTAACTCAAGAATAGATAAATCTTAGTAATTAAAAAATAGATAAAATATACGATAATATTTAAGAAATTAAAGATTATCCACTCTCGTATTTGTAAGGATTTGATCTTTTTACCATAAAAGAAATATAAGAAATTATAAAAGAAATTATAAAAGAAATTATAAAAGAAATTCCGAATGGAAAAGCAGCTGGTCCAGATGGAATAAAAGGCGAACTTCTGAAATATGGTGGATAATATTTATTAATAATTCTTCATTCTTTTCTGAATAATATGCTAAGACTTGGAAGAATCCCTTAGGAATTAAATATATCGGTGATAATTCCAATATTTAAAAAAGGAAATAAAGATGATTGGAAAAACTGACTATCTATTTCTCTTATTAATACTATTCTAAAACTATATGATAAAGCTTTAACAAAAAGACTATACAATCTGATTTATTAGAGAAATTTGATTCACTCTTCATAAATGGGATTTATGAAAAACAGATAAACAACTTAATAAATTTGAATAATATAACAAATAATTGATAACTATCGGAAATGTGCTAAAAATAAAACTAAATTGATAGCAACACTGATAGACGTTGAAAAAATGTTTGAATCAATAGAAAGAAGACTCTTGTTTGATTAACTTAAGAAAGTTAAATTACCACTTGGAATAATAATAGCCTTAGAATCGCTTTACAAAAACCTAAACTCTTCATTTATCATAGATGGAAAGAGCACCTGAACTTTATAATTCAACAATGGAGTCATGTAAGGAAGTTCTCATGGACCAGTTTTAGCATTATTGTATTATGACATAGTAATTAGATATCTGGAAAGTAAAAGTAACTAATTGGGATTTAAATGCCAGGATTCAAGTATTAGCTTCGCTTGTAGAGGATGGGCAGATGATCTTATTCTTCTTTCCAAATCTGCAAATTAGATGTAGAATTTAATAAATGAAGCAAATAAAGTTTTTGCATGAACACATTTAAAGATAAATGTTACCAAATTTGAATGCATCTAATTTCTAAAGAAGAATTAAAATAATAAATTTTAAATTTATGATTAGGAAATTAACCAATTGCATAAAAAGAACAAGTAACATATTTAGGAGTTATTCTACATCAGAAGAAGAACTTGAATCCCCATTGCAAAGAAGTTGTATTCAAATATATAGCTGCAATGAAAAAAGCTGTTTTTTAACTGATGAGATATAAGAATGTAACTCCTTGACATTTTAAAACTTTATGTAGACTTTTTACATTACCTAAAGCAGAATATGGAGGAGACTTAGTACCATGAAGTATTCAAAAAGGAGTAACTGGAGTTCTGAACAGAATAGAATCAAGCATGAGATTAATTTCAAGAAAAGCTTTTTAAGTAGCAACTTCAACATTTAATGAATCATGTTATATAGACCTGAATTGATTACCCTTTAAGCACATTATGGCTATAAAATTCTTCAGATTCTACCATAAAATTAAATAAGAAAGTATTGATTTTCCAAGATCAACAATAGGCTCTCTTTTCTTTAATATATGGAAAAAAGGATTTCAATACTACGATTAAGTGTAGCAATTATCAGACCTTTATAATATCGATCTGGAGAATTAATAGAATAATACCAATCTTAAAAATTTTACTAAACATGTAAGAGAAAAAATACAACAATATTTCTACAAAGTAGCTACTAAAAAATTTATGAGAATGAAAACAGCTAAAGTATATACTGAATAATTTGGTAATCTTTAACAATTTCCACAAATTACTTATACTAAATTAAACAAATAGTATAGACGAGAAATTATCATTATATATAAACTTAGAACCTAAACTTATAATTTCCGTAAGGATCTTTAAGATCGTCATTACCCCATTGATAATCCCTAATATATGTGTGGAGAATATGAAATTTTCGAGCATATCTTTAAATGTGTGTACTATTCTAATATAATGAATTGATTATCGGAAAAGATCGGAAATTATGACTTAAGGCACCTTATACTATACGATCAAGAATATCTAAACTCATTTTCAAGGTCTAAATTGGAGTATTTAGACTTATAGATCAAAATATTTCATAAGAAGCTAATGACAAGGAGACTTGAGATTCTAAAATGGAGAAAGCAAAAAAGGAAGAAGCTAAAGATGAATAGAAAGAAGAACTAATTAAAGAAAAAAGATGAAATGTAAACAAGATTAAAAAACTATTTAAAAACATTTACTAACGTCTATAATTGAAAGAAGCAATTCTTGCAATTAAAGACGTCAAAAAACTCTTTTAGTTTAAATTTATTTATAAACAGATTTTAATTAGATTTATTTTTGATTACTTGTTCTTATAAAGTAAGGAGTAAAATTTTAAAGTAGTGTGTTTTTATTCTAGAGATAAGATAAATAGTGATGGTGTGAAATATGAGAATTAATAATATTGGT
The DNA here is from genome assembly GCA_946699065.1 of Loxodes magnus. Lineage (NCBI taxonomy): Eukaryota > Ciliophora > Karyorelictea > Loxodida > Loxodidae > Loxodes > Loxodes magnus. Next base: position 145,969 of record CAMPDV010000134.1, on the reverse strand, counting down.
TTACTTTTAAATAATTTAATAAATTTTAGTCTAATTACTGATTGGTACTATTCAAAATAAATCTAAAGTTTATGTGCTTTTTGATTATCATATAAAGATATCTTTATTTTAGTTCAGATTTTAGTGCATATCTTTAATATTCTCACTATCTTAGATTATATCTTTATTTTTTAAATATCTTTGGATACTCATTAAGTATCTTTGGCGGTACTATTTTAGGCGGTATTGCAATTTTTCTTTCTATATATTGGTAATTGTAGAAAGTTATGGTATAAGCTTGAATTTGAATAGAAAAGGCAAGTAGAAAATATAAAGATAACTGGTAAATAAATGTTAATGCTTATTATAGATAAAAATATACTTATATACTAAAAGAAAAAGCAAAATTAATAAAATTACTATTGGCTTATAATTAATTTCTTATCTATATATATTCAATTATTATTTAAAAATACAAACTACATATTAAATTAATTATTCATTTTATTAATTTACTTCCTCCTTTTAGTATATTATATTACCAATAAACATAACCATCTTTACTAATTTATTAGTTACTAAAAGTCAACTTAAACAATCTAGCTAAATAAGAACATAATTTTATGGCATTTATTTGAAGATAAAGTAAATTTATAAACTAATCTAGTATGTTTAGTTAGATCATCATTGCAAAATAAATAATATGAGTTAAACTTTCTATATGTGAGAGTATATAAAAAACGAACTAAATGATAATAAATATAAATATTTTAATTTCAGTTAAACTAATTTTATTTTATTTATTTATAGTTTAAATTTATATAGAAAATATTAGTTATTATTTATATTATATAGATTAAATGAAATGCCACCTAATAAATAACAGTTCTCTTCAATAAAAAGAAGTAACTCTTAGTAGATAGAACCAATTATCTTTTTTTCTTTAAATGGAATATCAAAATTATTAAAGGATGTTAATTATTTTTATTAATAATTTAGATTTGTTAAAATCTATTAAATTTTTTAAATCTGAAAACTCAATTTTAAGATAGGAATAATTTTGAACCAGTTACCATAGTAAATTTAAGGGAGAATATTATAAACAGAATAGATCATGAGGGAAATTTTAAATACTGGAATCTTTAAACCAGAACAATTCTAATTACTCAACATCACAATGGAAATAGAGTAGAAGCCTTAAAAATACATTTCCTATCAAAGAGAAACTATATATTGAAAGTGTCAAAGACAACAAAATAAGAAATTGCTTCCAATTATACGAAAAGCAAAGAAAATAGTAAAAAAAATAATAGGAAAATTTAATCAGAATCTACAATTAAGAAGGTTAGCTTTACATATAAAATACTTTAAGCAAATGAAGAAGCTCCCTATACCTAAAAACCAGTTAATTAATTCAATAGAAGATGATTGGAATTTGACCTTTAGAAAAAAATCTTAAAATTAACAAGAATTATGGCAGTGAAGATCCAAACAAATTTGAGGGGAATTCTATTTTAAGAAATAAATTTATGTGAAGTAAACCAATTAAAGGCCATACTACAATAATAAATTATTCTATATTATATTGGATTTTCTTATTTTAATAGGATAATCAGTTCTGTATAATCTGTAGCGATGTCAAGTGATGATAGCAATATTATTTCTGGGAATAGTGATAAAAAAGATAAAAATACGAGACTTTACTTGTGGTTAGTTAAAGAGTACTTTGTAAGAACATAAGAACAGATGATTTTCTGTAGAGATATCAAGTATAAAAACTTTATCATTTCAGAAAGTGAAGATAAAATAATCAAAATATGGATATTTACAATTATTTATTGTATATCCACTCTTTAAAGTCACCAGGAGCTTGTGAAAGTAGTTTGCAGATAAAAGGGTAGCAAGTGAATAATATCAGGTTCTGATGATAATGAGATAAGGAAAATAGACATATAAATAATTTTAGCATTTAAAACTAAGGGCAGAAAGAAAAGGTAAATTATATAGAAAAAAATAAATAAGTATAAATTTTTAGAGTTATAAGGGAAGAGTGATTTGATGGTATTATGTAGTAGTTTTAAGAATATAGAGTCGAGTGAGAAAGAAAAAGATGTGTTGTTAGGAAGATGCACGACATTTGAAGAGAAGAAACATTTTAAAAATTAAAAAACAGACAAAAGCAATGCATATAATTTTTAAAAGTTATAAAGTAAAAAATGAATAAAAGTCTTGTCTATAAAATCAGAAAAGTATAAAAAATTAATTAGAGTAATAAAAACAAATAAAAGTTTTGTATTTTTAAATAAATAAAAGGGAAATAATAAAAGAATTATAAAGGAAGAGTTGATAAAGAGTTTTTGTCCGTTTTATTATTTTTCAGTATCAAATTCCATCAAAATTAAATAAATATAATATTTATGATGCCAATTAAAATGATTTTATAGTAAGGAATAAAAGTATATATAGAGAAAGATTTGTATTTCTAATCTTAGAATTAAAAAATTTATACAAAGGGAATAATAATAATAAATAATAGTGATACCACCTTCAATTAGGTTCATCATTGAATAAATGTTTAATGTTATTGAAATAATTTCTCTAATAGAAAGCTTCACAGTCTTCTTCAGTTTCGTGTTTCATTATAAAATATCAAGCAAACTTTTTCACCAGTCTTTTATTATATTGAAATACAAATTATTGCCAAATAATTATTAACGCAGATGTATTTAGATTTCTTCAAATTTCATAATTAAATCTTTCTATTTCAAATCTTAAATATATTAATAAAACCTTCAGTATTAAATCACAGCTTACTTATTTTATTTTATAGTTTCTAATTTTTCAGCTTTTTGTTTATTTTGATACAACTAAGAGAAAATTTAAATTTATATTTAATAAACCAAAATATACCAGATGTCAATTATTTAATCAAATATTTGCTTCACAGTAGAGTATTTGAATATGCTATTTATTTCTTCTATAAGCTTTAATCTTTATTTATATTAATCTCCATTTATTCTCATTAGTTCTGATATCAGTTTAATTTCTTTATTATGAAATTACTAATTTTTAATTTAAATAAAGTAAGCAACTTTTAAATTTTATAATTAATTACATAATTAAAATTTAATTAACTATTACCAAATTCAGAATTTAAAGAAAATAATTTTATAGAATGATAACTAAAATTTCTATAATATAACAATTAAGTGATAATAAGCAAATATATTGTTCTTCTATCTAAAAGCATCAATTATCTATTTAGATTTATATTTATAGATTTTAAATAGATTTATCAAATAAATATTATATTATGAAAAAATTGCTTCAAAGAAGCAACAGTCCTCTCTTAACGATATCTTAAAAAATAAAACAAAAAACAAATTCAGATTAAGCAAAATCATAATAAGGAAAATATTAATATCAAGGATCGTTTGCACTGTAAGTTCATTAAAGAATAAAAAATCTTTAAAAGAATAATAAATAAAAACTTGAAAAATTAGAATCAATACTAGATATAATGGGCGAAGATTTAGCATTTAATGTTTATCTGTGGAAGATGCTTTTAATAATATTTAATCTCAAAAGAAACAAAAATAGGATAAAATTGAATAATATTTTATGAAATTCATAAATGATTTAGTTTTAGTTTTCATATTTCTAATAATAAATAAAAAAATGTAAAGAAAAGCAAATATTCTAATATGAAATTATCTAAAGGACCTAAGGATAATAAGGATGAGTACCTATGGAAATAGAGCAAATCGATGTATAATAAGACATAAGAAGAAAAATTCGGTGCTACATATGTTAAAAATAATATAATTACAAAAGATGTTGAGTAGAATGAAGAAATTTATAACAAAAATAAGTAAGCCATTTTTAACGATTTATTTAAGATTCGACCAACAAAGACTGGATTAATCTACAGGAAGAAGTTTTACAATTCAAATATAGACTAACGTAAAAATAATTTCTTTCAATAGACGGGATTATACTTATCAAAATTAATATTCGAAAACAAGGATGGCGGAATAACGAAATCCTATTTAATTCTTTAGTTTATGAGAATATGTTTACAAGATTTGTTTGTTCTCAAAGTCTCTTTTTAAACTATAATCTTAATTTAATTTAATTTAACTATTTATTTTAATTAATTAATTTATCATATTAATAAGGAAAATACTATAAATAATTTTGGAATATAAAAGATTCTATTTCCTTTTATTATTTCTTTCATCTTATTTTTTTATTTTCCTTTTTAAATTACAATTTTTAATCTCAAGTTTATTAACCTTTTATCCTCTTCTAATGACTAAATAAATATAGTTAGCTAATATAGATCTTTTATTAATAATCAGTAAGGTGCTACATTTTTAATTTTACCGAAGAATAAAAGATAATTGAAAGTTTCATAAGATTTAATATAAATGGTTGTTTATCTCTATATGAATTTTAAGTTTATTACTGTTATCTTCTATTTTAAATTAAATTATAGCTTTATTTAATTTATATTTTAATTCTTTATTATATCTACTTGTAACTAACTCTCTTCTTACATATTTGTAATTAAAAAATTCACTTCTAATATTTAAAGTTCTATGAAAGGAAAAAAAGAAGTAGTATTTTGTGAGATTTAAGATTATATAGTTTTAGTAAAGCTATTAATTAGATTCACTAGCAGTTGATTAATAGCAATATAAAATAACTGTAGAAAAAGGTTCCTATGAGATATGTTATTATATATTGATTATTTAGCTTAATAATAGTTTCCTTTGTTAATTAAATAAATTTGAAAATGAAAATCTAAAACTTTTTGTTTCTTAGTTGTTTATTTAGAAAACAATATAGTGATTAATAATTATTAACTTTGTATGTTTTAGGAAAATTAAGTTCTCATCATGTTACTTGCTTTGACCATTCTGCTTATCAGTTCTGCAAACTGTAAATCCTTTGAGTAATTAAAGCATATTCGATAATCATAGGTTTCAAGCCTCTATCAAAGCCTGTAACCTACTAATAGTGATCTTTTAAGATTTTAGATTCAACTAGAATAATCGCTCAAGAGAGTTAAAATCAAATAATTAAAATATAGACCCATTATTCTTAAATAATTATTAATTTAACTGTATTGATAATAGTTATGCTTATTTTATAAATCTAAAAGAGTAGTTTCTTTATTCTATTCTACTTTTAATTATTTTTAAAATAATAGCATTTCTCATTTATTATAATTTTCCCTTTTTTAAGCAAACAAAGATAGTTTATTTCCTTTAAATATTTTATAATAGTAGATGCTAGTAAAATAGTGCTTACATAATACAGAGATAGAGATTGATCACATTTTCTAATTTTTTATTACTTAGATATTCTTTAGGAATTTAATAGCCATTATAGTTTTATTCAAAAAGATTCCAAAAGACTATTATTGTAGGACTAAAACTACATCAATTGCTATTTTACTAAAAACCAAATTCCTAAAGTAGATAAATTTGTTAGTATATTTGATAAGGAATTAAGAAAGAGAAGATTGGAGATTTTAAAGTTCCAAGAAGAAAGTTAAATAAATATATTTAATAAAGCATAAGAAAGTGATCCCATTAATATAAATATTTAAGATAGTAAATATAAGTTATACTAAAGTCTCTACTATATATATTCTATTATTTGCCTAATAATAAAGTACCAATACAATCCTTATAAAATATTAAATCTTTTACTTAAAAGTAATAATTTCTAAATATGCTATAAGTATATAAATTAAACTAAATGTTTATTTACTAATATTACATTATTATTGCTAAATATAGAATCAAGCTTTATTTTATTATTTAATATTTTAAGCTAAAATAATTCACCTCATCTGGAAATTTACTGTGATCTCAAGAAGTTCGCATTCGAATTGAGATACACAGTTAATACTGGACAGAAATACTGTTTAGAAGCTTTCAGCTTTGAGGACGAAATCATTACATTCTGATATTCCCCTTTTTAACCTTCCTTAAGGAAAGGTAAGTATTATTTAAGTGGTATCGTAAAGAGAAGCAATAAATTAAGCCCTCATATGAATTCGATAAAATTTAAAGTCTAACCTATCTTATCTTAGTTTAATTAATATTTGAAGCTATTATCTTATAAATAAACAGGTATATTAATACTTTAGCATTAAGCAAATAAATATAATAAAACTATCTTTAAAAGCTATTAATTTAAAGTTTAGAATTATCTAGGATAAAGTTACTAAATTTAGTAATTTAATTTACCTAAAGATATTTAATTATGCATATTGCTATAGAGTATTAACTATTAATTATAAATATAATAAACATTAATAAAGTATAAGAATGAGAGAAATTATACTAATTTAAGTAGGCTAATGTGGAAATTAAATTGCAACTAGATTCTGAGAAATAATTTCAGATGAACATGGAATTGATCCTATTGGTAACTATAATGGAAATTCTGATTTATAACTCGATAAAATTAATGTTTATTATAATGAAAATATAGGATGAAAATTTATTCCTAGAGCTATTCTTATTGATTTGGAAATTGGTACGATGGATTATGTTAGAGCTAGTTCCTTTGGATAATTATTTAAACCTGAAAACTTTATTTATGGATAAACAGGTACAGGTAATAATTGAGCAAAAGGGTATTATACTGAAGGAGCTGATTTAATAAATCAAGTATTAGATGTTGTAAGAAAAGAAGCTGAAGGTTGTGATAGCTTATAAGGATTTCAAATGTTTCATTCTTTAGGAGGAGGAACAGGATCAGGAATGGGAAGTCTTTTACTTTCTAAATTAAAAGAAGAATTTCCAGATAAATTAATTTAAACTTTCTCAGTTTTTCCTTCTACAAAGGTATCTGATTAAGTATTAGAACCTTACAATGCTATTTTAGGTATAAATTAATTAATGGAATATTCAGATGCAGTGATGGTATTAGATAACGAAGCTTTATATGAAACATGCTTTAGAACTCTTAAACTTCCTATTCCAACATATAGGGATCTAAATCTTTAAATATCAATGGGAATGAGTGGAGCAACTGCTAGTTTAAGATTTTCAGGCTAGATAAATAGTGATTTAAGAAAACTTACCTATAATTTAGTTCCTTTTCCAAAACTTAATTTTTTGACTATCAGCTATGCTCCTTTAAAATCACGTGGAAGTAGTTAATATAGAGCTCTTACAGTTCCAGAATTAGTTTATTAAATATTCAGTGGTTAAAATACAATGTGTGCTTCTGATCAAAAACATGGTCTGTATTTATCAGCAACAGGAATTCTTAGAGGAAGAGTTTTAAGAAGTGAAATAGATGAGTAGATGCTTAATGCATAGAATAAATATAACCACTATTTTGTAGAATGAATACCTAACAACTTTAAATGATCTTTTTGCGATATTCCATATTTCGGAGTTAGAACTTCAATGGTTTTAATTGGAAATAATACTTCAATATAAGAAGTGTTTTCACGAATAGGTGAATAGTTATCGCTAAAATTTATAAGAAGTACATTTTTACACTAATACATTGATTAGGGTATGGATGAAATGGAATTTACAGAAGCAGAATAGAATATGAAAGATCTAATATCTGAATATTAATAATATCAAGAAATAAATAGAGAATAAGATAAAGAATCTGAAGATGAAGAAAGTGAAGATGAAGAATTACTTTGATCACTTAAATCTAAAAATATCTATATAACTTTTTTTATTTATTTGGACTAATAAATGTTAAAATAATCTGAAAATAGAGCTTAGCTTCATTTTTTTAGTCTTTGTTTATCTTCACAATCTTCTCTTAAATTTGCATTTTTACTGATGAATGAAGGATTTACAGGAAGCAAATTTCATTAAATAATAAAAAGAAAACTTAATTAATCTTATTAGAAAGAATGAATCTTTGCTTATGTAAAATAAAATGTGAGAGTTCTTTAAATAGAACTTTATTTTTTGGCAAAGTAGTTTTTATCTTATTATATCATTAATATTTGGAGCAATAAATAAAATTTTAAATTTGGAATTAATTTTATATTTAGAAGTTCTAAATTAATTAAGTTTTAATAGAAATAGTTATATAATTTAAGATGTTAATTGTATATAGTTTCTTAAAATTAGGTGTAGCTTTACTTTTTAATGTTCCTATTCTAATTAAGAATGTAGTACAACCTTCGTTATACTTTTTGCATTTGAATTTCAATTATTATTTTTAGGTCAAATAAATAGGGCAAATAAATTTTTTTTTAAAACATTTTACCAAGATTTCATATTCTTATCAGATTATATCTGCTCGTATGTAGTTTTTGGAACTTAAATAATTCAGATTTTCTAGTCAAAATAACTTTAGTATTTAATTTTAAGAAACAAAAATTTAAAATGTTAACAAGATCAAATCTTGTAAAATCAGATTTATTAATAGATTCTGCAGCAGTTTTCCTAAATTTAATATGAGTAAGTAGAAAGAAAATTTAGAATTATACTAGTTTATCATTTTAAAGCAATTGCTTAATATTCTTATAACAGGTTGTTTGGTCTAGTGGTATGATTCTCGCTTAGGGTGCGAGAGGTCCCGGGTTCAATTCCCGGAACAGCCCTTTTTGATTTGATGGAAATAATTTAGTAACAAATGGATAAACTAAATATAGAAAATGAAATAATAACTTTATTTATTTTCTATTATTCTATTAATAATAAAATCTATCTTTTAACTATAAAACTAAATAATATGGGGAAAAATCAAATAATCTAAACCTTTAATTCTAACCTAATAGCTCAATTTTAACTAACAAGTATAAAAAAAAAATTAAAAAAAGATAAATCTACTCCTGTTAAGGATTGGGAAATACTGATTTTCCTAACAAACTGAAAAGACTTGAGAAATCCCATGAGCAAAGACTTTATTTAGCTTTATTCCTTAATTAAGAAAATTAATACAAAAATATAGATCCTGAAGCGGAAAACTAAAATTTTCGGCTTCTTTTGTTAGATAAAAAAGGGAATCGATGCTAGATAAATTAAGTTTAGTTTTAAATTGAAACCTTAACTTCTAAATTTTTGCTAATTGAAAAAGACCTAACAGCAAATCCATATAAAATTGAAGAAGAAGTCCAATTACAAATTAAAAAAACTAACTTCAAACAGATAAAATTGAAATTGAATAAAAAATTTAAATACAATAAATACTTTACTTCAAGCCCGTAATAAAATGTTGTTATTGCTGACAAAATATTAGACATTTATGGAGATAAAGTCTAAAGTGAAAAAATGAGTGTTTTGAGCAACACTGAAAAGAATTTGGTGTATCAAAGAAGCTATATTGTAACTAATTTGGAGGTATTTACAGAAAGAGGCCGGTATTAATTGTTTCATGTGTAACACTACTCAAACAGGGTTTTGGTAATTAATAGTAAAAAATAAATAGCTTCAAAAGGACATCGATAATCTTAGAATTTAATTAAAGATGCTGGAGAAAAATTTCAAGAAAATATAAGAACAATTTTATGAACTTATTGAAGGGAAGGAAGAATTATCTCAGTTTGAACTTGATTCAGATAAAGAAATGAACAGTTAAGTAATGATTATAAAAATTTTTATCGTCTTTATTTGAAGAAACATTTTCTCTAATTAAATATGAAACTAATCTTTATAGTTAAATTTAATTAATTAATTAATTAAATTAAATTAAATTTAAACTAAAAGAGTTTTTTGACGTCTTTAATTGCAAGAATTGCTTCTTTCAATTATAGACGTTAGTAAATGTTTTTAAATAGTTTTTTAATCTTGTTTACATCTCATCATTTTTCTTTAATTAGTTCTTCTTTCTATTCATCTTTAGCTTCTTCCTTTTTTGCTTTCTCCATTTCTAGAATCTCAAGTCTCCTTGTCATTAGCTTCTTATGAAATATTTTGATCTATAAGTCTAAATACTCCAATTTAGACCTTGAAAATGAGTTTAGATATTCTTGATAGTATAGTATAAGGCGCCTTAAGTCATAATTTCCGATATTTTCCGATAATCAATTCATTATATTAGAATAGTACACACATTTAAAGATATGCTCGAAAGTTTCATACTCTCCACACATACAATAGGGATTATCAATGGGGTAATGACGATCTTAAAGATCCTTACGGAAATTATAAGTTTAGGTTCTAAGTTTATATATACTGATAATTTCTCGTCTATACTATTTGTTTAATTTAGTATAAGTAATTTGTGGAAATTGTTAAAGATTACCAAATTATTCAGTATATACTCTAGCTGTTTTCATCCTCATAAATTTTTTAGTAGCTACTTTGTAGAAATATTGTTGTATTTTTTCTCTTACATGTTTAGTAAAAGTTTTAAGATTGGTATTATTCTATTAATTCTGCAGATCGATATTATAAAGGTCTGATAATTGCTACACTTAATCGTAGTATTGAAATCCTTTTTTCCATATATTAATGAAAAGAGAGCCTATTGTTGATCTTGGAAAATCAGTACTTTCTTATTTAATTTTATGGTAGAATCTGAAGAATTTTATAGCCATAATGTGCTTAAAGGGTAATCAATTCAGGTCTATATAACATGATTCATTAAATGTTGAAGTTGCTACTTAAAAAGCTTTTCTTGAAATTAATCTCATGCTTGATTCTATTCTGTTCAGAACTCCAGTTACTCCTTTTTGAATACTTCATGGTACTAAGTCTCCTCCATATTCTGCTTTAGGTAATGTAAAAAGTCTACATAAAGTTTTAAAATGTCAAGGAGTTACATTCTTATATCTCATCAGTTAAAAAACAGCTTTCTTCATTGCAGCTATATACTTGAATGCAGTTTCTTTGCAATGGGGATTTAAGTTCTTCTTCTAATGTAGAATAACTCCTAAATATGTTACTTGTTCTTTTTAAGCAATTGGCTAATTTCCTAATCATAAATTTAAAATTTATTATTTCTGATTCTTCTTTAGAAATTAGATGCATTCGGATTTGGTAACATTAATCTTTAAATGTGTTCATGCAAAAACTTTATTTGCTTCATTTATTAAATTCTACATCTACTTTGCAGATTTGGAAAGAAGAATAAGATCATCTGCCCATCCTCTACAAGCGAAGCTAACACGCAAGCTCTGTCATTTAAATTAGGCACTTTTACTTTCCAAATAACTAATTACTATATCATAATACAATAATGCTAAAACTGGTCCATGAGAACTTCCTTACATAACTCCTTTATTGTATTATAATGTTCTGGAGTTCTTTCCCTCTATGATAAATCAAGAGTTTAGGTTTTTATAAAACGATTCTAATGCTATTATTATTCCAAGTGGTAGTTTAACTCTCTTAAGTTAATCAAACAAGAGTCTTCTTTCTATTGAGTCAAACATTTTTTCAACGTCTATCAGTGTTGCTATCAATTTAGTCTTACCTTTAGCACATTTCCGATAGTTATCAATTATTTGTTATATTATTCAAATTTATTAAGTTGTTTATCTGTTTTTCATAAATCCCATTTATGAAGGGTGAATCAAATTTCTCTAATAAATCAGATTGTATAGTCTTTTTGTTAAAGCTTTATCATATAGTTTTAGAATAGTATTAATAAGAGAAATAGGTCGTCAGTTTTTCCAATCATCTTTATTTCCTTTTTTAAATATTGGAATTATCACCGATATATTTAATTCCTAAGGGATTCTTCCAAGTCTTAGCATATTATTCAGAAAAGAATGAAGAATTATTAATAAATATTATCCACCATATTTCAGAAGTTCGCCTTTTATTCCATCTGGACCAGCTGCTTTTCCATTCGGAATTTCTTTTATAATTTCTTAGATTTCTTTTATGGTAAAAAGATCAAATCCTTACAAATACGAGAGTGGATAATCTTTAATTTCTTAAATATTATCGTATATTTTATCTATTTTTTAATTACTAAGATTTATCTATTCTTGAGTTAGATTATAATGCTTGTTAAAAACACAATTTTCCCATGATTCAATGAATTTATTTTTGATTTCTTAATTAAAGTTCATAGTATTTCTCTTCAAAGGATTTAAAATTTTCTTAGCCTGTGAAAAAATTTCCCTAGAATCTCCATTAAGAAGAAGAAATTTCTTTTTTGCTTTGTTTTTTTTAAATTTTCATAGATTATACTTGAAGTCTTTCCAAAGTCGTTTTGCTTCCTCATGAAGATTAGTTACTTGCTAGTTTATTCTTCCAAATCTTACGTGAGCTTCCTTATATTCTGAGTTAGTTCTTTTTGCCTCTATATATTTCTTTGTGAGAGCTCGAGGAAGTTTGTTATAATTTGAATCTGGAATAAACGAACCTAATGTTTGATCAGCATTGTCTTAAATATTACTTTTGATGCATTCATATTAATCTTCAAGATTATCTTAATCTATTTAAAAGAATTCTAGATAAGTTTGTAGGAAAGATTCTTAATATTTTTATCTATCTATTGCATCTTATAACCTATTTATTTTATATTTTCTCTGAGTTATCTTTTCCCAATATACTATAGAATTATTGATAAAGTCGACAGTGATTGGAATATGATCAGAATATAAACTATTATTATGAGCAGTGAAATTTGCAAACTAATTAACGTTCAAATGGTTGTTTATAATGATATAATCATTACAATACGTTTTTCCTGTTCCTTTGTGAATACATGTATTAATGTTGCTATCATTCACTATCTCAAGATCGTTTTATAGTAAGAATTCTTATAGTCTAATGTTATTATCATAAGCATTTTCAGGATTATCACCGAAGCCTTATAAAAGAGCATTGAAATCTCCCATTAGTATATGTGGATTATCATTATATAAATTCAGCAATGTATTTAGTTGTTCATAAGCTAAATCTTTAACATCTTAACTTTTTCCATTATCAGGCATGTAACAAGACGTGATTAAAATATTATCCAGTTTAATTGTTATGAATCTATTTATTTCTTTTTCAACTTATATATGTATTTCTGTACTATTAAATTCTTCTCCTACAATTAAGCATACACCTCCTCCTTTTCCTGAGTTCTTAAAATATGTTTTAAATCCATTTATCAATATTGGAGGAAAGTCATCTTTTTATCAGGTTTCGTTTATTGATAAAATATCTATACTGTTATCTCTGATAAATTCTTCAATATTCAAGCACTTGCTCGCTATTCCATTAATATTTATATGTCCCATCTTTATTTTTTAAATTTATTAGTCCTTTCTAATTTTTTCCGAGCCTGCAGATAGACCACTTTCGTAAATGCAAATGCTTTTCTATCCTTATTGGTTAATCTAAATATGTACTAATCTTTTTCCATACTCAGGATGTTAATGAAAATATTGTATCAAAATATATATTACTTACGTCGTATATTTTTTAAGTAGCTTTCTATCTATATCAATTTTACTTTTCACACTATCACATGTACCTTATTCTAAATCTTAAGTAACTGTGACATATCTACCTTATATATTGTGCATTTCGTACTATGGACGTCTTCAAGTTTCGGATTTAATAAACTTTTAAAGTTATAGACTAGTCAGATTGAAATAACATATTATTTAATCGCACTCTTTTTTATTATTATGTTTACTCATACGTTTTGCTGGCGGAATTGTTTTATCTTCTTCTTCATGTTTCCTTTTAAGAATATTAAGATTAATATTGGAAGATAAGGCTTAATTCTGATAAATAGCATCGATCGAATCTGTTTAGTTTTATTAATCTTTTTTTCATCTTTTAGTAGAATAATTAAATATATCTTTTTTCAAATTTTAATTAAGTTTTTAAAACTCTTCTATTTTTATCTCAAGTGTCTATATATTTTTGGTACTTTAAATGAATTTTAAGTTGAGTTAGTGATATTAATGCTATAGTAAAACAAAATCTTCATCTGGCAATTTTATTTGACAGTATTAGTTATTATGTTATGTTATAATAGTATTAGTTTATGCTTCCTATTAATTATTTTAAGTTTACATTAACTTGTCTTGCTTGATTATATTTGTTTGAGTAAATTTTTGACACAAAAAAGCTGTTTATTATTTATTTATATTATCTGTTTAGATAATACTATCCTTTTTTTAAATATTTCCATATAATGTCTAAGTTTATGCATCTACAAATTACTTCTTCTAAAATTACTATTAATTACTGAATTCTTTTGTATGTTAGATTTAATTCTAAAATAATTCTTTATACATTTGAATTTCCTTATTTTTTAATAGAATTTAATTTTGAAAAGCTATATTTATTTCATATTTTTATTATCTTTACTTATCTAATTCGATTTTAAAAGTTAAAATTTCCATTTAAGCTTTCTATTCTTAATCTATAAATTACTTATTTTAGTTTTATAATTTTTAATATTAAGAATATAACTCTTGGAGCTAAATTTCGTTTATTATTTTTTATTAGGTAATTTGTTGAAGTAAATATTAGTTCTATTCTAATATAGTCTATTGATATCCTTGCTAAGTTTTATTTAGAAAGTTATCTATTTCAATTTAAGTAAAATTTTTAATTTTATTAAAGTTTTGGCATAGTGAATTATTTGCTCCTATCATTTAAGCTTAAGTAAAGCTTTAATTAGCATTGGCTTCAATTTGAATCTCTTAATTAGATTATATTTCATATTTTGAATTGACTTAATTCTCATAGTTTTTCTATTATATCTAAATTTCTTGAAATATACTAATTATTTCATCTGTTTAAACTATTTAGTTACTGTAATAAGTGGAGAAGTTTGTTTAAGTAATTTTATGAACTAGTTATTTTGATAGCATTTTTTTGTGATATTGCTATATATCAGATTTGATTGACTAAAAATTGTTCTATAATTGCTTATATTTCTAATAAATTTTATTTATATAAGTTTTATAATATATTTTGGATATTTCTTAGTTACTTATCAATGTTTCAATATCTCGTTCATATTTTGCTTTTATATTAATTAACATTTCATTTAATTATTGGTTCTTATCTATAAGTCTTTATATATTATGTTTAAGTTCTTTTATTTCTAAGGTAAATAAATTCTCATTAGACTAATTAATTATTTAATTTTATATTACATTTCTTAAATCAGCAGTTTAATTTTAAGCTTGTTTGCTCTGAAGATCAGGTAAATAATGATTATTTGAATTATCAGGATTAGTAGTATTATTTTATTTCTGATTAATTTCGTTATTTGAAATTTAATAGAATTGTTAATTAGTATTATTCAAAAATGAATCTTAAGTTTATGTTATTTTTGACTACCATAAAAGGATATCTTTATTTGAATTTTAATTAGGATTTGAAGGTATATCTTTTGAATTCTAACTATCTAAGATAATATCTTATTTTTGGAAAGATTTCTTAGGTAATCGTTTCGTATCTTTCGCGGTATTATTTTAGGCGGTTAATCTGTTCATCTATTTATAGGTTGATTTCACTTTCATAATACGCTACAATTAATATCCACGTTGAAGAGAGTTCCTAAGTAGTTTTAATGGGACGCGTATGAATTTGTTTTCCGGTTTTTGACTACAATTTTTAAGTAGTTGTCTTAATAAATTCATTATTAGGTTTACTTATTTAATTTGTAGTTACTCCAAATCTTTCGTTTGGAGATTTTAATGCACCTGCCTATGCTTTTCCTATGAATTTGCAGCTTCTTTGAAATTAATTAAAGAAGAGTCACTATTAAAAACTAGTGAATTCTATATTTCGTCCATTTTTTTTTTTTTTTTCTATAAGAGCTTTAAAATATCACTCTTTTGTAGATGGAGTTGGCTCAGTAGTAGAAACTCTTTTAGTTTCTGAAATAATAAAATAAATTTCAGATAAATAATTATAACTTTTTTGATTTCCCTCTTTTCAAAGTATCAGATACTGTAGTATAACCTTAAATACTTTTGTGTAAATAAATGAAGGATAAAACAGATAGAGTACGGTTTTGTAATTAAGCTTATTATGATATATTGATAAAAGTTTAAAATTGAAAATTCCAACAGAAGGAAATTAAATTTGACAAACAATAAATTTAGTGAGTTGAGTAAAAACTAATTTAAATATTTAAGATAAAAATCACTATTTAAGAACAATTAATTTCGATAATTCCATCTCCAAAATAAAGCGATAATGAGTTAAATTTAATCCTTTAACTACTCTTTAAAATTTACGTTCATAACTCAAACTCTTAAAAATAATAAATCAGCACTTGATTATAAATATAGAATGTGCAAGGGTGATATCATATATTTCGATATTTAATAGCAACAGCAAATTTTGGAGAAAAATATAAGAATAAGGAATAATTGCGAAAATGCAAAATGCTTAAATAAAAATTCCTATTTTTTGTAAAAATCCTAATAACCTAATATTTTTTGCTATCTTCTACTAAGAATATAAAAGGCATCTTCTAGTTTAAAGGAAAAATATTAATATTTATGAGAAATTTAAAAAAGCGCAGAACAACTTTATTTAAGATGAAAGATATTAAAAGTTAAAATAAGTAGATAATAAAAAAATTGACTAACTAAAATTTTATTTGTCTATTTGAAATAGCTTTATACAAATAAGCGACGCTTTTTCTTAATTACATGGCTATTTCTAAAAATAATAAATAAACATATATAATTTTATGATTTTTTTTGAATTAAACAAAAAATTAAAGCCCTAAATATCAGATTAAGATAAATAATTTGCAAAGCAGATCTTCCAGTTATTTTGAAGGAAAAAGCAACAAAAATTTATATCTATTTTATTAATTAAAATTTTTATTTAATAAAAATTTTTATTGAAAACTCTTGAAGAAATTATTTTATAAAAATAAGATATTAAAGAGCTTTTAAAGATGAAACAGTTAAAGAGTTTTTAAATAAGGAAACTTTAAAAAGGAAACTTAATAAAGATTTTAGAGTTTTAAAGATAAAAAATAAAAATATATTAATTTATAACTAAATAATTCAATCTAATAAAAATGCTTTGAAAGTATTTTTTATCTGAATATCTTTTAGATAAGTACATTACTAAGAATTTCAATTAATATCTATATTTATTTCGTATTATTTAAAAAATAACTATTCTTTTTTAACTTAGAATTATTTTATCTTATTTTGGATTAATTTTTTGTCAAGCTAAAGTTAAAAAATAAAGTTAACGATTTTAAGTGAAGTAGCTGATCTATCAGATTAAAGGTGAAATTAGCAATTTATTAAAATATTTTTATTAAATTGCTTTGCTCATTGTTCGAAGGTGAGCAACAAGGTCATCTTCATTAGAGGTTGGGGAAGTTAAGTACCCATAATCGACTTTATGTCTTCCTCTACTTTGGCTTGGCCTCGAGACATAAGATTCTTATACCTTCGGCACTGGCTCAATTTAAATTTAATTTAATGCTGGAACTAAAAAGAATAAAATTGCGAGCTTCATCAGAGGTGGGGAATTTAAGTACCCATAATTGACACATGTCGTCCTCTGCTTTGGTGATGCAATGAGACACAATCCTGCCATGTCCTTGGACCTCCAACAAGTAGATAAGATTACGAGTATTCTTAAATTATATCAGTATTGAACATTTTTATCAGTACTGAATAATTATACCAGTTGAACAAGGTTTATCAGTATCTGATAATTTTATCAGTAACAAACATTCTTGTCAATATGAAACATTTTTTTAAAGAGCTGCGCACCAACGAGAGTGCTACGCGCTCTATAATCAAATTTATTTATTATTTATTTAAAATCTTTAGGTTTATTTCAGTTGAGCATCATTCTGATCATAAGTTTTTATTCAGGAAGAGTTTGATTTATAAGTTTAAAAAGATTGCTTATTTCCATATAGATAAAGAAGATATTAATTAATCACTATTCTTATTTATATAGAACCAAATATATAAAATTTAAAGAAAAAGTTGATTCTTATATATAATTTATAATGAAAGCAATTAAAACAATTGAGCTTTGAAACATTAACTGAAGACACTTAATCAATTTATTGTTTTAAATACTATAAGATAAGAAACTGAAAGATTTTATGCTTTATAAGAGATGCATATGTCTAATTTAGAGGAACAGGCTCAGGGATATAAATTTTTTAATTTTTTAATTAAAAGAAGAAATTCCATCAAAATAATAAAAATACTATTTGTTTTTCATTCTCCAATTTATCAAATACAGAAATAAAACCTTAAAAAGTTGCTTTGTACTATATTAAATTAATAGAAAATTCAGTTACATTTTATTTTAAAGATTATTAGAATAAAAACGAAACTAATTGAATAATAAAGAAGCTTTAAATAACACTTTTATAATGATTTTATAGTCTTAAAATTATAAAGGTATATTTACATGAATATTTATCAATCAAATACATTAAAAAGAATAAATATATGATAAAGCTTAAATTAATTAATATTAAGACACTAAATTCTTCTGGTTTAATATAAGCTAGATTTTTTTATTTATTTCATTTGATTAATATACTAAACATTAGTCATTTTAGTTTATAGCTTAAGTGTATAAAATTAGTATATCTATATTAGTATATGAAATAGTAATTTTTTATAAACTAATTAAAAAAGAAAATTTATCCTTTCCATACAAATAAATATCATTATTTTATAATTCTAGAAAATTAAATAAAAAGGAGAAAACATAAAACTAAAATGTTTGCAAGAAATAAGAAAAAACTGAAACCTTGCAAAAATAGAAA
The DNA here is from genome assembly GCA_946699065.1 of Loxodes magnus. Classification (NCBI taxonomy): domain Eukaryota; phylum Ciliophora; class Karyorelictea; order Loxodida; family Loxodidae; genus Loxodes; species Loxodes magnus. The sequence continues at coordinate 127,294 of CAMPDV010000134.1, read as the reverse complement.
AATAATAAAAACTAATAATTAAAATAAAAAAATATTGTTAATTTTAAAGAGTTAAATCAGTTTTGTATTTTTAAAAAACTTATATTCATAAATACTTTTTAAGAATAATTTATAAATTTATTCTTTTAAGATACTTTGATTGAAAATAATTAAGTTTAAATGTATAATGGTTATGAGATTTAGTATTATACACTTATTTCTTAAAGTTTATTTATCATAAAAAATAAAGAAACTAGATTTTAAGCTAAATAAATAATATTAAGATATATTATTTTATTATTTTTCTAAGAATTTGCTTTTCGAATAGTTCTTCTCGTTATGATCACTTAAAGTCCTGGATTTAATAAATTAAAAATTAGTTATAAAAGAGGAAGTTTTTGAATAATAGGATTATAGTGCTAATATTATATTTTAAGTTTTATTTAGTAAAAACTAAATTTTAAGTATAAACTAAAATAAATGAAATAAGTCTAAATATCTAAAGTACTCTAATCTAAAAATGTTTACATAAGCCTATTAATCTATAAGTGAATTTCTATTATTATATAATTTTACATTGAAAGCATTTTATTATAGAATTGCTTTAAAGATATAAATATGATGATTTTATAAGCTAAATTAAATAAATCTTTTATTTAATTCATATGAATTCTCTTATATAGCATTTAAATTGTTTTAGTAGGTTTGATTACTATATATCTCATTTAGCAGAGTTATACTTATATCATATCTTCAAAGTTTCAGCTTATAGCTTATTAAATAGCATAAATTTAATTTTTAGTGAAATTAATTTAAGCTTTTAGGTCTCTACAGATGCAGATAATTAATAAAAAGAATATTATTATGTTGCTGCTTTATCTAAAGAAGATATATAAACTATTTAGAGAATTAAATCTTTTTTAACTAATCTTCCCTTATTTTCCTAAGATTATCACTTTAAAGAAAGACATTTAAATCATAATTTCTTCAAATTTTAAAAGAAAGCCTTTTCGATGCTTCATTCATTTTAAATATAAGGTAGAGTCATTTAAATAAATTAAAATTTATATTTATATTTGATATGTGAAGCATTTTTTACAGTTAAGAGACTTTGAAAGAAATAAAATGCAACTATATATTAAGAAGAAATATAGAGATTAAGCATTTTTTAGATAATTTAAATCATCATATATTTAGTTAAAATTACTATATTCCTATCTAATATCCTCATCGCGCATAATAGTTCACTTGAATAAACAATTAATCTTCTAATAAAATATATTGTTAAATGAAAAATTTACATTAAGAAAACTTTGAAGCTGTAAGCATTATATTATTTATTTTTGGATGCTTTTGAATGATTTATTGATGAAAGCGTTTATATCATATTAACTAAAAATTTACTAATAGTTTAAAGAAAGATAGTAACTTTATGTAATACAATGTAAATTTAAGCATTATAATTATATAATGCTTTTCTACCTTTAATTCCTTATATTTTTTTATTTTAAAAGTGCTAATTAAAATATTATAAAAGAGATAAATTTACATAGCTTTTATATTATCCTCTTAAATTCTATATTTAAGATTTAGATTTCTTTAAGTTTAACAGCATTAGTGGTCTAGTGGTAGAATACTTCGTTGCCATCGAAGTGACCCGGGTTCGATTCCCGGCTGATGCACTTTTATAAATCATTAAATAAACTTTTTATTAAATGCAACATCTTTTTGTATTATACGTCTATAAGCTTTAGCATCTAAAATTTAAATTTTAGAATTTAAGTTAAAATTAAGTTTTAAAATAAAGTTGTTATTAAATTCTTTATTCTAAGTCTCTTAATAACCCAGTATAACTTTTTTATCCTTTTTATTCATCTCAATGCTTTTTATTTGTGCTTTGAAAAGATTTATTAATTTTATTTAGAAAATACTTTTAAGATGGCATTAAAAAATTGAAGCTAGATAATTAAAAAATAAAAGAGAAGCTAAAAGTTATTAAAATATAAACTTAGCTTTTATTTATTAATTATAGTTATTAATAATAAAATAATGCTGCTTATTAAAGAATATTTAGTATACTAATAAAACATTAAGCAAACATCTTTTCTTATTTAGGACAATTACCATTAAAATTATTATAGCTCAAAATTTACTAAGCTTTTTATAATTTAATTACAAGTATTTATTCTTTCTAACTTAGCTTATTCTGACTGTTGTATTTTCTAAACTTAGATTATAAAATATGTTTATAAAATAATGAAATAGTTTCTATTTTTATTATTATGGAAATATCTATTAAACTATTTTCATTTTATTTCTTAATCTAGATAAGATTGGCTAAAATTTTTGAAATAAGGGAACATAATTAAATCTTAAAAATAAAAGTTTTAATGTAATATAATAATTTATTTATTTAACACTAAGACCCTCTTAGTTAATAGATTTAATTTAAATTAAGAGAAGCTTTAATTAAATTTTCTTCTTAAACATAACTATTAAACAAATTTAAAAGCTTATAATTAATTAATATTAGTGAAGGCAATCATTTAAGTTATTAAGTTATCATTGCCTTTTTAATAATCATTCAAGAATGTAGAATCTATATATCAAAAGAAATTGTTGCAATATGAGTAAATAAAAGAGACTCATTTCTCTTTTATTGATTAGCGTTAATTATAAAAATGTAGGGAGAATTCTCTTTAGACTAATATAAATACATGTAATTACTTTAGGGCTATTTACATCTTTAACTTCCTAAATAAATAATTGAACTTTCATAAATAAAAAATATTTGCTCAATAAAATCTATCTTATAAAATAAGCTTTAAATGCATAAAGCCTTTACATTTTTATTAGAACAATAAATGTCTACTAATAAAGAAATTTTTCAGAAGAGATAGCAGGAAAAATAGTAAGATAATTGATTTAATAAGTTGCTTATAATTAAGAAAGAAAGAGAATAAATTTTAATTTAATAAGTAAGTTTTTAAGCAGTTATAGAAAAATAGAATTAAGCATAGAATCGACAATATTAGAAAAGAAAGAGTCTCTTTATTTTTTAAAGATTATGTCCAGCGTTTTCATATCTTATCAATTAATAAATTTTAATTACATAACTTTTTCATAAACTCCAAAGTTATACCTAAGTATTATGGCATTTATTAAATATAAGGTGTAAATATTCTATTTAATTAAGGCAAAAATAAATAAGAAATAACTAGTTAAAAAATGGTTAAGCTTAGAAATAAATAAAATCTAGTAAAAAGACTTATAAGTAAAGTCAAAATTAATATTTCTAAAATAATAAAAATCTAAATTTATATAAAGAAATATTTATCATATCTTTAAGAACCTAATACCTTTAATAGTTTATCTTCTATATTGTACTTACAATTTTAAAAAATTTAAATCGAAAAAAATTGACTAGACTCATAAATTTACACTTTAAGTATACTAAAGAACTATCGTGATTTTTCCCTTTATAAAGCTATTATTTAGACAAAGCTTACAACAGATTTAAATTTGATGGTATGAGAAAAATCATTTCTTTGTAAAATATTTAATTAAGCTTCTAACTATTTTAATTATCAAATTTTATTTAAAAAGACAAGTCTAAAGTGAGCACTACAAGTTTTTAATAACTTTGCATTCGTTTTTTAAAGAAAAGTATTTATATCTGAGATAAAAGGAACTTACTTATAATAACCTAACTTAAATTTATTTATTTTTATAAATCAATATGAATATCTAAAAATAGCTTCTGCTGATTGTTATAACTTTTATTAATTTTTATTTCTAAAGGATTGTTTTTTCTTTTTATCTCATATTGTTGATAATCTTAAATTATTTATAATATAATAGTGAGCATTTAAAGGAAAACCTATTTTCTAAGTTTTTAGTACTTTTTTTCAATTAAGATAAACAAATCTTTAAGCCTTTCCTATATATTTGACAAGTCCTACATTTAGAGATTGACTAGTAAAATGATTATAGCTATTAAAGATATATAAAGCTTATTTTTCTAATTAAAGCGAATTATTGCTTTTTATCTCCTTTCTCAATTACTTTTTGAATATCTATATTTGGATAGATTTATAGTTAATTTCTTAATTGATCTATTACTGTAAGAGAGAATTTTCTTAGCGTTTATTTAATTAGTTTATTTTCTTTTTCTTTTCAAGTTTTACTCAACTTTTAATCTTTCTATTTTTATGCTTGTTGCTCTATTAAAAAACTTATTAATAAATATAGTTGCTATTATTTAACTAAGGCTTTGTGCTTTTATTAAAGGCTTATTAGTAAATGAAATACATAAGTAACCTAGAAGTTGCTTACCTGTCTTACAAGTTATACATAATTAGATCAGTCTTAGCTCTTTAAAACCTTTATTCAAATAAATATTTCTTTAAAAGCAGCTTTCTTTATCTTTACATATTTCAAACTAGATTAACTAGATGAAATTAAAAATTGATGAACCTTATATAAATAGAACTATTAATTAAAGGGTTACTATATAGACATCCTAGATTACAGAGAAAGATCACTCCATTTAAACAAATTATCTTTATTTTTGCTTAGCTTATTAACTAGTTATATTTTTATATAACTGCTGGATCCATTTTAAATCAGCTTGAAAGCTATTAATTTATTTTAGTAGCTCTTTCGGAAAAAAGTCAATCAATAAGGAAAAGTGACTAGAAATGTAGATTCAGTTAAAGAGTAACGTTTAACTTATAAAATGAATAGAAATAGAATATTCTTTACTAAGTACTTAAATAGAATTCTTAATCAATTAAAATATAGAGTCTCAATCCTTTTCCTTAGCTCTGTCTTGGCTTTTCTTTAAGAAATTTTTACTAGCATCACTTGGATAGTAAGATTCGATTTAGTTTTGTGAATACTCTAGAATTTTATACTATTATTCAAAATCTAAACTTTGATCTTCACTAATGACTTCAAATTTATCGATTTGCTTCATTAAGTCTAAAGAATTTATTTGGTTTTTTATTGGAAGAAATCCTTTAATACCAGTTTACGGCTTGCATAGATAATTGTTTCTTTTAAGAAGTATTTAATCACTTCTCTGAGTAAGCATATCTGACTCTTCTTACAAAACGTTAAGCATACTTTCGCCTTCCAATTGTTCTCGATTTTAATGAAACGGTAGTTCTTTATTCTTTTATAAAAGACTTTAATCTTCCATTTCTTTAATTTCCTTCTCTAAATTATTATCTTTTTCCTCCTTAGATTAATAATTTTATAGTTCTTATTCTCTATACTTTAAGAGAAACTATTAGACTCTATTATTTCAATATTCCTTAACAGAAAAGTGGCTATTCCAACAAATTAGTTTATATAAGTCACTCTAACTGATTTCAAGCATTAGTTAATTTTCGATTTAATTTAAGTATTGTATTTCTTGTTCCTTATCAAATAGCTTATAAAGCTTTTTGCTTTTTGAAGAAAAGTCTTGTAAGTTAAATTTTTAACTATCTTAGTCTGGTTATATTGCTGGCTAATTTACAAATCAATATCTTGCTTTAAATGGCTTGTTCCTTTTAGCGTTCTATTTTTATTTTTTTCTATCTAAATTATTAAAAATCTCTATTAAGTCTATTTTTTATTTGAAGCATCCTAAAAAGTAGTACCATTTCAATGAATTCCTTAAGATCTATAAGCCAAGCTCCATTATTAAATTTTAGCTTCACTTAGCTATAAAATAGACGTTAACTATAACTAATGCTATAAAGATAATCAAGTCTATTTATAGGTAACGTTCTCCAGATTCATAGTAAATGCCTAAGTAAAGTATAAAAATTGATATGTACATATAATTTACTTCCAGCTCGTTTAACTCTCTCTTTATAAAAGGCTGATTCTTCATCTAGAGCTTTATAAAGATTACTAAAACAGCTATTAAAATCCAGAACTAGAAAATGATAGAAGCTTTCTATAGGAATATGAAGATAGAGGATATTATAAACTTTTAGAAGATCTTAACAAATTCCCAAAAGTAATACTCCTATTTATAGCCTATTGTAAGGAATCCAAACTATGACTTTATTTAGTAAGTCTAAATCTTCTTTCTATTCTTATAAAGGTATAGAGTTACTACAAGAGGAACCATTAGTCCATATACTATTAAACTTGGTAAGGCAAGTATCAAAACGAAGTTTATATGGTTTCCTTCCCAACATTCTATTTCAACATAAGCGTTTAGAACGTCTATATTATTGGAAATGCTGTAACAACTGAAAACGCTAAAAATGGTTATCATTAAGCTGGTATAAATTAAAAGAATGACACACTTAGAACTGTTATAAAAACTGATTTGTCAAAAGATTTACACTTAACTATCGACCAGAAAGTTAAAGAGAATAAAGTGGCTATTAGAATGATAAAAGGTAATAAGATGTTGATAGTAATTTTACTATAAAACTTTCTTTCACCTTCTTGATACAGACAATCAAATCTAAATATTGAGGTAGTTAATGTGATGTAACTTTAATTGACTGAGAATAAATCATTGAAAGCTTCTGGTCAGTTAAATTTAAAGTTTTGCATTAAAGCTGAAAATTACATATAGTTAGTTAAAATCTTGAAATAAACTCCATAATATGAATCTTTCTGACTAGCTGACTTTAAAGTAGATTTAACTATTCAAATAATGAAAAATATAAATATCACTATAATAAATAATGCAAAAACTATAGACTCCTTTCTTTGCAAACACTTTTAGCATTTGCTGAGTCCATCTTTAGTCCATCCTTCTTAGCATACATCACATAAGATTCCTTTATATCCTTCAGTACAATATCCTTATATATTGGTTTCATTTAGCATTTATTATCTAGAAATTTCATTTGTTTTTGCAAGATAATTAGTTACATATTAACTATTTAAGGAAGTTCCTAAGCAAGCTTCAGAATTAGAACATTTATGTACTTTATCTGTTTTAAAACTATATCTTCAATATCCTTTGCTTGGAACTATTAAGTTACTTCCATAACATGTTGCCCCTTCAAAGCATTCTTTACAACTTTTATCACTTTCGTTTAAAGAATATTAACCATAAAAGCAATTCTAGCACTATTTCTCATTTACTAATATTTAACCTACAAGGCAATTAGAAAAATGAACTTTCATTTAAATTTTATTTTAAAGGTATAGATTTTAAGGTAAGTTTTTTAAATCTATTGCATTAGTACTAAGTTGCAAAATTGCATCACTATCTGGCTTTGTATTTATACTTAGATCTTTTATATCGAAAACACCCATTTCAGCTTAGATTTTTGTTTTGCCTGAAAATGTTACTTAATTTGAATCTAATGCTTCTATCTAAGCAACTGAAGTATTATCAGTTTTTACTAGCTAACCATAAACATCAGTAATGAATAGTTTTCTTTCTTCTATAGGAAATCCAGGTAACTAGTCTATTAATTATCTTGAAGACTTATTTTAATAGCAATGATCTAGCACATCAGAGATATAGGTATTACTTAACTGGTATCCAAAGGCAGCTAAATGATTTCCATAATAAGCAGAATTATTGATAAATAGCGTGCATATGGAAGAGGTATTGAGATGGGGTATAAAAGTAGGAAGAGTAGCTTGAAAAGAAATAGCTCCTCCTTCCCCTACATTAGTAGTAACAGAATTATGGATAAAGGAATTATTTTGTAATGTATAGTTACAAATTTATTTCTTATCACATACTAATCTTAATGCTCCACCTTTAGAAGCAAATTACTTCTAACCATCTATTTTATTATTCTAAAATACATTTTACTTAAAAGTTATATTACCATTCAAGCAGTAACCAACTCCTCCATGTTCAGTTGCTATACAATCTTAAAAGATATTATTCTTAATTAAGTAATTATATTTCAGATCATCATTCACTATAGCAAAACAAGAACCTTATACTGATCTCTAATTTTAACAAATACAGTTACTCATATTCATCTAAGAATTCAATGCATAAATAGCAGACCCATAACTATTATTACTTACTCCTCTCTCAAACTTTACGTCACTTAAATTTAATTCACTTTCTTCTATAACTAAACCAGTATCTTAGAAGTCTTCAATTCTACTATCTTCAATTCATAATTTACTACTTTTTTATGCATAAACTACTGCTCCATAACTAGAAGTACTATTAACAAAATCTATTTTCTCCAGACTCATATTTGATTCAAACCCATAAATTACTCCTCCTTTACCTCCTCTCATATTCTCAAACCTAACCTAATTCATACTTAACTAACTTTATCTTACATAAATTGCTCCTCCTTCATATTCTCCTTCTCCATTTCTAAACCAACTATTATTTATTTCTATTTCAGAATAAAGGTCACTATAAATAAACGCTCCAGTGTATCCCTTTTGATCTTCAAAAGTAGATCCATTTATACTTATTTTCGAGTATTACCCTAAAATACCTGAAGTCTATTTAAGTCCTTTATTTTTACTTACTACTATCCTATTTATATTTAGCTAACTTTAATACACAAATACTATAGATGATTATCCATCATTATCACTTATTCTTACTTATTCTAGTTAACTTGGTTATTATAAGCTTGAAATTCATAAATTAATAATTCCCATAGAATAAGCTGTATTGCTACTAATTTCTGAGTTTATTATTATGAATTAAGAGTTCTAAGCATATAAGAAAGCTCCATCTAAAGCTTTATTTTGAGTAACATTTGATTTTTCCATTATAAATTGACTATCTTAAAACATGTAGCCAACTCCTCCTTTATCTATTGCAATATTTTTCTAGTACATAATTTCTTTAAAAATTAAAGTAGATTGTTAGATGAAAAACACAGCTCCTTAATTAGCTTAGTTATTATTAAAGGTTGATTAAATAAACTGTATGTTTGATTAGTCTGCCTTAAGAAATCCTCCTATTTCTGCTTTATTATAGCTTGCATTAATTTATTGTATAGTAGCTTATACTTAAGTAAATGATAAGACTGCTCCATTCTTAGCTTTATTTTCAATGAACTAGCATTTATTTATCTAAATAGTATCTTAGTTAGCTTCTATTACTCCTCCTTAATTTTGAGCTTAATTATTTAAAAATAGGCACTCAACTATTTAGTAAGTTGAAATCTTGGACTAAATAGAAGCTCCTCTAACTGCATTATTTAGTTAGAAAATAGAATTAAAGAAAAAAGCCTAAATGTTGTAGAGAGAAATGAAAGAAGCTTGAGTCACTTGATTTTAAGAAAAAATAGTGTTGAGTAAAATAAAGTTTAAATTGGTGATTTCAATTAAAGCTTTTTTATTTACTTTATTCATACGGAAAAAACTTTCATTTATTTGAATCTAAACATCCTTTGTTTCTATTAATGACTATTATGCCTTATTACTAGTGAAGTAAGTTTAGTTTATAAGCATTAAACTAACTTAAACTATTTTAATTATTGTATCTGCTTCATTGCTACTAAATATGCATCTATTAAATGATAATTTATCAGCTACTATTACTTCTATCAAACTTCCTTAAGAAGCATTATTGCTAGTTATATTAACTGATGCTAGTTTAAAACTTGTAAAACTAAAATAAAAAATATTTCCTTTAATAACTTAGTTAGTTAGAATCTATGTGTCCAGTAGTTAAAAGAATGACTAGGATAAGTGAAACAAATCATCAGCTGCTATCAGATTTGTAGTTACTTTACTTAATTTAATTGTTACATTTGAAGTGTCTGCAAATATAAATCCACCATTATTTTATACCTAGTTCTCTTCAAAATTAAGTGAGTCTATATATACTCTACTAACTGCCAGCAAGTAAAGAAAATAGCCTTATTAAGCATTATTTTAACTAATTTTAGAATTTCCTATTTATAATTCTCCATTTTCTTAGTAAATAAATCCTCCATTCTCTAAGGCATAGTTTTTAAGGTATTGAATACTATCTAGTTGTACATTTGAACTTAATGAATAGAGAAGAGCACCCTTGCTTGCATAGTTACTTATTACTTAGGTATAAGAAATAGTAGCATTAGACTTTTCAATAAATAAGCTTCCAATTGAAGTTGCTTAGTTATACTTTAGTTCGATATTTTAAAGGACTAAAGAGATGGATTAAAAGTAACCTACACTTCCTTAGTTACCATTATTGAGTTTAAACGAACTATTTTTAATTTCAATTGAAAGCTAATTTTAGTCTTATTCACAACAAAAAGCTCCTCCCTTTTAAGCATAATTAAGGTCAAACGTACTTTATTCTATAAATAACTTTTCAGAATGATATGTATTTAAGAATCCTCCTTAGCCTTATAAAACACCATTATTGATGGCATTGATTCTTATCATCTTGTATATATTGGAATTAGTTAAAGATATTGCCCCACCATTGCTTCATAAAGCTGTATTGCTTATAAAAGAACAATTTTAAATTTCATAAATAGATGACTTTAATAAGTAAAAAACTCTTCCTTTATCCTAAGCTTAATTTAACTAAAATAAATTATTATAGATTTAATTAATTTCAGAGTAACTGATATAAAAGCATCCTCCTCACTAAGCTCTATTGCTAATAAAGATATTACTTTCTATTTTTATTATTTTTGATTCCTTATCTATATAAAAAACTCCTCCGAAGTCATTTGTTTTAATCGCTTAAAAAATGCAGTTTTATATCAAAGAAATTTCAGATTACTACATAGACAAAAAACTTCCTTTTTTATGTATTTTCTATTTCTTCTTTGCTTATAACCATAATATCAGAGATCTAATTTATACTAGATTGCTAAATTAAAATAGGCACTTGCTTTACTAAATGCTTGATTTTCTATAAAGGTACAATTATGAATTATCTCAATAACTGACTCTAGTTTAGTAAAGATAACTCCTCCATTTGGAGCTGAATTTGATATAAATAGGTTATTTTTAATTGATTATATTTAGGAAGATTCGTTATAAAAGCATCCTCCTTCTACTAAGGAAGTGCTATTTTAAAATATGCTATTTTCTATTGTTTTGTTTATCTAACTTTTAAAAAGGTTAAGGATACCTCCCTATCGCAAGGCTTTGTTATTCAAAAAACGACTATTATTTATTTAGACTATCACTGAATTATCTAAGTACAGTAATCCTCCATAACCATTAACATTTTTATTGTCAGCTATTATATTTTCGATTTTATCTATAAAGGAGTTAAGTAGATAAATGATGCTATCTTACTTGCTAATATTATTCTCAAATGAGCAGTTTGAAATCTAATCAATACTTGAATATCAAACTGAGAGAACTCCACCTTATAATTTTACCATATTATTCTTGAACTAATTGTTATTGATTTAGCCTAAAGAAGAGCTTGCCAATAGAATTATATTTCCATGGAATGCTTCATTTTCTATAAACAAGCCGTTTTCTATAATTTCACAACTTGATTAGTCTAAGTAAATTAAGCTAGAGTATAAGATGTTTTTACTAAAAATGCTACTATCAAATATTATTTTTGATCCTTATGCTATTCATATTAATCCTACCTATTCTATTTCATTCTAGAGGAAAGAGTTTGCTATTAGAGATGAATTTAGATAAAACATCGCAATTTCATTTCCCTCGTTTAGAGTAAATGTAGAATTTCTTATTGTTAAACAGCTAGTGCTACTCATAAAAATGCTTCCCTTTATCTTTATGAAACTACTATTTGATATATCTACTTCTGAGTTATCTATTTATATTAAATACCTTCCTTAACTTATTATATCATATTAATGCTCTTCTTCTTCGTTTGATTACTCCGTTTCTTATTATACTTTTTCCTAAGGATAAAAGTCAAAATCTACTATAAATTGTTCAAATATTGTGGAGGAAATGATCAATTTAGAACTATTTAAATGTATGAAGTTCTGATTGCTAATCCAATTGAAATCGATATAACTATTTTGATACTTAGCAAACATTTATTATCCACTAATTTTTAGGTTTTTTAAGACTAAAGTATCATTATCAAGATTTATTTGTAATTCAGGTGTTTAAACAAAAATTTAAGCTGTTTCCTTCTTTTGGTAGCATATTGGTGATTCGTTATTATCTTTGCATTCTGTAAAAGGTTAGATTGTAATCACTTTTGTTCCTTTTCATTCAGAATCGCCTCTTAAAATTTCACATCTTTTAGTGCTAGAATCACTTGTTAAGCAATCTAGTTGATGATCATGTGGTGAAATAAAGATTTCTATCTATTGATTTTCCTATATTTAATAAAGAGTATCTGATATAGATGTGAAAGGATATTATTTAGTTCCATTTGATACGTCTAATTATAGCTTGTCAAACACTTCCTATGTTGCTACATAGATTTATCTTACCTCTCCTTTGGAAGGAGAAATAAAGAAAAGCCAAGTAACGATAAAGATTATAAATCCTTTACCTTACACCATTTTATCAATCAATAATAGTTAAAATGAATAATTAAGCTACTTCCTAATTTAAAACTTACATCTGCTTAAGTCTTTATACTCTCTAAGGAATTTAAAATAAAGCAAGGAAGCAAGTCAGTTTACAATAGTTATACTTAAAATAAGCTTTTAGAGTTACTTTAAGTAATCTTATAGCATTTCATTAATTTAAGCAAATTAGTTTATTTTTTAATTATCTAAGGTATTTAGTTTCAAACTATTTAAAAGATAGAAAGAATAAATAAATTTAAAACTTTGAAGTAAAATGAACCTAGAAAGGAACTGTGATTTATCGTTTGTTTAATATAAGATGATATAACTTTTAAATTAACTTATATCAATAAATAGTATCTTTAAATAAAATGCAAACTCAGTTATTTATCACCTTCCTTAGTTAATCAATGAATCGGATTTATATCTTCCAATACTTTTACTTTAGCTTCTTTTGTAAGTCACTAAAGGCTTTTTATATTATAACTGATATTTATCTTAACATCAACTGATTATTTTCTTTAGTATTCTCACAATTGAAATCAACTATTGCCTAGTCTTTGGAGGTAACTACTTTCAAAAGTATTAACTGAAAATTTTAATGTCTCTGCAATATTTTTGGTGCTTCAAGCATGATCTTAATCTTATATTGTTTTAAAACTAACTGCTATTAGTTTAAATACCTATGAGATTATTTTCTGTTATAAGGTTAAATAAATAAAGGGTTATGGTTTGCTTATTTCTTCTTTATTTAGTAGCTTATTTATTTATCTTCATAGGTCTGATTTTATATCAATTAGGATATATATTCGAGTGAATGTAAAGTGTAAAATCCAGTTAGTTACTTTTATTTCCCTTATAACCTAAATTGATAGAGTAAACAAGTTTAGTTTTATTTCTAAATAGACTATTACAAATCTATCATCATCATTACTAAAGTAAAAGCTACTCTTTAAATTCTTTTTATTGGGTAATTATCATTGAAGCTGGAAGGGGAATACTTTTAGTTTATTTTCTTAATTGTAAGATAGAAACTTAGATAAGGTTTTCATTTATTACGAGTAAAGAGGAGTTATCTTTGATGAAAATTAATCTTTATTTATATCGCTCCACTGATCTATAAAAATCACTTATAGAACTATTTCTCTGCTACTTTTGTATGTTAAATACCTTCTCATAGTTCTATAATCTACAATTTGTGCCTTTTTATCTTAGAATCCTTTTCGTTAAATGTCTGCTGAATAGCTATTCAACTAAGTGATTTATAGCTATAAAAAATTCAAATTCTTCTTTCTTATTGAGCTATGAAATCTTGCTTATGCTAGTTCTAAATGACTAAGGTATTTATTTATTTTAGAAAGTAGTTTTAGCAATTTATATTACGAAAGAATCGCTTCACTTTCTATGTTTTAAGATAAATTAAATCACATATTTTAATAGGAATGCTCTAGGATTTTAAAATGGATCCTCACTCATCCTAAGAAACAACCATACTACTAAATCTCCCAGCCTTTTTAAATTGAAATATTAGCTTCGTAATTCTAGTATTTTACAAGAGTAATGAGCTTTATCTACTTTTATCTGCTATATCTAGACTAAAGCCTTATAAATTTCAATTATAATAGCTTATGTAATTTAAAGCTAGATAACTCTAAGAATTTACCTCGATGTACTGGATTATAAAGCATTATGTTCCATAGCAATTACAATAAGCATAAATTACTAATTAGCATTGCTTAATGTTTCCTTTATTTAGATATACCAATGAAGCCTTAACTTGTAGAGTTACATCAAGCAAGTTAAGTTTAATTAATTCTTCTAAGATTGCTATTATTGAGCTTCTAGAAACTTTAAATTGATTTATAATTATAAACCATCCTATCATTTATAGCTGCTGCTATCATAGTTAGCCACTTTATTTTCCTTCTTAAACTATAAAGAAGAGTGAGAAAAGGTAAATAAAGCTATTTAGAAAGGAAGATATAAGGATAAGGCTTGATAATAGTACATGATATGATACTAAGAATAAGGTTAGATTTACAACCTGGAGAATAAACCTTAACGTGCTTCCTTTCTTTTTTGCTTAATTCTACATTATACCAAGTTTAAATACACAAATAGGCTAATTAAACCAGCATGCAAAATTAATTCTATGAAAGTAAGAGGAATAATAATTATCTGGTTTATAGCACTTGTAAAAGATAAGTTCTAAAGACTGCTTAATAGCTTTTCTAATAAATTGTTTAAATTAATCAAAATTTATTAATAGTACTATATGAAAATGGATTTTGTCTCTTTTAAAGCTATAAGAAAAATAGCCTTTAATAAGAATGAAGAAAAAGAAATTTAACTACTATTCTCAGAAAATAAGAACCTAAAATATTTGGTCTTGAAATTAAACAAAATTAGGACTCTGGTATAGACTGCAGTAAATATGGAATAAGAAAATATCTAATTAAAAAAGGTATTTTGAAACAAATCGGAAATCGCAAGAAATAAATTTTCAGCTGTAGAAAATAGAAGAGAAATTCAACTAGTTTACTGCATATTAGAAGTTATAAATCCAGAAAAAGTAAAATAATGGAGATTATATGAATATTGAGAATGGATAAAAACCTGATTACATCTATAAATAGAAAAATATATTAAGATGTTGATTCTGCAAGAGGAAAGGATACCTAGTAAGTAAAGAATAGAAGAAAAAAAATTTGAAGAAAACTGAATCAATCGTAATGCACACGAGAAAGTTAAATCTATGGAAGGAAATTTTATCAACGGACGGAACTTCTTAAATCAATAACGGAGGTGAACAATAGATTAATGAGGAAAATACTATAAGGAGTTACAGGAAATATAGAATTAAGAGGGGAAGAAGAGGACTAACCTTCCGAACATCTTGAAGACTGATCTAAAAGAAAGAAGGACTAGAAATCTATGAGGAACTTCAAAGGAAGCAGCAAAAATCTTATAAGAGCTAATATAATTGTACTTAAAGTAGTTAACCTAATTATAGTAGATCCGCTATAATTAATTCTTTAGTTTTAAAATTTTACGAATTATGAAATCCAAATTTTTTTCTTAAATGTATTTATCAAAAATCCAATAGAGAAATTTAATACTAAAGTCCTAAAAATTAATTAAAGATTTGCCACTTACTAAATTTATATTTCTTCATTTTAATTAGTTGGTAAGACATATAGAGAACTTTTTAATTTGTATAATGCTTAATTGAGTAAATTAAAATAAAGATATATTCAATCGATTAAAGGAAATAGCTCTTAAATATTTCTTTATAAATACCATTATATTAAAGTTGATCTTATGGCTATTTCTTTTAAATTTCTTATGCTTAATTAACGTAAACTCTACTAATTCTAAAATTATTAAAAGTGATTGAGTTTAATGAAACAAGAAGGGCATACGAAGAATATTGTAACTAGTAACTCATTCAAATACATTTAAAGCAACTGCTACTTTAAATCCAAGTTATTTTCCCCGTTTTGTAATAAAATTAAATTCTTAAGTTTTTTCCATTCACCAGTCTTTGATTATAACTTAAGTTTTAATACAAAGGAATATTAATGAAAAATAGCGAAATTTCATATAAATAATAAACCTCTTGGATGTAGGTAAAATTATAGAAATACCAGCATAATAATGAAATCTATTTAATGCTCAATATTCCAAATTACACTCTTCATTAATTTTACAAAATGCAAAAAGATTAAAAATTAACTGTTTCACATACTATTTTTCTCTTAAAGAGCATATAATAAAAAAAGCAATATAAGATAATAGATAATAAATATAATAAGCAGTGTATACTAAAACTTTATTTCTAGTTAGCGTAATAATTTAACAACTGTATCCAGCTTTATTAATTAGACTATAAGCTCCTTCTTAGTTAATATGTAAGTGTGAGACTTTGTAGTTATGACTTTTAAATGCTAAAGTTAGAAATGATTCTTAAATAATAAAAATATACGATAGGAAGGCATAAAAATACTAGCTATCTTGAATTATTTCTAGAAGGGTATAAGCTTGCTTTATTATACTTAAATATCTCAACTTTTAGTCTTATATGGCTTAACTAATTAAATAATAAATAAACTGAAATCAACTAAAATAACTCTATTCATTTTATTATATTTTACTCTTTTAAAGCCTGTAGTGATTATAATATATAATCGTACTTAAAACATAAGAGAAATAGAGCTAGTTTAAGCTATGGAAGCATATTTCAGAAGCAAATAATTGAAATATTCTTCTGATTATTTTAGTGGAGATGGATAGTTCTAGCTTTATAGAATGAATATCTTTTTTATGCACCAAAACTTTAGTTATTCCTAAAGCTATTTTTATAGATTTAGATCCAGAATTATGAATTCTATTAGAGGTAGTTCTTAGAGATAATTACTTAGCCTAATTTTTTATTGCTGAATTAAATGTAGCAAGAAATAATTTTCCAAGAGGTTAGTACATTGAAAGTTCAGATTCAATTTCATTAGATTTAGATACCCTAAGGAAAGAAACTGGATGTTGTGACTTTTTATAACAATTGTAAGCAAAGATTAGATAATATAGAAATCAAATGAAATAGGAGTAATAGAAAGCTAAACTTTATTTAATAAAAGCTTTAGGTCTTTAAAATTGAAAACTCTTAATGAGATTTGAATTGATTTAACTAAACACAATGAGGGATTTGCTTGTAATTCATAAGTTAATTTATTAATAACTTAAGAAAGACTGCTTAGAACTTAGTTCCTTTATAAGGCTACATTTTTAGCCAATATTCTATTTCCTTTAAAAGGGGTCTAAATTATACTAACTGGCCTGAGCTGATGTAATAAACTCTATACATTTAAAAATGTACAATGTGCAATAAATCCAAAATACTGTCGATATTTATCAGCAGGAGGAATTTTAAAGAAAAAAGTATCAGTTAAGTAACTAGAAGATTGGAAGTTAATACCTAGACTATTAGTTCTAAACATTTAGTAGAATATTCCTTAGTAACTCTAAGTCATCTTTTTAAGGTATCTACTTTAAGGTTTAAAAGCATTAGCTAATTAAATAGGAAATAATATCCCTATATAAGAGATATTCAAGCATATTGTTAAAAATTTCTTAGTTCTTTTTAGTATTAAAGTAATTCCGCACTAATACATAGAAGAAACGAGGGATATGAATATTAGCAGACCCAAATATAAAAGACATAAGTTCGTGATTATTAATTTTATAAAGCATTTTTAGAAGCAGAATTAAAGACAAAAAGGTTGAAAAAACGAAGATGAAGAATAGTTGAGAATAAAGAATAAAAGGTATTTTCTTTAATAATTAAGATTTAAGGAACTGAAAGCCAAAGAAGCTATAAGCTTAAATTTAAAATTCTTTCTAATTTAAATCTTAGATTTCTTATAAATGATATTTAATATTAAAACCTAACTTTCAAATTTCAGATTATATAGACAGTTAAAAATAAAATTTCGATTATAATTAAGCAAAATTTCAAAGAAGACTAAGTTTATAATTTACGAATATCTAAATTTCTTAGAATATTAAAGAACACAATTAATTTATATTTAAACAATTGTTTGAATAAATCAAGAGAAATTTAAGAATCTGATGTTAAAAGTAAGTTTAATAAAAAATAAAATAAAATATATTAAATTTAAAAATCATAGACTATAGCCATTTTAGCGAAGAAAGATAAAAATGAGTGAAACTTTATTAAAAAATCAATGTTTACATGAACTATTCTAACCTTAAAATCAATTTCACTTTATCTTAAATTAAATACAAGTAAGATTTTAAGTAGATGCATAATAAACATAGAGCTTCTCCAAAACGGAATACCAAATAAAATTTACTATGGAATTTTTGCTGCTAATTTACAATTAAAGGCTTTATTCCAAAATAAAAAAGCATGTCAGATTTTATGTTTTTATTTGATTTTTTAACTAAAAATAGTAATCAATTAAGCAGAAATAGATTTATAAAATAATAATTTAAAGGATAAAGTTTCATAACTGTGAAAAGTAATGCATATCTAATTCCAAAGCAATGGAAAATAATGTTGCCGAAAATTTTTCATTTAATTTCATTGTAAGTTAAATAAATTATACATAGTTCTTATTTAAATCATTTTTTAGTTATTAATTTACTAAAATCATTTTACCTATTTAAGAATTGTTAAATGAAAAATACTAGAGAAAAATAAAAAAGAGTATAAAAAGGATTTTCGTAATTACCTCTAAAGTTCAACATCCAATTTAGTTTTATTTTTATGCTTTTATAATATCTTTATCATTAAATATTTCTAGCATGTTAGATTTCTGAGATCCTTATATTATTTCTAGGCTACTCTGAATAATTTTTTGGCTTTGCTTATAGAATCTCTTTTAGCGAAAATTAAAAAAATTATATAAACGCATAGCTTTTATTTTTAATTAACGGAATATGCTTCTTTCTGAATTATTTTACATCCTTTTATAAACTTTTTTAATAGGTTAAAATTAATTATTATAACAGATCTTTGAAATCAATCTTTCAGTTAGATTACCTTTTAAGTTTAATTTTATAATAGTTTAAGAGTATTAATAGTCTAAGTTACATTTCGTAATCTTAGAGAACTTGGCTAGATTTTCCGCTGACTCTTTTAATTTTTTTAATTTGTTTACTCCTTTTTAAATATAATCTAACTAAGCTATTTTAAGATTTAAAAAACTTAAATAAATTTTTACAATTCAAACAAGTATCAAATATGATAGCTATCGATCTAAATCCTAAAAACTCGACTCATTTTTATAATATAGAACTCCATTTGAAGATTTAATAGGAATAATAAATAAGAGCTAATAACGAATTTTCTTCTTAATTTTTAGCTTAATCATTGAATTTTTTCATGCAAGTTAGGTTCATTTTCTAAGTCAAAACAAAATCCTTTCTGACTAATTATTGAGTCTAATATATCTTTCAATAATTAAATCCTGCTTTTCACTATTGAATATAAAACTTAAAATTCTCTTAATGAATTTTAAAATTTGAATGGCTTTCATGTAATGCCTTTTTGTATATTAACTAATAATTATCTATTTTTAATTTTTCTTTTAGAAGTGTTCTTTCCCTTCTAGTGTGTTTTGACCCAGTCTAATATTTAAAATTTTAGTTCTTCCTTCTGTGAGTCTTCAATATGGTAAATAGTGTTTTAAACTCTATTTTAGCAAGATAATTTTTTTAGAAAATGCAAACCAATTTAAATTATTTATTTAGGTATAAATATCTCTAGAACTGTTTTTCTCCTTTCTTAAATGAGAAATCCATATAAATTCCCAGAAAACTCCTTTATATGTATTTTTAATAATCTAAAAGTATCCAAAAAAGAATTTTCTTTCTACTATTGTATATTAATGAAACCATTTCCTAAATTGAATAAAGCTATTAGTATCTTAGAGGTATCAAAAATCAAGAAATTAGTCAAGTATTTAGGAAAATAATAAGAGTATTAATATCTTAATTCAAGCTAATTAAAAAACAAATAATTGGTAAAATGTTTAAGAAGCAGTAAAGAAGATGAATGATTATTTGACTTCTGAAATATGAATTAAGATAGTAATCTAAATTATAATAGCTATTTAAGAGATTTAAGTTTAATAGTATAAGCATAAAGAATAGAAAGTTTGGTGCTGTTTAATTTTAAAAGTGGCAAATAGTTATAAAATTAGTTGCCTAAGTATATTAAGATATATAATTAGTTATTTTTTATTAAGTATCAAAGTTTCTTTGCTTAGAAATAAAAAAAAAGACAATTGTAAGCTAATGTCTTTATAAGGTAAAGAAAATATAAAGAGTGTAAATAAAGAATAGATACAATATAAATAAAAGGTCGTATAGCTCAGCTTGTTAGAGTGCTGTGCTAATAGTGCAGAGGTCGTGAGTTCGAGACTCACTGTGACCATATTTTTAAAAGCTTAAGTAAATAAGTAAAAGCAAACTCTTTTGATTTAGTAATAATTAGTTAAAAAAGCATCTAATTTAAATAATTATTTCTAAAGCAAGATATCAATATCAATAGAGATTGTAATTTTGATAAATAAATAAATAAATAAAAATGATTATAGAGCGCGTAGCACCTCAATGGTGCGCAGCTCTTTAATAAAGATTTTTAAAGTAAAAAATTTCTTGCTGAAGTTTTTCACAGTGCTAGCATTCTCTTGTGAGTTTTATCTTCTATAGGGCCGCGATCGGAATGCTACCCTAAGAGACCTTAGTATCTGGCATCTTTCATCATTAATGCTATTTAATGCCTCTTCGATCTTGTCTTCTCTTCTCTTGGTTAGTTCTTCCCCTATGGGGTACTTCCTGGTGCCAGAGTTTAAGTCAGCTTCAGTTGGAGGATTGCTCCTCCCTATTTATTTTTATTAATAATAAAATAAACTGCTTTGCTTTAGAAGAAATTAAACCACTGACGAAACGTAAAATAATCAACAAAAGTTAAAAAATCTAAATATAGTTTTAAGTGTCTTATAAAGTAATCTAGCAAGAAAAAATAAATTTAAAGTAGATATTTATATTGACAGGTAATATTTAAAAAAAGAGAAAGACTTTCGATTACATATGCTTATATCCTACTATATTTATGTTCTATTTGGACGTCTTCAACTTGATTTTCATTTTTAACTAAGTAAAAAAACCTTCTGCTTTTCCAGTTTCTTATAAAAATATTATTTTAAGCTTTTATTTAGCCTTCTATATTCTTTAGTAGATTGAGTCCTCGAAGCAATAAGATAACCAAATTGTTTTGTTATATTAGATTATTTATTTCTTATTTTTTATTAAAATATCCTTCATATATATTTATAGATCCAATTCTGCACATCCCTTCTTATTCTTCTATATGCTAATAATTAGTTTCATTTTCTTCTCAGCTTTTCAGTTGTTGTAAAAATTAGTGAAAATCTTATAGCTATTTTAAGTTCTGATAAATTTGGTCATATTATGTATTTAATTAAATTATCCTTATAATTTTTTATAATTTTTTCTAATTCTCATAGCTTTATTTCAAGTATTAACATTAGAGATATGAAAAATTTGTTTTATTTCAGATAGTTTTATAGGTATCCTGCTCCATCTTTTAATCCTCTTGGTTTAGTTCAGATTTGGTTTTTCATTGGATCTAATTTCTATTTTAGTAAATGTTCTTTGTTCTTTTTGTTTAAAACTATTTTAATTCATTTATATTATTCTTACATTCTAGGTATTCTTTTTTATATCTATTAGTCTATTTTTAAATCAATTAATTGATTTTTTAATTGCCAATTAAACACATGCCTTTTATTATTTGTTAATAGTGATTTTTTATCATTTTATCCTTTAGTTATTTATTTAAATTTTCTATTTATATATCTTCTTAGGTTTATTTTTATATATATGTTTGATTTATAGAAATATTATGATATAAATTTAATTTAGTTTTATTTCATATTTTGACTCTTTTTGGATCTTATATTAAAATGCTTTTAATAACTTTTATGGTATTATTTTACATCTTTATCAATGTTATTCATATTTTTCTATAAATTTTCCCCATTTTGTGTTGAATTGCTTTTCTTTTGGTTATTTCCTTTGGACGATATTTTAATTGCCTTTAATTAAAGAAGAAATTCTTTTATTCATTTATCAATTAAGTAATTATATTTATTTTTTCATAGTTAAAAGGTTATTTCTTATTGTTGTATATTTAAGTCGATTTACTAGATATCTTAGTCTTTTTTTTCCTTATTCTGTTTAAATTTTCAGAGGTTAAATTATTTAACTTTATAAGTCTTCAATTAATTAATTTTTCTTATTAACTTCAAATTTCCTTGTTGTGTATTCATTAATATTTAGATTATATCTTTATCTTTTGTTTCCAATTATTTTAAATATTTTTATTCTATCCCATCATTTATTATTGGAATAATTAGTCATTAAAATAATTATTCGCTTTTCGTCTTAATTGAAGTCTTAAATGTATGAAATCTTCGTGTCTGTATGTTCTATTCTTGCATTTCATTTTTTCCTTTACTTCCCTCGATTTTTTATTCGGAGTTAGGAATTTTGTTTTGCTTTCAAATTTTCTCATTTTCCGATGAGAAAATTCCGTAGCTCTTTGCTCTCTTATTATTAAAATATCTTTTTCTAACCCATTCTTCAATCATAGACTCTGGCTTTAGCTCTTTAATCTACATAACATAACAGAATTAATTAAAGTGACTTCACCTTTATTTTGTTTGTCGCATATTAGTTATGTAAAGAGTTAATTCTCAATAATAATCTTCTTCTTCGATATAGACTTGTATGATGTCTTGCTTTTTTACTTCTGCTTAGACTTTCCTGCATAAGTTCTCTTACATCAAATCAATATTGACTTTTGTTCCATTCTCTTGCTTCCATTAGTATTTGAGGTATTAATTATAGTATTTTTTGTTTTTTCCTTCTGTACAACTTTTCTTCTCTTTTGCAGTATATTCTAAATATTTTATTTCAAGTTTTTCGGTCTTCAATTTTTCTTTTTTCCTAAAATTTGCAACAGCCTCCTACCATGTGCCTTGTCTCTTGCACTATCAGCACCTTATTATCAGTCTTCTGTATATCTAAATTAATGCTTAATTTATTTCTTCTCTCTCTGTCTCAACATCCATGGATCATAGTTCATCTTATTTTACATTTCCTAATTATTTTCAAAGTCTATTCTTTGGTAAAATATATAATATTTTAATCAAAAAACGGTGAGAACAAGATCTTTAGTTGTCTGATTTTACTTCTTATTTCAGAGAGGCACTTGGCTGGATCTAAGATCTTAAAGGAGAAAGCGTCTGAAAAATTATCCTAGCTTGGCAGGAGCTGGAAGCTCATGATTTCAGGATTATTTTCTCATTACTCATAGTAATCCCTCTATTCAGAAACTGATCAGCAGAATATCTCCATTTTATCCATAAAGTGGTCGGAGAAAGCAACACAGCAATAGTCAAACTATTCTCAAGCATTAAAAGTTAATAATAACTAATACATTTTGAAAAGATAGTATTAAATATGATATAACTATTCCTATTCTTCTATACGAAGATACTTAGTTATATATGCTTTTATTTATAAATAAAAAAGTAAAAAGTAAAATGTAATTTTTAATATAGTAAGGGATTTAATAATTTAGAAACTTAAAGGAAATAAGATCAAAAATAAGTGTTATTTAAAAATAAAGTAATAGTTTGATAAAAGTTCATAACTATATCCATTTCTGGTATTTTAGGGCGTTAAAAGTATTATTCTTGAATAGTTATAAATGATTTCTAGCTTTTATTAAGATTTCGCTATCTTAAGTTAGAAATTGGAAAAGAGATAAGAAATAAATAGAAGCTTTGGAATTGTTTATTAAGGAAAATGATAAGGAGGTGTTGATGTTGCAATAAAAGAATTTTATGTTACGAGTTCTACAAATGCTGAGTTTTTGAAAGAATTATAGATGTTTATGATGTTTAGGCATCCAAACGTTGTTTTATTATACGGGTACTGTCCCTCTCCGTTGAGCTTGGTAATGGAGTTAATGTCATAATCATTATTTGATTTCTTACATAGTGATGAGGATATAAAATGAAGCGAAAGATACAAAATAATTTTAAATATAGTATTAGGTCTCTAATACATACATGGCAAAAATGTTATTCATAGGGATTTGAAAAGCAACAACATTCTATTGGATAGTAATTCGAACGCTAAAATTTCAGATTTCGGCTTGGCACTAGTAAAAAGAGAATCTAAATCACTAAGTTCAGTGTAGCAAGGAGGTGCAATTCGTTGGAAGGCTCCAGAGTTACTAATAGCTGAACCTTAATATAGTAAATAGTCAGATATATTTGCTTTAGGTGTAATTTTATGGGAAATAGCATCAAGAAAAATACCATTTGCAACAGCTGACAATTTTATTGTGATAAGTGAAGTAAAAAATGGAGTCAGAGAGAAAATACCTGAAGATTGCCCTGAGTAAATTGCATAGTTAATTATTGGATGTTGATAATAAGAGCCAGAAAATAGATTAGAGTTAGAACTTATATAGCAGTAAATATATAAAATAACTTAAGAAAGCAATTCAGAGTCAAATAAGAATGAAATTATGCCGAAAGATTATTAAAGATTAAGAAGAAATTTTGCAAATCTTGAAGAATAAAAAATTATTTAGTAAAATCAGATAATTGAGTCAGAAGTTCCTTAATTACCACAGAAGCTTTAGAACCTTAGTAGTATGTCTAGTTAAGAAATATTATAATTTTTAAAGAAATTTAAAGAGTAATAACTAAGTATTGAGTGAGTTAAATAAAGTTTACTAAATAATGAGAGTTTACTAGTATAAACAGACATAATTTATTAATTAGGAAGAGTGAAAGATTAAGAAATGGAATAGAAATTGTTAGATGTTGTTTATTTATCGAAGAATAGTAATGAGATAGACTAAGCATCAGCCAACGCAATGACATTGTTGAACTACGTAAATTTTAAGTTTATATAACTAGATTTGAGAGGAGTAAGGATATAAGGTGCAGATTTAAGCAATTCTATTTTGGAAAAATGTGATTTAAGTTATACAAATATGTAGAGTGTTAATTTGAGAAATGCAAAAATAAGTAAATGCAATTTCGATAATGCAAACATGATAAACATCTCAATGTGAAAAAAAAACATATTAAAGGGACATAAGAATAATATTTGGTCTGTAGCGATATCAAGTGACTAGAAATTAATCATTTCTGGAAGTAATGATAAAACAATAAAAATATGAGATTTTACAAGTGGCTAGTTAAAAAGTACTTTGTATGGACATACAAATTATGTATACTCTGTAGCGATATCACTTAGCAACAAATATATTGTATCAAGTTCGTCTGATAATACAATAAAGATATGAGATCTGCAAACTTACTAGTTATAGAATACTTTAATATATAAATAAGGTATTGTATATTCTGTAGCGATATCAAGGGATTAGAAATGAATTGTTTCTGGAAGTGATGATAGTATGATAAAGATATGAGATTTATCAAGTGGTTAAATAAAGAATACTCTGTAGGGACATAAGAGTTATGTATGATCTGTAGCAATATCAAGTGATCAGAAATGAATAATTTCTGGAAGTGATGATTTTACAATAAAGATATGAGATTTTATAAGTGGTTAGTTAAAAAATACTTTATAAGGACATAAAAATTCAGTTTTATCTGTCGCAATATCAAATAATCAAAAATGAATAGTTTCGGGAAGTTATGATAAAACGATAAATATATGGGATTTTGCAAGTGGCTAGTTAAAGAATACTTTATAGGGACATATGAATAAAATATTCTCTGTAGTAATATCATACGATTAGAAATGAATCGTTTCCGGAAGCGCAGATCATTCAATAAAAATATGGGATTTCTTAACCAGTTAATGTGTGTATACTCTATAAGGTCACAAGAAAGCAGTTTTAACAGTTAGTATATCAAAGGATAGCAAATGGATAATATCAGGATCTGATGATCATGAAATAAGGAAATGAAATGTGGAGAGAATATTAGCATTTACAACTAATGGTTAGAAAGAAAAAGTAAGTTTTGATGAAAAATATAGAATTACTAATTTAAAAAAATATATGGAAATAGCAAGCTGAGGATATCCAGCAGTAGTTTTGAAAACATATAGACAAATGAGGAGGATAGGAAGCTACTGTCAAAGAGATGCTTATTATTTTGAAGGAAAGAAACTAATAGAAAGATATTATTTATTTAAAAAGAGACTTAAAATAATATAATAAATAAAAATAATTAAATTATATAGCATTCGCTATATAAAAATGCTTATCTTTAAAAATTTATTAGCTATAAAATAAAAAATTTTATAAACTGATTTAAAAATAGATTGAAAAAAGGAGGAGCTAAATTAAAAAAAATTTAGAAAAAATTGAAATTTAATTAAATTGTAAAACTAACTTTGTGAAAAAATTTAAAATTTAAGGTTAAATAGATTGAAATCAATAAAATTTAAAAAACTTCAAAATTATAAGCATAAATTTAGAAAAAAAATAGTTTTTGAAATATTTAAATAGAGAAAATAGGAAAAATTCTAAATAATGCAAATTTAGAAGTATTTAAATAAAAATCGATTTATTTTTTGTATAGTGGAACTTTTTGTTTAATAAAGGTAAAAAAATGATTGACTTTGAAAATGCTTAAAAATAAAAGAGAAAAGTGAGGATAAATAAATAATTTTAAGTATTTAGGGGTATTTTAATATAAATTATCAGTTCTAAGATTATTTAAGTTAAGATCTGAAAAAGTTATTTGGTAAGGCATGCTAAAGAGTAAAATTGTGCATATTGTAAAAAGAATTATAAAGAGACAAGATAGTATAAATGTTTACGATACTCGAGAAAAGAAATAAGTATTTTTGAAGAGAATATAAAAAGAATGAATGGCATGAAATAGACAAGATAAGAAAGGAAAATAAGAAATAAAAGACCTTAAAGAGTTGAAAGATATTTTCCGAGCTTGAATAATTAAAGTATTTTCAGGAAGTAAAAAATATACAGACTAATTGAAGAAATAAGAGATGTATTTGAAAATAAATAAAACAGAGAGCAAAAATAAAAATTTTATTTGCGTTTTAGCAAGAAAATTTCGAAAAATGTCAAGATGCTTTGTTTATTTATATGAATTTTCATTTTTTGGATGGAAAAAATTTAAAAAAAAAATATAATTTATTATGAAAAGTTTTGATTAATAACACTAAAAAAAGCCAAAACTGAAGATTTGCGAATATATAATCTTATTCTTTAAAATATTTATTTATTATTTAGGAATTTTTTATATACTTTTAATCATTGAGTAAGAATTGCAAACATAATTAAAAAAAAATTTTCTTTTGAGTAAATTTTTTATAAGAAAAAAATGGACAAAATTAAGCTTATAGTCTAAGAAGATAGCTTCACAGCTAATTTCCATTTGATATTACTCTCTCCCAAACTAAAGGATTGCGTAGGACTTTGCTAGTCCGCCATCTTTATCTCACCCAAGATCCATTTGTCCTTCTGGTTTCTAATTTAATTGCTATTCTATTCTTATATTCTAGAGTTTTAAATTTCTTCCTATATATTAGCCCTGTCCTTGCTGGTAAAAGTAGAAAAGTTGTCTAATATTTATTTCTTATTAATCTTTTCAATTTTCAACTTTCTTTCAGCATCTTTTTTAGCAATTTTCATTCTAACATATATAGCAACAAATCATTTTACTATAGAAATTAATCTTATTTACATCTTATTATTATTATTCCAATTAAATTTCCATTAGAATGCTTTATTATTAATCTTATGAATTTAAAATTACTGCTTGCTATTATTCTAACTTTTCTTATAGATTTTTTATATTAAAATTATTAAATTGGACTGAAGCATTTGGAGAGCCTCATTGAATTATTTATCAATCTATTCCAATTTAATTACTATTCACGATTAAATTTTATTGAGTGTATCTTCTATGTATGGGAGATATAGGTCAAGTTATTAAATCAATTTTTCTAGCTTGCTTTCTAATATTTCTATCCTTAATCATTGCTATTTTAAATTCATATTACATATTAGTTATTCATTGCTGCATTAATTATGCCTAAGATTCCTGAGATTATTTTTCTTAAGCTTACTAAGATACTTATTCTTAAAGGTTAGATTATTCTTTTTTTTTAACGAATCAACCAAAATTGGACTATTTCTTAGATGCCATTTTATATCAAAATCAAAATCAAAACCAGTTACAATGCAACTATTAGGTTAGTAGATACAGTTATGAAAGTAGTTGCTAATTTCACTTAAAACTATAATTAAAATATAGAATTTGTGCCTATATGAAAGCTAAGGATTAAATCTAGGAATTCAATTTAAACAAATGCTTGAAGATTGATAACTAAAGGTTTAAAATTTCGAATTTGCTAAAATTACGTTTAATAAAAGGATTTACTAGGTATTAGATAAGGAATAAAAATAGAATGGTTTAAATTATCTAATAGTAAATGAAAAAGGAAAATATTAAATAGCTGAATATAATCGGGTTGTATAAATAGGGACTAAAGAAAGCTTTATTGTAAGTTTTTTCTTTTCTGAAGTTAATTTTTTAACTATTAGTCTATCTCTTTTAAATTTACATGGCAATACTTCATTAGATATCTTACAGTTCCATAGTTAAGCTTATTTCATGTTTTTTACAAGAAACTATATGAAAGTTGATTTTTATTGAAGATAAGTCTTAATAAAAAAGCAACTGAATAGTAATTGAATTTTTTTAAATAAAGCTCGTTTTATTTAAAAAATAGATTCCAAAATATTAAAAATAATCTTAGTTTAACATATCTTCTAGATAATTAAGAACACCAGCTACATTACTAGAAAACAGGATTTCAATTAAAGAGATATTACATGCATAAGTATGTAATTTACAACTATGCTTATTACAAATTTTTAATTTAATCATAATTAAATTATTTTCATTCAAAAAATAAATAAATTTTAGTTTCAAAAATGAAAGCTTATATTAGATTTTAAAGGGTTAAAATGATGGATATTTTTTCTATGATCATTTATCTTATCAATAAATCAATTTTTTGGTGGTTTTTTATTCATTAATTTATTTATAATTTTGAATGATTGCATTTACTTCATTAACTCTGAGATTTTTACTTGCTTGTAAATTTATCTATATACTTTCAAATTTTCTCAGATCTCAAATAAAAGATCGTTACTATTATTATTTAATTAAATGTAAAATAAAAATTTGCATACCCTTGACTTTTAGTAAGGTGAAAGAGGACAAAATTTTTTTCGTGGTTGTATTTCACGACCTTTTTTATAGATGGGTGGTTATCACAAAGGATTCTCTTAGTTTCTAATTAGTTATTTTTATTTATAAACACCTCGTTCAGTAATT
Source organism: Loxodes magnus (assembly GCA_946699065.1). Lineage (NCBI taxonomy): Eukaryota > Ciliophora > Karyorelictea > Loxodida > Loxodidae > Loxodes > Loxodes magnus. Next base: position 97,911 of record CAMPDV010000134.1, on the reverse strand, counting down.
CAAAGCTTATTTATATTTCTTCAGGTTTTTGGTCTTCATTTGGATTGAGTAACCTTCATTCTTTGCAATGTCTTAGTAGGAGTTATTTAAATATACAGTACCAAAAAGTTTTATATTGCTTCTCAACTTCTTCTTTGGATAAATCTTTCTTTCTAACATCTCAATTCTTTTGCTTAGGTTTGAATCAATTAGTTCTTAACTTTATTTTTCTTAATGTTGTTGTTAATGTAGATCTTCATCTATAATCATTCTTTGTGATTATTTGAAATTGGATTAAGAAATTTCGTAAAGTTAATTGTCTGCTACTAAACTGTTTTTTATCAGTTAACTTTTAAGAATTAGCAATTCATTATTTTGATCTTCTACACAGATCATTAGCTCCTGGATGTTTTCTTCTTGATTAAAGAAAGTTTCGTCATATTTTGCAATTTATGTTTACATTTGTTCAATTTAATTTTAGAGTAATTTTTTATTTTGAATTCCAAGATTAACTTATTCAGTAAGACCAACCATTACTTTTCCCTCCGAAGATGAGCTAGACTCTCGATCCTGTCTTTTTTTAAGCTCCTCTTTAGTCACTTGGTTTCTTGATTTTCTTTTTCAATTCTTAGAAAGATTGATGTTCTACTGTCTTCTATCTATCTTCGCTTTATTAGATCTTTATTGCAAAATTCCTTTATTTTTTCTTACATATCTTACTAATTAAAAAAAAAGGGTAGAAGGGTTCAAGAAAGGCTTTTATACCACCTCTTAAAAAGAGGAGAGAAAGTAAGAACCCTCATCTTTAACTCACACATCTTCTTCCTAGAAATAATCTTCTTCTCAAAACCTTCAAGAATAATAGACTCAACTAGGAACTTCCAGGCCAACCTAAAAGACGGGACAAAAGCGCCAAAAAGGCTACCCCGATGACACCAACTGAAGAGGAAGAACCTAGAAAGGTGCCGGAGAAGTAAGAAGCAGCAGCCATGCGAGAGTTTGCGATGCCACAGTTCCAGGAAGAGCAAGCATAAATTTTAGTCGCATTCTCTGACCTGAAGGAGGAAGTAAAGAGGTTACGATTAGAGAATAGAGCTATAAAAAATCAAGTTACTGAGCTCAAGGAATGGAAAGAAAGCTTCTGGGAAGTCTACGATCGAGAGCAAAACACTTTCTTCAGGGAAATGGGATTGCTGCAGCAGAGAACAACTGTGCTTGAAGAGAACAGCAAGTAGAAACAGTAGTAGGAATTCAAAGTTAGGACAATTCAAGATACAATGGACATAGAAGGAGCTACTAATTTACCGAGGAGTCCAGACAAGAAATGAATTAGGAATAAACCAAGATGCTTTGTATGCAAACAAACTGGACATAAATATAGACAATGTTAGAAATTGAAATTAATTAATAATAGTACAGGAATAGAAAATAATAAGAAAAATAATAGTACTAATATTAGGATAAGATTAGACGAGAATTCTGTAACTAATTTTATCCGTCAGGAAGTCAAATCTACAAACCGAAGTGGTACACAATCCAAGGCGACTGAAAAATGAGTTCTGAAGGGAGCTGGTTCCAGCCAGGTTATCAAACTGGTCCTGTGAACACGAGGTTGAAAGTCCTCCAAGTTCACTAAACTTCAATTTAAAATTTTTAATTTAGTAATATATATCTTACTAATTTTTGTTTATAAATATTTTCTTTTTAATCATGCTTTTATTAACTAATGGGAATTATCTTTTTCCTACTTTAGAGTTTTTTCTATTTCTTTTTTTCCTTCAATTTTCTTTCTATGCATCATTTTTTCCTTTTTTCTAATATATTTTTGATATAATTTTTTAATATCAAGTAAACTTTAGCTTTTTTTAATCTTCTTAGGTTCTAATGAATTTCTCGAATTTGGCTTTATTTAAATTATATAAAATAGTTCCATTCCTCATCTCTCTAATTTTCAAATACATATTTTTCCCCTTCTTTGTATTCTTAGCAGCTTTCTATGATATGCCTTTCATTTTCTCTTGCATCATTACAGAAAGGGTATTGATTTGTCATACCTAGGTGTCTTTCTTTTAAGCAATCCAAGCTCCCATTACATTTCGTTCTTTCTCTAAATATGTATCATATTTCTTCTTTTCTATTTTTATTGTATCTCAGGTAGTTGGGTGATCCTACTACATATTCATCAAATCATGCTTTTCTATGGTAATGTTGTTATCATTTACTCCATTATTTCTCTATCTTCTACACATACTCTATATTTTCATATTACACGATTAATGCTTTTCTTTCCTTTTTAATTGTTATTACCATCATCTATAAATATTTTTTTGTCTTCAATTTTCAATTCTAATTTTATTGCTATGCAATATTATTCAAATATAAAATTCTCTTTTTTACTTAGGTCGAACAATAATCCGTCTACTGTTTTTCCTTAGTTTCCTATTACTTTGCCTCTTAATCTCAACGTTTTTTGTCATAGGTAATGTTTAAATTTATAAATTTCAGTTCATGTTCTAACATCTCATTTTAAACTTAAAAAGGAGCATCTATGATTGCTCGTATAAACCTTCTCTATATAATTTCTAATTGTTCCATCACTTATTTTCCTACAAATTATTCGTAATTTGGAATTACTTCTGTCCAATAACTGAAAAATGAGATTACAAAAGTTTTTATAATTATTCCTGCATTATATGGTGTTGATCCCTTATTCATTGTTATTTTTCCCAGTATTCATGTTTATATCTTTTATGTTGCTTCGAGTCTATTCTCCATGTGTTTTTAAAAATGAGTTTTCTTCTATTATATGACCTAGGTATTAAAAGGTCTTTACTCTTTCGATCCTTAAATTTCCCACCTCGATATTATTTCCAATATTTTCTTAGTTACTATTTTCTGCTGCTTCTCATATCATTCATTTTGTTTTATCTGCAATTTCCAATTTGTACTTTTCTGCTCATTAGGCTAAATTTTAGATTACTTCCTCTAATTATTTTCATTCACTTTTTAAGGTTAGGTCATCTGTGTATGCAAAACATCCTGCATATATTTTTTATGTTCATCCCTCTTCGTTTTTATAGTCTATCGTAATTCCTAGTTTTTAATTTTTCAAGCGTTATGTTGGGTCTTGCTAATATCAAGTTAAATAATCTCGGCGATGGTATACATCTCTATTTTAGCCCTTTATTTGATGTGAATGATTTTGCTATCTAATCATCGATTTTCAATTTCATTTCTTCTTTACAGTAGAAGTTGGCTAGTTTTTAATTATCGATTCCGATACTTTTAGATCGTTAAGGATTTATCATATATCCTTTCTTTGCACTGAGTCATAAGCTTTCTTAATATCAACAAATATTACAAATAAATCTTTTTTGTTCCGCATTGACCATTCCTATACTGTTCTTAGATTGAAGATTTATAGTGCGCATGATTTTCCTTTTTTGAAACCGTATTAGTATTCGCTTTCATCATTATGAAAATATCCTTACAATTACTAGAAAATTCATGCGTCTACAATTTTAAAGCATGATTAAATAAATTGGTCTATAGTTCATCGGGTTCATCTATTCTCCTTTTTTGTATATTAATATTATGCATTACTATTTCATCTCCTAAGGTATTACTCCCTCTTAAATAGCTTAGCTATCATTTTGCAAGTTACTTTTATTAATTTTTCTCTTTGCTTAAAATTGTTCCTACTATATTTTATCAGGTCCTGCAACTTTTCATTTTGCCAATTAGTTAATATTTTCTCAAATTTAATATTCATTTACCACTATTTGTCTCTTGTTTAAGAATTTAGTTGGCAACGTATTACCGCCATCTTATATAACTGGTATCATTCATCCCTAAAAGATTTAACATCTTCTTTTGATAAGGGTACTCATTAATTATTTTTTTTATTAAGCAGGTTTTTAAGTATCTTTCACATTACTGTCAGATTTCCTTTATTTATATTGTCCATAAATAGGTTCAGCTAGTTTTTTTAATCTTTTTTTCTTTATTAAATGTATTCTTGTCTTATTCTTTGGTATTCTCTATATTTTTCGTTTTGTTGATTTTCATTTATTTCTTCGTTGTTCTTTATCCTTTATTTTAATTGTTTGCTGTGTTTTCTGAAAATTTTATTGCCTTATTTTGTTGTTTCTGAGTATTTATATATCTTAAAGTTTTATGTTTTAACTGTTCCACATACCATTTGAGCTCCTTCTTATATCTTTTTCTTTCATCATTTATAAGTTTATGTACTGTTTAGGCTATTAATTTCTTCTTCTTAGACATTTTCTTGTATAAATCTTTCAAATTACCCTTAGATTTTTTTCTTTTATATTGGGTAATTTATTTTTATGATTTTCTAAATTCTTTTTCAATCTTTACCTATATAATTCCGGGTCTATGGTCCTCTATTACATATGAGTAATAAAAATCACTTTTTATCACTTTTTCTCTCATTTCGATTACTAAGTAATCTATTTTATATTCATTGCTTTAGAGAACAAAAACACCTATTTCAGTTGGGTCTAGGCATATTAAATTATTCTTTTCCATGATTGTAGAATTCTCTTTGCAGCTGAGTTTGTTTTCTTCAGTAATCATTTCTATATGTGCGCATTTCGATTTACTATGATCATTAAATTAAGTCCTTTTTCTACTGCTTATAGTTTAAATTAATTCACTAAATTATAGAATGGCTCATATTATTCTTTGTCATTTGCAACAGGGGCATATATATTTTATACTCCCAATTTTCTCATTATTTCAATAGCCATCACTCTCGCTCCTCCAAAAGCCATCATTCGGTTCACTTCATTCTATATTTCTCTAATCTCCTTGCATATGTCGTTTCTAATATAGAATGCTACGTCTTTCCTTTTTAATGATCCTGCATTTATTAGATTTTTATATCCTGCCATATTACACGAATCTTTTTTTAATCTTCAATCTAAATCTCTTATATTGCCATTATGTGGATACTTTTTTGAATCATGAATTTTGCTAATGCCTCTTTTGCACTTCTAACTCCCCTAACATTTGCTGTGCCTATTTTTATGACTTATTCTTATTCTTCTTTTTTACCCATCTTCTCTGCTTCCTCTTCACCGCTTTCTTCCTTTTATTCGTCCTCCTTCTCCACCTTTCCTTCTACTTATCTATCATTTGCTGCTTCCATATTCTTTTCATTATTAATTCTTTCCCCTTTTTTATCTTTTTCCTTCTTCTTATCTATTCTATTCTTCTTCTTTTGCCTTTTCTTTCTAATTGTTGCTAAGTAATTGCTCATTTTTGTTTTTAAAGTTTCTTAGCACAATAAATTTTAATTTGTTTCAGTTTGCTTCTTACTTCTCCTTTTATCTTGCATTTTATTCTTTTTCTTCTTGAGCTTGCTCTATTTCTTTTTGCTTTTTTTCTTTATTTACGCTTTTCCTTACATACTCCATTATGCTATTTTGTTTGTTTCTTATTTCTTCTGTTAGAGCTTAGCGTTTTAACTATTATTTATCCTATCCTTTTCTCTGATTTGTTTTATATTATATCTAATTATTTAATTGATTACTTTATATTTTATTTAATTCTTTGAACATTTCTCTTTCCCTCTGCCTTTGCTTTACATATATCCAATTCCATTTTGATGAAAAATAATTCTTATTTATTCTTTTAGTATAAAGGCTCTTTATTGTTAATTTAACTTCTCCTTCAAGGATCTCTAATTCTCTTTTATGTAGTTTTTTCCTTTTTCCTGCTTCCACCCTTCTGCATTGTTGATCTGTGTGCCCTTTCAATTTGCAAATGCAGCAAATAAAATTTACTGGGTGTTGTATTCTGATTTTGTTTCCGTTCAGGTCTATTACTTCTAGTATCCTCTTTGCTTCGTCTATATCCTTTATTTCTAGGTACTTTACACTGCTACCTGCTAGCATTATAGCATTTGGTTATGTATGTTATACCTTTTCTCTAGGTTTTCCATATTTCATCATTATTCCCATTACTTCCTTCATGTCTAAATAATCATTTATTATGAAGTATACTGGGTAATTATGAATGTCAAAGTATTCTAATTAGTTTCTTGTTTAGAAAGGAATTCTAATGCCTTAGAAAGCTCATTTCCTGAATTACGCGAATTGCTAGTATCCTTCTTCATTGTTGAAGACCAAATATCTATTCCGTTTTATTAAGCAATTAATTTGGTCCGTACTCGCTCCATATTTGATTCCTAAACACTTCCATCACTTCTTAATTTATGGTTGTTTTCTCTACTAAATCAATGTTTTCTAGATAGTGATTAAAATAAACTGCGGTCGCCATATATATCATCATAAGCATTTTAGTAGACTCTTACCATTTAGTCTTTCAGGGACGTTGGCTGAAATAGTTTGTTCTTTCTTTTGTTAAATTATTACTTAGGTTGTGTACTTTCTTACCACTTTATTCCTTTCTTATTTCATGCTCCTCCTTTAAGTGAAATCTGTCCAATAATAGATATATTGAGTCCTTTTCCCGTTGAGCGTATTATTATTTCAAGTTCGTTCGATCAGTGATTTTGGTTCTGTGTAGTCTGAGTGCTTTTATTATGAATCTGATTTCAATTCATAATAATGAAGGTTGGACTAATTAAAGTGAAAAAGTGGTAGAAGAAAGTGCTTCAGGTTTTTCTTCTACTCTGAGGAGGTGGTATAAAAACCCTTCTTGAAGCTAACCATTTTTTATATAATAATAATAATAGTAAACTAAAAGTAATTAAAGTTTAGCATTCCCTGGATTTTCAACCAGGTTTTTGCTACCATTTTTTTAGCGTGGATGGATACCACGCCATTTTTTTATGTGGATGGAACCACAGAGGATCTTCTGTCTTTTATGTGAATAGTTTTCTCTTGTAAATCCCTGTTTAGGTTATTCAGAGTCTGCTGAGTATGCTTAACGTTCTTTATTGTTCTTTTATCTAAATTTATCTTCACTAATCGCAATTTTGTAATAAGTGTCACTTTGATTTGCAATAATAGCATTGTTTGCCTTGTTTTTTCTTGAATCTCTTCAGAAATACTTTTTTTTCAAGTTAATCGATTCTTTTGATTAAATCTATATTAATCTTTTAGTCATTCTATTTTTCTTAAACGTTTGCTTATGTAGAAACATTTTCGATAATCATATTTTGTTCTTGCTTAAAATTCGATTGAGATTATTCATATAGTTACTATTCCGTGACTAGATTATTCTAAATCAATTATCGTCTAATTATTAGTAGCTCGTTATTTTAATCTTCGATAGTATTCATTAGTTCTCTTATTTTTTCCCCTTGGTTGTAAATTGTTTCCTAATAATTTTGTATTATTGTTTTCATTTGGTCAAGCTATATTTATATTTCGGATTATTTTTATACCTTTACTGGATTCGATTCTATTGTTCCGATTATGATTTTTCCTTCAGAGGAGGAACTTGATTTATCTTCTTCTTGTTGTTGTCTCTGCATTTGTTTCGCAGCTTTCCTTTTTGCGTTCTTAATTTGGTTTTTGGAAAGGCGAATAGATTATTCCATTTTTTTTTTTTTTTTTTTTTTTTTTTTTTTTTACCATTTTTTATATTTAGTATTAATATTTAATCTGAAAAGTTTTTTGAGCATCTTTAATTATAAGAATTTCTTCTTCCAATTAAGACATTTAAGTGCAAAAGTTTCATTACATCGCTTCCTCTTCATCAGCATTTCTTATCTATATATCTTCTGATTATTCCTTCTTTTCTATTTTAAACTACAATTATGTTCTGATTTATCCAATTAAATATTATAGTATGTAGCCATGTTTTTAAGTCGTCAAAATACTTATATCCTTCTTTCCAATTGTTTTAGAAAAGCGTATTTATAGTTGATTGTGGATAATCAATAATTTTACTTCTTATTCTGTAAAAATTTAAAGAATCCCAAAACCATAATTTGCTTGAAGGGAATTCAATTCAGATCAATATAGCAAGATTCGTTATATGTAGATCCTGATACTTAGAATGCTTTTCTTAAGATGAATCGTATACTTGATACTATTCTATTCCTTAAAGCAGAGATTCCATGTTAAGTACTTTAAGGTACTAGCTAACCTCCATATTCATCTTTTGGAAGAGTGAAAAGCCTACACAAAATTTTGAAATGCCAAGAAGTCACTTTTTTAATCTAAGCAATGAAAATATAACTTTTTTCATAGCAGTTAAATGCTTGAAGGCAGTTTCCTTACAGTGATTTTTTAATTTCTTTTTAGTGTAGAAGAAGAACTCGCAAATATGTGACTTATTATTTTTAAAGGAATAGTTAATCACCAATCTTCAGGTTTAATTTTAATTCGTTGTTTTTATTCTTTTTTAAAATTAGATAACTAACACTTAGGTATATTTGTTTTTAATTAGGTTCAAGTAAAAGCTCTATTCGTTTCATTTATTAAGACTTGCATATTTTTTTAAAATTGTTATAAAATAATTAAGTCGTTTGCCCATCCTTGAATGCAAAACTATTATCTAAATTTGTACCTTCAAATCCTTAAAATTACCTTTACTTTCTAAATAACGAGTCACGATGTGATAATATAATAGAGCTATCACATGTCCATGTAAACTTCCCTGCATGATTCCATTGCTATATTAAAGTTATCTAGAATTCTTCCCATCTATGAGAAATGATGAACTAAGGTTTTCGTAGAACGATTCAAATGCTTTAATAAGTTTCAAGGTAATTTAACTCTTATAAATTAATCGAATAATAATCTTCTTTCAATGGAATCAAACACTTTTTCAACATCTATTAAACTTGCTATTAAATTAGTTTTTCCTTAAGCTTATTTAAGGAAGATATATTTATTAAATCACCCAGATCTACTAAGTTGTTTATCTCTTCATAAATTCCCTTTGGCTTGGATAAATTAAGCTTCTTAAGTAAATATATTGTATAATTTTTTCGTTAGAGCTTTATCATACAATTTCAATATATTATTGATAAGTGAAATTGAATGTCAATTTGTTCATTCATTTTTATTACCTATCTTTAAAATTGGAATTATAACAATTGTATAGTTCATCAGGTATTCTCTTCAGTCTATGCATATAATTTAGAAAGGAGTGAAGTATCATAATAAAATAATCTCCTGCATATTTCAGCACATCTTCCTTTATTCCAGCTGGGCTTGCCGCTTTACCATATGGAATTTCTTTTAGGATTCCTTTAAATTTATTTTAAAGTTAAAAGTTCAAAACCTTATAAATATATCAATGGTTAGCTAAGAATTTCCCAACTATCTTTATATATTTGATTCATTCTTTGGTTGCTAATGAATATTTACTAATAATCATAAATTTAAAATGAAAACGCTCCTATATTATTATCTATCTAAATCTCAATTAACTTAGATGCTTTTAAAAATTAATCTCATCTCTAAACTAATTTCGTTAAACTAGAAATTTTTAATAGAATCATGCAAAAACTTCTTTTTCCTATTTTAAGGCATTTTTATACACTTTTCTCTATCTGTGTATTCCTCTTTGTCTAAAGATAATGCTCAGATATAAGTTAAATGCACAATCTGTATTTACATTTTTATTATCTATTGAAAATATACATTTCTTCAGTCTATTATTCTATACAATTTAAAGCATTAACTTTTAAAAGAGATTGCATCATATATACCTTGTAACTGTAGTAGATGATAAGAATAAATTATTGTGAAATCTAGCATTTACGCAAAGTTTTCTATCAGTCTTAAAAAATAAAGCAAGTAGTATACTAGAATCTAAAGCTAACATAAAAAGCACTTATTAGACTGCGATTCAGATATTCTAAGAAAGGAAAGTAAGCAGACTTAGAAAATCTACTAACAATAATAACTGAATTCACTACGGTCAAGAGAATAAGTTTCAAATGATTATTTAAATGTTCTAAGTTCCAAGAATAGGTAAAAAATAAAAAATAAAATTAGAAAATTAAGGATTCCTTAGCAAACAAGAGGTAATAGATTTGATAATTATATTGCAAAGAACGTAAAATCACTGTCTTCTGGAATGGATAGAAAATCACATAACATAACTATAAACGAAAAATAAAATTAATAAATAACTGAATAAAGTAGCTAGATGAAAAATAATAAAGTTAGAAAATCAGACAGAGTTACAAAATCTAAATGAGGATAAAACGCATATAGAAATCCATAAAGCAAGGAGATAAAATAAAAAAGAAAGAAACTGCTATTTAGCAATATTCAGTATCATCTCTTAAATCACTTTCACAAGTTCCTGAAATTAAATGGAAATTATTGAAAATATATAGAAAGAAATAGCAGAAAAGAAAATATCTATTGAAATTAATTAAAAAAAGAAAATTTATATTACAGTAAAACTGTACAAACTTATAGGAGGAAAACCTAGAGAATGAAATCTCCAAGACAGTCACACACGAAAAGTGATCAGATTTGCAAATCTTTAAAATTCTTTATCAAGTCTCCAAAAATTTCTGGATGCGTTGGGAAAATTGTCAAAATACATCGAATATCACCAAACTTTAAATTATAAATATATATAAACTTATATTATAATTACTTTCTTTATATCTGTATATGTTGATAATTCAAAATGTTTAATTTTCTTTTTATAATAAAATAGTAAATATATCATTCATTAGTATTAATAATCTTAACATCTTTTTATATATTTTTGCATATTAAAGTTAATATACGTTAGTAAAATAAAAGTAGTAGTCTGATAAAAATTCATGTCTATGTTTGATTCTGTTATTTTACGATACTTGGAGCATTATACTTTGATTATTATAAATGATATCCATCGATTAAGATTTCATTATCTAAAGTTAGAAATTGGAGAAGGAGTAAGAAATAGATAGAGGAAGTTTTGGCGTTGTTTACAAGGGAAAGTGATAAGGAGGTATAAATGTTGCAATAAAAGAGTTTTTCATTGCGAATTCTACAAGTAATTAGTTTCTAAAAGAGTTACAGACATTAAAAATGCTAAGACATCCAAATGTTATTTTGCTATATGGTTATTGTCCTTCTCCTTTGAGCTTAGTAATGGAATTAATGACTCAATCATTATTCGATTACTTACATAGTAAGGAAGAGATACCATGAAGACTAAGATACAAGATAAGTTTAAATATAGTTTAAGGTCTCTAGTATATTCATAAACTAAATGTCATTCATAGAGATTTGAAAAGCAATAACATTTTATTAGATAACTAGTCTAAGGCTAAAATTTCAGATTTTGGTATGGCATATGTAAAAAAGGAATCTAAATCACTAAGTTAAGTGTAGCAAGGAGGTGCAATTCGTTGGAAGGCTCCTGAGTTATTAGTAACTGTACCTGAATATAGTGAAAAGTCAGATATATATGCTTTGGGTATAATCTTTTGGGAGATTGTAGTTAGAAAAATACCATTCGAAGCAGCAGATAGTTATGTTGTGATAAATGAAGTAAAAAATGGTAAGAGATTGAAAATACCTGAAGATTGTCCCTAGTAATTTGCAAAGCTAATAATTGGATGTTGACAATAAGAGCCGAAAAATAGATTAGAGTTAGAATTTATAACGAAGTAACTGAATAAATAAATATAAGAAGATAGCAAAGAGCCAGAAAAAAAAGATTCGATAGCTACAAATTATTAAATTCTTAAAAGGAATATTGCTAGCCTTGAAGAATAAAAACTAAGTTAATAAAATTAAACAGTGGAGTAGACGCTTATTAATCACCAATAAGATTAAATCATTAGTTTTGCAGCAGATTAATAGATAAAGTAGTTTTTAATCAATTTTAAGAATTAATAAATAAATGTTAAATGAGTGAAAGAAAGTTTACTAAATAAGGAGGGCTTAATAGTATAAACAGACATAGCTTTATAATTAGGCATAGTGAAGGATTAAGTAATAGAATAAAAGTTGCTAGAAGTAGTTTATTTATCGAAGACTAGTGATGAGATAGATTAAGCATCAGCTAACGCGATTACAATGTTAAATTACATAAATTTTAAGTTTATAAACATGAATTTAAGAGGGATAAATATATAAGGGGCAGATTTAAGTAATTCTTTTTTGAAATTTTGTGATTTTAGTTATACAAATATGTAAGGTGTCAATCTAAGAAATGCGAAAATTTCTAAATGTAATTTTTACAATGCAAACATGGCAAACATATCACTGGGAAAAAATAACATATTGTAGGGGCATACACTTCCTGTTCTATCTGTAGTAATATCAAGTGATTTGAAATGAATTGTTTCTGGAAGTGCAGATAAAACGATAAAAATATACAATTTTTAAACTGGTTTGATAATGAACACTTTGTAGGGACATGCAAATGCAATCTGATCTGTAGCAATATCAAGTGATTTGAAATGAATTGTTTCTGGAAGTTCTGATAATACAATTAAGATTTGGGACTTTATTAGTGGTTAGTTAAAAAATACTTTGTAAGGACATACGAATTATGTAAATTCTGTAGCGATATCAAGTGACAGCAAATATATAATATCAGGCTCTACTGATAATACAATAAAGATATGGGACTTTAATAATGGTTAGTTGAAGAGTACTTTGTAGGGACATACAAATACAATCTGATCTGCAGTGATATCAAATGACAGCAACTATATAGTATCAGGTTCTACTGATAATACGATAAAGATATGGAATGTGCAAACTTATTAGTTAAAATATACTTTGAAGGAACATACTAATTCTGTGTTATCAGTAGCGATTTCAAATGACAGCAATTATATAATATCTGGAAGTTCTGATAATACGATAAAGATATGGGACTTTGACAGTGGTTAGTTGAAGAGTACTTTGCATGGACATATGAATTCTGTAAATTCTGTAGTGATTTCAACTGACTAAAAATGAATTATTTCTGGAAGTGATGATAAAACGTTAAAGATATGGAACTTCTAAACTGGCTAATGTGTTTATACTATGATAGGTCATAAAAAATTAGCGTGAACAGTTTTTATTTCGAAGGATAGCAAGTGGATAATATCAGGATCTGATGACCATGAAATAAGGAAGTGAGATATGTAGCATATATGAGCATTTACAACTTAAAACTAAGAAGAAAAGGTAAGTTCTATTAAATAATAAAGAATTTGGAGTTTAAAAAATTATATGGGAAGAACTAGTTGAAGGTATAAGCAAGTAGTTTTGAAAATATAGAGGCTAGTGAGAGTGATAAACAGGTATTGCTAAATAGCTGCGTAATATTTTGAAGGAAAGGAACTAATAAAAAGATAATATATTATTACTAAAAGTAAAAAGCTAAAAATTATATAATTATTAATAGTTTATAGTGGTATAACACATCAATATTTTAACCAATTCGAAGCTAAAATCTATAATTTCCTCCTTCTTTTCTTTCCTGAAAATAAATGTTTTTCATTTGATCTGAAAGCTTTTAAGATTCTTAAAGCAAATAAAAGGGGAAATTAAATTAATTAACATAATAGCCTAAATAATATTACCAAGAGGAATTTTAGTATTTTTAAATTTAATTTAAAAAAGCTAGAAAACTTAAGTCTTAAGAAGAGTTATTATTCCTATTTGGCTTTTCTTGGATTATACTTTTAAATTATTAAAGGATATACTAAATCAGCTTTATATTAGTCCCAGTTAATTAAGCCCAATTTATAAAGTCAAATTACTTCTTTATCTAAATTAAAAAATTAAAGAAACTTATCTTTTTCTTGTAGAGATATATCCTCCTATCTACATGAAATGCTAGTGGATTCTATCATTTCATAAGTTTTAATCCTTTTATATTTTAGTATAGCTAAGTTTCATAATAACGTTTAAATATATCTCTCAGGACCAAATATAATTATTTAGTTTTATAAATTCTCCCTTAATCATCAAAATGAAATATTCGCTTGCATCAGAAGTATAAATATTTTTCAGTTGACGAGAGATTATCTTAACTAAAAGACTATTAAGGTAGATAATTTTATTTTGGAACACGGGATCAACCAATTAATGCCTATTTGCTGGAAGATTCCTTTATTTTATTAGCTATCCAAACTTTATTTTCTAAGCATAACTTTAAAATGGTGAAATCAAATTAACTTTTATGGGAAAATATCTAAAAGTCTCAGTGAAGAATACTTAACCTTTCTAAATTTTCCTTTTTAATAGAGAAGTAAACAAATTAAATCAGGTAAGTTATTAAAGGATATAAAATAAAGAAAAAATCAGATTTATAGCAATATCTTCTACTAAAGCAAGGAGATCTAGCGACCAAAAAAAAGGAAAGCTTCATAATTTCCTTTTTAAATCGCTTACAGTGATAAAAAAAGAAGAACTGGAATTATTTTATAATATAATATTAAAATAGTTGAATCTAAACTCTCCCTTATAAGTATAGCTAGAATTGTTTAGAAATTTAATCTTTAAATTAAATAAAAAATAACTTTTGCTAACTGGGACTTGCAACTCTTTTATCTATTAAGCTTTGATTAAATAATCACTTTTAATAAACAAAATAAATGAGCAATATAATAATTCAAATTAACGGGTATTTGATTCTGAATTGCTTGACTATATCTCTAAACATGGAGATACTCCTTGTGGATTTATATCTAAATTTTCAGTTAAATAAAGAAGCTTAGGAGCATTATTTAGTTTAAGCTTACCATTTTTATAATTTATGTACAGTTCTTAATTATGGATTGCAATCTAAGGATTAAAGTAGAAATTTTAATTATCTAATGTAGATGGGAGCACTGCTAATAAAATTTGACTAATAGCTTTAAAATACATAAGAGAAATCTTTAAAAAATATAGTAATATAGGCATTTTAAAAAGAAGCAAGCAATGCTTATTATAATGCGAAATGCTAGTATATTATTTATTATAGGTTTGCTTTCTAGCTATTTATTTGATTTAGAAACAAATCTCATCTTATATTATTAAAGTTTATTCTTATTGAAATGCTTTTTTCTTAATAAATCCTTCATTACATGATATTATAATAAGACTCTTTTACAGTTTTAACTTAGAATTATTTTATATTCTTTTGACTGTATTTTAACTCAAGCTTAAGTTAAACAATAAAGTTAAATATTTTAAGTGAAGTAGCTGATCTATCAAGATTAAACGGAAATTAGCAAGTTATTAAACCCTTTGAATTTTATTTCAGGGGAGTGTATTTCTGATCCTAAGCTTTTATTCAGGAAGAGTTTGATTTGTAAGTTTAAAAAGATGTTTATTTCCATATAGTCAAAGAAGATGTTCGTTAATCACTATTCTTATTTATATAGAACCAAATATATAAAATTTAAAGAAAAAAAGCTGTTTCTTATGTATAATTTTATAATGAAAGCAATGAAAGCAATTGAACTAGGAGAAAACAAATGAAGGTACTTAATCAATTAATTGCTTTAGATACTGTAAGATAAGAAACTGTAAGATTGGATGCTTTATAAGAGATGTACATGTCTCATTTAAAGAAACAGGTTCAGGGTATAAATTTTTTAAGTTTCTAATTAAAAGAAGAAATTCCATCAAAATAATAAAATACTCTTTGCTTTTCATTCTCCAATTTATCAGATACAGAAATAAAAACTTTAAAAAGTTGCTTTGTACTAAATTAAATTAACAGAAAATTCAGATTCATTTTATTATCAAGATTATTAGAATCAAAGCGAAACTAATTGAAAAACAAAGAAGCTTTAAGTAGCACCTTTATAATGATTTTAGAGTTTTAAAATTATAAAGGTATATTTATATGAACATTTATCAATTGCATACATTATAGAGAATAAATATATGATAAAGCTGAAATTAATTAATAATAAGTCACTATATTCTTCTGGTTTAATACAAGCTAGATTTTTTATTTATTTCATATGATTTAATATACTAAACACATAAGTCATTTTAGTTTATAACTTAAGTGTATAAAATTAGTATATCTATATTAAGATATGAAATAGTAATTTTTTATATAGTATCTCAAAAAGAAAATTTATCCTTTCCATACTAATAAATATCATAATTTTATGAATTTAGAAATAAATAAAAAGTGTACGAATATTAAATAAAAAGGAGAAAACATAAAACTTAAATGTTTGCCAGAAATAAGAAATTCCAAAACTTTGCAAAAATAGAAAAAAAATAAAAAACTAATGAATAAAATAAAAAGCATATTGCTAACTTTAAAGAGTTATAGTAGTTTTATATGTTTAAAAAGCTAATATTCATTAATACTTTTTAAGAAGAATTAAGGAATTTATTCTTTTTAAGATACTTTGATTGAAAATATTTAAGTTTAAATGTATAATGGTAAAGAGATTTAGTATTATACACTTATTTCTTTAAGTTTATTTATCATAAAAAATAAAGAAAATAGATTTTAAGCTAAATAGATAAGATTAAGATATATTATTTTATTATTTTTCTAAGAATTTGCTTTTTGAATAATTCTTCTCGTTATGATCACTAAAAATCCTAAATTTAATTAATGAAAATATCTTATAAAGAAGATGTTTTTGATTATAGTGCTAATATTTATATTTTAAGCTTTATTTACTAAAAACTAAATTTTAAGTATAAACTTAAATAAATTAAATGAGTCTAAATATCTAAAGACATTCTTATCTAAAAAATGTTTGCATAAGCTTATTAATCTACAAGAATGCTTCTAATATTATAAAATTAAGCATTGAAAGTATTTTATTATAGAACTGCTTTAAAGATTCATTTTGAGTATAAGGAAGAGTTATTTAAATAAATTAAAATATAAATTTTATATTTGATATGTAAGCATTTTTTAAGTCTAGAGACTTTGAAAGTAGCAAAATGCAATTATATATTAAGAAAAAATAGAGAGAATAAGCATTTTATTTAGATAGTTTAAATCTTAATAAATTTAGTTAAAATTATTATGTTTCTATCTAATATCCTCATAGCACATAATAGTTCATTTAAATAAGTAATTTATCCTTTAAGAAAATATATTGTAAAATGAAAAATTTTAATTTAGAATCTTTGAAGTTGTAAACGTTATAATTTTTATGTGCTTATTGCTATTTTTCTTATTATTTAAATCTATTTCTAAAGATTTATTAAATTAGCGCTTTTATTATTTAGAAAAAATTTAAAGATAAAAGAATAGAGAAGGGTTTGCTAGTATGATATACTCTTTATTTAATTAGGCATTATATTATTTATTTTTGCATGTTTTAAATGGTTTATCGATGAAAGTGTTTATATCATATTAACTAAATATTTACTAATAGTATAAAGAAAGATAGTAACTTTATGTGATTCAATGTAAATTTATCATTATAATCATATAATGTTTTTCTATCTTTAATTTATTATATTTTTTATTTTAAAAGTGCTAATTAAAATATTATAAAAGAGATAAATTTACATACCTTTTAGATTTTCCTCTTAAATTCTATATTTAAGATTTAAATTTCTTTAAGTTTAACAGCATTAGTGGTCTAGTGGTAGAATACTTCGTTGCCATCGAAGTGACCCGGGTTCGATTCCCGGCTGATGCACTTTTATAAATCATTAAATAAACTTTTTATTAAATGCAACATCTTTTTGTATTATACGTCTATAAGCTTTAGCATCTAAAGTTTAATTTTTTAGAATTTAAGTTTAAATTTTAAAATAAAGTTGTTATCAATTTTTTATTCTAATCCTCTTAATAACCCAGTTTAACTTTTTTATCCTTTTTATTCATCTCAATACTTTTTATTTGTGCCTTGAAAAGATTTATTAATTTTATTTAGAAAATACTTTTAAAATGGCATTAAAAAATTTGAAGCTAGATAATTAAAAGAGAAGCTAAAAGTTATTAAAATATAAACTTAGCTTTTTACAATTTAATTACAAGTATTTATTCTTTCTAACTTAGCTAATTCTGACTGTTGTATTTTCTAAACTTAGATTATAAAATATGTTTATAAAATAATGAAATAGCTTCTATTTTTATTATTATGGAAATATCTATTTTACTATTTTCATTTTTCATTTTATTTCTTAATCTAGATAAGATTGGCTGAAATTCTTTAAATAAGGGAACATAATTAAATCTTAAAAATTAAAGTTTCAATGTAATATAATAAATTTATTGATTTCAACACTAAGACCCTCTTAGTTAATAGATTTAATTTAAATTAAGAGAAGCTTTAATGAAACTTTTTTCTTAAACATAACTATTAAACAAATTTAAAAGCTTAGAATTAATTAATATTAGTGAAGGCAATTATCATAGTTATTTAGTTATCATTGGGTTTTTAATAATCATTCAAGTTGTAAGCTTCGTTCTCTTCAAAATCACTTCATTTAATGTCTACTTAATTTCCAGCTGATAAATAAAGGCAAGAACCTTATTTAGCATAGCTTTCTTGTATTTTTAAATATGAAATTGATAGAATGCTAGCTTCTTAGTAAATTAAGCCTCCACTATCTTCAGCATAATTTTTATTACTTTAAATATTTTGTAAATCCATTTTGGAACTTATAGCATAAATGAAAGCTCCTTTGACTGCTGTATTATTGAATACTTAAACTTCTAAGATATTAGCGTTGCTTTATTCTATAAACAGACTTCCGGATTCAGTTGCTTTGTTATGCTTAATTTCTATTTTTTAAATATCTAAAGACAATTATTTTAAATAACCAACACTTCCTTGCTAAGCTGTATTATATTGGAATGAACTATTTACTAATTTTGTTAATTATTAATTCATTTAGCTTTCAAAGTAGAAGACTCCTCCTTGTTATGCTTCATTATTATTATAAATATTATTTTCCAATATCTAAATTTGTGAATCTTGCGAACATATAAAACCTCCTCTTCCAAAGCTAGCTTGATTACTTTAAGCACTTATATTTACTATTCTGTTTACAAAAGAAGATTCCAAATTAATTGCCCCGCCTTTTTGTTATGCTGTATTATTATCAAATTAACAATTTTTTATTTCTTATATGGCTGCTTTTTAAACAGAAAATAAAGCTCCTCCACTATCGTAAGCCTTATTTCATCCGAAAAAATTGTTTTAAATTAGATTGATTTATGAATCATCTATATAAAAGGAACCTCCATTATTGGCATCATTTTTTATAAACTAGTTATTTTCTATTTTTGTCTTCTCTATAAGATAAAATACTCCTCCTTGCTATTTAGCAACATTTTCAGAAAAAATATTCCTTTCTATTAGTGTGATTTCTGAATTCTATGTTGCCAAGAATCCTCCTTTTGATTGCTAGTCTATTCCTTAGTTTCTAATGGCTAGAATATAAGATATATTAGTCATCTTAGAATATAAAGATAAAAAAATAGCACTTCCTATTTATTATGCACTGTTATTTGTAAAAGAGCAGTTAAATATTTAATCAATAGTTATCTAATCATAGCCATAAATTACATTTCCATTTTGTGCTTTATTTAGTTCAAATTTATTATTTTAAACTAATTTTATTTCAGATTTTTCCAAATAAATGCAGCCTCCATTATTTGTTTCAGCACTGTTGTTATAAAATGTGTTATTTTCTAATGCTACTCTAAATAAAGAATAAAGCTCCTCCTTTTTACTAAGCCTTATTATTATATAATAAATTATTTCCGATATAATCTGTTTTGGAATTTTGAACATACATAAAACCTCCATCTTTGAAAACTGAATTTCCCTTAGCTAATATATTTCTAATTTATTGAATGTATGAATATTATAAATATAAATCTCCTTAGTCACTGTTATTTTCCTCAAATTAACTATCTTAAACTGAAACTTATATTTATATTTATAAAATAACTATAAATAGATGTCCCTCATTAAGCATAGTTCTTTATAGATTAAATATTTGCTATTAAATTTATTTTCATATTTTGTAAATAAATTGCTCCTCCTTAGTAACTACATTAATTTTCTATAAACTAAACTATTTTCTATAATCTCACACTCTGAATTCTCTAAGTATAAAGCACCTCCATTCTAAGCCCTGTTTCCAATAAACTTACAATTTGAGATATTAATTTTTGCTTATTTTGCATAAAGAACTCCTCCTCTTTAAGTTGCTGAATTATTTTGGAAAATATTTTCAACAAAGGATTAATTAGAAGCATCAGAGTATAAAACACCATATTTGCATTTGTTTTCTATAAATGATGAATTTGATAATATCAAAGATGAATTATAGTAATATAACATGCTTTGCAATGACTTACTATACTCAAGTATAGAATTTCTTATTATCAAATTGCTTTAACCACTAAAAAGTGTGGTTCCTAAAATACCTGATAGTTGGCTATTTAATATAGTTAAGCTTGAATTTATTATTTTCATAAAGTGACTTAGATCATTTAGATTTTCGTATTCCTATTATTATTCTCATTTTTCTTCTTTTTCCTCTTCAATTAAGCTTGTATCTTCCTCTAAAAAATAAAAGTCTACTACAAAGTCTCTTAAAATTGTATGGTTAATGATTAGACTAGATTAGCTCATTTGTATGAAGTTATGATATTGAAAATTGTCCTTAATATCAGATGCTTATGAAAATAAAGAAGGAATTTTTTCTCCTGAGATAATGAGATTTTTTATTATAAACACATCATTCTATAGATTTATTATTAGACCAGGATATCATAATAAAATTACTGCTGTATCGTTCTTCTAGTAGCACATCACTGATTCTTAATCATCTCCACATTCTTAATATGTTTGAATTGTAATTGTTTTAGAACCTTATCACTTAGATCCGCCTCTTAAAATATCACAAGATTCTGTGTTATAAACTTAATTTAAGCGATCAAGTTTATGATTATGAGGGGATATTAAAATTGATACTGGTTAATTTTCCTTTGATTAGTAAATAGCAGCTGATAAATCAGTAAAAGGATATTCCTTAGTTCCAGTTTATTCTGAAGCATTTAACTCTTAGAATATTTCAGGTGTAGTTACATATACTTATTAAACTTGAGCTTTGGAAGCAGGAAAGAAGGTAAAAATAGTGTAAATAAAGATAAAGGATAAAAGGGAAATCTTCATTTAAACTATAAAGGTATAAAAAATAAAGAGATTTGATTTATTTAATTAGTAACTAATAACTATTAACTTTAAACAGAATTAGCAGTATTGTTAATTTGCTATAAGAGAAATATGCTTTGTATAACTATTTTCTATTTATCAATAATAGAATACTTTATAGAAAACACTTAAAAAACAAAGATTAATTCTCAAAAGTTAATTTACATGAAAAGGCATAAGAGGTTATAAAAATTAAAGTAGAACTACTAGACTTTGTGATTTTGCGTATGTTAAGAAGAATTTTTAGTATTTTAGAAATAATCTAAATAAGAATTAGTAAATAAAAACATCTAGATAGCACTTCGATAGAAGTAGAATCAAGTTTATATTTACATTGCTATGCCTTCGATTGCTGAATAATTGAAAAATAAACTAAAGACGCTTCAAAAATTTTTAATTTAGGAGTTTTAAAATTTAAGTTGGTATTAAATATCTTTAAAGAGTTTGCCCCTACTTAATTTTTTTTCTTTAGATATTAAGAATTTTAAGCTTTGATGCTTTAAGTTTTAAGATTATGAAAAAAACATATATAATTAAACTAACTTTGCTTCTAGTTATAAGGCTATTTTAAATTAATGATAAATTAATTGTCTAAAAAACTTTCCTTATAAATTTATAAGAGAAATTTCAAATTTAACTTTATAGCATTTGTTATAAAAACGATTCTAGTTTTGATTGAATTTTTACTGATAAAATTATAAATCTTTTGCTCTGCTGTGGTTTTAATTACCCTTGCTTTAATGGAATTAAGATTTTTATATATTCCTATTTAAATTTTATGAAATTAGCATCACTTAATGACTTTGCTTGCTTCCTTATCTGTTATCCTTAGTACAGTAAAAAGCTAAAAATAAATCTTTCTTCTTCAAGATCCCTTATATTCTATAAGCGTAATAAATATTCCTTATTGCTTGATATTATCTTAATTTATCTCATCTTTCTATAAAAGGCTAACTTTAAAAATTAATTTAGAAAATAAAATGTTAATAATTAATAAATAAGTAAATTAATATCAATCATACATTTATTAGATACCATACACAGCTATACCAAAATTATTCTGCTTGTTTATTTTATAAAGAAAATAGTCTCTCTTTTACAATTACATATTTGAGATCATAATCTATGCACATTTTGCTGTTTATTTATGTATTAATTTAAGTTTAAGAATAAATAAAAAATTACATTATTTCTATATTATACATCTAAGTCCTACACTTAAAATTAAAATAACCTATTATCAACTTGATATATTCATCGTTTTCATTACACTTAATTATCAATTTCAAACTTCTATTGCTATCTTTATTTTGAAAAATTAACATTATTTTAGTGACTTCTACTATATCAAAGCATATAAGGATTAAAAGTTATAAATGATAGCTCTATTTCTGGTATTTCAAAAAGATAAATCTGCTTTCTATCTCTAAAGTATTAGCAATAAATTTCCTTTACTTTAATAGCTAAGATAATATAAGCAATCTAAGTATATGATTTAGAATTTATTTCAATAAGATTTGAAATAATAATAAATTTAACTAAATAGTAGCTTTTATTAAAAATTAAGCCTTTTTATTGTTTAAAACTTAACTTATGGTAAATAATATTCCTTTCATTAATCTTAGCCACTTAATACTAATATAAAGCAATTGATTATTTAAATAGTTTATTAATTTCCTAAAAAGCTTAAGAATTTTTATAAATAAATAATAAAGAAATCTATTATAATAATAATAATAATAAATTTTATTATAGAGCGCGTACCACTCTCGTTGGTGCGCAGCTCTTTAAAAAAATATTTCATACTGACAAGAATGTTTTTACTGATAAAATTATCAGATACTGATAAAAATGTTCAATACTGATATAATTTTAGAATATTCGTAATCTTTAATACTTGCTGGAGGTCCAAGGACATGGCAGGATTGTGTCTCATTGCATCACCAAAGCAGAGGACGACATGTGTCAATTATGGGTACTTAACTTCCCCAACCTCTGATGAAGACGACCTTGTTGTTCACCTTCGAACAACTATGGTGGTTTTAAAATATATTATTAATAAAAGTATGTAAATTATAGTTAGCTATATAATTATTAACATTTAAGATTGCTTAAATGTTTATTGCTTTACAGTTTCATAAACTAACTCATTAATCCAGTTTTAAACTCTAGTTCTTTATAAAAAATAGTCCAGAAATTAAAGCTAAGGCCTTTTGTAAAATAGACAAGAACTACTACTAAAGTTTTATCTTGTAATTTCTAACTAACTTAAAGCTTTAAGAAACAATATAAAAATAAATTTATTTGTATATAACTCTTCATATACAAATTTTAATTATAAAATAAAGCAATTTAATAAGGGGACTTATAAATAAACTTTTATTTAGCATTTAAAAAATTAATACTTTAAATTTATTTTATTCACATTCAGATTTAAAATATTTTAAGTCATTATATATAAAAGAAAATTATTAAAGTAAAAATATATAGTATTTGACTGAAATAAAAACTAATAATTGTATAACTAAAATTAAAAGATTCAATTTTAAATTTTTTTGTTTTAAAATAGACAAGAAAATTGAGATTATGTAATTTAACTTTAAAAGAATATGGTTTGATGTCATGAAGAAGATCTAGATAGAGATACAAAAAGGATTCTATACAAACTTAATTATGATAATAAGTTTAATTTAACTACTTCTAAATTAATAAGCTTAAATAAAAATATTATAAGTTAATAATATACAATTACTAAAAGCTATCCATAGGATTATAAATTTAGTGTATAATAAATAAATAATTTATTATTTTTATGTTTTTAGTTAGTTATTCTAGCACAATATTTAAATTTAAAATCTCATAATTTAGATAATATTAAGATAACCTCACTATAATAATTAGCTAATGAATAAATAAAAAAGTGATTTTAATATTAATTTTGTTTATTAGATTATTAAATAAATAATTATTTATAATATGAATAGTTTATATTTAAAGTTAATTATATTATAAAATATAATAATAATAGATAAAATTGTTTAGAGGTCTTCTTGGATTTTCACCAATTTCCCTCTTTCCAACCAGAATAGTCTGGTGAATAAAAAGAAAAGTTTATTATTTCATTTCTAATTTTTCTTGTCTTAAATCTTGTATTTCACTTGTCTCTCCATCCTTCATCCATCTACCTTGCTACTATTCTTTTGGCGCTTGTCTCTTTAATTTGATAAATAGATCCTCTCTCAGTAATATGAATTCTTTCTGTCAGTCTCTTAGCTCTCTAATTAAATTCATTCTTGAATACATAGAAATTTCTACACTATTTATATTAGTGTCCTTTTTTCTTGCAGTAATAGTACTTTCTACTCTTCATTATATTCTGATAAATTTTTGGTCTTTTTTAAAGCAGTACAGACCTTAACAGCAAAGTTGGAAGGAAAACCAATTAAAAAATTAATCTATAATTAGAAAGAGGATGAAGAAATCCGGAAGATAAAATTTACTGCTGAAAGTTATTTTAACACTTAATATATTATTATGCTGAATTATGATATTTTATTATTTTTCTAAGTATTACTTGTCTAGTAAATTTCCTCACTTCAATTATAAAAAGTTTTAAATTTAAGATCTAGAACATTCTTTACTAATTAACTAATATTAAATAATAGGACTAGCTTATTTATCTTCAAATCATATAAATTTTTTCTTATTAAGAACTAAAGCTTTAAAGATTAGACTAAAATATATAAATCAAGTTTTATTATTTGAAACCAACTTTATTTATTACAATATTTAATTTAGCTTGTATATATAAGGGTTGCTCTATCATAATTAGACTAAATAATTAATTAAATTTGATTTGAGAAATGCTTTAATAGATAACAATTGAAAAGCATTATAAAAAATACCTATATGATTCTAATTTAAATTCTCTTAAATATATGGAATTTATCTTTGTATTAATTCATTTTGAAGTCGATATAAGGTTGAATTTAATGAGTTGACATCAAGATTAAAGTAGTTACCTTCGTGATAGTACTGATATAAGTGAAAATAATGGAGATTTTGTTGATTATAATACTTCAAGAAGATGGAAAATAATTCAGAATATTAAAGAAAAGCAAATGCTTACCTTAAAAGCCTTACATAAACGTTTTACATTAGTACTTTAATCTATAGTGTTCTTTGCCTTATTTAAAACTTTCTTTATTATCTTAGTTTATTAAACTTCTTAAAAATTAACAAGGGAAAGTAAGCATTGATTTACATTGTAAATTAGTTAAGGTTGATGCATATAACTATGATAATGACAAAGGAAATGGAGTCATTTATAAGTTGAATTTAAAACAATTAAAAGTTTAAGCTATAAGAAGTTATTATTCTTATATTGAAATTATTAAGTCAAATGCTTAGGTTACCTTATAATGTAGTTATTATAACCAAATTTAAAAATATAAAGCATTTTTATTTAAATTTAAGAAATTAAGCAATAATGCTGAAAGAGTTGTAGAGATAAAAGCATAACTTTACTATATTAAAAGCTAGAAGTAGTCCTATCATAGTTTTTAACCCATTTATACTTTAAAAGCTAAAGCTTATTATTAAAAATATTTAACTTTCCCAAATAGTGTTAATATGGGAGTCTGAGTTAATAAGCAAGAGCAAAGATATTAATGAATAAAACAAGTTCACAGCAAGCGAGTTAAATTAGAAATATAGATAACTACAAACAATTTAGAAATAGTTTAGTCTAATCATTTTCCTTAATTTCAAATGTAGATAGAATATAAAATTAAATATCAAAGCATTTTAGTTTATTATCTCTAATATACAGTCATTTAAGAGAGGTTATTTGAGAAAAATAATTAAGAAAGGTAAAATTATTCTCTAAATATGAAAGTCATCTAATAAATGTATATTGACTATTAAATTTCCTTTATTGATAATTTATTCACATTAAATTCTCTAAATCAATCTTAAAAATTAACTTTCTATAGAAAAATATTATTATTTACAATGTTGTCATCAATCAAAGAATAGTTACTGTGGAGGGAAAATATCTAATAGACTTATTTGAATATTTCTTTCTTTTATAACTTTCCTTTTATATAAAAGAGAATGAAATTATTAAATTCAAGTGGTGATTCTATAAAATATTGACTTCATTAAGGTTAATATGAATCATATAGCAAACTTATTAAATAAAAAAAGTATTTCATAACACAGCATAACTCAGGCATTATAATTTGTTTTTAAATTATTTGCTGTGATAAATCAATCAAAACTGGAATCTTTTAACAAATATTATAATAAGCTGAATCATAAATTTTGTTTTATTTATTTAAAAGTACTAAGAGATTAAATCTAAAATGAAAATAAATCATAAAATAATTTTTAGTCCTTAACTGGGACTTATATTTTCTTTATTCAATTATTCTTTTTTATTAAATAAATATTATTAACTAAAAAATTAGCTTGCTTACAATACCTCCAAATCAAGGCTATTTTCTATTTCTTTCTCTTGTTCCTTGAAATCTGAACTCATATGAATTTATTTATTATCTTTGTATCCAAAAAATTGTTTTTTTTTTAATTTTAAGGAAAAGCTCTGTAGGTAATAATTTTACCTTTTATTTTCAACTTGAAATAATCTAATACTTAGAGATGCTAAGTAAATATAATTGTATATGATATTTTCTTTATTGACTTTATATTTAAAGTTTCATAGCTCATAATTGTTTTTATTTGCAAAGAAGAATCAAAGAAGGGTAAAGCTTTTAAGATTATTAAAACTTGATTTAAAATAAAAAAATCCTAAACCAATAGAATTTTAACTTTCTCTTTAGTTTAACCTTTCTTTCCTTTTACATTCAAGTTGTATATGAAAATAGTTAAAAAACACTCTTCTACTTTTATATAAGCTTATCTTAGCTTTTTTGCTGCCAATATTATAAGATTTAGTTTATGGACTTCTAAAGCTTTTCCCTTAAATTTCTAAATAGTAAAAGCTATTAAAGTGATTTACTTGTATATATCTATTACTTATAGCTTAGTATAATGAATTTACTTATTGATTTGAATGTTTTCTATAGAAGTATTGATTATGATAATGAAATTGAATATACTTATACTAACTAAACTTCTCTTATCACCTAATTAACTAATACTGTTTAAGAGATTTTAAAAGTTAGATAGCTTAAGTCATTTAATAAACTAAATTAAATCCATCTATTTATTATTTTATACCTTTATAGTTTAAAATGACTTTATCCCTCTAATCCCTTTTCTTTTTTGCCACTATTTTTGCCTTCTTTCCTGCTTCCAAAGCTCAAGTTTAATAAGTATATGTCACTACACCTGAAATATTCAAAAAGTTAAACATATCTAACTAAAATGGAACTGAAGGATATCCATTTACTGATTTATCAGCTGCTATTTACTACTCAAAGGAAAATCAATCAGTATCAATTTTAATATCTCCTCATAATCATAAACTTGACTGCTTAAATTAAGCTTATAATGCAAATACCTGTGATATTGTTAGAAACGGATCTAAGTGATAAGGTTCTAAAACAATTACAATGCAAACATATTAAGAATGTGGAGATAATTAAAAATCAGCAATGTGCTATGAGAAGAATAACACAGCAGTAATATTAGTTTAATATCCTGGGCTGGCAATAAGTCTGTAGTAAGATCTCTTCATTATCAAAAATCTCATTATTTCAGGAGAATAAATGCCATCATTATGACCAGATTCGTATTAAAATTGATACAACTATCCGTACAAAAATTTCATTAAGGTGAATTAGTCCAATCTAATCATTTAAGACACAATTTTAAGAGACTTTATAGTAGACTTTTATTTTTAATTGGAAGATGATTTCTTAACCGAAGAAAAAAGCGAATTAGAATAAAATTAATTAGAATACTTAAGATATCTTGTACTGGTAATAAATTCAAACTTAACAATAGTAAATAGCTCATTAACATACATTTGAGGAAACTCTCTTTTTAGTATTCAAAGCAATTTGATAATAAGAAACTCTCTATTTGAGTATAGTAAGTCATTACAAACTATGCTTTACTTCTATAATTCATCTTTAATATTATCAAACTCATCATTTACATAAAACAAATGCGATTATGGAGTTTTATATTCTGAAAATTCTAACTAATCTTATGTTGAAGGGCTTTTCCAAAATAACTCAGCAATTTAAAAAGGTGGAGTTATTTTTGCGAAAAAGGCAAGAATTGACATATCAAATTGTAAGTTTATTGACAATTATGAACAAGATGGAGGAATAATTTTCTTAGAGGATTCAGTATGTAACTATATAGAAAACAGTTAGCTTATTTAAAACTAAAATTAATACAGTGGTGGAGCAATTTGATTATAGGGAGTTAAAATAAACTTAATATAAAATGTTTAGTTTAAAAAGAATACAGCTTATTAAGGTGCCTCTATTTATAGTTACTATTCAAATATAAGTTAAATTTAAGATTGCTAGTTTGAAGAGAATCATAGCTAGCAAGGAGATTTGTACTTAGAAAATTCATACATTCAATACATTTAAAATATATTAGCTAAGGGAAACTAAGCTGCATAAGAGGGAAGTTTTTTGTATTTGAAGTAATCTTTAATTGACTATATCAGAGATAGTTAATTTTATAATAATAAGGCTTACTAAAAAGGAGGAGTTATATTTTTAGTTTAGAGTAGCATTAGTATAGCATTAGAAAATAACACATTTTATAACAACAGTGCTGAAACAAATAATGGAGGGTGCATTTATTTGGAAAAATCTGAAATAAAATTAGTTTAAAATAATAAATTTGAACTAAATAAAGCATAAAATGGAAGTGTAATTTATGGCTATGATTAGATAACTATTGATTAAATATTTAACTGTTCTTTTACAAATAATAGTGCATAATAAGTAGGAGGTGCTATTTTTATATCTTAAGAGTCTAAGATAACTAATATCTCTAATAATCTAGTTTTTAGAAACTAAGGAATAGGCTAGCAATCAAAAGGAGGATTCTTGGCAACATAGAATTCAGAAATCACGCTTATAGAAAGGAACGTATTTTCTGAAAATGCAGTTATATAGCAAGGAGGAGTATTTTACTTTATAGAAAAGTCAAAAATAGAAACAATAGAAAATAACTAGTTTATTAAAAACGAAGCCAATAATGGAGGTTCCTTTTATCTTGATGATTCAACGATCAATTTAATTTAAAACAGTTAATTTGGTTCAAATAAGGCTTACAATAGTGGAGGAGCTTTATTTTCTGGTTATTAGGCTGTTATTGAAGAAATAAAAAATTGTTAATTTGATAATAATACAGCATAACAAAAAGGCGGGGCAATTAATTTGGAATCTTCTTTTGTAAACAGAATAGTAAATATAAGTGCTTAAAGTAATCAAGCTAGCTTTGGAAGAGGAGGTTTTATATGTTCGCAAGATTCATAAATTTAGATATTGGAAAATAATATTTATAATAATAATGAAGCATAACAAGGAGGAGTCTTCCACTTTGAAAGCTAAATGAATTAATAATTAACAAAATTAGTAAATAGTTCATTCCAATATAATACAGCTTAGCAAGGAAGTGTTGGTTATTTAAAATCCTTGTCTTTAGATATTTAAAAAATAGAAATTAAGCATAACAAAGCAACTGAATCCGGAAGTCTGTTTATAGAATAAAGCAACGCTAATATCTTAGAAGCTTAAGTATTCAATAATACAGCAGTCAAAGGAGCTTTCATTTATGCTATAAGTTCCAAAATGGATTTACAAAATATTTAAAGTAATAAAAATTATGCTGAAGATAGTGGAGGCTTAATTTACTAAGAAGCTAGCATTCTATCAATTTCATATTTAAAAATACAAGAAAGCTATGCTAAATAATGTTCTTGCCTTTATTTATCAGCTGGAAATTAAGTAGACATTAAATGAAGTGATTTTGAAGCGAATGAAGTTTACGATAATGGAGTAATAATATTTGGAACTTCATCTAATATAAGTATCTAATAGAGTAAGATAAAAGCTAACTATGCTAAAGTTGGTAATTTATTCTATTTATTTCAATCATATTTGCAATTATTTGATGTTTAGGTCAATTAAAACTAAGCTAAGAAATCTATTTTTTACTTAAGTTCTTCCAATCTTAACCTAACATTGGTTGGTATGTCTGATAATAATGCTTCTTTAGGAAGTTTAGTAGAAGTATTATTGGGTGATAGTTTATTAATTACTAAATGTGCTATTAAGAATAATTTAGTGAACTCAGTGATGAAGATAGTAGAGATTAATTTAATAGCTATAAATGAGACAGAATTTAGGAATAATAAAATAAAATAGCAACTAATAGAAGCTAAAGATGCTCAAATACAAATATAAGAAAGTTTCTTTATAGTAAACTAAGTTGATAGTGGAGCTTTAATTGAAATCACCAATTAGATCCTTAAACTTGTTAGTTCTACTTTAATATAGAACTAAGTTAGAGAAGGCTCTTTAATATCTCTTAAGAACTCTTAAGCTTACTTTTAAAACTCTACCTTTTAAGCAAACACAGCAACTATAGGTGCTTCTATTTAATCATAGCTTTCTACTTATTAAATAGTTGATTGTAAATTTTTAAATAATGAAGCTTATAAGCAAGGAGGAGTAATAGAAGCTAACTAAGATACTATCTAGATAAATAAATGCTAGTTCATTGAAAATAAAGCTAAGAATGGAGCAGTCTTATCATTTACTTAAGTATAAGCTATAATAGAATAAATTAATGCAAGCTATAATAAAGCAGAAATAGGAGGATTTCTTAAGGCAGACTAATCAAACATACAGTTTATTTAATCAACCTTTGATAATAACTAAGCTAACTAAGGAGCTGTGTTTTTCATCTAGCAATCTACTTTAATTTTTAAAGAAATTATGTGCTAGTAAAATATTGCAATAGATAAAGGAGGAGTTGGCTATATGTTTTAAGATAGTTTATTCAGGATGGAAAACTCTACTATTAATTAGAATAAAGGTTTTGATGGAGCCTTCTTATATGCTTAGAACTCTTAATTCATAATAATAAACTCAGAAGTAATAAACAATACAGCTTATTCTATGGGAATTATTAATTTATGAATTTCAAATTTATAATAGCCAAGCTAGCTAGAATAAGTAAGAATAAGTGATAATGATGGATAATCATCTATAGTGTTGGTGTACTAAAGTTAGCTAAATATAAATAGGATAGTAGTAAGTAAAAATAAAGGACTTAAATAGACTTCAGGTATTTTAGGGTAATACTCGAAAATAAGTATAAATGGATCTACTTTTGAAGATCAAAAGGGATACACTGGAGCGTTTATTTATAGTGACCTTTATTCTGAAATAGAAATAAATAATAGTTGGTTTAGAAATGGAGAAGGAGAATATGAAGGAGGAGCAATTTATGTAAGATAAAGTTAGTTAAGTATGAATTAGGTTAGGTTTGAGAATATGAGAGGAGGTAAAGGAGGAGTAATTTATGGGTTTGAATCAAATATGAGTCTGGAGAAAATAGATTTTGTTAATAGTACTTCTAGTTATGGAGCAGTAGTTTATGCATAAAAAAGTAGTAAATTATGAATTGAAGATAGTAGAATTGAAGACTTCTAAGATACTGGTTTAGTTATAGAAGAAAGTGAATTAAATTTAAGTGACGTAAAGTTTGAGAGAGGAGTAAGTAATAATAGTTATGGGTCTGCTATTTATGCATTGAATTCTTAGATGAATATGAGTAACTGTATTTGTTAAAATTAGAGATCAGTATAAGGTTCTTGTTTTGCTATAGTGAATGATGATCTGAAATATAATTACTTAATTAAGAATAATATCTTTTAAGATTGTATAGCAACTGAACATGGAGGAGTTGGTTACTGCTTGAATGGTAATATAACTTTTAAGTAAAATGTATTTTAGAATAATAAAATAGATGGTTAGAAGTAATTTGCTTCTAAAGGTGGAGCATTAAGATTAGTATGTGATAAGAAATAAATTTGTAACTATACATTACAAAATAATTCCTTTATCCATAATTCTGTTACTACTAATGTAGGGGAAGGAGGAGCTATTTCTTTTCAAGCTACTCTTCCTACTTTTATACCCCATCTCAATACCTCTTCCATATGCACGCTATTTATCAATAATTCTGCTTATTATGGAAATCATTTAGCTGCCTTTGGATACCAGTTAAGTAATACCTATATCTCTGATGTATTGGCTCATTGCTAATAGAATAAGTCTGAAAGATAATTAATAGACTAGTTACCTGGATTTCCTATAGAAGAAAGAAAACTATTCATTACTGATGTTTATGGTTAGCTAGTTAAAACTGATAATACTTCTAGTTTGTAAATAGAATCAGTAGATAAAAAATAAGTTACTTTTACAGGTAAAACATTAATATAAGCTGAATTGGGTGTTTTTTATATAAAAGATTTAACTATAAATACTAAGCCAGATAGTGATGCAATTTTGTAGTTTAGTACTGATGCAATAGATTTAAAAAACTTACCTTAAAATCTATAAATTTAAAATAAAATTTAAATGAAAGTTCATTTTTCTAATTGTCTTGTAGGTTAAATATTAGTTAATGGTAAATAGTGTTAGAATTGCTTTTATGGCAAATATTCTTTAAATGAAAGTAATGGTTATTGTAAAGGATGTTTTGAAGGTGCAACATGTTATGGAAGTAACTTAATTGCTCCTAATAAAGGATATTGAAGATATAGTTTTAAAACAGATAAAGTACATAAATGTCCTAATTCTGAAGCTTGCTTAGGAACTTCCTTAAATAGTTAATATATATAAGATTATCTAGGTAAAACAAACGAAATATCAAGATAACAAATGTTAAATGATACCAATATTTAAGGATATTGTGCAGAAGGATATTAAGGAATTTTATGTGATTTATGCGAGGAAGGGTGATCTAAAGATGGACTCAACAAATGCTAAAAGTGTTAAAATGATAAAAGTAATATAGTTTATGGAATATGTATCATAATGATATTTATATTCTTCATATTATATTTAGTTAAATCTACTTTATTGTCAGCTAGGAAATAGGATAATCACTTAGGAGTGTATTTCAAAATTCTTTCTAACTATATGTAATTTTCAGCTTTAATACAGAACTTTAAATTTAATTGGCCAGATGCTTTTAATAACTTGTTTACATTTAATTAGACTTATATATCAGCTACATCTAATATTGTTAACTTTGAATGTCTTTACTAAGAAGGTGAGTAGAAATATTACAATAAAGTAACAAGTAGCATTTCTCTTCCTTTTATAATTTTGATTGTTACTTTTCTGATTGTTTTAATATAATCCTTAAAAAAATGAAAACCTATCAATAAATCTATCTTAATAACAGTAATGAGTGTCTCTTTTTTTCAAACATATACGAGCTTAATACTAACTATTCAAAGTTCTTTTAGTTGCTACAATATTAATAATGATGTGTTTGTTTTGAATGCTTATACTAAAATTATATGCTGATAAGGAAATCATCTTTAATATATCTTAATAATTGCTTTGCCAGCATTAATATTATACGGAGTAGCTATTCCTCTCATAATTATCCTTTATTTGCACAAGAATAGAAGATTAATTCGTACTTATAAAATTAAGTCTTAATTTGGATTTCTAACAATCGGATACAAAGACTAGTTTTATTACTGAGAATTCGTAAAAATATACTAGAAGTTTATAATTTCATCAGTTTTCATCTTTCTACAAAACACTAATATAATATTCTAATTCTGATGTCTTACTTCTGTCATATTTGTCTTCATAATGCTTTAGCTAAAGTTTCAGCCTTATGTTAAATATGAACTAAATTAGATGGAAAAATATTACTTATTCATCTCTGTTTTCATACTTTATATAGGCATTTATTTTGAGTCAGGAGAAAGTCATATTATTATAGATATGGCAGTATTTATTCTGCTTGTATTGGCTAATCTTTTCTTCCTAGTTAATCTAATTTATTACATTTTAGCTGAGTTTAGCATCCAGATTCTTAGGAAATCACTTAAATGGTATTTTCTTCTTAAATTTTTCAAGAACAAGACTAAGATATTTTATATAATGGAGAATCTAGAAAAAGCAAAGGAAAAAAAGAAATAAAAGAATAGTAAGGAAAGCAAAGCTAAACTAATAAGAGCATAATAACTATTATAAGAATAACAAAATTAGATAGTACTCTAAGGCTGAAAAAAATAAAGGAGCAAACAATTATATAAGCTATTTGATAATTATGAGGAAGTAGAATTTTTGAGTTTTATAGAGAAAAAATTAATTTCTAATTATAACTTTTCCTAACTATTTTCGCAGGTTGTAAAGAATAGATATAATACTGTAGAAAACTACTGAAATTAAAGGATTAATATGTTCTTTTCAGATTAATAAGAATTAGATAACATTCTTGAGGAAAATTAAGAGGAAGAAAAGATTTAGAATTTGAATCCGTATTAAGATGTACCATCAAATCAAGAAAAGAGTAAATCTTATTTGAAAAGTTAATACTAGAATAAATAAAAAAGGACAAATTAATTCTCTCTAAGTATAATAACAGAAGAAATATAAAAAAAAGCTAAAAAAATTAGTTATCAGTAGAAAGGCCAAGATTAAATAGCTAAAGATAAATAAAATATTAATTGAAATAGTTAAGATTTATTAGAAAAAAGAATAAAAAATATTGATGAAAACTAAAATCAAAGTTAGAATCTTTCGTTGGAAATAACTTAGGATGAATAAAATATTTTGGGTTAAAAAGACTAAATCAAAAAAATCTTTTTAAAAAAAGTAAAGATTCAAGATAAGGACCAGTCTCATCTGTGAGATATAAACTTAAAAAAACTTAATTATTTCAAATATTAATAAAATAGAAAACTCTTAGAATATTATATAAATATATTTTTAATTATATCTATAAATTATATACAATAGCTTAGTTCTAGTCTTAGGATAACTTCAAATGGATTAATATTAAAATTTCCAAATTATTATTTATTAACCCAAACTTTTTTATACATAAAATAATTGTTAGTTTAATTCTTTAATTATTAATATAATATAAATAACTTAGTAAATTTGAATATTGCTCATATAACTTATCTAACTTTTTAAAATTATAATGAATATATTATTTTAATATCGCTTTATTAACTAAATAAAATTAATTTTAATTTATTAAGCTATTTATTTATATTTTTTGAAAATAAAACATAAATTATTTTTTATATTTAATTTGTTCTGTTAAAGTTTTATAATTTATAATTTAAACAAAATTAATAAATATTAAATTTATTATTTTATTTTCCTTTAAAAAATTATGAAAATTGTAAAATTAATTTTAATTTAATTTATAAGGTTATAAAATATTAAATTCAAGGAATATTTGAAAACCATTGACTCTCCTCTTTTATATCTAGCCTGTTTTTAGGTAATTTTTTAATGGTTTTCTGTCCAGAATTTAGTAGGATGCATAATAAATTGACGAAGTTTTTAATATTATCCATTATTCTATTATAACTTCGATACTATTCTTCCTAATTATTTTTATTTTTTTATCCCTTACCAGAACATTCTTGACCTAAAGATAGTTTGAAACACAAAAATATTAATTCTTTCGATGAATTTTAATATTTAAAAATATTGCTACTTTTCTTTTCTTTTCTTTTCATTTCATCAGTATATCAGATTCGTTTTCTGCTATGTTTTTTTTCAATCTCCATTTTAGATATAGTTTTTTAATCTATTTCTGTACTATAAATTGATTCTCACGAATAGTCTGCTAGCTTTACTTACTGAGAAAAGGTATCTTCTTTTACTGATTTCATAATTCAAGCATTCAATCTGATTACATCATTAAGCTTAAAGATCTCTTTCTAGTTCATCATTCTTTTTTATAGATTTTAACAAATTTCATTAAGTCTTAAATTCTTTTCTTTTAATTGGTAAACTCTCTCTTTAGATTCTCATACTATAACGCCAACCCCCCAACGTCCATTTGTTCTTCAATTTTTTATAATTCTCTTACTTCTGCTTACAAGGAAGCTTTCTCTAATTATCAAGGACTAGATTCAATTTTTTTATTTGTAAAACTATTACTTCTTCTATGCTAGCCAAAAACCCTGTTTCATTTTTGATTGAATTTTAAAGTAATAAATCTAAGAGAAATATAATAACTTAGTTTAAGCAGTATAAAGCAAGTAAAATAAAAAATAATAAACTATATAGAAATAACTATCAAAACCTAAATTAATCTCAATTTTTATTTCATTTAATAAGAGAAAAAACCTTTATTTATACTTAATGTTTTATTATTATTATCAACTAAAAGTTTAATAAATGTTTGTTTTTCCTGGAATTCAAACCATCTCCAGCTATCCATTTTTTATCAAGGCTAAGATCCTCAACCAATTTTTTATGTAGATGGTTACCACTCCCTCTCTATCTCGCTTAGGTATACTCTGTATCTAATCTTTTTTTTGTAAATTCCATTGTTATTTTATAAAAATCAATGTTAAATCACTTCAGGTACTTTAATCTTCTTGCTTTTTTAGCTTTTGTAAAAATGCAGTACTTTATTAGATATTGTGAAGAATTGTAATATCAACACCTCTTTATCTTATATTACTTTTCTATTTCGAATAATTAAGCTATCAAATTTTTCCATTTTTCTGACTATCTCAGTTCCTTAAATTTCTATTTAATTTCTCATTTTATTAGACAATATATCAGTCTTAGTTTCTTCAGTGATCATTAGAACTTCTTAATCTTAATTGTCTAAGGATTAACACCATAGTTGTTCTTATTTTAAGACTCTGTTTTGAATAAGTTATTTCCGTATTATTTAGAATTTGTCATCAATTCTCTTATTTTGTCTGAAAGAATGTAATTACTTCATCCTACTTGCTGAGAGCTTTCCTCATTTTTCGTATTATTCAGATGTAGATTCATTTTTCTGTGAAGTTCTTTTCCAATTTGTTTATATTCGCTTTCCTTGAAACATTAGGAAGATTCCAGTGATTTCTGGTTTTTGTCTTGTTGTCTAACTTATCTCGTAGTCTAAGTTATCTAGTGTTTGTTATAAAGTTTTTTGATGGTTTGTTATTGTGCATTTTGGCAGGTTAAATGAATATGATTAAATAAATGTTATCCCTATAATTTTGAGATTTGATCTTCTATAAAAGGTTTTCTTAATAAAGTAGATGTAACTAGTTTGCATAAGATGAATATGGATTAATGATATTTAGTTAGTTTGTTAGTGTATATTAATGAATAATGATATTAAATGGTTGATTTAATTAAACTATTTTCCTTTTATACAGTCTTAAGAGAATATTAGTGTAATATATTTTTAATATATTTAAGGAAATGTAAATAAACTTAAGTTTATATTATAAAAAAGAGTACTAATTAAAGCTATTATTATAATACAATATAAACTGTTAAATAGTTAGCTCTAATATTAATATTTTCCTATATAGTAAATAATTAATTTATAAGTTAAATAATAAGTTAAATCTAACTATTATCCTAATTATTCTATATTCAAATTCTTTAAATTTAATTTAACTAATATATTCAAACACCAAAATATTCAAATATATACCTCATTAATTCAATTTTACATAAGACTCATCTAATCTATTTACACTTATCAAATTATTTAAACTATCAAAATATAAATCATTATTACAACCTTATAAGCCAGATATTCTCAACCTTAATATTATAGGCATATTCATTTATTTTCAACCAATCTCTTATGTTTAAATCTAGTCATTCATTTCTTATTAAGTAAGTTATATCATTAATCTAAGGCTAAGTACCATCAAAATTAATAATTCCTAAATAGATGTCTTATTAAGAAAATTTTGCAATTCGAGTAAATATCAAAGGGAAAAAATGGATTTTTTATAGATAATGCAAATCTCATCTAGCATACATAAAAATGATGCTCATTATTTAATGATACTATGAGAAGAACTAAATCATTTTACAATAAATTAAACAATAATTAGATACTAATAGCAAATGCTTAATAAGTTTAGTATAATAAACAAAGTTTTAACTTAGAATAAGATTAATAAACATCATATTTAGTAAATTAATTTTAAAGAAAATATATTAAAATGTAATTTCTAGTTTTGTATAAAAAATCAATTCAAACTTATCTAAGAGCAGTATGATTATGGAAAAAGAAAAGCAGTAGACTTTCAAATATTCTTTGACTTTAATATATAACTAATCTTAATAAAAAGTAAATTTATAACTTTATTTATAAAAATATATTAAATATATTAAGCTTAAAAGTTTGGAATAACTTAAAAAAAGGCTTATTTAATGATATAATTCTTAAAAAAAGGATATTTCTTGAGTTAATTTTGATATAATTACTTTTATTAAATTTTAATTTTAATATATTTGATATAGAAAAATAATCTAAAAGTATATTAAACATATAATTAAATTTATTCTTTATTAATTAAAGTTATTTATATAGTTTCCAATCTTAAATTCTACCTCTTTTTCTATTAAATTATTTATATCCATGCTGCTATAAAATATATTAGCATTCTTCTAATATAAAGTATCTACAAATTTTTCTTAATTAAACAAGTATTTTCATAAATAGAGTATAAATGAAAAATTATATAGAAACTATTTCAAAGCTAATATTTTATTTAAATATTGTTTAGTATTATGAAATCTTTATTTATGTCTTTTTGAAGCAAAATTTTAATTTAATAAATGTAGAATTTTATAAGAATAGATATTATTAAATAGCTAATTTATGATTATGCATATAAATATTTAATTATATATAATTAAAAAGGATAGATACTATAAAATTTAAATATCCTTTCTATAAATAAAGAAATAAGATAATATTATCCTGCATTATTTATATTACTTATATCATTTTTTATAGTTAAATCAAATTTTATTATATCATTTATTTCAATAATTATAAAGGTGGAGTACAGAGACTGGTCATCTTATAAAACCTTATATCTTAATGGATAAGGTCAAGCTTCTATCCTGTCGCTGAGACTGTCCCTAATTAGAGTAAATTCCTACAAGGGTACACATTTTTTTTGGCTATCCGCTCTTGCTAGCGGCTTGAAGCCTATAGTACTAAAATCATAAAACTATTTGGCCGAAATTTAACGAATCACGCAACAGGATATCCGTGTCATGTGCATTAAGAGTATGACTTATGTCGTTTAATTGGAAAAGAGTTTCCAGTTCCTGGGGAGAGAAAGTCTTTAGGTTAATTAAATAATTAAATATAATAAATTTAATAAATATAGATGGTAATATCCTATTTTAGATAAATATATTAAATATAATCTAATTTTAATCTAAAATTAACTATTTAGATACATTCTTTTAGTTTCATTAAATTTTATGATGATCTAAGTTTTTTGATTTAAATCAGTCTAAAATTAAAAAATCTATATAACTTTACATTATAACTTAGTTATATGAATAAAGGGAAAAATTATTTTATTTGAATAAGATTTAAATATTTAAATAATAAGCAAATTATATAATAGAACAATTAACTTTCTCTAGTTTTAAGCAATTTGTTTTTCATGATAGCTAATAGCTATTATAAATTTAAACAATTTAATTTTTTAGATAAAATCGAAAATTTAGCAACTAAAGAGTTATTTTTAATAGTCTAAAGATTATATTAACTATTTAAATCACTCTTTTTATTTATATTATAGTATATTATATTTATCTTATTGAAACTTAAATTAACTAAAAAATTTAACTTTATAACACAAAAAATATCTAAATTACAAAGTTTAGATATAGAGATAAATAGCTAAGTAATTTATATTTAACTAGATTAAATCTTTTTGATATTCTTAGCCAATCTAAATTTTCAAAATGATAACTTAAATCTAAATATTAAAACTATTATATAATAAGTCTGAGATATTAAGAACATTTTTAAAATATAGTTATTAATTATAAATTAATTAAATAGTATCTCCAATTATAAGAGGATTATTTAGCATTAAAGCTATATAATTATATTCTTTAATATTTATTTAACTGCTTAAGATTATTCTTAATAAATTATCCTAATAAATATTTAGTTCTTATCGTAAATATTCTTACTAATCCTAGATATTCTTAAATTTAAATTAAAAATTATAACTATTTTTTTTAATTTCTATGAGCAGCCAGGCTTATAGTTCCTACCAAGAGCAGATAATCTCGAAGACAGCGTTCCTATCAGAAAATGACTATGACCATAGACTTTCTCAGTGACATGAAATTAACTTGCTCCTATCCATAAAACCAGAAATTTTAGTCAAGAAGGCCTATCTCAGCTCCCACCATCTTTTTAATTACAAAAAAGGATTAATATTAATTACTTTAGTATTAGATATATAAATATAGCTTTATCTTAAGTAAAAATAAGATAAAATTGAAATAAATATTAGTTAAAAGCGAATATAATTAGTCTAATTATATTATCTTCTTTCTATTAAATTAGAAAATAAAGAAAATTAAAATCTATTTAAATTTAAATTTTTTAAATTCAAACTAGAGATTTTTTGAAAAATTTAATTGTAAAAATTGCTTCCATTATTTAAGGTCTTAGTAGAAGCCTTTTAATTATATTAAAATTTCATAAATAGATTTAATTATGATTACTCTAAAATACTAGCAAAGCTTTGTTTTATATTAATTTTCTGCTTTTAATAAGTTAAAAGATATCTGTTATAAATATCATTATTTATAAAATCCAATTTATCAGAAATCTTCTGTAGTTTAACTTTTTAATTAAATTTAAATAATTGCAAATATTTTAAAATGTATGAAGATAAATTAGAAACATTTTTTACTTGAAAGAGTAAATTTTCTATTATACAAAGTTATATTTTCGCTTCTTATTTTTTGCTTAATTTTTACTATTTAAAAATTTTAGTTAAATAAATTCGATTATAGAGCGCGTAGCACTCTCGTTGGTGCGCAGCTTTTAAATTAATTTTATTTAATGTCGAAAAATAAAATTTTATTGGTCTCTCTATCTTGTTTTCTCTTCCTGGGGTACGTCCCTGTAATTTTTCCTTCCAAAGCATAGGATGTAATATGCAATTAAGGGTACATTTCCCCTACCTATGATGAAGAAAGTTTCCTCCTGGCATTCAGAGTAATCCAGCTTGCCGCATCTTCCTTCTCTTGTTATTGGTTTCTCTTTTGTCGATTTATCCTCCGACCGCGCTCATTTTTTTGTTGCCTTGCTGGCCTCCAAGCAGCATTCGAAAGAGGACTTTCCACCCTATTTAAATTAAATTATATATATAAATAAATTTGATTATAGAGCGCCTAGCACTCTCATTGGTGCGCAGCTCTTTAAAAAATGTTTCATACTGACAAGAATGTTTTTACTGATAAAATTATCAGATACTGGTAGACCTTGTTCAATACTGGTATAATTTTAGAATACTCGTAATCTTATCAACTTGTTGGAGGTCCAAGGACATGGCAGGATTGTGCCTCATTGCATCACCAAAGCAGAGGACGACATGTGTCAATTATGGGTACTTAAACTCCCCAACCTCTGATGAAGATGACCTTGTTGCTCACCTTCGAACAACTGTTTAAATTAAATTATATATAATAAATAAAAAATATACAATTAGGAAGTTGTTTAGTCTAGTGGTAGTGATTCACGCTTCGGTTATAATATTATAAGATTCTTTTTAATAAATGCTTTTAGTTCTTAATCTAATAGCTTTTATAATAAAACTAATAACCTAACTTAATTAATTTTTGTTCCTATTTAATATAAATTTTAAGAAGATTCTTATAAATAACTTTTATTTTGCTTATCACTCATAAAAATGATATTTAAAGAATAATTATTCTTTCTTTAAATTGAAATAGCATATGATATCTTTATCATTTATTTTTAAAGCTGCTTTAAAAGAATACAAGGATTAACTATTGATAGCCTGCTATAGTAAAGAATAGTTTCTATTATAATTTAAATTTATCATAATATAATTACTTAAAGGTGCTTTTTAAGTAAATTTAGTTATTAGTAAATCAAATTCATTTCAGTCATACTCTTTAGTTTTATCTCAATATAACTAGTTTCAAATTATAAGAATATTATGCTAATTAATAGCAACTCCTAGTTTTTAATAGCTGTAATTAATTGAAGTTATGTATAGAAAACATTTGGTAGACTTATAGATTAATATAAGTTATTGAAGTATTAATTTGATAATAAGAAGGATTAATATAGAACCTAATTGAATTAAGTGAATGCAATA
This sequence comes from Loxodes magnus, assembly GCA_946699065.1. Classification (NCBI taxonomy): domain Eukaryota; phylum Ciliophora; class Karyorelictea; order Loxodida; family Loxodidae; genus Loxodes; species Loxodes magnus. The sequence goes on along the minus strand of CAMPDV010000134.1, from coordinate 55,501 downwards.
TATAATTAGTTTATATAGCTTAAATTAGAATACTTTAATTATATTTCTTTAAGGCTAATTTATTAAATTTATTTTTAAAATGGCTCTTAGTCATTTGAAAACTATCATCTGCCTTTGCATGTCGCTCAACTCGGCAGTAGATAATAACGAACAGCCAAAGACATTAAGGAGACTTCTCATCTCACCCCAAAAATATGCTGGAAACTATAATGTACTAAAGCACTAAAAAATAGTATTATTTCTGAAAGTAAGCAAAACACTATAAGGAGGAATGGAAAGACAACAACAAATATATAACCAAAAAAACAAGAGACAATATAGGAAGAAACTAACAGCTCTAGCAACAGTACAAAAGAATGAATATGAAGAAATTGTCCAAATAGTAGGCACGAATAAGCAATAGGATATGCAAACTGTGCATGAAAATGCTCAATAAAATTTCTCCAAATGAATAGGAGTCGCCTACTTTAACTCCTACCTTTAACAGGCATACGGCAATCAAAACATAAATAATTAAATTATCGGATAAGATGAAGCAATCCAAGAATTTTTTAAATAACTGAAATAGAATTACGATTAAAACATTGCAAGGGTTTAAGTTCTACAAACAGGAATAGTACTTATAGCATTTAAAAACTCAGAAGCATATGAACAGTTTGGACAAAAAACTAAATGGAAATATAAGACGTTGTTATATCAATTGAAAAAAGAAATATAGACTAATATTACAACTACTCAAACTACCCAGTGCACTATAACCTAGATATTGACTTAACAACGGCCCAAATGGAAGTACAGCTAACAAAATTTGGTAAAATTATCTAAACGGTCATTAATACCTACGAAAATACAACCTGATTAAATGGCAAAATAACTGTATACTTGCAACTTGAAAGACAAGAAGACACTTAGAAAATCCCAAACTCAATAAAAATTCTGGACAAGACGGTTAGACTAAATCACCCAGCTATATGAAAATGCGAGAACTGCTAAGCAGTAGGGCATAGCACATATCAGTGTAAAAGAAGGGAATCAATCTAAGCAATTATAAAGGATGCAGAAAATCTTCAGAACAATGTGATGTAGATTGAGCTAAGTAGCAATTCTTTGCAGGATGTGAAAGAAGAAGCAAAAATAGGAATTAAAAAAGAAGAACAAGTTATGTAAGAGACTCCTAAGTAGTTTCCTCAATAATCAATAAAATAATATTCCTAATTTTAAACAAAATGGAATTATTTCTAATCTCATGAGCTTCTAGTACAAGCTTTATAATGCAAGACAAACTTCTAAAGCTGACGAAAAATGGTAAGAAGAGTGATATATAACTACAAGAATAAATAACATAAGTTGTAAGATAAAAGAAATATCTCACTTAAAAAACACATAGAAAACCAAAGCTGAACTCCAAAATACTGATGAAACTAAAGAACTAATCAGTAATAATCTCGACAGAAAGCATATACTTGAATTTAAAAAAAGAATAAAACCCTTGAAGACTATGGATTTAAATCTTAACAAATAATTTTACAAAATAATCTACAAAAAGTTGAACAAGTAATAGCACCAAAAATAAACATCACAGGCGACTAATCTAATATAGAACAAGATTAAGATTAAATCAACCATACCCAAATAAACTCAATAGATAACTCTTCTCAAATAGAATGAGAAAGAATAAATTTAGGTACCTCCAATATAAGAGGAATAAGATCAAACAAAGCTTAACTACTAAAGTTTATGGAAGAAAAAATGATAGATATTATGGCATTATAAGAAATACATGTAGCGTAATTCGAAGATATGCCACAACTATTTGGATTCAAAGCGTGTATAAAGTTAGGCACAAATCATAGTAAAGGAGTAGCACTCTATATCAGAGAAAAATGACTAGATAGAGTAAAAGAAATAGAGGGTCTCAACTAAATAGAATTATACCAGGGCAGTCGTATAATAGGTATAAGTCTGGATAGAAGATTAGCAATAATAAACATTTATGCTCCGACAACCTAAGAGTAAGCACAACTGGATATTTTCTATGACGGATTACGACAATTTGTACACACAGCAATCGGTCTAGGACTTCAAATAATAGTAGTGGGTGATTTCAATGCTCACATACCATAATTTCTACCAAATGAACTAAATATAGCAGGATAACATTTACTAAATTTTATGCAAGAATTTGATCTGACATGCAAAGACCCAACACAAGATCCAACATACATCACAATTTAAGGTAGAAGCAAATTCAAAATTGACTATTTCTTAACAGATCCATTTATATCACCCAATATCGTTAACACTTAATTTTACCAACGCAGAACAATAGGAGATCATCAACCTGGAAGATTAATATTACAAATAGTTAAAAAAAGTCGTGAATATATATAGAAAAAGAGAATTTGATTTATAAAACTCCAACAAGAATTGGTCTAAGAAAAATTTCAGAAATAGTTTGAGGAAACGGACATAAATCAGTTCTCACATCTAAGCACTGAAGAATTTTATATCAAATGATAAGAAAAAATCTATTAAAACGCAGTCTTAGTATGTGGTCACACTACCTAAACAGCAAGAAAATATTATTACTCAGATGAAACGAAGTAAGCAAGGAAAAGATTCAAAAGCTAAGCAAAAAAAGTAAGGGAATTAATAAGACAAGGCGAGCTAGAAACAATTCGTGAAATTAAACTAAGATAGGAACTTAGGCTCAAATATAGATAACATATGAAATAAGACTGCAAAAACTAATTCAATATTTTTCTCGACAAAATCAATAAGGGGAACCTTAATGACACATGAAAAGGATTAAGGAGATGATTTAAAAGAGGGAAAATAGCACCATGAACATTAGTAAATGAAGAAGACATTCAACATTTCAAAATAAGCTGAGAAAATCTTTATAAGAATGGAAACAACAATCTACCAAACTAATTCAAAAATTAGCAATCAATAGAAATCAAGATTACTGATATAGAATAATGCATCAGAAAACTAGCCCAATGAAAAGCAGCCGGGCCTGACCAAATATAAGCAGGTACAATTATGTCAGGAGGGAAGTAATTTATAATGGTAACTGCCTAACTAGTTAAAAAATATTAGAGATAGGAACTATTCCTAAAAAAATTAAAGAAATATACATAGTACTTATACACAAAAAAAGAAACTCAAATGATCCAATGAATTATCGACCCATTTCTCTTATTAACCATATCTTAAAAATTATAGACATATGAATATTTGAATAACTAAATTCATATTTAATACGACAGGATGATGAATTATAATATGGGTTTAAACCAAGTAAATCTTGCGCCCAACAAATCTTCAATATAAGGACAATATAAGAATGGCTCTACTAAAGTAACACAGAAGTAGTAGTAATATTTATTGATATTAAGAAAGCATTCGACTCTGTAATAAGATCAGATATATGACATTCCCTAAATGAAATCGAGGTCCCAGAAAAAATAATAAAATTACTAGCAGAAATATATAGAGAAGAGGACATCAAATTGAAAATAAATGATCTTATATCAGATAAGTTTGAAACGGAGAAAGGAGTTAAATAAGGATGTACATACTCCCCTAATCTTTTTAATATTATAATAAATATACTTTTAAAAGAATTAAGATAAAAATAGATCGGAATAACAATGGAACTCGAAACAGAATACTATATAAGGCAAAGATATTGTGGTACGTTGGCTTACGCGGATGATATAGCATGCATAGTTCAGCCGGAACAAATACAAGAACTAAGTGATATTCTAGCAGCATGATCTAAAAAATACAAAATGTAAATAGCAGATAAAACGAAATGAATACTATGAAATGGAAATAGTATAAAAAACTAAACAATATTTAATATAGATGGAATGTAAATAGAAAGGGTGAAAACTTTTAAATATCTTGGACATTGATTACAGGAAGAAATATCTTTTGAAAAGCACTTAAAATCTAGAATCTCTGAATGTCAAAAAACACAAGCATGAATCTTAAACAAGATCACAATATAAAAAGGTATCATCTCCTATAATGCATAGATGATACTAAAAGCCTTTGTAAACTAAATTTTTGGATATGGAAGTGAATGCATTCCATTTATAGAAGAAATCATAGGACAAGGTATTCTAGAGAAACTAGAAATAATTCAACGAAGATCTCTTAGAGTAATAATAGATGCTCCATTCTGTATTCAAAACGAGATACTTGAAAATGAATTACAATTTACTAAAATGTAATACTATTTATGACAACGTATACTGATGTTCAGACGAAAATTACTCCTATACTCGGAAACAACTATGGATGGTTGAATGTGCTAAATCACAAAATAAAAAAACTTCTTATTCGAAATCTACTCATAAAAGTGCTAGAAAAACTACGATTAAACGTTCAAATTTTAATGCAAGACGAGTGAAATGGTTAAAAAATAAAAATAATAATAAATGATGCTATAAAATTCCATAATAAAGTAGAGGCTTTAACTCGTATGGAAAACATGACAACAACCTTTATTTATAGAAACCAATGACTTGAATCCTTTATAAAAGGTCCTCCAAATTACCTAAGATATAATAAGCATAGAAAATAAGAAATGGGATAGAGGATGAGGCCCATATAATTGAGATATGCGAATAATATTAATAAGAAAGAGAAGAATTGTAATAAAAATTAAATACGATAGAACAAAATTAAACCTAAATAAATATTATGTAGACCAAACTAAATTTATTCAAAATACTTTGAGGTAATTTTGAATTTGAAAATTGAATTCGGTCTTTTCAAATAGATTAGAGAAGCTCAATAGATGCATGAATTAAAGATTTTATTAAAAGCATACTAGAAAAAAGAAGACGGGGATATATAAACAAAATCCTTCCTTTTAATAAAATAATAGGTAAGGATTATAGAGCTGGCTCAAGTGAGCACACTTGAATATTCTAAAAGCTAGTCAATGAATAAAAATAAAAGGTAGAAAAAAGAAAATGAAATTTATTTGACAAATAGATAGAATAAAACTTAAAAATACAAAAAAGAGACATACAGATGAAATGTAATTAAATAAACAAGCGAAAAAGATAAAAATTTAATAAATAATAATTGACGCTCAATTACTCTAAAGAGATCTTTTAGAAGAAATTGATCCTGAACTCTCAAATTAGTAGGTATTAGATATGCTAGAAGAGGAACTTGATGAAGCACAAGAAATTCAAAGAGACCAGATGAAGCTAGAATTATTTCTAGCCTATTATTAACATATAAATTTGGTTTCTTTAACTTCCGTGGTGATCCAAATAAAGGTGGTACCACGATAATTTAATTAATTTATTAATTTAACTACCCCTATTCTTATCATACTGTAACTCTACATCTATTCATTTACTTTTAATACTTAAAAAACTTTATTTTATAATGCTAATTATCATAGATACTTTAGAAAAGGGCTCATAATGAGTGTATGGATTTTCAGATGAGATTATGTAATTATAAGCAAAAGGATTAGCTATAAGGAAATAGTAAGTAGGACTTCTTAAATAATTATAGCTATATTTCTAATTAACTAAATTTAACTTAGCTATATCCCTATTTTTGATTTATAAAGTATTTAATAAAATAATAATTATTAGGTGACTAGATAAGCATCTACTTTGATAGTAGAAATTATAAGTTAATAATTAGTCTTAAATTGCTATATATGAAGTTGTTTCTTCTATACATTTATTAGATATTCTAAATACAGCACTTAATAATAAATCTTATATAAAAAATGGCAGAAGGTCTCAGGAAGGGTTTTTTTCCAACTCCATAGAAAAAGGAAAAAAAACCAGAGACTTCTAATTCTTCTCCTACCACGTCTTCTTTAATAATATAATAATTTTCTTAGGCTCTTTAACCCCCAAATTTAGAAAAATAAAGATAATCTTAAATTGAATAAGAAATTAAATCAACAGAAACTGACTAAAACAAGCGAGACTTTTTACTCCCATAGCCACGATCAAGCAACTACATGAAAAGTGGTAACTAAAAAATAATGTAGAAATAGAAAAATGATGAATAGCTAATAATAGAATAACTTATGAAATCTATCCGTAACCTATAAGAAGAAGTTTAAATATTAAAGAAAGAAAACCAAAAATTACTATAGAAAAGTTAAAACAATGAAGAAAGATTAATGAAACAGGAAATCGAAGTGAAACTTTTGGGAGAAAAAAGAATTTAACCTTAAACTTTAGCTGAAAATAAAATGGAACTAGAATACACAAAACCCTTAGAGATAACTCCTCCCAGAAGGATCGTCAAGCTGTGCTACCTGTGCAAATCAAAATTCCACACATACAAGAGATGCAAGATATATTTGGATAAACAGAGAAGAAACAGTGAAGAGATTTGGAGAGAACTTTCAAGAATTTATGTAGACAAGGATGGAAGAATATTTAGAAGGAGGCTTTTTCAAGGGAGTGCCAGAACTCCAAAAAAACTGGGATTCCCGAACTTTTATTTTAAACCTCAAGGAACGAACTCTGGAGGTATGTATTGAAGGGGTTTAAAATCCCCGGAGATACGAACACTTTAATTTAGTATATTATTATTATTATTAATAATAAATCTTTCATTTGCTCTAAGTGAATCTCTTATTTATAGAACTATCACAGAAATATATTGGTAGGTTTTTAATTATGACACCATCTAAAATTATGGAATAAACGAAAGAAAAGGGGTATTGATTTCTTTCTCTTATATAGAGATATCTACAAATAAAGCTAAATTTTTAAAATAGGTAGCAATTTTGATTAATTATATACTTTTATTTTTAATTAGATTGCTTCATACTATTTAAAAGCCATATAGGATGAATAAAATTAAGGAAAAAGGATAAAAGTATTTTAATCTAATAGTTGGATTATTTAATTTCTCTTTTATATTCTTAATGTTTCTATATAAAATACAGGAATATAAGGATAGTAACTAAATACATATAGACATATAAAATAAGAAATTAAATGTCTTTATTGTGTAATATATTTAGTTATAATTAAGATTACATTTACTAAACTTACTACTAGCAAAGAAATAGTTACTCTAATTCTTAATAAACTTATTTCTATATGAACTTACTTAGATAAATATGATATTTAGCCTAAGTAAAGATATATGGATATTAGTTTTGAAATACTAAAAAAAGAGCAAGTATTATCATAATTAGATGTTCCTAATAAAATTTAATAAGTATTATAGCAATTTTTAGTTAATAGCTAAGAAAAACATTATAACTATAAAATAATCTAAAAGATACTTAAATAATTTACATCTAACCCTTTTTAAGAGAACTAATATAAAGCAGCATAGCTATTTGTATAATTCTCAGCATTATTTATAAAGTAATTATAATCATTTCTGCTATTATTCTATTGGAAGGGACTAAATTCTTAAATTTAGTAAAAAACTAGTTTATAACAATTTTCTTTAATTCTAGGTAATTAGATTAGAGTGATTGAAACTTAAATTTGAACTAGTGATAGTAATAAAATAATTTTAGCTAAATAAATTAAAGAATGTCCTTTTAGTATTATCTTAAGAGATATTGTCACTAAATATTTCTGTATATGCTAAGGAATTTTATATTGAGAAGCTTATATCATAATATTAATTTTACTGTCCTTTGAAAGAGGAAAATTATAAAATGGTTTAGGTAGTTGAAGGAACATTCTTAAGTTAGGAAAATGATTAAAGGAATGAAAAAAAGAAAAGGGTCTACTTTTAATAAATGATGATTTATTATATCTCCATAGGTAAAATAAAAATATAGTTCCCACATATAAAATTAGGTTGAATTGTTGTATTAATTGATAAATAGGATAAAGTTGAATAAGGTAATATAATATCTAAAATAATAAATGATAATGTATAAATATAAGTATAATAAGTTTTAAAGATAAGTTTCTACAGGATATTAGATTGATATTAAAGGTTTATTGTTTAATCTCTTATTTAATTGTATATAGTTAGAGGATATTAATATGGTTTGTTATAATCTTATGTGATGTATGCTAAGAAGGATGATCTAAAAATGGACTCAGCAAATGCGAAAAGTGTTTGAAAAGAAAAGAGTCTATAGTTTTTGCTCTATTTATTATAGTGATATTTATATTTTTCATCATTTATATAGTCAAATCTACTTTAAAGTCAGCTAGTCAGAAAGATTCATATTATGGAGTTTATTTTAAGATTTTAACTAACTACATGCAATTTTCAGCTTTATCATAAAACTTTAAATTTAATTGACCAAAAGCTTTCAATGACTTGTTTGAAGTCAATTAAGGTTACATTGCAATAACTACCACAATATTTAGATTTGATTGTCTGTATCAAGAAGGTGAAAGAAAGTATTATAGTAAAGTTACTATCAGCATTTTATTACCTTTTATCATTTTAATAGCTTCCTTAATCTCCTTATCCTTCTGATCCATAGTTAAGTGTAAACCTTTTAACAAATCAGTTTTTATAACAGTTCTAAGTGTTTCCTTCTTTTAAATTTATACCAGCTTAATATTAACTATTTTTAGTGCTTTTAGTTGTTACAGCATTTCCAATAATATAGACGTTCTAAACGCTTATGTTGAGATAGAATGTTGGAAAGAACATCATTTAAACTTCGTTTTGATACTTGCCTTACCAAGTTTAATAGTATATGGACTAATGGTTCCTCTTGTAGTAACTCTATACCTTTATAAGAATAGAAAGAAGATTTAGACTTACTAAATAAAGTCATAGTTTGGATTCCTTACAATAGGCTATAAATAGGAGTATTACTTTTGGGAATTTGTTAAGATCTTCTAAAAGTTTATAATATCCTCTATCTTCATATTCCTATAGAAAGCTTCTATCATTTTCTAGTTCTGGATTTTAATAGCTGTTTTAGCAATCTTTATAGTGATCTAAGTGAGATATAAGCCCTTTATAAAAGAAGAGCTAAATAAGCTAGAAATTAATTATCTGTACATTTCGGTTTTTATACTTTACTTAGGTATTTACTATGAATCTGGAGAACGTTACACATAGATAGACTTGATTACCTTTATAGCATTAGTTATAGTTAACGTCTATTTTATAGCTAAGTGAAGCTAAAATTTAATAGTAGAGCTTGGTTTTTAGATATTAAGGAATTCATTAAAATGGTACTATCTTTTAGGCTGCTTCAAATAAAGAATAGATTTAATAGAGATTTCTAATAATTTAGATAGAAATTAATTATAATAGAAAGCTAAAAAGAAAAAGCCATACAAAGCAAGAAGCTGACTAGTAGTTTAACCAGAAATATACCAAGACTAAGACAATTAAAAAAGTAACTTACAAGACTTTTCTTCAAAAAGCAAAAAGCTTTATAAGCTGTTTGATTAGAAAGAAGAAATATAATGCTTACATTAAATTGAAACTTAGCTTTTACTGGAGATTAATTAGAGTGACCTATACAAATTAATTTGTTGGAATAGTCACTTATCTGTAAAGTAATATTGAAATAATAGAGTTAAACAGTTTCTCTAAAAGTATAGAGAGTAAGAGTAAGAAAGCTTTTTATCTAAAGAGGAAGAAGGCGATTGTCTGGAGAAGGAAACTAAAGTAATTAAAGATCAAAATGCTTTATAAAAAGATAAAGAATTCTCAATTTAATAGAATCGCGAAAGTTTTTAAGCTACAAATATATTAAACGCTGAGGTGGACGAGTCAGATTCGTTTACTTAGAGAAGTGATTAAGCTCTTTTTAAAGGAAATAATTAGCTAAGAAAGTCTTCTACTAATATTAAAGGATTTTTTCCAATAATCAGCAAAATGAGTTCAGAAGGCTTAATGAAGAAGATTGATACATTTAAAGTTATTAATGAAGATCAAGATTTAAACTTTGAACAATAGTATGAAATTCTAGAATTTACCCATAACGAAATGGAATCCCTCGATTCAAACGATTTTACTAAAAATTACTTAAAGAAGAGCAAAGATTGAGTTGAAGTAAAAGGATTTAAACTCTATTTCTTCATTAATTAAGCATTCTCTTTAAATATCCCTAAAAATTCTATTTCTATTCATTTTATTAAGTTTAATGTTAATCTTATAGCAACTTCTTCATTTCTAACCTCTTCTCCTTATAGATATTCTATTTTATGAAAATAAAAGTTTCATAGCTATAAGTTTATTTTCACTCTTTATTAAAGTCAATAGAACAAAATTGCATATAGTCTAAATAAATTCGTAGTGAAAATAGAGTGCTTATTTCTCTGTTAATTAGGATTTTCTATGCATTATCCAATATTTAAATTTATAGAATGCTATTTGTAGAAGGTTTAATAAGAGTTCCCATTTTATCTAATCAAGCTAGACTGAGCTATGTAAGATAAATAAATCTAATTATTTAGAAAACATTTATATATATAAAGGTTTAAAAGACAAGATTGTATGATAAATGAAGCATTCTGTCAATAGACTATTTATATTCTTCATCTATTCACTGCTATATCTTAAAAAAACCACAGGAACTAACTTAAAGTTATATAATTATATTTCTTAATCAATGTTTAATATACAGCAAGCATTAATAATAGAAAAAAAAGGTGAGGAAGAATATTCTAAAGGAAAACAAAACACATTAAATTATATCAAAGCTTAGAAAATTTATCTTCTTTAATATATTAACAGAGAAATTAACTACAAATCTAAACGAAGAAACCATATTCAAAAAAGTTTTGAGAAAAGAGAAATAAAAAAGAAATAAACTGACTTAGTCAGAAAAATAAATATTATATATATTTTTTAAAACCGCCATAGTTGTTCGAAGGTGAACAACAAGGTCATCTTCATCAGAGGTTGGGGAATTTAAGTACCCATAATTGACACATGTCGTCCTCTGCTTTGATGATGCATTATACACAATCCTGGCATGTCCTTGGACCTCCAACAAGTAGATAAGATTACGAGTATTCTTAAATTATATCAGTATTGAACATTTTTATCAATACTGAATAATTATACCAGTATTGAACAAGGTCTACTAGTATCTGATAATTTTATCAGTAACAAACATTCTTGTTAGTATGAAACATTTTTTTAAAGAGCTGCACACCAATGAGAGTGCTACGCGCTCTATGATCAAATTTATTTATTTTTATTACATTTTAGAAATTTGAAGCATTACATTGATAAATTATTTAATCTGCTGAGTTTGACAAAGAAGAAGGGAAAGTAATCAAATTTTTTAATTGAAAAACCTTACTAAAAATTAAAAAAATTAGTTTTATTTTAAGTGTTTACAAGCTAATTTAGTATATTTTATGAAAGACTTTTATATGATAAATAAGATGTTTAAAGTAAAAGCAACTTTAAGAAAAAGTAAAGGTTATTAAGATATAACGATATCCTAAAATTATCTTAAAAATATTTAAATTAATTTCTAAAATTAAATTGAACTTAATCTACTATAAAAAAGTTCCTCCTATTTCAGATATAAGGCATTTATTATAAAGGGAATATTAAATTTATAAAAAGCTTGAATAGCTACCTTAAACTTGTCTTTTAAAGTGTTTTTTCTAATTTTATAACTAAATTTTTATATAATAATTCTTTATAAAAGGACAAATCACAGATTCTTTTAAGTATATTTATATAGTAAACTAAAATCCGGAAATGCCACAAAGCAAATATTTGATTAAAGGTATCAGATTCTTTAAAAATGTTCTAATTTTTTAGAGCAAAAATTAAAAATTTTAGGTTTTTTTATTTTTTTATTTGGTATAAAATCTTCACTTTGCTCACAAATAATTTAAAGAATTTAATAATTTTTTAAATGAAATTATCTCATATTTTTACTAACTATTTCCAAATTATTTTTGCCTTAATAAAATTGAATTTAGACATGTATTTTTTTAAACAATGGAAGAATTACCTATTTATAACTTTAAGTGGAAGGAAAATTTTAGAGCTAACAATTCGCCCATTTTATTAGATAAATATTCTCTAGATGGAATCTTTTAAAAGCAAGGAATTTCTTGCTCTTTTTAATTTTGGTGCTTCTATGACTAAAAATGCTTATATATTTAAAGCCTATCCTATAAGATACATTTGACTAAGTTAATATTTGATTAATAAATTCTTCTTATTTAGAATCCAAAAAGGATGATCTGTGTTAGAGTGACTTAAACTACTACTAATAAGTCTAATGAGTTACACATTTCTCAAAGTTTATAAATGAATCTAGTTAAGATAAAAGAGATAAGCATCCTTTAATTTTCCTTATATTAAGCAGGTTCTTTTGATGGTAGATTCTACACTTTGAAAGATAAAATAATAACCTTATGATGACTAAGCAACTCAAATATAATATATTCGTTTATATTAAGTTTTATTCGAAGCTTCCCTTTATTAGTAATCTATCAAACTAAAAAGGTTTAAATAGTAAAATAATAAACTAATATAACTAAAATGATATTTGACTTTAGAGGTTTAATTATACTACCTAAGCTCAAAGTTATAATCCTATATTTAAAATAAAGACTTAGAAATAAAAGAAATTATTTAAATAATATGATTGACATTCTATAAGGATGAAATAGACAATCTTAGATAAATAAAGCAAATCTACTACAAAATTCTAAGATATAACTAGTTAAGTGCGATATCTCACAAGAATAACTACTTGCTATTAATTTACAAGCTAAGTAAATTAGGTGATAATGATTTGGATGATAATAATAATTAATAAGAATTAATTGAGATTAATGTCTATAAGCAAGATAATTCTCTTAATTTTCACAATATTCGTTTAGGTTAAATATAAGAAATATAAAAATAAGTTTAAACTTAGGCACTATTAGCTTTTTGCTATTATTTATAAATCATAATCATTACCTTAAGAAATCTTTCCCAAATAAAATAATTAAAATTTTACATAACTCTAATAAAAAGCATTAGAGATAATAAAAAGAGAGTATAAAAGATAGTTGGATTATTAATTTAGCTAGAATTAAAGAGTATAATAACATCTCTTTTCGAAGATTTAAGTTAACTTTAATTCTAGCAATTTAAGCTTGAGAGATATTAAAGCTTATATCACGTATATTAAACAAAAATTCCTTATTAAATAAGTAATATATTTAAGAGTTATAAAAGTGCATCAGCCGGGAATCGAACCCGGGTCACTTCGATGGCAACGAAGTATTCTACCACTAGACCACTAATGCTCTTAATGAATTTGAAAGCTAAATCTTAAATAAAGAAGTTAAAAGAAAAACTTAAAAAGCATACAAGTATATCACTTTTATAATACTGTAATTAACACTGCTATAAAATAACGAAAATATAAAAAATTAAAATTCTTAATTATTATAAAACTATAAAGTCAAATCTCTATTCAGCTATATATAAAATACCTATCATTTTAATAAGATTTTAGACATAAATCATAATGCCATAGTCAATTAAACATTTTCCATGATTAATTATTCCGAAATATAACGAAAGAAATAAAATTTAGGCATATAAATCGAGATTACAACATATTATCAAACAATTTTTTTTCTTAAATCTTGGAATTAATTTAAAATAATGAGATAGTTAACTTGATGAAATATCTAGAATTAAAATAAAAGAAAAAAAGCAAATATAGATAGATAAAAAATATAACATTTTACATTTCGTAGATTCTAAAAGAAAAAGGAGAACTTAACCAGAAAAGCTTTTATTAAAGCTAAAGTGTTTATTAATTATTATATATAATGAAGCTATAAGAAAGAAAACAAAAATTTAAATAAATGATAATGAGTTTTACCTTACTTATCTTCTTTTTCTTTTTAATCCTATCTTATATATTATTTTAGCTTCTTTTATCTCTTAACTTAAAATCTCAATTGAATAACAAAATAAAAAATATTTAATTATGCTCTATAGTTAAAATTTAGAAAACCTCGAAAATTCTTTCTTTCTAAATATTAAGAAGAGATTTTATTTAATTAAAGTGCTCATTAAAGTGATAGCCTTAATAATATGAAAAGAGATTAGATAAAAATAATTTAAATCCTCTAAGGTTTTTAATATCTCTTCTTTAGATAAATAATTAAATCTAAATATCAGTCTTTTAATTGTTTATGTTTAGTATTATAGACAAAAGACTAAAATTAGTTTCTCTTTGTATTCAAATTTATAGAAACTTAAATTAAATACTTTTTTCATATAGTTTTCTTAAGAAAATAATTTAAAATAATCATAATGGCGAAGCCTTTAAAGTGATTATAAAATTAGATAGATAAATAAAAAGTAATTTAATAAAGATATTAATCCTACTTTTTAATGCTTAAAAGGTTAGAAAATTTTAGAATTATCAGTGTTATTATTTTAGCAAATCTATTTTAATGAAACACTTTAATTATTGGACATAAATTTGTTGAAAATACTAGAAATTTTATAACTACTTCAGTTTTTTAAAACTTTTGACAAGCATCTCAATTAAAATTCCATAGAAATTTATAATTATAGCACATGCTAAAATTTCTATTTTGATGAATCTAAATATTCGTCTAATTTTTTGATTATTTATGGTTCTGAATCAAACTATGCAAGAAATAAAGAATATTTAAGTTTATTTAAAAATAAGTTATCAATTAAATTGTCATACTTTATTGAATTAGAGTGTAACTACATAAAATAATGAAAGGACTTTTAATTATACAGCTGAAGCTTGTGATAATTAAATTTTGGGTCTTTCCTTGGTTTAATTTTTAGAATATATTCATAAAATAAAGATTAAATTCTACAGATCTTAATCGAGTTTTGATATTATACTACTTATAATTATAAAATTTTGAAGAATCAGAATATTTAGTCTATAATTTTATTGTTTTTATCTTTTAAAGTAACTCAATGATTAAAGTTTAAAGCAGGTTCTAATTCAACAAAAGCACATGATTAAATTTTCCTAAATCTTTTTTAATTTGAAGTAATTTTTATTTAAAATTCAATTCTAATTTTCTCTGTGTCTGTTGATTCTTCTTAAGCATTATTTATATTTTTTAAATAAATTGGATTATAGAGCGCGTAGCACTCTCGTTGGTGCGCAGTTCTTTAAATTAATTTTATTTAATGTCGAAAAATAAAATTTTATGGGTCTCTCTATCCTTGTTTTCTCTTCCTGCAGTACGTATTGTAATTTTTCCTTCCAAAGCATAGGATGCAATATACGATTACGGGTACATCTTTCCCTGACATATGATGAAGAAAGTTTCCTCTTTCATTCAGAGTTCTCCAGCTTGTCACATCTTCTTTTTCTTGACATTGGTTTCTCTTCCTCCAATTTATCCTCCGTCCGCGCTCAATTTTTTGTTGCCTTGCTGGGCCTCCAAGCAGCATCTGAAGGAAAGGGCTTTCCACCCTATTTAAATTAATAATATAATTTAATAATAATCAGAAACATTTTATTATTACCTTTTTCTATTTTTTAAATTATTTATTCTTTCATAATTTATTTTTTTATTTATTTTAGCTTATTGTTGTCTCTTTAGAGGCTAACTTTAATTTATAAATTCTAGCTTATCCTCTATATTATGGAAAATATTTTAAGTAGATAAAGCTTGCTCTTCAACTTTAATTAATATACAAATATAAAATTAAATATTTTGACGTTCTTGGAGGTATTTTAGCCTTTTTCCCGCCAACCTCTAGATTGCTCTAGAGGCTATATATAAAAGTTTAGATTTCTCTACAACTCTTCTCCTTGTTATGCATAATGCTCTTGAGGAATCCTTTCGCCTATATAATGATTGGTATCTTTCATCTTGTATATTTTACCAAATTTGTTGCAATATAATCTTTCTCTTTTTAGTTTTAGTTGTTTTTGTATCTTCTTTTATTCTCTAACTTTTTCTAGTAGTTCAGTATTTTTATTTCAAGTTTTGAAATTTCTAGCATCTTTTTCATAGATTCGTTCGAGAGTTGCAATAATAAATCTTTTTAATTCTCGTTTAGATTTAAATTCGAGTTCTTTTCTCCTTTGATTATCATTGGGTCGTTTTCTTATTCTTGTAAATCCATTTAACGCTACAATTTTTGCTGGTTTTATTCTATTTTTCTTTTTTATTGACCAGTTCTTTCTGCTTCTATTCTAAGTGTTATGATTAATTTTTCTAGTCTTGTAAAATATTTCAAAATTCATTAAGGTCTTTTTCTTAGGCCAGGATTATCAATTCTATTTCTTCTGCAATTTCAAGTTTTCCATCAATCTCTTATTATCTTTCTTCAGTTTTGACCTCTTTCTGGAGGTTTATCACCATTTTTATCAGCTAATCATAATTTATTTACTATTCTATGGTGAGATTGGAGACTTCTGAACGCATAATACTTTTAGCCTATTGCCTAGACTCTTCTTCATAAGTGGGATATGATTTAATAAATAACCTTTTTAGGTTCCCTTTTCATGATCCTAGTCTCTCTTGGAATTCATTAACTCCTACCTTTTCTAGCTGCAAAAAATCCTGATATATTATTTTTTCAACTTACTTAAAGTTTATTAAGCATAGAATCTATTTTATCAGCTCTAAATTCTTTATTTCTATTTATTTAAAAATTGGATATTAATTCTAAAGGTTTCTCTTATATTATTATTTATAAAATGACTAATAAATAAATCCAAAAATAAGATATAGCCTCATACTTATTTTAGTATTCTAAATTAGAGAAAAAAGCTTTATACATTAATCTTTTGATTCTAATTTTAATAATTTAGATTATTTTTTAAACTAATATATAATTAATACATCTTTGCTTGTACCTTCATTAAGGTTATTTCTTAATTACAGCTAAGAGATAAATTTAGAAACTATAATGCATTAAAATACATTTTTGAAGATTATTATAGTTATATTTAGTTAGATATAAAATAGATTAAGGTATCTCTGCAAAAATAAAGGATTTGCTTTTAGCATATCAATAATATTAATTACTTAAATCTTATTTCCCTTTTTATGATAATTCAAAATTATTTATAACTTATATGTACTTATTAATCAAATATAGTAAATCTACTTATTCACATTAGTTCAGATTTAGAGTAAGTAAATAAAGATCTTTAATCAAAAAAGGATAAAGGATTAACTTTTAATTTGCTATTGTAGAGTTATATTTATACTATGCCTCTATTAAATATTAACAGCTTCTTTGGTCTAGTGGTATGATTCTCGCTTAGGGTGCGAGAGGTCCCGGGTTCAATTCCAGGAACAGCCCTTTTAATGATTATTTAAAATAAATTTAAGTATGGAAAGCATAAATAAGCTTACATTATTTAAAATAGCCTAAGCAAATAACTAGAAAGAAGAAACTAACTAGTACATCAAAATTATCCATAATAAACCAAAAAGTTTAATACTTAGAAAAAGTAATAGCTTTAATACCTTATTTCGAACTAATTAAATAAAAGCTAAATAAAATTGCTAAGTAGTAAATATGAGCAAATCAATTAATCAGATAAACTATAAAATTTTAATTTAGAACTAGTTAAAAAATATAGTAGATTAAAGAGATTCTAAGGTATAAAATATAAAGTTTAAGATATAAGTCTATATTGTTGTAAGAGTGAGAAAGCAATTATAAAAACTAGTTAATTAAATATATTAAGAATCTTATTTTTTAAATTAAATATTAAAGCTTCTTAGCTTAGAGCTTATTAAAACTCAATTATAAGTTTTAAACTTAAAAGGTAAAGAAAGAAGAAATAGAGTGATATATAAAGTCTGGATCTAATATATATAAAAGGTCGCATAGCTCAGCTGGTTAGAGCGCTGTGCTAATAACGCAGAGGTCGTGAGTTCGAGACTCACTGTGACCATTTTTTAAGTAGCTTCAAAAATAATGAAAAGCAAGCTGTCTTCACTTATTGGTAGCAATTAAAAAGCTCCAAAATTATTAATAAATTAAAAGAGAAGAAATAATTTAAATGAAATATAAAGTGCTATATAATTTAATTAAGCATACAGAATATAAAATTAAAGCTTATATTTAACATTTAAACATATAACTTTTAAAGAGTAATTAAAAGTGAAGTTTCTAAAATATGATGATTCTAATAGAAAAATTTAATAATAATTAACACTTAAAAAGCAGATTGTATTGAAATATTACAAGGCATTGAACATTATTTTTTAAAACTTTAAGACTAGAAAATTTATAAGAAATCTACAAAATTAATTAATTAATTTCAACTTAAAGAGTTTTGGACTGCAATTTCTTGCAGTTTAACAACCCCAACACTCCCTTCATGGGATAACGGGGATATCCTGATGCTTTCGAAAAGCAGTTGCCAGGGAGCTCCATCGCTATGGGCAGCCAGACTTCAAGCCCCTACCAGGAGTGGATAATCAAGAGGAAGGCGTTCCCTTGCAAAGGTTGACTTTGACCAGAGACTTTCTCAGCGACGGGAAAGGAACTTGTTCCTAGCCATAAAACTAG
Source organism: Loxodes magnus (assembly GCA_946699065.1). Classification (NCBI taxonomy): domain Eukaryota; phylum Ciliophora; class Karyorelictea; order Loxodida; family Loxodidae; genus Loxodes; species Loxodes magnus. The sequence goes on along the minus strand of CAMPDV010000134.1, from coordinate 37,018 downwards.
AAAGTATGATTCAGAAGGTCAATCTCAGCTCCGACCATCTTTTTAATTATAAGAAATCTACAAAATTAAAATCTTTAAAATTAATTTCAAGTAATATGGATCCTTTAAATTTATATTATATTTTAGGCTGATTTACTTTATTTGACTTTATAACATTTTTGCTTAGACATTTAAATAAATATTACTCAGATATTCAAAATATTTTTATCTATAATACAAACATAGCTTGATTTCTAAGCTTAGACTCGATAGATTTTAGAGAAGTTACAAAAATATTTTTCCTTTTCCATTAATAATAAAATAAGAGTAAAGAGATTAACAAAGATTTTAATTCAAATATTTTTATCCAAGATATATTCTTGAAGCATTATAAATCTTAAATTTAAAAACAGGGTAAAATATAAGTATTATATAAAGGTAACTAAGCTATAGCTATATATATAAATTCTATGCTATAAATTAAGCATTTCTAATATTTTAGTCTAGCACTCTTATCAAGTTACTTAAAGTTTATTTCCCAAGCAGCCCTATTTAAAAGCTATAGTAAGTGAGATTAAATTATAAGCTTAAAATAGGAAAAATAACTTCTGTTATCTTAAATTTTTCTTAATATTGAATAAATTTTAAAAATATAAAATATAATAAATAAGTTAGAATATCAATGGCCAAACTTATTAAAGTCAAATGCTCAACTAGCATTTAATATTTTAGCAAAACTTCGAACTTAATTAGATTTTATAATAAATAAATTAGATTAGTAAAAATATTTTAAAGATAGATATATGAAAACTTTATAAGAAACATTATAACTAATTTTTGAATCCCATGATGAAATTCTCTTTAATTACTTTGAAACTATCTTTGTTTCGTTTCATAATAGTTATTATAAATATGAGCAAGAGTAAATTAGCATCAAATGTTAGTAATAAGATTTACTAATATTACTAATTGAATTATTAAAATTATTATTATTATGTTTTTACTATATTTTCATATAGGTAATAAGTATGTTTAATATAATTTCTGATTAATTATCTTGCTTCATATCTGTTTTATCTTCCTCTTCATCATCGTTGTACCTTCCAAAGTTTTCTTACTTCAATATTTCTATTAAAAAATTCGTCATTTTATTGAATAATTAGATTTCTTCTTAGAAGTAGTTTTTTTATGGAAGCATTTTATTCTAAAATATATCATTTCTAATTATTTTCGGGTTGGAGAATTTTGATTAAGGTGACTTAAATTATGAGTCACAAGTTTGAGTAAATCATAGTTTTTGAAATCTTCAAATTCTTCATTCAAATCTTTTATAGATTCACATTGCTCAATATGTTCGAAAGTATCCAATTATCCACAATTTGAAATTTCTGAAAGTTTTATTTAATAATGTCTTTTCTTAAAATCATATTAAAAGATGTAACTGAAAGTTCTTAGTTGTATATTGAAATTATTTCTCTTGTTTTGTTCTTTTTAAATGTTGTATATGTATAATAAGGATTTTTTCTGTATCATTTTAAATTTCCCCAAAATAAAGATTTGCTGTAGGCATATCACTCATCCGAATCACTACACCTTGGTAGAATTTCTTTAAATTAAAGTTTTAGATTCTTTGAAAAATTCTTTGCTTTCATTAGTATTTTCTAAATCTATTTAAAAGTATTAAGACAACTTCTACAAATTTTTAAAATAGTCTAAGTCAGACCTATTAAAAAGAAAAGCAATATCCGAATCCGGTTGTAATTAAGTTTCTAATTTTATTTTAATTTAGAATTTTATGTATTTACTTGCAATGCAGTATTCAAATGGTAAGCAATTTATTTCTATGAAACAAGATTCATTAAATGTCTAGTTCGGATTTTGTAAGGTCTGTTCTGCAACTTTTCTTTAGCTTACATTAATATTTTTTGAGTATTAAAGTTTAACTTGAATTAAAAATCATTAAATTTAATTAAATTTAAACTAAAAGAGTATTTTGATGTCTTTAATTGCAAGAATTGTTTCTTTCAATTATAGACGTTAGTAAGTGTTTTAAATTTTTATTTAATCTTGTCTTGATCTCATCATTTTTCTTTAATTAATCCTTCTTTCTACTCATCTTTAGCTTCATCCTTTTTTGCTTACTCCATTTATAGAATCTCAAGTTTTCTTGCTACTATTTTCTTTTGAAATATTTTGATTTATAAGTCTAAATTCTCCAATTTAAGCCTTGAAAATGATTTTATATATTCTTGATCTTATAGTATGAGACACCTTAAGTCATAATTCCAAATCTTTTCAGGTAAATAATCTCTTATATTAAATAGTATATACATTTAAAGATTTTTTCGAAAGGGTCATACTCCCATTGATACAATAGGGATTATCAATAGGATAATGACGATTTTAAAGATCCTTACGAAAATTATAAGATTAGGAATTAAGTTTATATATACTGATATTTCTCGTCTATATTTTTTGATTAATTTCGTATAAGAATTAGTGGAAATTGCTAAAGATTACCAAATTACTCAGTATATATTTTAGCTGTCTTCATTTTATAAATTTTTTAGTAGCAACATTATAGAAATATTGTTATGATTTGTCTCTTATATGTTTAGTAAAAATTTTCAGACTGCTATTATTCTATTAATTCAGCAGATTGATATTTAAAAAAAACTAATAATTGCTACACTTAATCATAGTATTTAAATCCTTTTTTCCAGATATTATGAAAAGAGAGCCTATAGTGATCTTGGTAAATAAATACTTTCTTATTTCATTTCATAGTAGAATCTGAAGAATTTTATAGTCATATGTGCTTAAAAGGTATTCAATTCAGGTCTGTATAGTATGACTACCTAAATGTTGAAGTTGCTACTTAAAAAGCTTTTCTTGAAATCAATCTCATGCTATATTCAATTCTGTTCAAAAACTCCAGCTGCTCCTTTTTGAATACTTCATGGTACTAAGTCTCCTTAATATTCTGCTTTAGGTAATGTAAAAAGCCTGTATAAATTTTTAAAATCTCAAGAAGTTACATTCTTATACCTCATTAGTTAAAAAAACAGCTTTCTTCATTACAGCTATATATTTGAAAGCGAATTCTTTGGAATAGGGATTAAAATTATTCTTCTGATGTAGAATAAACCCTAAATATGTGATTTTCTCTTTTTAAACAATTGGCTAATTTTCTAATCATAAATTTAAGATTTATTATTTCTGATGTTCTTTAGGAATTAGATGCATTCATATTTGGTAACACCAATCTTTAAATGAGCTAATGTAAAAACTTTAATTATATAAAGATAAATTAATATAACTGATGTTTATGATTAGTTAGTTAAAAAGGATAATACTTCAATTGTATAGATAGAATTAAATTAAGTAGAATTGGCAGGTAAAACTAGAATATAAGCATAAATGGGAGATTTTAAAGTTAAAGATATAACAATATATGGAAGATCTGATACTTATATAAATATTATACTTTAAACAAACTCTAATTTACCTCATGGCAAGAGCACAGCAAACTAGCAAGTATTTATTGTATATCTAAAAAATTATCTTATTGGTCAAATATTAATAAATGGTCTCTAATGACAAAATTGTTTCTTTGAATAATATTTCTTGAATAATTAGGAAAATTCCTCTAAAAAATGCTTTAATGGAGCAATAAGTTATGGAAATAATCTAATTATGCCTAGCGAAGGTTTTTGAAGAGCGAACTTTTCAGATGATAAAGTTCATAAATGTCCTAAACCAAAAGCTTGTTTAGGAAATTCTAATGATTCATTATAAGTAGCAAACTATCTCTAAGCCACAAATTGAAGTCAAAGTTATTAAATATTAAAAGGTATAAATTGGTAAGGTATTTTTGCTGAAGGGGACAAAGAGACTTTATGTGATATACGATAAGAAGGTTGAGCAAAAATGGTTTAAACACTTAATAATATTTATATTCTGCATAGTTATTTAGTGAAGTCCACTTTATAGTCAGCTAGGAAATAAGATTAGTACTATGGAGTTTTTTTCACAATTTTTTCTAGCTATATGTAATTTTCAGCTCTAATACAGAAAATTTAATTTAATTGGTCAGATGATTTTTGCTATATATTTACATTAAATTAAGGTTTCATATCAGCAACATCTTATATTTTATTTTTAATGTCTTAATTAAGAAGAAGAATAGAAAAATTATAGAAAAGTAACAAATAGCATCCCTCTTCCCTTTATAATTTTGATTATTATTTTTCTGTTTGTTTTAATATAATCACTAGAAACAAAAAAATCTATCAAAAAGCTTTTCTTATAACAGTTATGAATGTCTCCTTTTTTTAATGTATTCAAGTTTAATATTAGCTATTCAAAGTTAATTTAGTTGCTACAATATTAATAAGGATGTGTTTGTCTTGAATGCTTATACAGAAATAATATGCTAAATAGGAAATCATCTTATATAGATCTTAACATTCGCTCTACCTGCACATATAATATGCGGAGTAACTATTCCTATCATAATCATCTTTTATTTACTCAAGAATCGAAGATTATTTCGAATTTACAAAATTAAGAGTTGATTGGATTTCTTACAATCAGATATAAAGACAAATTTTATTACTGAGAATTCATAAAAATATACTAGATGTTAATAATTTCATCAGTTTTAATCTTTCTAAAAAACTCTACTATAATATACTAATTCTGATGCATTACTACTGTCATAATTTGTTTTCATAATGATTTAGCTAACGTATAAAACCTATGTTAAATATGAGTTAAATTTGATGGAAAAATAATACTTATCAATCTCTATTTTCATACTCTATATAAGAATCTACTTGGAATCAGGAGAACACCATATTGCTATAGATATGTAAGTACTTTTTCTACTTTAATTGCCAAAATTTATTTTCCTAGTTAATCTAAGCTGTTATTTATTAGCTGAATTTAGCTTTCCAATTATTACAAAATCTTTTAAATGATATTTTCTCCTTGGATTTCTTTAGCAAAAAACCAAGATATTTATTACAATTGAAAATCAAGAAAATGTAAAGAGAAAAAAGAAATAAAGCTTAACTAATAAAGCTAGAATATTTATTTAAATACTAACAAAATTAATTAATACTCTAAGAATTAAAAAAGCTAAAAAGCAAACAAATTATTATATCAATACTTTGAAAGGTAAGAAGAAGTAGAATTTTGAGTTATATAGAGAAAAAATTAATATCTAGTTATAGTTTGGTATAAATTTATTTGTAAAGTGTAAAGAATAAATATAATTAGATAGAAAGATTCTGAAATGAAAGGATTAAAATGTTCTTTTCAGAATATTAAGAATTATAAAATGTTCTTGAAGAAAATGAAGAGAAAGAAAAACTTTAAGATTAGATTCAGTTTTAGGATATATAATGTATCAAGAAAAAGAAAAGACAAATTTGAAAAGTTAATATAAGGAATATTAAAAAAGTTAGGTTTAATTTTCTCTTAGAATAATAGCTGAAGAATTAGAACAGCAAGCTAAAGAAAGTAATTAATGAATTGAATGACAACAGGAAAGCCAAGATTAAACAACAAATAAAATTGAAAATTTTAATTAAAAGAGAAAGTTTGATTGGAAAAATAAATTAAGGATATTATCGAAAATCAGGATCAAGATAACCAATCAATAAAATAACTTAAAACTAATAAAATTTTTTTGCTTAAAGTGAATAATTTAGAAAAATATTTCTAAAAAAAGCAAATACTTAGAATGAGCATGAATTGCTTAAATGAGATACAAAAATATATACTTTAATTATTTAAGAAAAGTTAATTTTTGCAAAAATAAAAAGATCTGAGATATAAACTTATTGTAAAATCACCTTTGAATTATATAGAATAGCTTAGTTCTAGTTTTAAAATCTAAAAGTAAATCATTATTTAAATCTAAATTTATAATATAATAAACTTCATTTTTTTATATAAAAAAGTTAAATTGCTAGTCTAACATTTTAAATCTTGATAATCATTAAAGAAGAAAGTAATTAGAACATCCCTCAAATAATTACTAATCTTTCCAAAAGAATAATAGCTTTATTGAAATATAATTTTATTAATATAAATAAATAGGAAGGAGCAATCTTCCAACTGACATTGACTTAAGATCTGGTACCATGGAGTACCCATGGGTGAAGAACTGAACATGAATCTTGGTAGGAGCTAAGAGAGAAGACAAAGACTAAAGAGGTATCAAGTAACATTATTGATGAAAGATGCCAGATACTAAGGTCTCTTAGGTAGCATTCCAATCACGCCCTATAGAAGCCGAGACTCACAAAGGATACTATCACTGTGGAAGACTTCAGAAAATAATTTTTTTTGGCTTTAAAAATTCTTTATTAAAGAATTACGCTCCGTTGAGATTCTACACGCTATCTAATCTTATTTATTTATTATTTATTTATTAATTATTTAACTTAAAAATTATATTTGACTTATTCAAATTCATCTATATATCATTAGAAAATTTAAGTGAAATTAGTCTTCTAAATATAAAACATTTGATTAAGTTATTATTAATATATATTTTTTAAAACCGCCATAGTTGTTCGAAGGTGAACAACAAGGTCATCTTCATCAGAGGTTGGGGAAGTTAAGTACCCATAATCGACTTTATGTCTTTCTCTGCTTTGGTTTGGCCTCGAGACATAAGATTCTTAGACCTTCGGCACTGGCTTAATTTTGATTTAATTCTGGAACTAAAAAAAATAATATTGCGAGCTTCATCAGAGGTGGGGAATTTAAATACCCATAATTGACACATGTCGTCCTCTGCTTTGGTGATGCATTATACACAGTCCTGTCATGTCCTTGGACCTCCAACAAGTAGATAAGATTACGAGTATTCTTAAATTATATCAGTATTGAACATTTTTATCAGTACTGAATAATTTTATCAGTAACAAACATTCTTGTCAGTATGAAACATTTTTTTAAAGAGGTGCGCATCAATGAGAGTGCTACGCGCTCTATAATAAAATTTATTTATTTATTATTAAATTTAAATGAAAATGAAGAAATATTATAAATAATTTAATTTTTATCTAAGAAGTTGAGAAAATTATATAACTCTTGCTAAATTTAATTTTAACTAAATGGTCAAAAGAAAATAATATCTTAATTTAAACTTTTAAAAATAGCTTAGCTTAAAAAATAGTTATCAACACTTAATTCATTCTCATTTTTTATTTTTAGGAAACAAGTTTCATTTAATTTATAAAAAAGAAAAGTTCTAGTTATTGTTTTATTTATTATGAATCACTAAACCAATAAAAATTAAATATTTTTAAAGTTAGCTTTCTTTAATAGTTAATAATAAAAAGGAAGGTTTTTATATTATATAGGTGTAATGTTGATTTAATTTTATAAAATAGATTTGGACTTTGTATTTGCAGTTAGTCTCTTAGTTTGAACTATCTAAATAAGCCAATTTTAAGGATGGCTATTTATATTTATGGTTTTAATAATTTAAATTTTTAATCTTAAGATAAAATATTATAATTCCTTGCTTTAATAAATTTAATATGCTTATAGGTATAGCATACTAGTAAATAGAAGCAAATTAATTATATTATATAAAAATAACCTTTAATGTGTTAAAGAGAATATATAAGTAGCTTTAAAAAAAGGAAATTAACTATTTATAAACTTAAGTTTATTAAGCTAAAAATTAATAATTAGAGTATTATTATAATACAGCTATCTTAAAGCTATTCAATAACTAACCCAACTAAATATATTTCCTATAAAAGAGTCATTTTATGAAATTATTTAAATAGAATAACTTAAATCTAGCACTTATTCTTAGCTACTAAATTATAGGATAGTGGAATATTTAAATTTAGATAAAATAAAATATCTAAGCTATGAGCAGAACTTTCATTTATAAGATAAATTGTTTATAGAATTAATAATTAGACTTATAAAATCTATTTACTCTTATATAAATACTTTAAATTATCAAATAAACTTAATTATAACTAGAACCTTATAAGAGAGATATTTTCAACTTTAATATCATGTTCATATTGCTTTTTATTTAAAACATTCAGTTATATTAAATCTAGTCACTCAATTAAATCAAAAAGAGCTTTATTTACTAACTTTTATAAATTGCATTAATATTGGCTCAATAATTTAATCTAGAACCTCTCACACTCTAAATTCTTATATCACTCTTGATAAAAGAGTTTCTCACTAATAAGGTAATTAGTAGAAATGAAAATGAAATGTAATAAATTAATTTAGCAATAAAATAAAAGCTATTTAGTAAAAGCATTCTCTTATGATCTAGGAATTTTATTACATTAACAAATTAAAACTCTTATTTGGAATAACTTTGAAGAAAATAAAAGAATAATAGCTGTAATTATTTAGTAAACTTTAAAATGATAGATAGATAAATATATAAATGACTGAATAAAAAAATCTATTTATAGCTAAGATTAAGAGGTAAAATTAAGATTTTATAAGTTTAATATATTAATTAGAAATGTTGCAATACTTTTACTATTATTACGAAAGTAACTTTATGCCTTAGGTTTAATTTAATAAGCTATGTATAACTATTACAAAATATCTAGAAATTAAAATATTTAATAAATAAATAATAAATAAATTTTATTATAGAGCGCGTAGCACTCTCGTTGGTGCGCAGCTCTTTAAAAAAAATGTTTCATACTGACAAGAATGTTTCTTACTGATAAAATTATCAGATACTGGTAAGCTTTGTTCAATACTGGTATAATTATCCAGTACTGATAAAAATGTTCAATACTGATATAATTTTAGAATACTCGTAATCTTATCTATTTGTTGGAGGTCCAAGGACATGCCAGGATTGTGTATAATGCATCACCAAAGCAGAGGACGACATGTGTCAATTATGGGTACTTAAATTCCCCAACCTCTGATGAAGCTCGCAATATTATTTTTTTTAGTTCCAGAATTAAAAATAAACGAAACCAAGCCAAGCCAGTGTCGAAGGTGTAAGAATCTTATGTCTCGAGGTCAAACCAAAGCAGAGGAAGACATAAAGTCGATTATGGGTACTTAACTTCCCCAACCTCCGATGAAGATGACCTTGTTGTTCACCTTCGAACGACTATGGCGGTTTTTAAAAATATTAAATTAATAATTTAATTATTATTTAGTTAATAATGAGGAACTAAAGTAAAATGCTTTAAATCAGATAAATAAAAAGATATTTATAAGTATAAGAAGGAGTTTCTTCTACAAATCCTTAATCCTAATAATTATTCTAAAAAGCCAAGTTTTATTCCTTAGATCCCTATTATTTCTTTTTTTATCTATGCTAAAAGATATCTATAAGATACCTTTACTTAATTCTTAAGCTTTCATTTTATTTTCAAACTTGATATTTTATTAAATCTTCTTTTTGAACTACATTTTCAATTATGCTTAGATATATTTCTATCTTGTTAATTAAGCATACTGATATTTATCATTCAGTTCTTTATAGCCTTGATAAATATAGGTATTTAATATTCTCATTTACCAGTTTCAATCAATTTAAAATGAGGGAATAATAATTGTAGAAGAATGAGAGAAATTGTGTAGATTTAAATAGGTTAGTGTGGAAATTACATCGGTACTAAGTTTTGGGAGTACATTTAAAATGAGCATGGAATAGATCCAATTGGAATTTATAATGGAGATTCTGATTTATAACTATCAAGAATCAATGTTTATTTTAATTAAGCTAAGGAAGGAAATTTTATTCCTAGATCTATTCTTACAGATTTAGAACCTGGCACAATGGATTCTGTTAGAGCTGGTCCCTTTGGATAATTATTTAAACTGGATAATTTTATTTTTGGATAAACAGGAGCAGGTAATAATTGAGCAAGAGGACATTATACTGAAGGAGCAGAGATAGTAGATTTTATTTTAGATACTGTAAGAAAAGAAGTTGAATATAGTGACTGCTTATAAGGATTTTAAATAGATCACTCCATTGGTGGTGGAACAGGTTCAGGATTGGGAACACTTCTAATATCTAAATTAAAAGAAGAATTTCCAGATTAAATTATTTAAACTTTTACTGTTTTACCTTCTCCAAAGGCAGTTGATACAGTAGTAGAACTTATAATGCAACTCTAAGTATAAATTATTTAATAGAAAATTCAGATGAAGTGATGATATTAGATAATGAAGCCTTATATGATATATGTTTTCGAACCTTAAAACTGAAAAATACAACATACGGGGATTTAAATCATTTAATAGCATCTACAATGAGTGGAATCACAACTAGTTTAAGATTTCAAGGTGAATTGAATAATAATTTAAGAAAGCTAGCTTATAATTTAGTTCCTTTTCCAAGACTACATTTTTTTATGAGTAGTAGTGTTCCTTTAACATCACGTGGCAGTTACTATTCTTAAAAGCATTTAACAGTCGCAGAATTAATTTAATAAATGTTTGATGCTAGAAATATGATGAGCTAGTCTGATCCAAGACGCGGTCGTTATTTAGCAGCAACAGCAATTTTTAGAGGAAGAATATCAGCAAGAGAAGTAGATGATGAAATATAAAATGTATAGAGTATAAATAATCCTTATTTCATAGAATGAATCCCTAATAACTTAAAATGATCCTTTTGTGATATTCCATAAAAATTTTAAGATATTTCAGCTACTTTAATAGGAAACAATACAGCTATTTAAGACATATTTAAAAGAATAGGAAATCAGTTCTAAGCTATGTTTAAAAGAAAAGCTTTTTTACATTGATATGCAGGAGAAGGCATGGATGAAAGTGAGTTTATATAGGCAGAATAAAATATGAGTGATTTAGTTTCAGAATATTAATAATACCAAGATGCAATAATAGAAGAAGATAAAAAATATGGAGTAGAGGAAAGTGAAGATGAAGAAAGTGAGGATGAGGAAATAATATGAATCATTAACTTTAATAATAATAAATATAATATAAATTTATTCATTCTAAATACATCAAATTTATAGATGAACGAAAATAGTTAAATTAAAAAAATTAAAAATATAAGCTAAATTAAAATTTCTTAGGTCTGTATTAATTAAAATCTGAGATATAAAATTGATAATTAAGTGAGAAAGAATTAATAATTTGGGTTTTTATTATTAAATTTATTTGAGTCAAAACACATAAATTTAGATATATAGTAAATAAATAAATCTTTAAAAATATTTTTTTAAAAATGGAAAAAAACCCGGGAATCTAAACCTTGAATTCTAACCTTAAAAATCAATCTTAAGTCTCAGTTAACTAACAAGAACCAAGAATTCAAAAAAGATAAATCTACTCCTGTTAAGGATTGGGAAATACGGAATTTCCTAGCAAACTGAAAAAGCTTGAGAAATTCCACGAGCAAGACATTATTTAGCTTTATTCATTAATTGAGGAGGTGGATACAGAAATATAGATCCTGAAGGCGGAAAACTTGAATCTTCGGCTTCTTTTTTAAGATAGAAAAAAGGAAGATCAAGACTTTGTAAGTAAAATTTAGTTTTAAATTGAAGCCTTAACTTCCTAATTTGAACTATTAGAAAAAAACCTAGAAGCAAATCAATAGAAAATTAAAGAAGAAATTCGATTACCAATCAAAAAAAAACTAGCTTCAATCGGAAAAGATGGAAATTGAAAAAATGTAAACAGAATAAAAATTTTAATTCAAGCCCTTAATAAAACGTTGCTATTGTTTTCAAAAGGCTGGACATTTTTGGAGGTAATGTCCGAAGTGAAGAAGAGTGCTTGAGCAGCACCGTAAATAATTTGGAACATCGAGGAGGCTATATTGTAACTACTTTGGAGGTATTTACAGAAAGAAGCTTATATTAAATGATTCAAGTGTGACGCTAATCAAACAGGATATTGGTAATTAATAGTAACAGAATAAATAGCTTTAAAAGGACAACAATGACCTTAGAATTTGTTTAGAGAAGCTGGAGAAAAATTATAAGAAGATGGAAGAGCAATTCTATGAGCTTATTGAAGAGAAAGAAGAATTATCTCAGTTTGAAATTGATTCAGATGAAGACATATACAGTTGAGTTCTGAATATAAAAACTTTTATTGTCTTTAATTTGAGGAAAGATTTCCTCTAATTAAAGATGATCCTAACCCTTATAGTTAAAATTAATTAAATAAATCTTTATTAAACAAGTAAATTATTTCTATAAAAGTAAAGCTATTTTCTTATTATTTAAATTTTATTGCTACTTTAACAAAAAATAATTTAAGCAAGGAATTTAGCATAATAAATTTAATTTTGATAAATAAGCTTTAAAAATAAAGTAGATTTTATTTAAATTATATTAATTATTTGCTAATAGAGATAAATAATATTATAGAAGCCTCTTGCTAATGTAAAATGACTGAAGTCTAATTTATAGCAAGTCTTAGTAAATTATTAAATCTTACTTAAAAATTAGATTTTATAATCTAAATATTAAATCCTAAATATTAAAAATAGAAGTATGAAATATTAAAAGGATTATAGTTTTAAATAAACTTAATATCTAATTAAATGGATACTATCAATAAAGCTTAGTTATTATATGTGACTATTGACTAATAAAACGATAAATTATGAAAAACCTAAATTTAAAAAGAGAATAATTAATTTCTTAGTAAGTAATTAATTTAAAGTAGTTATATTTTATTATTTAATTAATTTTCATTATTTTATAAGTCTTACAATTATCTTAAATGCTTAAGCTTATCTCTAATTTTAAAGAGTTCCCTGCACAGCGAGAAGTATCAAAATTAACAAATAAGATGAAAGAAAGTTTCTTATAATTAGTTAAATGGTAATAAAACTTTAGGAAGAGATCAAAATATTTAAAAAAAGATAATATTGAAAATTTCAACAAGCAAGAAGAAAAAGATTATAGATTATATAGCAATGTGATTTAAATACCTTTTGAAATATGTAACATAGCCAATACAGCTAATATCATAAATATAATAAAAAATTTAAAATAGAATATGACTAAATAGAGAAAAATTAAAATCAAAAACAGCTATAATATCAGTAAGATTTCAAGATCTAAAAGAGGATATTATGAAGAAAGAAAAATCTGCTGGTTAAAACACAATATCAAAAAAAAAAGAGGCATTTTTCAATATTAAAGAACAGATTTACAATATTGTCAAAAATTATTAAAATTTAAGTTAAACTACTGAAAAAAATCAGAAAGAGACAGCAGCTACAGAAAAGATGATATCTAATGAAAATAAAAAGAAAAAATAAAAATTTTACTGCAATGAAGCAGAAAAATAAATAGATGAAAATCTAAAGCAGCTTATAGAGAGAATAGGACTTTCAAGATAATACACAAGAAAAAGAATCAAATTTTAGATTTCAAAAGCATTAGATCTATTTTAAATCTCCAAATATTCAAGTAGTCAGTGGAAAAATTGCTAAATATCTCAATTATAATCAAACTTTAATATCCCATATAAATATAAAATTTTGTATTTAAAGATCTTAAGTTTTAGTAACTTTAAATTTTTTATTAATAATTACACATTTTAATGAATTTAATTAAATTTTTAATTATAAATAATTGAAATTAACAAAATTATATAATAATATTAATAATTAATTAACTTGATTTCATCTATATTTGGTTCATCGCGAATTAAAAGTTTATTGTTGAATAAAAGTATTAACTTCAAATTTGCTTGGATCATGTCTATCATAAAACCTGATGATTTTTAGTTTACTCTTCCTAATAGTTTCCGAAAGCTCGAGTCCCATTCATTTCTTATTGAATTAATTAGCTGCATATTAAATATTGGAGCTTCTTTGCTTAATTTGAGTATTTTTTTCTGTAAAATTGTTCTTCTTAATTGCAATATAGTCTGAATATATTTTCCCATTAATTTTCTATGATTCTCTTTTCTTTTAGTTAAATTGGAAACAATTTCACACTTTATGTCCTAACCTCTTGCAATATCAGTATCTCATTATTTTCCGATAGGAAATATAATTTATCTAAGGTTGCTATTCCAAATCCATCTGATCTTTCATCGATATATTTCAAAGGAATATGATTTCCTTCAGCTCTGCAAATTGGTTGAATTTTGTTTCTAACTGGTCGATTCTGATATTTGCTGTCTACTTATTTTCAATTTTTTGCCCATTTAGGTATTCAATTTTTCTTTCAAGCTTTTATACTTATCTTAAAGTTTAAAATTTTTTTATTGCATAAATTTGAGGTCTTAAAGTATTTTTTACTGATCATAGTTTGGCTGAAATGAATCCTTTTAGAAGAGACTTTTTCAAGAAATGTTCTATTTTTTTATTTATATAAATTAATTAATTAAATTAGTGTGGTGCCACCATTGTTTCGTTCACCAAGAAAAAAAAAACCAAATTTAATTATTAATAATAGGCTAGAAATGTTTCTAGCATCATCTGGTCTCTTTGATTCTTATCTTCTTCTCTCCGTTTTTATAATCAAAATTGATTGCTTTCACTCTTTAATATCTTGTAATTCTTCCAAAGGATGAAATTAGAGAGTATTCCACTATATGTGTCAAATAACTCAATTAGGTTAAATTCTTCTAAATAATAGTTATTAGTAATCTCAGTCATATCCTTGTTGTTTTCTAAATTCCTGATCAGAATAACGACATGTAAAAATCAGGATAACTCTGAGATCTGGATTTCGGTTCCAGTCAACCTCATGTACCGATAGAGAGAACCTTAAACAAGTAAAGCTTATCACACAATGGACCCGTTCTTACTTACTTGTGGTGGCATCTATTGCAAGAGTACTTGCAGTGCAGAAATGACTGTACCAGATTACCTACTCGGTTGACTAGAAACCAGAATCCATTTAAAAAATGAATATATATAATAATAGTTAAAAACTTCTAAATCCATTTTAATATATTAATTAAGATTTATGAAGAATTAATCATCAGGTGTTCAATTTTCCTTTCGATTTCTTGTACAGTTCTTAAGAGTTTAAAATTTTCTAATTGCATGACTTGGAGTTCTTAAAGTATTGCTTATTAATAGTAACTTGACTAAGATGAATCTTTTGAGATGAGATTTTTTACAAGTAATTTTCCATTTTATTTATATTAATTTCTTTTATTAGACTTTCTAACTTTAATTAGATCTTAATGATTTAATAATTTTCAATTTTTATGTTGAAATAAACATAAATGCTTCTTCTAGAAGAAAAATGATTAAATCTATCGAATATTGTTTGCTTATCCCTGTTCTTATTAACTCAATTTAAAAGACAATATACTCTTAATCAGTATAATATGTTTAACCTTTTTTATTTATAATGATTTGTACAATACTTTCTAGTTTTATACTTATTAAATATCTGTAAGATTACGTATTAATAACCATGAAAAAGTTAAAGTAAAGATATAATTACTTTCCTCTTTTTAAATATATAATTGATATTAAGCTTATTCTATTATGATGCTAATCTCTATTATTTATATATCATATTGTATATTCTATTTAACCCTTTACTTAAGAAAATCTTCCCTAAATTTGTTCAATCTGCTATTTTCATACTTTCCTAGTAGCTTTATATTTAGTTATCATTTATAGCTTAAAAGATCCAAAATTCTTTATGATGTTTAATAAAATCTATATTATATATATTAATTTTTAAAACCGCCATAGTTGTTCGAAGGTGAACAACAAGGTCATCTTCATCAGAGGTTGGGGAAGTTAAATACCCATAATCGACTTTATGTCTTCCTCTGCTTTGGTTTGACCTCGAGACATAAGATTCTTAGACCTTCGACACTGGCTTGACTTGGTTTCGTTTATTCTTAATACTGGAACTAAAAAAAATAATATTGCGAGCTTCATCAGAGGTTGGGGAATTTAAGTACCCATAATTGACACATGTCGTCCTCTGCTTTGGTGATGCAATGAGACACAATTCTGCCATGTCCTTGGACCTCCAACAAGTAGATAAGATTGCGAGTATTCTAAAATTATATCATTATTGAACATTTTTATCAGTACTGGATAATTATACCAGTATTGAACAAGGTTTACCAGTATCTGATAATTTTATCAGTAAGAAACATTCTTGTCAGTATGAAACATTTTTTTTTAAAGAGCTGCGCACCAACGAGATTGCTACGAACTCTATAATCAAATTTATTTATTTATTATTTATTTATATAAAAATAAATAATAATAAATTGATTAAAGTGGCTTCACCATTTTTAGGTTAGCCACTAGTTTAAATCATCAATACTGATAAATAAATACATCTTTAAAAAAAATGGTTTCATGGCAGGTTGCATTTCTAGGAATATCAAGGGAGTAATTCTTTTAACACCTCAAGTTAGAATCCAAGAAAAATATTCGTCAAAACCAAAGGTCATTCCGTTTCAGCTTCGAGGATCAGATAAAGCAGAGGAAGACATAATCGACTATGGGTACTTAACTTCCCTAACCTCTGATGAAGCTATCCTTTCTGCACCCTTCGATCATGGCTTGAAATTGTTTCGGAGGTTTAATTAAAGTATAGTAATATATTAGAAAAGTTAAATAAATAGATATTTTAGAATTATATATAACTAAAGCTTTTAAGCTTACTATAAGCATTAATCTTATACTAGAAGTAGTTAAATTAACTTACTCTATGCATTTATAAAGCTATAAAGATCCTTTTACATATTAATTATAATTAAAAGCTAAAAAGTTAAAGATATTCATGTTACTATTTGCTTTTTTGAGTATTAAGATAAAATGCCTGATAATTAATAATTAACTTATATTTCTTCAAGTTAAATATTTAAACAGAATGTTCAGATTTTATACAGTTTATTGTATAATAATTAGCTTATTAAACATAGCAAGAAAAAGTGAATGAAGAATTATAAACAAATAGCAAGCAAGGATTATAAGCTTAATAGTTAATTCTACTATTAGAAGTTATATTTATACTATGGCTCAATCAAATATTAACAGGTTAGTAGTATGATTCTCACTTAGGGTGCTAAAGGTCTCAGGAACACCCGAAAACAGTCCTTTTGATGATTATTTTAAAATAAAATTTAAAGTATGGAAAGCATAAAAATGTTTAAATTATTTAAAATAGCCTAAGCAAATAACTAAAGTGAAGAAAGTAACTAGTAATTTAAAATTAGCTAAATAATCATAAAATACTAAGGAACAATAAATATGCTTAGTTAAATTAAATAATTATTCTAAATTATTTATTTTAGAAGAAACTAATAGTACATTATATCACTAATAAAGCATATAATCAAACAGCTATTTTCCAAATGTTTTAATAAAAAGTTTACTAATATATAAGAGTATAGGCTGTATATTAAGCTATGAGGATACTTCTTTAATAAAAAATAGTTGAGGAAATAATCCTAAAGATGATTAATATGGATCAAATTAGAGAAAAGTATTTCGTTAATTTTATACTAAGGCTGTTTTTCTTTGTTTGCAATTAATAAAATTAAATTTATTATTCTTTCTTGGGGATTTTTAAGAGAACTGAAAAATTACAAAAAGCAACTAAATTTAATTAATAGTTATAAATTAGTTACACTTATAACCAATTATATAGCATCGCTTATATAAAGGATAATTATGCTAATAATGATTAAAGATAGATTTGTTCTTAATCTACTTGGAAATAGAACTAATTTATTAAATTTCATAATTTATTAAAGTAAATTAAGTAGAGGCTTTAAAGAAACTTCAGTCAGCACTTTTCTGTTTAATCTAATAGCAAGCTTTTTTATTAAAAATAAAACATTTTCAAAATAATTAATCAACTAAGTAGAGTGAAAGAATCTATAAGAAGGTTTCCGTTGCTTTAAAAATTTAGATTAAAATACAAATACAAATACAAAATTAAGTGTTTGGCGTTCTTGGAGGTATTTCAACCTCTTTCCCGCCAGCCTCTAGAGGCTTAATATAAAAGTCTGAACATTTCTACAACTATTTTCCTTGCCATTCATGTTGTCTTTTAATTCTTCTTACACCTAGATGCTAGATGTCTTTTTCTTGTAAATTTCCTCAAATTTTTTACAGTATAATCTTTCTCTTTCTCTTTCTCTTGATAGTTTTATTTGTTAAAGTTTCTTTCTTTTTTTTCTCCAACTACTCCTAATAGTTTCAATATTCTTACTTGAAATTGAGAAATTTCTAGCATTTTTTCCACAGATGCTTTTGAGAGTTACAATAATAACATCTTTTTGTTTGTAGTTTAGGTTTAAATCTTGAGTTATTTTCACCTTCAATTATTATCATTCCTTTATTCTTTCAATTCCATTTGAAGCTGCAATTTGTACTGATTTTCTTCTATTTTTTCAAATTTGCTGATCAGTTCTCTCTGCTTCTATTGTTAGTTTTGAGATTAATTGCTCTAGTCTTGTGATATATTTCAAAATGCGTTAATGTCTCTTTATTAGGTCATGAGTCTCGATTCTATTTCCTCTGCAAGTTCAAGTTTTTTCACTAACTTCTTATTGTCTTTCTTCAACTTTTTGACCTTTTCCTGGAGGTCTAGAACCACTTTAATCAGCTAATCATAGCTTATTTACTATTATGTGATGAGATTCGAGTCATCCGAGCGCATAATATTCTTAGCCTATTTCCTAGGCTTTTCTTAAGAGGTGGAAGATCTCATCCTGATGGGTGACCTTTTTGTTACCCTTTTCCTGATCCTAGCCTTTATAGGATGTCGTTAACTCCTATTTTTTAGGAGCCGCGAAGAATCCTGGTTTGAATCCTGACATCTTTTATTAAATATTAAGATATAATTTTTCAAAAGTAGAGATTAAAAGATTTGAATTAAATAAAAATAAGTTATTTTTAAACATAATGAAATAAAATTTAAGTTAAGCTAAGAAAATTATTAGGTTAATATAATTTTATAAATAGGATTAATGAGTTAAGTGCTAGTAGAAGTTAGAAAGTGTTTCTAATCCACATTCATAAAAATAAAAATAAACAATCTTATAAAGAAGAAAAATAATAAATCTGATGAGGAAAAACTAGCAACACAAAGTTTATTGATAATAATAATAAATAAATAAACTGGATTATAGAGCGCGTAGCCCTCTCGTTGGTGCGCAGCTCTTTAAATTAATTTTATTTAATGTCGAAAAATAAAATTTTATGGGTCTCTCTA
Source organism: Loxodes magnus (assembly GCA_946699065.1). Taxonomy (NCBI): domain Eukaryota; phylum Ciliophora; class Karyorelictea; order Loxodida; family Loxodidae; genus Loxodes; species Loxodes magnus. The sequence continues at coordinate 17,843 of CAMPDV010000134.1, read as the reverse complement.
TCCTTATTTTCTCTTCCTGTAGTGCGTCCCTGTAATTTTCCTTCCAAAGCATAGGATGCAATATACGATTACGGGTACATCTTTCCCTGATCTATGATGAAGAAGGTTTTCTACTGGCATTCAGAGTTCTCCAGCTTGTTGAATCTTCCTTCTCTTGTTATTTTTTTCTCTTTCTCCGATTTATCCTCCGTCCGCGCTCATTTTCTAGTTGCCTTGCAAGGCTTCCAAGTAGCATCCGAAGGAAAGGGCTTTCCACCTTATTTTAAATAAATATGATAATAAAGTATTATAGAGATATTAATAGTAAAGAAAAAATAATAAAAATATATGTGAATAATAATTATTTACTAAGAAAATTAGGTTAATATGTTGATTATTAATCCACAAAAACGTTTAGATTTTGTTTAATTTAAATCTAATTTATTTTTCCTTTTTCCAACTAAGTTTTCTATAAAATAAAAATTTTAAAGTATCATAATATGTTCTTGAGCTTTATTAATTATTGATCATGATAATTTAAAGTTTTTTATGTTGGCTAAATAAATTTATTAATTTTAATTTTATTATAATTGAATTAAATATTTAAAGCTTTGCTTTATAATTATGTTTTAATATTTATATTTTAAATAGGGAGGAACAATCCTCCAACTGAGACTAACTTAAACTCAAGTGCCAGATGTACTTCAGGAGGGACGAGCTGAAAAAATCTTGGTAGGAGCCAAGCAGGAAAGAACTGGAGGCATTGAGTAACGGTTGTTGAAAGATGCCAGACAATCAGGTCTCTTAGAGTATCACTCCGACAATTCTCTATTAGAAGATAGAATTTCCGAGGAAGTGAAGCACTAGAGGAAATTTCCAATAATAATTTTTATTAATAATAAATAAAATTAATATAAAGAGCTGCTCATCATCGAAATTGATACACGCTCTATAATTAAATTGATTTATTTATTATTATATAATTTAATTTCCTTTCTTTATTATATTTTCCTTTATTGTTTTAGTTGCTTAATAATTATCTCAATCAATTTAATTTTAGTTTTTTATATAGTTTAAATCCTAAAATCTTAATTATGGAAAGTGGTATATTTACTACGAAGAAATTAAAGAATCGAGCTAAGATTAACTTAAAAGAAATCTCTAAATCTAAAAATACATACAAATAAATGATTTTTCAGTTTATATTGTATAGTATAAATCTTAATTTTCAATTAGCCCTTATAATTTGAAGTTTAAATGAAACTACTAAGATATTTAGCTTATAAAAGTAATAAAAAACTTGAAAAAATAAATTTGTGGCATCAAATAAAATCTAAGAACTTAATTATTTAGATTGAAATATAAAATATAATTAATCTAAATTGATAATTATGAGAGATTACTTAAATAGTTATGGAAAATAATAATATTATAAATCAATTAAGTCAAATGCTTTTAATTATAAGTTTTATAAATGATAAGCTAATATTTAATTAATAAAAACTATTAAAATTAAAAAGCTAATAAAATTTAGAATAGATCAATAAAAAGTGAAATATTCTAGTATAAATATAAAATAAAATAAAAAATATTTCTATTAAGGTAGAATAACATCATATATACATTGTAGGAATCTCTAAAACTAAATATCTTATTAAAAGGAAATAAATAAACACTAAGAATTTTTAAACTAATGTTTACAGAGGTGCAAATATGAGGTGCTATATAAATTTATAAAATTGAGTTTTTTAAGTAAAAATCTTATAAAATAAAATTGACATAAGATAATAAATTTTAATTTTGCATCTAAAAAAGTTTTCATTGAAGGAAAAGCATTAAGAAAACTTCACAATCATTATATTTATATATATTTAAAAATTTCTAATAAATAAAAGCTCAATTTAATTAAATAAAGGCATTCATTCAAAAGTATAAGAAAATTAATAAATAAAAGTAACAAAATTTTATTTATTTGATAAGACAAATAAATAAATGAAAAAAATATCCATCACATTAGTTCTTAAAAAATATATTGAGTGTTAATTTTTAAACTAAAATTAATTTATTATTAAAATATTAAAATATTATAATATGATTAAAATTAAAAAATTATGTTTTATATGTAAAGCAAGTTATTTAAGACTTATAGATGTATTATTAAATTTTATCTTATTCAATTAACTCATATATTTTTATTATTTTAACTTAATCTTTTCCACTTCTTTTTTTATTTTAATTAATTAATGTAAGAACAGTTTAAATACAATAATCATTAAGTTTTATATATCAAGATATAATTTTAAACTTATGTTTATCCATTTGATTCTTATAAATTAAGATGTTTTTTTATTTCTTTAATGTATATATTCTCACAGTATCTCTTCATCCTCACTTTCTTCAATTTCAGTATCTTCAGTATCTTCATCTACTACAGCATCTTCATATTTCTAATATTCTGATATTAAATCTTTTATATTTAATTCTGCTTCAGTAAACTCGTTTTCATCAATACCTTCCTCAATATATCATTTAATAAAAGATTTTCTATTAAATATAGTTGAAAATTGCTAACCTATTCGTATAAAATTCTCTTTTATTGCAGTATTATTTCCTATTAATGTAGCTGATGTTCTTAATCATCTTATTGGAATGTTGCATATAGATTATTTTAAGCTATTAGGAATTCACTCTATAAAATAAGATGAACCTCTATTTTAAACATTCAAAAACTGCTCATCTATTTCTTTTGCTGAGACTCTTCCTCTATAAAAGGCGGCTGCTGTTAAATATCAACCATGTCTTGGATCGGCTGCACACATTAAGTTTCTCGTATTGAAAATTTATTAAGTTAACTCTGGAACTGTATATTATTAGCATTAACTACTTCCACGTGAATTTAAAGGGGAAAGACTGATAGTTAAAAAATGGATTTTAGAAAAAGGAACTAAATTACAAGCAAGCTTTCTTAAATAATTATTTATACACTCTGGAAATCTTAAACTAGTAGTTATTCCACTCAAAGCATTTACTATTAGATGATTTAAATCTCCATACGTTGGATTTGTTAATTTTAAAATTCTAAAGCATTAATTATATAAAGCTTCATTATCTATTACCATAGCTATATCTGAATTCTCTATTAATTAATTAATACTAAGGATAGTATTATAAGGTTCTAATTCTATATCAGATACTTTTGGAGAAGGAAACACTGAGAAAGTTTAAATTATTTTATCTGGAAATTATTCTTTTAATCTAGATATTATAAGACTTCCCAATCCAGATCCTGTTCCTCCTCCTAGAGAATGAGACATTTGAAATCCTTATAAACTATCACAAATTTCAGTTTCTTTTCTTACAACATCTAAAACTTAGCTTATTAAATCAGCTCCTTCAGTATAATATCCTTTTTGCTCAGTTATTACTGCACCTGTTTATCCAAAAAATAAAATTTTCAGTTTTAAATAATTATCCGAAAGTACTAGCTTTAATAGAATCTAATGCACCAGATTCTAGATAAATAAGAATAGATCTAGGAACAAATCTTCCCACCTTTAGTTTTCATCAAAATAAGCATTTATTTTTTTAAGCTATAAATCTATATCTCCTTTATAATTCCCATTAGCATCAATTCCATGTTCATTTGAAATTTATTCCCAGAACTTATTTCCAATTTAATTCCCACATTAACCTACTTAAATTTGCACAATTTCCTTCATTTTTTAGTAATTTAATTAATTTTTTCTTTAAATAGTTATAGTAAATTCTGTTTAAAAATAATATAAAAGTTATATTTAATTTATAAGTTTATTAATATAATATACTCTCAATCTTTTTAATTATAAACTAGAAAAATCTTAACAATTAAGAATTATTTATACTTAAATGCTAATTAATATAAATAATATTAGTAAACAATCCTTAAATTTATTTGCTATAGTCAGATTAATTTTATCTAAAACAAAATAATTTATAAAAATTGATATCATTTAGAAGAGGTTTGTAGATACTTTCCATCATTTATTTTATAAAAAATAAAAGGGAAATTTACTCTCCAATTTATTTATTACATTTCTAGAATATTTCTTATTTTAAATCTTTTATTTAAGTCAAATAAGAAAAGATAGGAATTTATAAAGAGTAGAATAAAACATAATAGAATGAGAATAATTATAAATATATTTATAAAAGCTTTATATGGTATATTTATAGTTTCTATTATGACTCATTTAAATAAATAAAAATATTAAAAATAAAACTAAATATTAAATTATTTTTTTAATTTAAAAGTCATTTAATTATATTTTCTATATTTATATATATTAATTAAAAGTAAATTTTAGTTCTTTATACTTTGATAAAGAGATAGTAAATAATTAAAATACCAATTTCATCAAAAGAAATAAACATAATTTTCACCACAGGAATAATTATTTCTTAAGTTTGAATACTTAATAATTTTTTTAAATAGTTATGTATAATTTAACTTTTATCTTTTTAATTTTAATCATTACAGCTTTATAAACTTTAAACATTAAAATAAATTAAAATAGTTATTTGATAAGTAATCGATTATCTTATAAATACAAATATTGTTTTTTAAATTTAAAATTCATAAATTTTATTTATTTTATTTTCTCAATTAACTAAAAATGATGTAGTAATTTTTATAATATTTTGTTTATCTTTTAGGTTTTAATAGTAATAAAAGATAATTTATACCTATTTAAAAATTATATTCATTTTACAATATATTTAACTATTATTTCATCTTTTTGAAAAATTATTTATTTTAGATAGTTTTTTTAACTATAAGCATTTAAATAGAATAAATTGAAAACTAATTTGAACATTAGGTTTTAGATTATATTTTAAAATAGATTATAGTGTTAACAACTAATTAGAAATTTGAGAATTAAATTTATTTTCTAAAATTGTTGCTTCCATCAGATTAAAAGTTTGGTAAAACAATTAGATAGTATACCATAAACTGATTCTCTTATATAAATTAAGTTTAACTAATATAAATCTATAATATCTGTATTACTGACTTTTTGGTTTTTTCTATCTTGTTGACTAAAATAAATAACTTATATAAATTGCTTTGCCTTATTACAAATCTATATTAAGGCTTATTATCTTTATTTAAGTCTTTTCTAAACATTCCTAGACTTGAGAATCATATTTAATAATAAAATACCATAAGTTTAAATTTAATTTAGATTTATTTAAATCTATTAGTAAAGAAATTTATTCTTTAAGTATTAGAACCTAAAGCTTAAGAATTATTCAACAAATAGTTTTTTTATATTTTCACTTAAGCAAAAATAAATATTAATAAAAATATTAGAAAATATATTAACCTTCAAGTAGAATCTACCTTTCTAGATTATATTTAAGAAAAAGAAATAGAATAAAGTTATTTAATAATTATGATTCATTTACATTAAGAAATAAGTTTAAAACATATAAAAAAGTATAAAACAATGGGATTAATCTTAATAAGTCAAAACTATATTTTCTTAATTAGCTTAGAAAGATTATTTATTTAAAATTACTAAAATCAGATATAGAGCAAAATATTTCTTTAATGAAAAGTCTAAAATATATATTTTATAATAATAGCTTTTTATTGAAAAAGTGAGTATAAAAAGAATAATAAAAAACTAATTTTTAAATAAATTAAATAAATTAATAAATTAAATTAGCGTGGTACCCACAATTGTTTGGTTCACCACGAAAAATTGAAGAAACCAAATTTAATTATTAAAATTGACAAGAAATGTTTCGAGCTTCATCTATTCTCTTTGATTCTTATCTTCTTCTCTCCGTTTTTATAATCAAAGATGATTGCCTTCACTCTTCAAATTCTTGTAATTCTTCTATAGACTGGAGTTAGAAGGGGTTAGAGAGCATTCCACTATTGTGTCAAATGACCAATTATTTGTTAAATTTTTCTAAATAATAGTTATTTGATTTCTTTTATTAATTGTGATGAACTTAATAAAAATGAATCCAAATTAATTGATTTGTTTATATCAAATTTTTATAAATTGGAAAATATATAAAATTTAAATTATTTTTTATCGGTTTATAATAATCTTATATATAAAAAAAACTCACTTCAAAAAATTTACTATTGTATAAAATTCTGAGCGTAAAAGTTGTTTTCTGAAATTTAAATGAATTTAAAAAATTTAAAATTTTTCATTTATATAAAAAATTTTAAGTTTATAGGTCCTTCCAAAAAAAACCTCATGTAGTATAAACGCTGAGCAAAAAAGCACTTTAAAAATTTCATGCTTTAAATAAAACACTGTTTTTACTCTCTAATATCTCTTAGCTCTTTACTTTTAAATACTTCTTGCTTCTTACTTCTTCTCTTTTTATCTTTACATTATTTTCTTCTTAATATTTTAAGACTCTTTAAGCTCAACTAAAATATTTTCTTAATATTTAATTCTTTGAAATTTACGTTTCATTTTTCTTTTTTTACTTTTTTGCTTTTTATCCTTCTTTACTCTCTCCTACTTGAAATTCTTTTTTACTCCTCCTATTATCGTCAATAATTAATTCTCTTATCTTACTTCTTACTTCTTTCTTTTTATCTCTTTATCTTCTCTTTATTATTTTTAATCTTTGCATTATCTCTACCTCCAATCCTTTTTTTACTTAAATTATTACTTTATCCATTTGTCTTCATCTCCTCTCCTAACATACTCTTTAAAATCTTCAACTCAAGCCGAATTAATTAAATTAAATTAAAGTGTTAAAGAAGGATCGTCTACTTAAAAGCTTCCCTACTTCCCTATCCAACCAATAGGAACTTGATCTCTAGGTAGTCTTCTCCTCCTTCACTGTCAAGTTTTCGGAATGATTGTCTCTTCATATAGCTTGCTTTCTTCTTATAAATTTCTCCATTCCTGGTTGGGTAAAATTAGGTTAGGTCACTCCATATTTTCTATTAAATCTTCTTTCTCTTCCAGCATCGTCCTCCATAGGTGGTCTGCTCTCCTGCAGATGTAACATTTTTTCCTAAAATATTTCTCTTTAGTTTGTTCAATTGGCTTATTATTCTCTTATTCGATCTCCATTGGGATAGATTGCATAGCCTATTATTTTACACTTGTCTCTAATTTTTCCAATTTGATATAGATATTTTCATTCGATTCGTATAATTGTTCCAGCTGCCCTATCGAATTCGTCAATTCTGATATTCATTGCAGCCTGGTTTAAGTTTATAGGAGCATGGGTTTCCTCATCTTCTAAATGCTCTTGCTGTTCTTAAGCTAGTTCTTCAATCTGTTTTTTCCAGATCTTTATTTTTTCCTATTAATGCTAAGATAAGCTTAACCATTTCCTCCTTCGTCATTCCTAAGATTTGGTTCTTTATTGAGATCTCCGAGGTCCATGTAGGGGTTTAATGTCCTAATCTAGGCCTGAAAGTTACTAATCTTTTGCTTCTTGGGAAGGTCCTCAGTCGATATTGTTGCATGTTAGTGTTTCTAGGGTTGTCTGAGGGGTGTTGTTTAGAGTTGCTCCTATATGGTTTAAGAAGAAGGTTAGCTTTTGGAAGATGACGTATGGTGTTTAGAAATTTAGGTTTCCTGCTTCCTCTCTTCCTTTTTAGATTAGAAAGAGGTGGTATAGAAACCCTTTCTGAAACCTTCTACCATATTTTTTTTTATAACTCAAGCCGAATTAGCATCCCATTTTTATAATTTCTTTCTTATATATTATCTATTTCAACTTATTTTCATTAGTAAAGACAAATTACTTATTTTCCATATAAGTTTCTGCCTTATTAAGTTCTTTTCGAATTTTTGTTATTTAAATTTTTCTAACTATTTTAATAATTTTTTACTCTAAATTTAAATAAATTCTTTCGCTATCTAAATATATTTCATTCCTTAATTTAGAATTCTTTAACTTATATCATAAATATTTTTTTTAATTCATTTTGAATATCTTTATAATTTTTTCATTAAATTCAGTAATTGTTAAATCTTTTTGCAAAATCTGTTTTATTTAAATCTTTTATATCTTTTTTCTTTCTTTCTTCATATTTAATTATAAAACTATTTTTTAATTTTTTATGACCTTAATATTTTAGCTTTATAGAAATTATTTGATTTTTTATAAGATGCTATTTTATATAATTGCAAATCTAACTTTTATTTTTTATCTTTAATATTTAATATTTTTTAATATCTTCCTTTTCATCAAAAGTAAAGTTGCTTACTAGCAACTTTTCCTTCTTCACTTAATTCAATATTCTTAAAAGGATAATTTTAATTTTATTGTAATTAATTAAATAAATAATTAAGCGTTTTATCGCTATTTTTACAGCCTTTTATGAAATTTTTCTAGGTTTAAGAATAGAAACTTAGAAGACTTTTAATTACTTAATTTAGTGTTTAGTTTGTTAAAACTTATATTTCATATTATTAGTTTACTATATTAAAAAGGAAAATTAAAAGGAGTTTTATCTTATAAATATTAAATAGCTAAAATTATTAGTAGAAACTATTTGTATTATCAAACATTTTAAAGCAATTGCTTAATATTCTTATAACAGGTTGTTTGGTCTAGTGGTATGATTCTCGCTTAGGGTGCGAGAGGTCCCGGGTTCAATTCCCGGAACAGCCCTTTTTACATATTTTTAATAATTAAATGATAATAAAAATAATCTTATTTATTTAGCTATTATACTATTAATATCAAAGCTTCATTATTTTAAATCTTCTAGCTAAATTTAAAATTTACTCTAACTTAGGTTGTTTTTATATTCTATCACTTATTTTTTAAATTAAAGCTTTAAACATTTAAATTTTGCAATTCTTATGTTGGTTAGATTTAATAGTTTTGCATTTAGCTGAGATTGATATCTGGAAAATTATTTTTTTATACAGTAAGTAGAATTTTTAATTTTTTTTGAAATAAAGCTATTTAAAGGTTTTATTATTAAATTTCCTTCGAAAAAAGTTTCAGAGTAACTTTCACTAACTTTAAATCCTTAAAATTAAATCTAATTTTTAAAGCAATAAAGTAGTTCCTCTTTTGACTATTTTTAACAAAAAATAAAGATCAACTTAAAAATCTATTTTTAGCTAATTTATTTTTCATAAATAAGCAACTATTTTATTATTAATTTGGAAAATTATATTAATGCATTCTTTAATTTAACTTTTCTTCATGTACAAATATTATTTATAACATATATGTTATATCTGAATTAATAATTATAAAAGAATCCTTTTAAAATAATATGAGCCAAATGTTTTAAATTATAATAGAGACAAAAACTAAAATTTGCTTAACATTTTTTGTAAAATAACGTATTTACGACAGCAACTTATTGTGAAGCAAACATTTTAAATAAAAATGAAATTTATTTCTGTTAATAATTAATAACCTCCTGTTTGTCATTAATATTTGCTTAATAAATTTAAAAAGATTCTATCTTTTATTAGTAATCTCCTATTATTTTAATCTTTTGCTTTGCTTTAAAATAATTTATTTATCATGAGAAGAAAACATCAGCTACTTTTTAAATATAATAGTCAAATCAGTAAACAATTATATCAAAAAACTAATTTGTCGTTTACAAATTTAATTTTAGCGAAAATATTGTTTATTTATAAAAAGTGCTATAATTAAATAATAAACTTCAATTATTATCATTTTTTATATATTTTTATAGTTTCTTCATAAATATCAAAGAATCTATCAAGTTATTTAATACACTAAAATTAAGAATAATTTAATTTATAAAAATTAGATGCTTTATCTTAGTAACATTTTGCTCATAATTCATAAAAAATATCTCATTGTATAAAATTAAAATTTTTAAATCACTTTCTGTCTTTAAAATTCTTCTTAAGTGTGTTTAAAACTTCAATTTACATAAAGTTTCTCAATGATCTTAATAAAAGCACTAAAAATATTAACTTAAATTAGTTTATTTATAAAAGAAATAATAAATTAGCTTTGATTACTAACTACTACCAATAAATTAAAAAAATCTTAAAAGAAGACTAAGTTTTGAGCTATATGAACATTAAACAAAAATAATTTAGGATTAAGAAAAAAAACTTTGATTTACTTTAATTTAGTTTATATCCTTTTGTAATCAAATTTTATTAAAATTAATTCATTACTTAGTTAGAAAGATATTTTTATTCTATTTAAACTTTTGATTATTTATTATTGAACAGCATTAGTGGTCTAGTGGTAGAATACTTCGTTGCCATCGAAGTGACCCGGGTTCGATTCCCGGCTGATGCATCTTTTATCTAACTAAGCCTTAAAAACACTTTTCCTCATTTATGCTTTTTTAATTAATTGACTTAAATGTAAATCTTCTTTAGATATCATTTTTATATTTTAAAGTAGAAATTTATTTTTTATTTTATCTGAAACTTGAAAACTTTTAATTTTTAGCAATTGAATCAATTATTGCTAACTTCTTGCTAATATACCTCTATAATATACTTTTAATAAAACAATTAACCCTTTTAATTTAAATAATCTTAGTGCTTTTAAGATATTAAATTAAATGTTTAAGTTTATGTATTTATTTGATTTTTTTGTCTAATACAAATTTTAAATTTCTTTTTTTTATTTAAAGAAGATTTTATTTTTATTACTTATCCATCAAAGTATTTCAATATGATTAATAATATTTCATCTTAAAGCCATTTAAGTACTTTTTTCTTCTCCTATATTTTATTAGATAACTAGTTAAATGGTAAAGTAGCTGTACATTTTCAAAGGTAATTCTTCTGTATCTCTTTATTTTAAACATTTTTGTTAATTAAAATAAAATTAGAATATAAACTAATTAAACTAAAACTTAAGTAGTATTATCTTTTAGTAACTTGTAAATATGGATTTAATAAAAAACTAATAGATAAAATATATAAGAATAGATTAAGAAACATTTAGCTAACTCATTCATCTAGAACTTCTTTTCTTTGCCAGTATTCTACATTTTACCTTTTAAAAGCAGAGATACTTCTTACCTTCATAAAAGTATGAGAGAAATTGTACATGTTTAAGCAGGATAATGTGGAAATTAAATCGGTGCTAAGTTTTGGGAAGTTATTTCAGATGAACATGGAATCGATCCAACAGGTACTTATCACGGAGATTCTGATTTATAACTTGAAAGAATTAATGTTTATTACAATGAAGCTACAGGAGGAAGATATGTTCCTAGAGCTATTCTTATGGATTTAGAATCTGGTACGATGGATTCTGTTAGAGCTGGTCCTTTCGGATAATTGTTCAGACCTGATAACTTTATTTTTGGATAAACAGGTGCAGGTAATAATTGAGCGAAAGGGCATTATACTGAAGGTGCTGAATTGATTGATACAGTTCTTGATGTTGTAAGAAAAGAAGCTGAAGGCTGTGATTGTTTATAAGGATTTCAAATAGCTCACTCTTTAGGAGGAGGAACAGGTTCAGGAATGGGAAACTCTCTTAATTTCTAAAATAAGAGAAGAATACCCAGATAGAATTATGGAAACGTTCTCGGTTTTTCCTTCTCCGAAAGTATCTAATACAGTAGTAGAACCTTTACAATGCTACTCTTAGTGTTCATCAGTTAGTAGAAAATGCAGATGAAGTGATGGTGATAGATAACGAAGCATTATACGATATATGTTTCAGAACTTTAAAGTTGACAACTCCAACTTATGGAGATTTAAAATCATTTAGTAGCCGCTACAATGAGTGGAGTAAACAGCTTGCTTAAGATTTCCAGGCCAATTAAATTGTGACTTAAGAAAACTAGCAGTTAACTTAATTCCTTTTCCAAGATTACATTTCTTTATGGTAGGTTTCGCTCCTTTAACCTTCTCGGTGGAAGTTAGGTTTTTCGAGCTCTAACAGTTCCAGAGTTAACTTAATAAATGTTCGATGCTAAAAATATGATGTGTGCATCAGATCCAAGACATGGTCGTTATTTAACAGCAGCAGCTACTTTTAGAGGAAGAATGTCAACAAAAGAAGTAGATGAGTAGATGTTGAATGTTCAGAATAAGAATTCTTCTTATTTTGTAGAATGAATTCCAATAACATTAAGTCATCGATTTGTGATATTCCCTCCAAGAGGATTGAAAATGTCCGTTACTTTCATAGGAAATAGTACAGCTGTTTAAGAGATGTTCAAACGAGTAGGAGAACAATTTACTGCTATGTTTAGAAAGAAAGCCTTTTTACACTGATATACAGGAGAAGGAATGGATGAAATGGAGTTCACAGAAGCAGAATCGAATATGAATGATTTAGTTTCTGAGTATTAGTAATATTAAGATGCAACAGCGGAACAAGAAGGAGAGTTTGAAGAGGAGGAAGGAGAAGTAGCACTGTGAGTATTAAAAACATTTAATTCATAAATCACTAAAAAGTTTTTAAGTATTAGAAAAGTAAATTAAAAACTTAAAAGTAAAGCTTGAGTTATAAAAATTACTGAAGATAGGATATTTCAAAATTTTAAAAAAAAATTATTTTATTTATAATAATTTTTTAAAGATAATTTTGAAAAGAAAAGAGTTTATGTATATTATATGATTAATCTTTATTAAGTCTTTGAGAAGTTTTTTTTAATAAATTAAATTTTAAAGATTTAAAATTATAATGCTATTTAACAAGATTTATTTTTTGTTATGCACAATTGATTTTTAATGTCAGACGATTTTAAATTGTATAAATGAACTTTGTAAATTTTTGCTTTATAATAGGTGTGTTTTTTACTCAAAGAATTTCGTTTTAATTATAATTTGTTTCAAATAAAAAGAAATCACGCATAGAAATTGATGCAAAGAAAACCAGAAATTTTAACAAAATTCTAAAACGTCAAATAAAAAACTTACAGACCTCTACTCTCTTCCAGGGCCGGAAGGATAATGCTTTTTATGAAACACGGAGAATTAGGATTTTGACAATCAGATCGTTAAGCAATCAATTTGACTTATGAAAAAAAAATTTTAAAAGCATTTTGAATTAATATTTCTATCAGAAAAGATAAAGTTCCTCTTAAATTCAAGTGAAGAACTTAATTAGGAGAAAAACCACTTAAGTAACCAACTGATTCAAGGTCAAGTAGTGACTTAATAGCAACTCTGAAAATAATATTTACCTAGATCGAACAAAGTTGACATAATGAATATTGAATAAGATAAATAAGCATAGAAAAAATAGAATTAATAAGAATAAAAAAATAATAAAACCTCTGACTAGATAAAAAAGATAGAGAATCACTTATACCCGGGAATTCAAGAATAAACAATCAAATATAGAAGATGCTGATTCTACCACTCAAAGATTCAATTACTGAAGACCTGCAAAGACTTTAGGCAACTAAGAGAAAAGGAAGAATAAATAACGTGAATAATAACTTACAAGATTATATGTAACTCCATATGGAGTATTCAAGAAGAAGAGTTTCAACGGAGCAAGAAGATTATCATAGTATATACCCTTCTACATAAAAAAACTTGATCGTGGTTTCCACTATGTTAAAAAAATGCAGCGAGAACCTGGTTTGGATTCAGGGAACGCAAAATTTTTTTGAATTTTTAGTTTACTATTATTATTATTGTTATTGTATTTTATTAATCGCCATAGTTGTTCAAAGGTGAACAAAAGGGACGGCTTCATTAGAGATGGGGAAGCTAAGTACCCATAATCGATTTTAATTTCTTCCTCTGCTTTGGCTTGGCCTTGAGACATCTGCTAGTTTGATCTTCGGCACTGACTTATTTTAATTTTTAATTCTGGAAATAAAAGGAAATTATTTTTGCGAGCTTCATCAGAGGTGGGGAATTTAAGTACCCATAATTGACACATGTCGTTCTCTGCTTTGGTGATGCAATGAGACATGACCCTGCCATTCCTTGAACCTCCAACAAGTATTAAAGATAACCGAATATTCTGAAATTATACCAGTATAGAACAAGGTTATCAGTTTCTGATAATTTTATCAGTAACAAACATTCTTGTCAGTATGAAACATTTTTTAAATAGCTGCGCACCAACGAGAGTGCTACGCGCTCTACAATCAAATTTATTTATTATTATTTATTTATAAGTTCTTTCTGAAAATAAAGATTAAAGCATTTTAAAGTTTTTAAAATCGTAAAATTTTTCGTTAAAGTTTTAAATTTTTTATGTTCATAATTCTCTTTATATAAAATATTATAATTTATATGTTTGATTTTTTTTTATTTTTAGATTTATTTTATTTTTAAGTTTTTTATTTTATGTATTTTTTAATTTGAAGAATAAGACATTTTTATTTAAATATTAAGGTTTGCTTATTTTTAATCAATTTTTTCATATATTTTTCTTTACTTATTACAAAAACTGTAATTTTCTTTTTTAAATATTTTTTTCATATTTGATTAAGTTATACTGATAATTTTGATTTAAATTTAGTTAATTTTTAATTAATACATTTTTTTATTTTTTTATCTATTTAAATTTTTTATTTTTAATCTTAGTTTTATTTTACTTTTTTTTAACTAAAAATATTGTTTTAAAATATAAAAAAGTCAAATTCCATTTTTATTTAATAAAAAGATAATTAAAAAGGTTAAAAAATTTAAAATATTTGCTTATCCTATATTATTTACATGTACAAAATTTTTATAATTTTTAAATTTCCTCACAAAAAAATTTTCAGTTTATGTGAAATTTTAAAGCCTAACAAATGCTCTTTTTTTTTAATAAAAAGTTTAAAATTTAGTGTAATTTTTAATTATTTTATATATTTTAAATGTCAAAAAATAGTTAATAATTGTAAATTAATTTTTAAAATTAAAAATTAGAGTATAGAGATCTAGTAAAAGATAGATAATCAAAAAGATTTCCCAATAAAACTTTAAACAAAAATTTTCAAGTAATGCCAATTTAAATATAAAAATAGCATTTTAAATCATTTTTATCTTTTATGATTAAATCAAACATTGTAAATAAAAATAATTTAAAACATTTATTAGAGAAATAATAAAGTAAAATATCTTTTTTAATCAAAATATTTATTTAAAAAATTCATTTAAGCATTTTAATTGTATTTTTTTGAATTTAAATGAAAAGAATAAATAAAATTTTAATCATAATAAAAAAATTAAAATTTTAGAAAAATCTAATTAAAAAATGTTTCATTTTTTTTAAATAACTAAGTATGATATTGAATATTGTAGATTCTAAATTATAATTTATATAATTAAAAGTGAATGAAAAATAACTATCATAAATATTTTTAAAATATAGTTTATAGAAAATATTTCCTAAATGAAAAAACTATCAAAAATTAATAAAAGTAACTTTAGAAATTAGAAATAAACTAACAATATAAATGATTTCGAAGGAAGAAAATTGAAAATTTTCTTTTTAAGTAAAAAATATATAAATTTTTATTTTATAAAATAATAATAACCTTTCCATGCTTTTTTTTAATATTTTGTACATTATTTATTATAAAATCTAACTCTTTATAATAAAAAAAGTGATTAAGGAAATATAAAAATATTTTTTAAGCTATAAAGAAAAATAAAAAATAATTACAAAAAAATATACTAGCATCAACAATAAAATATAAAATTTTCTGAAGAAAATCATTGAGAAAAATAGAAAAGTTTTGACATGAAAAAATATGAGAAAATTCAGATGAAAATTCAAAATTTTATGCCAAATGACAAAAAGAATATATAAGAAATAGTCGAGATTAAAAAGAAAAAATATATACTGAGAAATATACTGTAAAATGACAAATTGATAAAAAAATACATCAAAGAAAAATATTTAATATTTTAAAAAATGCATATAAATATGTTTAAATCATTAGAATAATATATATTTAAAAAAGCTATCAATCAATAAAAACAAATATAAAAATTGAAAAAATACATTAAAGCTATAGAAAATGCTTTAAAAATTTGAAAGAAAAAAATGATAAATAGCATTAAAAGATAAAGATAAACATAAAACTATATGGAATAAAAAAAACAAGAAAGATAATCATAAAAAATAAAAAAAAGAAATAAATAAAAATAAATCTTGTTAAATAGCATTATAATGTTTAAATCTTTAAAATTTAATTTATTAAAAAAAACTTCTCAAAGACTTAATAAAGATTAATCATATAATATACATAAACTCTTTTCTTTTCAAAATTATCTTTAAAAAAATTATTATAAATAAAATAATTTTTTTTTTAAAATTTTGAAATATCCTATCTTCAGTAATTTTTATAACTCAAGCTTTACTTTTAAGTTTTAATTTACTTTTCTAATACTTAGAAACTTTTTAGTGATTTATGAATTAAATGTTTTTAATACTCACAGTGCTACTTCTCCTTCCTCCTCTTCAAACTCTCCTTCTTGTTCCGCTGTTGCATCTTAATATTACTAATACTCAGAAACTAAATCATTCATATTCGATTCTGCTTCTGTGAACTCCATTTCATCCATTCCTTCTCCTGTATATCAGTGTAAAAAGGCTTTCTTTCTAAACATAGCAGTAAATTGTTCTCCTACTCGTTTGAACATCTCTTAAACAGCTGTACTATTTCCTATGAAAGTAACGGACATTTTCAATCCTCTTGGAGGAATATCACAAATCGATGACTTAATGTTATTGGGAATTCATTCTACAAAATAAGAAGAATTCTTATTCTGAACATTCAACATCTACTCATCTACTTCTTTTGTTGACATTCTTCCTCTAAAAGTAGCTGCTGCTGTTAAATAACGACCATGTCTTGGATCTGATGCACACATCATATTTTTAGCATCGAACATTTATTAAGTTAACTCTGGAACTGTTAGAGCTCGAAAAACCTAACTTCCACGAGAAGTTAAAGGAGCGAAACCTACCATAAAGAAATGTAATCTTGGAAAAGGAATTAAGTTAACTGCTAGTTTTCTTAAGTCACAATTTAATTGGCCTGGAAA
Source organism: Loxodes magnus (assembly GCA_946699065.1). Taxonomy (NCBI): domain Eukaryota; phylum Ciliophora; class Karyorelictea; order Loxodida; family Loxodidae; genus Loxodes; species Loxodes magnus. The sequence continues at coordinate 900 of CAMPDV010000134.1, read as the reverse complement.
TCTTAAGCAAGCTGTTACTCCACTCATTGTAGCGGCTACTAAATGATTTAAATCTCCATAAGTTGGAGTTGTCAACTTTAAAGTTCTGAAACATATATCGTATAATGCTTCGTTATCTATCACCATCACTTCATCTGCATTTTCTACTAACTGATGAAACACTAAGAGTAGCATTGTAAGGTTCTACTACTGTATTAGATACTTTCGGAGAAAGGAAAAACCGAGAACGTTTCCATAATTCTATCTGGGTATTCTTCTCTTATTTTAGAAATTAAGAGAGTTCCCATTCCTGAACCTGTTCCTCCTCCTAAAGAGTGAGCTATTTGAAATCCTTATAAACAATCACAGCCTTCAGCTTCTTTTCTTACAACATCAAGAACTGTATCAATCAATTCAGCACCTTCAGTATAATGCCCTTTCGCTCAATTATTACCTGCACCTGTTTATCCAAAAATAAAGTTATCAGGTCTGAACAATTATCCGAAAGGACCAGCTCTAACAGAATCCATCGTACCAGATTCTAAATCCATAAGAATAGCTCTAGGAACATATCTTCCTCCTGTAGCTTCATTGTAATAAACATTAATTCTTTCAAGTTATAAATCAGAATCTCCGTGATACGTACCTGTTGGATCGATTCCATGTTCATCTGAAATAACTTCCCAAAACTTAGCACCGATTTAATTTCCACATTATCCTGCTTAAACATGTACAATTTCTCTCATACTTTTATGAAGGTAAGAAGTATCTCTGCTTTTAAAAGGTAAAATGTAGAATACTGGCAAAGAAAAGAAGTTCTAGATGAATGAGTTAGCTAAATGTTTCTTAATCTATTCTTATATATTTTATCTATTAGTTTTTTATTAAATCCATATTTACAAGTTTACTAAAAGATAATAC